>OU426983.1:100673650-101308575 GCA_911387785.2 Aelia acuminata
TTTGAAGATAGTGTTTTAGATTGAAACACCTAGCAAACTATCTTACTGCCTTATTAAAAATATTTTTTTTTCTTTTTTTTTTTTAACCCTCGTTTATTTAATAATAAAGAATTATTAACCCACACTACACACGCTGAAAAAAATCATGAGAATTGAAAACAATTTTTTACTACATCAAACGGAGTTTGTACTTTGAAAATGTTTTTTAAAGATTTTTACCGTAGCCCTTCCTTCGAATATTCGCGGACCCCGATTTCCAAACGTCAAACTGGCCAGAAATACTTGCCAAAACAAACATTTTTTACATAAAATTATAGAAAATATCCCTTTAATATTGGATCCGCAACCATACTGTTAAGTATTCGATACATTTAGGTACAGAGTCAAACAAAATATTAGATTGTTTGTTTGTTTAACGAAAAATATTAGTTCGTTTGTTTGATTAATGAAAAATATTAGTTATAAGACATTCAGTTCTTGAGACTATATTGCTCAACAGGATATCAAGAAGGGGACCAAATTAGTCTCAACAATACATTTTTTTATTTATTAGACGTTTCGGCTCTTTTGAGCCATCTTCAGTTCAGCAAAACAGGCAGACAAATCATTTGAAGTCACACAGAGCATATACAACTCTCAACCAATGTTCCCCAACCCCAAGACAGTGGGGGGTGTCTTTGTAATCTTGTTGGGGTTGTCTTTGTAAGTAATATGAAATGCAAAGTTCAATTTCAATTGAGCACAAAAAAAAAAAAAAAAAAATAGCTATCAATGCTTGGTTAATTTTTTTAAACAAATTTTATCTGTTCAGCAGTAAATTAGCTTTTTCTATATCGCAAAATATGCTATCAAGGTTGAGAAAATATAGTTTTAAGTCCGATTTATACAATTGCCACCCTTAAATGGGAGAAGTGCAAAAATGTCTTCTGAAAATCCTAACGGAGAATTGATTTTGCATTGGGCTAAGTGCAAAAATAAAAAACTCCATTTATTATGATACTTGAATGACAGAGGCGTTTTACTTTGATAATATTCAACTCCTTCAACTTAACACCAATCAACAAGTTTGAAAATGAAGCGTTCGAGTGAGGTTACATCTCGCAATAGAGTGCTATAGTAGATTAAAGTTGAAAGGTATGAAGTTCGCACTTCCTACAACAAAAGGCAGATAGTGTAATAAAAGCACGTAATAAGAAATAACTGACTTTTTTGTCCCTCTTCACCTCAGAGTGTAGAAAACCCATGTGAGGGTGACAATAACTATTGTATAATACTTCAGAAATAATTTATTTAATAAGAATAAAATCAACAGAGCATATATATTTTTTAAATATTGAGTTGCGCTGCATGCGTAGGTTTAAAATATTATAAAAATCAATTTTTCTAATATCGTATTCAAATACGTAATGCTTTATGATATTTGATGGAACTGAAAAATAAGGGAAGAGATGTTATCAGAAATCGTGCCCTGCTTTCAAAGAAAAAATGAACAATATAATAATATGAATGATATTATATTTTAATATTATATACATAATTCCTCCTATGTCATAATGAGCTAAAAATGTTAATGACGTATAAATTATGAATTGATCCTGTATATCGCACGTTCAATACAAGCCCACAGTAACTCCCAGTAACCTATATCAGAGAAAATGACATTTCTAGTGTTTCATTTAATCTTATAGATCTACCGTGAGGCAGTTATTTAAGTTTAGAAGAGCAAATATTTCAGTTTAAGGAACCAAAATCACTACTAGTATTAGTTTTCAAATGTGTTATTTTAGCATTTAAATTTTATAAAAATGACAAATTAACTAAAACAAATTTTAAGAAATATCTTAAATTTATGTTATATGTTTAAATATGTCGGTTTCCCATTTTGTAGACCAGTTTTAGTGATTTAAAGATAAAGAATCAAATAAATATCATTTTTTTTTTAAACTTGTGTTACTCTTGAGGGAGCAGGGTAGCTCATTGGTAAGACATTGAGTTGCTTAAGGCCCCGAGTTCGAATCTGGCTTGGCAGGGTATCTTTAATATTCTGCCATAGTTCATCTGGTGGGCCGATACACCCTCCTTGGGCAAACCCAGCACTATAAAGTGTTACCCTCATTTGAAAAATTTAAGGGAAAATACCTGGCGACTGAGACCACCGTATTTTCCCATACCAGTACGGTTTTTTTTTTTTTTTTTTTTTTTTTTTTTTTTTGTTTTGTTAGTCTTGCATTGCGGGTGCCATATATTTTAGTTTACGATATTAAGCAATAACATTGCACTAAATCATTTCTTCCAAGAGTAGAAGCAATATGATCTTTTTATTTATTTTTTTGTTTCTATATTAACATATGTCAAAAATATATAATTGGTAATATGAAAATTTTTGAATTTTGGGAACCCCATATTTTGGAATGGTGCTTAAAAGCACTTTCGAGACAATAAGGGGTCAAAATACTTTTGTTACACATTTACACATAGAACACTTCTTCAGTCTGGGTGTGGGACTAGGAATTTCTTATAAGCTACTTATATTTACTCAGATTTACAAAAGTGACACTTTATTCTTCTGTTTTTATTAAATTTTATTAATTAGTCATTTTCGAACCTAATAAATTAATTAAAACCAGATATAAAACCAAAAAGTATCATAATAATATAATAAAAAAACATATCACTATTAACAACGCATCTCTGGGACATATAAGCGTGTATAATTTTGATGTAGGTACATATACCGCAATAATTTGGGTCCCCTGTGGTGTGGTTAGCATGGCAACCTACAATACTGAAGGTCGCGGGTTCGCGCCTCGCGGTGGCCCTAGGATTTTTTAATGGGAGTAAAAAATCCTTGGCTATGCCGTCCCTCGGATAGGACGTAAAATGGAGGTCCCGAGCCTGTTCGATGTAAGGTACTCGTTTAAGATCCCTATCCTAATTATACCTGGATAGGCAAAAATTAGGACTCCCACTTTAGCATCGTCCGATTAGTAGCCTTAGTAGTATAAATGGACTTTAAACAAACCGCAATAATTTTTCTATATTTTTGACAAATGAACGCGGTGAAGGAAAAACAAACACGTTTTTGAGCATTTAGATGATATAATATTATGTCAGGCAATAACAGATAAAATAAATAATTGCGACTATTAAAATAAAAATATATTAAAGTGAATTTATTCTGAATGATACAATGGCGTACAATAGGTCCAAAGTGGCCACGGTACATCTATGCCATATAAAAAAAGTAGAATAATTGCATTAAAAAATGGCTGCAATTATTTTACAATGAATTCATATGCAAAAATGTAGGGATAGGTTTCTCAGTAACGCTATACACATGAAATATGCAAATTTTGATTATTAAAAAAAAAAAAAAAGGAAAATACACCATTAAAACCAATGAAGGTTATAGTAATCACGCATTGTGCGCATTATTTAATAATAATGATATGGTTGGATCTGCCACGGGTATGAATGCTGGCCTCTGAATCGATAATGGCTATTTAAAAATTAAAATTTACGCCATATCTCGCCAAAACCTGGAACCACCGTTAATTTGAGCATAACGTAAAAACCATGCATTCGAAGGTTGATCACTTACATAATAATTTATTCCTTATTGAATAACGGTTATTTAATAATCTCGATTATAACCGTTTTTATTAAAGGTCCGGTAACTTGGTTTTGTATCATCTCTTGCAAGTGTAATTTGTGACGCCATCAGTAAAAGTATTGACGGAAGCCATTCAAAATATTATAACCGATTATTCCAATAACCGGTTATTTGCAGAGGGTAAAACTAGACGGTTGCTATTCAATGACTTGGTTTTGTGTCATCTCTTGCAAGTGTAATCTGTGACGCCATCAGTTAAAGTATTGACGGAATTTTAACCGGTTATTCCAATAACCGGTTATTTGCAGAGGTTAAAACTAGACGGTTGCTATTCAATGAAAACAAAAAAATGCTTTAACTGGAAATAGGCTTTTAACAATAACCTACATCACTACTCAAGGCCCATCCGAACCTACTTGTTTCCAACCTTTTTTTTGTACTAACCTTGTTTTGTACTCTATTCCTGATAATCCTTCGTGGCGCCTGAAAAGGAGGTGGTCTATGACTACTAATTTAGAAATATAGAGTGTAGAGTAGTTTATTTGCAAGATTGCTCCATTTCCATTTTGTTTTAAATTTAAATTAACGAAAATGATCACATAAATAATTTAACTTGTTACTGTCAAACTAAATTGACTGCATTTTATGCTTCTATATTTCGAACAGCTTTAACATTTACGACTGTGTCCTTGCCTACTGGTGCAATCTAGTAAGGGATCCTAAAATTCGCTAAGAGGGGGGTGCCTTTTTTTTTTTCATTAACTGAATTCAATAGTTTAGAATCTTTACCTATACCCCCTATTGAACGATTAGTAACGAGAGAGGGTTGACGCATGAAGGTCCTAATTTAAAAATACAATTAAATGTTTAAATACAATCATTTTTTTTATTTAATGAAATGAACTAACATTAAAAACAAGTATTTTTTAAAATATAATAATAGCAATAGTTAGTTTTAGGCAAAAACTCTGTAATAAAATATTTTATGTTTATTTGTTTTTCTTCAAATTATATTACCATTTTATCAAGGGCGATGTGTCTATTAGTTATTGTTAATAAAGTTATTATTGGAAAAATTAGACCAATGTTGGTTTTATTTCAGTTGCGTCTTCTACACAGTAAGATTTTCCTGAACGAAACGGGACAAACAAAAAAAACGTGTGCTTTATATTAAAAAAATCAATTGTTTCGTATATAAAAGGGTCATGGCTACCATCCAAAATAAAATTAAACATAAAATAGATTGAGTTAAATAAAGTAAATTTCATAAATAATATTGAAGAGAAAACTGTAAAAAAATAAGAGACATATTGTAATTAAGATACTAATGGAAAATTCAAAATACAGTCTTGAAGATACTTCGATGATCAAGTGTAATCCGGACCGTAATAAAAAAAATATATATGCATGTAAAGAGAGAGAAAATTGTAAATACCTATATTACCTAAATGCAGCGTATTACTCCAAGCCATATACATATTTGAACTTTAGAAATTCATTATTGCAATAAACAACAATTTAAAAAATAAAAACATAAATCGAAAAGATGCTTCATAAGATTATTATTTAAATAAATAAATATATATATTACCGATTTGGTTTTTTATCCTCTTACGAATTAATATGTCCTAAATATGAAGGTAATATATTAAGAAAAAAATCTGTTGTAATTTTTTAGCTTCCTCATAGAACATTGAAGGTCAAATCCGTTATATAAAATAAACATTTCAATTTAATTTCATCCTGCTAAAGACACGTATTTATTACGATATCTTATTACTAACTTGGGCAATTATTAATTTAGGAAAACGATTTCTTTATTTAATTTTTAATTAACTACCTAAGTTTTTTTGTCCATACTTCATATTCAATCACTGAATGTACGGGTTGTTGGAATCTGGATTTACCTTGAAGGTTTAAGAAAATAACATTGTTTTATATAGGAATAATAACACTCTGAAAGTGGTAAGTCGACGGTTGGAAAGTGGAGTTTATGTACGTTGGCTGTTGGTATGTGAAACAATTTGTACCTTCATAAACTTGAATCATAACTTCTTCTTATCAGTGAGACACGAGATTTGCAGAGGGGAAGGGTGGTTGCTTTAGGAACAGGCGCAGACCCAGAAAACAATTTTTTTTGGGGGGGGGTTGGATTGATCGGTATAAAAAACAAAAAAGGAACACCATACTTAAAGCGAATTCAAAGCATACGTTTTTAAAAAACGAATAGTTAACATGTATATATAATGTATGTATAACATATCTTTTTTGGTAGTTTAAGTATATTCTATGTTTTTGAATAAAATTGGGCCATTCCCACGACGATACAGTTCAAAAGTTATTAGAGATCACAAATTGATTTAATAAGTACATATAATAAGTAATAAGAGGTAATAGAATTTCCATTTTGAATAAGGTTGATACGTGTAAGTTTGTATAAAACAAGGTTTGAAATCGATAATTAAAATTATACAAAAATAAAAATAAAATCCGATCATAAATTTCTCATCATCATAATCTGCAGTATTTAAAAATCATTGTTTTTTGATCATAAGTGAAAAAAAAAACATATCTTTTTTTTTTTTTTTTTTTTTTTTTGTCTTCATAACTTCATTTGCGCCTGTCAACAACTTTGACAATCAGCAAATTTGAGAGCTACACTAACTTTAAATAAGGGCATGTTAGGCATGGGGAAGGATGGCACCCAGCGGTACCTCTTGTCTGGCTTGTGTCAGTTAATCTGGTTTGTTAACGAAGGAGATCCCTCATCCAACGCCTTTTTAATCTCCTATATATTGGGATATCACCTGTTGCCACGTCTCTAATCAGTCGGTTGAAGTGGCCTTGTAAGTGGGTGTGAAAACGTTTATAAAGTGTCTTTATATGTTGGTCTACTGTTTCTATTTGTAAGTCAGTATGTAGTGTTTTGTTAGTGATTGATTGAAAGGTTTGAAGTCGGTGTAAGTGGGTCTTTTTAGCTGTTCCGTATATCTGCGAAGAGTATGTCCATATTGGTTTTATTAAGTATAAATATGTATTTAATTTTTGTCTTAGTCCCAGTTTTGTAGTTTTAGAGAAATGTGAGTAGAGTTGGTTGAGTCGGTTGTTAAGGGTCTTACGTTTCATCTTAACATGCGGGCCCCAGGTCATCCTTCTGTCAAAGGGAAGACCGAGGTAGTGTACGGTGTCAGGTTGTGAAATTTGGAAATTTTCTATATAAATTGGAGGGCAGGTATTTTTTCGAAAAGTGAACGTTATGTGTTTGGATTTGTCATGATTAAGTCGAATCTTCCATAGTTTACACCAGTCGTTTATTATATCTAAATGTTGCTGTAAAATTTGTGAGGCATGTGTAGGATCCTTGTGTTTAGTGAGAATCGCCGTATCATCAGCATATGTAGCAAAACATATCTTGATCATTATTTTTGAAAAAGAATTTTACTATTAAAATGATAATATTTTTTTAATAATCCTTTTTAAATTAGAAACATAATATTTTCTTTTTTAATATTCTCCATGATATATTTTGATTCAGCAGAAGTTAGTAAGTGAAGAATATTACTACCAACTTTCAGGCAACAGAACATTTTCATTTTCGAAATTTATAAAGATTTTGGCTTACAAAATATAAATAAAAATAGAAACTGCTGAGCTAGAAGAGTTTAATTTCGAATTCAGAATTTCGTTCAAGTGCCCAGGTATCGATTAGAAGCTGTACATTATGTATGGTAGCTGTTAGATTTCTTTGGTGAACAGTTTTGAAAAAATCCTTTTAACACCATGCCCAAATATGTCGAACTACATGACTAGTACGAAATAGAAAAATAATGAATGTGAATGAAACGTCTGAATTTAACATTAAAATGTATCTTCTAAAAGGTGATTTATATTTTCTAATGATAATTTATGTAATACCTTATCACCACTCAGTAATTGTGATAATTGTGTTCAATCAAATCGATAAACATCAAAGATAGATTTAAATTTTTATCTACAAATTTTTCAATTAAGAATCAAATATAATACCTCATTATGATATGACATTTTGGAACAAAAAAGTTTGGGAACAAGTGGTGCTATAAGGAGGTATCACGTACACATATTGAAGGAACGCCAGGTGACGGATTGCGAAACGTTAATCATGGCCAATGTGATAAAAATAAGAATTTACTTTTATCATCTTCCATCCATTGCTGTACCTAATTATAAAGCAGCGATTTCCTAATTAAATAAATTAAATTAACAATAAAAACGACAGTAATTACTGGAGTGATTCAATTACTTTCCATTGTCCATATCTAAATAATTAGCAGTCCCGCATAATAACTTAAACCTAATTCTTTACGAATTCCTTTTTTCTTTGGTCTATTATTTTTAATAATGAAATGAAAAAAATAGTCCCCTAAAAATAACATTGTTAACAATTTGTTCAGGCAGCATTTATCTGGCTGTACTATATACAATTGTTGAAATTAAAAACTAAAAATAATGAACCTCGTGCCCGATTAGGAAAATAAATAGTTATCATCCACTCAAAATTGAGGCTTCGCATTTCAAAATAAGTGGAATCCAAAATAAGCAATAAAACAAATCCGTCTGCTCCTTTTCTTCTTCTCGCTTACATCAGAGTTTTTATATGAAGAGGAGAGCGGGTTGGTTGGCAACAGTTTTTACTTTTTTGATTGTAGAGTCGTTCCTGTTAATATAATCCAAATGGGGCTGATACCACTGTAAACTCCAAGTATTAGAGTACTTCAAGTATTTTTTTCACAACATAATATTTAATACTAAGATCATAGAAAATTGAAGAATTCGTCAATCCAGAGTATGCCAATTAACCCCCATATGTGGGGCAGGTTGGCCTAGAAGGTGGGGTTGTTTAGCCATCTCATTCAAGTACTGCCTGACACATATCATTGTTATTAAAAGCTGTACTATAATGGTATAATAATTTTGAATCGGTTTTTAACAGCTTTTAGGGAAAAATAGAATGACAATAGAAGAAGATAGAAGTTTAGACTGTCGTCACTTTTTGCATAAGAAAAATTGCTCTCATCCTCCTCGCTGGAACTATAGACAATTGGTAGTTTCACCTTTGATTATGTTTACCTTGCTTTTGTGAATTGCTACTGCGCCAAAAAAAATGTTGAAGAGAGCCAACTAACCCCACAGGACAGATCATATGAAAGATGACTACCAGGACAGGGGAGAACAATCAAACAAGAAACTGGTTAGTCGAAAGGTTAGGTTTTCAAACGAGTTTGGGGCTATGTGAACAGAATCGGAGTCAAATGTTATTCCATGTCTTTAAACCAACTTTACTGAAAATATAAAAATTTACTTACATGTTGTAAAATCAATCAATGAAGCACACTCTTATCTACACTGTTAGCATCGGATTGAAAATTCAGGACAAGACTCCCGAGGTCGAGCGGGTCACATGGTACAATGGTCGGGCCTTCACAACAGGTGTGACGGAAACTATAAGCCGATGGCCAACCTACCCCCTATGCCAACCAACCCCGCTCTCCCCTACTTCATATTTGAAATATATATTTTTGCTTCTAGTGTTGTAACACCAATGAGGGTTTAAAATAATTTTACTTTATATTTCATTTTATTCAAGTAAAATTATGAAACAAAAATCTGAAACAAGCAACGCTTAAAAACAACAAATTAGTATCAACGTTGCAAAGCAGTTACTACAAGTGACAAACAGTGGCTCAAAAGTAACCATATGCTTCGATGTTAGAAGCACAAGGCTAAGCGTCTAGTCCATCGCTTCTTATGTTGGATTGGGGAAAAAGTAATTTCGGTTTATCCCGATTGTGGCTTATCAAAGTCACTTATCGCTTGTAATCCTTATTAAGTGAAGCCATACTATACCACGTTTGAAAGGTCACAGTCCATAGAATATTCCATATATAAAAAAAGTGTCATTCATTTACTCAGTCAAACGTTATTGCGCTTTGAAAATGACGATTCCAGAAGGTCATATTTGGCTTTTTTACTTCCGAAAAGGGAAAAAATGCAGCTCAGGCTCCTCGAAAATTTTGTGGTGTTTTTGGTGATGTGTGTTTAAGCGAACGTCAGTGTCAGAACTGGTTCGCTTGATTTCGTTCCGGAAATTTTGATGTTAATGATGAACCTTGCCCTGGCAGGCCAATTGTTCAAAAAGTCGATGAAATTTTTAAAAAATCGAGGTAGACCGACATATTTCATCTCGTGACATCGACCTTAAAACAAAAGAAACTCTATATATGGGTTCCAAATGAATTAACAGTACACAATTTAATGGATAGAGTTTCTATTTGTGAATCGCTGTTGAAACGAAACGAAATCGAGCGATTTTTTAAAAGAATGATTACAGGTGATGAAACGTGGATCACTTACGACAATAATGTGCGAAAAAGATCATGGTCGAAGCTCGGAGAAACTTCAAAAACAGTGGCAAAGCCTGGATTGACGCCAAGGAAGTTAATGCTGAGTGTTTGGTGGGATTGAATAGACTCGCTACTGTCAACAACTAGTGCGGTTGAAGCAGAAGATTCAAGAAAAACGGCCAAAATCGATCAATAGGAAAGGCGTTGTATTCCATCACGACATTGATAGACCACACACATCTTTGGTGACTCGGCAAAAATTACGACAGTTTGGCTGGGAAGTTTTGATGCATCCACCATATAGCCCGGACCTTGCACCGTCTGACTATTATTTGTTTCGTTCTCTTCAGAACTCCTTTAATAGTATAAAGTTTGAATCAAAAAAGTCTTGTGCAAATCGCTTGGTTCAGTTTTTCGCCCAGAAAGCACAGAACTTCTATAGCGACGGTATAATGGTTTTACCGAAAAAATTGCAAAAGGCTATCGATCAAAACGGCACATATATCATTGATTAGTATTTGAAATTTGTATTAAAAAATTCGCTTTGAAAAATACCGAAATTACTTTTTCCCCAACCCAATATTTAGGCCGGAATGGAGCATCAAAGAAAGGCTTAGATCATTCCAGAACATCGGTTCACGTACTAGTACATGGATTCAACTGTTCCAACAAAAGTCTAGAACTTAGAAGTTAGTTGTAACAGAAATAATCATTTATTTTTGTTTCACGTCGCAGTATTGATTTCTGTTGTATTATTGTTATTAAGTTGATCATTTTCAACAAGTCTCATACAAAAACGGGAAAGAAGAGACAGGGGACCTTTATTTTAAAAGCTTAGATTACCTTATATTTTTAGATTCCGACGAAAATTAAATTAACAAACGAAGCTAGTTAAACGATTTAGGCTAAAAGTATAGAAACATTTGAATACAATAGTCAGACTATTTGAATAAAAACGTCACTCCACCTTGATGAACGGGCACAAAATTTCATTATCACGATTACGAAAATTGCCGATTGCACCAGGAAGAACTCAGAAGAGTCCTTAGCTTTTAGAAAAGCTCCTCGATTTTATTATATGATTTTATTTTACATTTTAATATCATATGTTTTTTGTTTTTTTTTGCTTACGATTTGATTTCTGAATTATATTTTTGTGGACGATTACATGCAGCCTCATTAACTTGTATTAGAGTAACTATTTAGCAAGTAATGTTTCAAGGCTTAAGGAGTTGAATTTTTTTTTATTTTATTTTTAATAAGGGACCTAGTCCCATGATAAAAATACATTTCTATCCACCCAACAACATCAGCAGGATTGATAGATGTTTTTGAAAATCTGTCAATTAAATTTAGTAGGGTTATTACATTTTTGAGGAAGCACGTTCAAAACTATTTTTTTTAAAGCAAAAATCCTAAACATTTATACTGCAATTATTAATTATTTTTTTTATTTACGTTTAATTTGAAGGTTCTACTCTTGGATTTGGGTAAATATAAATTTTTTTTAAACCTTATTATCACACTATTTTTATCTAGGTCATTTCATTCTATACTCTAACACAAAATTTCAGATCTGAAAATAAAATAAATACATAAAAACTACAATAATAAATTTAAAAGGTGAAAAAATATACGATTTTTACGATTAATTACTATTAAACAAAAATAAAGTAGTGAATGTAAATAGTAACTACTATATAAAAAAATCTGGTGCGTGCGCGCAACACACAACTTTCACTTACCAACTTACTTAGAATAGAAATTGACGTGTTTTGATAAACATCATTTCCCAAAGTCACACATTTTTCTACATTCATATCTTGTTTTTGTTAATCGTTAAAGCCGTTTTTGAGTAAATAAAAAAAACCCCGTGAAAATGATACGAAATTTATTAAGTAAAGTCCCCCCCTCCCGTAGATCAATTTTGATGAAATTTTTACAGTCATATCTTGGGCATATAAATACATCAAATACCAAGTTTGATCAAAAACGTTAAAACCGTTTTTGAGTAAATAAAAAAAACACGTGAAAATGATACAAAATTTATTAAGTAAAGTCCCCCCTCCGGTTGATCAATTGTAATGAAATGTTGGTTATCACATCTTTGGCATATAAATACATTAAATACCAAGTTTGATCAAAATCGTTTAAACCGTTTTTGAGTAAATAAAAAAAATATGTGAAAATGATACAAAATTTATTAAGTAAAGTCCCCCCTCCGGTTGATCAATTTTGATGAAATTTTCACAGTCATATTTCAGGCATATAAATAGATCAAATACTCAGTTTAATCAAAATCGTTAGAGCCGTTTTTGAGAAAATCGAAAAAAACGTAAAAAGTTATTAAATAAAGTACCCCCTCCCTTTGAGCAATTTTGATGAAATTTTTGCTGTCACATTGCGAGCATATACCTACACTAAATACCCAATTTCAAATTCCCACGGTTTATAGTTTTTGAGCTAGTCTGTTCACACACACACACACAGACACACACACACACACACACACAGACCATTTCGCGGGACTTGGTTATTTTGACTCAGGGGACCCCAAAACGTGTATTTCCGTTGAAAACCGGAAGTCGAAAATTTTCACGATCGCAATTCTTCCACTTACTATATATTTCATATATAGGTAAGTGAAAGTAAAAATACTAATAAAATCAAAAGGTGCACCGCGCGGCGGGGCCCTAGGATTTTATAAAGGGAGTATAACATCCTTGGCTATTCCGTCCCTCGGATAGGACGTAAAACGGAAGTCTCGAGCCTGTACGATGTCTGGTGCTCGTTGAATATCCCTATCTTAAATATATTTTGATAGAAAAAATTTAGGACTCCCACTGTAGCATCATCCGATTAGCCTTAGTGGCATGAGAATTTTTAAAAACAAATTATATAAAATAAAGTTTTAGCTCTTCTTAAACTTAGTCATCAAAAATAATATGTTATTCAGGCATTCATTGAATCCTCTATAAAGAAATAAACATGAAAATATTTATTATATAACAAAGCTACACGTTTATAATTATACAAAAACTATATGATGATTTGTTTCCATTTAGATATAACATTGAGTTCTCTTATATTTTTTTTTCTCATTTTAAAGTGATTTCTCACAGAATTTTCTTAAAAGAAGTTGTTTCAAAAGAAATCTAAACGCGCATAAGACTGCATACTAAGATATGTGCCTTGCAGGAAATGCATTGAGGTGTCAATACTCGAAATAATGAAAATTGAAGAATCAATAATTAACAATAGTTTAATCAGGTTGGCATCTTTCGAACTGCTCTAAAAGTCGGAACATCAGTTTAATGGCACAATAAAATTTGTAATAGGCGTCATAAACTTTTTTGTCCTTATTCGAATTCATATGGAAATTATAATCTGATAATTATTTGGTAGTTTTATGTGAATCTATTTAATGTCGTTTGTGCCTTTCTCAGAGCTAAATTTATTAGCTCTCTTTGTCAAGTTCCCACAATTTTCAAGGTCTGAGAACTATATAGAAGGCTTAGGATAACAAATTGATGATTGAATTAAAAAAAAAAATGATAAATTTAATGAAAAAAAAAGTGTTTTGTAATTCTAAATTATCTTCCGGATTCAGCCATTTAACTTCCGATGAAACATTATTGTTATTTTACAAAAAAAAAAACTTGAATGTCATTATTTTTAACTTTGATTAATGTGTATTTTTAAATTGGGTAACAATTAATTTTTTTTCTATTTTTAGGGCACTTGAAAATGATTTTATTTTATTTTAAATTAATTTATGAATTCAGGAAGTTGATAAATTACATAAGACTTTTTTTCTCCGGATTTATTGAATATCATACTTTTCGGAAAGTTTACTCATTTCTCAAAAATATTTCTTTATAATATAAAATAATACTAATAAGATAGTTTTAATTATACTCATGATTTGAAAACTTATTTTCTTATGATGATAATTACTCCGACTTATGAACATTTAATTCTTTATATATCTGTCATCCCATTGAATAAGTGGTTAATTCGAATTTAGCCCAAAACATGTAAAGAGGCTAAAAAAAAAACATGGAGGCGATTTCTTCCTATCGATTAATTAAATAACAAGTCAGGCGTTCATTTGAAATTTAGTTATTGTAATTAGTGTTAAATCTGTAATTAGTCAACTATAATATCTCATTACCGAAAGATCTATTCAGCTGGTAAAATGCCTGTGATCATTAAGTAGACAGTATTTATGTATCTTTGACAAAATTTCAACGCTTGATAATGAATACCTGATTTAATACCAATACTGTTCAAACTTAAAAAGTATCTCCTATAATGTGGGCTTATTTGAATCTCAACATTCGAACTGATGAAGAATGTAAGTTCTGTCATGAAACCATAGTTAATAGTTTAAAGCATATAATATTGTACTGCCCATTTTCCGTTAGTACGAGAAAACGGTACTTGCTTGAGGGTTATGAGGATTTATCAATTCAAAATATACTTATCGTGGATAGCTTGAGGAAGTTGAATGACATTTTTTTCTATTTGCAATCGATATGTCAATGATCAATCGATATGATGCCAGTTTTTAATTTGTTTATGAATATGATGCCAGTTTTTTATTTTGTTTATTATTTATGATACCAGTTTTCTTTTTTTTGTAATTTTAATACCAGGTTTTCATTTTGTTTATATGTGATGCAAGTTTTTTATTTTGTTTATAATTTATCTTTAAATACTTGCGTTGTAAGATTAGTAGGTGGAATATTAAATTGTGATATAGACTAATAGCTAAGATTGTAATTATTGCTTTGTTTTTGTTTTTTCGATTTAAAACTAACCATACTAACACGAAATGGGCCAGACTCAATGGCTACATGTGTACACATTAAAGCCAATAAACCTTAAATAAAAAAAAATAAAATAAACATAAGGAATTGATTCTGCAATTTTTTGTGTACCATGTTACGACTATTCTCCTATCTTGGCTTAACTTTGGCTTAACATTTTTTCCCGAGTGTTTTTAAACTGCTTCTTTTTCAGTTTTATTTATTAATATTTTAGAACATATGGGACATTCTTTTACAAACCGAACAGATTTGGACAAAAATTGACCGACACATCGTAGATTTAACTGAAACTTTTTTTACGGGTTCTATATCGAAAAAAAAGAGATACGTGTAAGAGGATTTTTTTTTATTTTCGATATTTTGAAAAATAAACATGATCGAAAATTCGTGAATTTGATGATTTATCGGTAATAGCATATTTTTCAAAAATTCATAACTCCGGTTCTGTTTAAGCTAAAAAATCTAATTTTTTTTTATTTTGAAAGTAAAAAGACAAGCTTTAAGAAAAAAATACTTTCAAAACAAATCGAAAAATTCAAATTGTTATTAACAATTTCAATGTTTAAATCGGTTTTTAACAGTGGCGCCACCCATGAATCAACTTTTTACTTTCACTTACCTATATATGAAATATATAGTAAGTGGAAGTATTGCGATCGTGAAAAATTTCGACTTCCGGTTTTCAACGGAAATACACGTTTTGGGGTCCCCTGAGTCTAATTAACCAAGTCCCGCGAAATGGTCTGTGTGTGTGTGTGTGTGTGTCTGTGTGTGTGTGTGTGTGTGAACAGACTAGCTCAAAAACTATAAACCGTGCGAACCTGAAATTGGGTATTTAGTGTATGTATATGCCCGCGATGTGACAGCAAAAATTTCATCAAAGTTGCTCAAAGGAAGGGGGTACTTTATTTAGTAACTTTTTATGTTTTTTTCGATTTTCTCAAAAACGGCTCTAACGATTTTGATTAAACTCAGTATTTGATCTATTTATTTGCCCGAGATATGACTGTAAAAATTTCATCAAAATTGATCAACCGGAGGGGGGACTTTACTTAATAAATTTTGTATCATTTTCACGTGTTTTGTTTTATTTACTCAAAAACGGTTTTAACGATTTTGATCAAACTGGGTATTTGATGTATGTATATGCCAAAGATGCGATAGCCAACATTACATCAAAATTGATCAACCGGAGGGGGGACTTTACTTTATAAATTTTGTATCATTTTCACGTGTTTTTTTTATTTACTCAAAAAAGGCTTTAACGATTTTGATGAAACTGGGTATTTTATGTATGAATATGCTAAAGATGTGATAGCCAACATTTCATCAAAATTGGTCAAACGGAGCGGGCATTTTATTTCATAATTTTTTTCCAATTTTTACCTTTTTTTCGATGATCTCGAAGACGGCTTTAACGATTTTTATCAAATTTGTCATTTTTAATGAAAATTAGGTGTTCTTTAAAATCAGGTAAGCTTTATCATTATTAAAATGTACTGAAGGGGCTTTTTTTTTGGGGGGGGGGGGGCTTTTTTGTTTGTTTGTTTCCTATAAAGTACCTTTGTTTTTGTTTATATTAACTGTCTTGGAGAAATTAACTGTCTCTCGTAATGCCTAAAAATAAGAAACGGCTAAATATGAGATTTGATTAAAAAAAAGAAAACATAAAGAGGAGAAAAAAAGAAAAATATTCAGTCAACTCATAAACCTCGTTGAGCATGCACGCATGCGGAGTACGCCTTTAATGACAGACCATTGTTTATAATTAAAACCGTTCTGCTCATTTGAGAAGTGGCAATTAACAAAAAGCATTAATTTCTAATCTAAGTAAGTTGGTAAGTGAAAGTTGTGTGTTGCGCGCACGCACCAGATTTTTACTATTTTTATCGTATTCTGCGTCAAATTTTCTATCGAAAACGCTTTTAAAAACGATGGAGAAGTTATTTTTACTGTAAGAAAAAAATTAATTAATTTAGCATATGAATACAAATTAGAAGAAAAACAATTGTCCGAACGTTTCCAAAAAGCTATAACAATATAAGGAACTTTAAAATATCATTGTATTAATCCGATTTATTTACAGCAATTGGAAGCAAAACGGTTTTCATCTTGCGAAAAAAAGGATATTGTAAAAATTTTTAAACAGAAAATGTAAACATTGTCTTATTTTTAAATATTGCATTTATTATTATATTCCAAATATTGTTCTTATTAGCTAATGCATTATCGAAATCTTCAACAATGTTTTTTATTTATTTTTATTTATGTATTTTTTCTATTTTTTCCCATCTTCTTGGCTAATAAAATATGTTTTTTAATTAAAAAAAAATGAATTATTTGTATTTAAGAGATAAACGGTGTAAAACAAGAATATGAGCCGTAAAATGTGACCCACGTGTCGATGTGACGTACCGCGCTAAATTAATGAATTTTTTTCTTAAAGTAAAAATAACTTCTCCATCGTTTTTAAAAGCGTTTTCGATAGAAAATTGACGCAGAATACGATAAAAATAGTAAAAAGTTGATTCATGGGTGGCGCCACTGTTAAAAACCGATTTACACATTGAAATTGTTAATAACGATTTTTCGACAATTTGTTTTGAAAGTATTTTTTTCTTAAAGCTTGTCTCTTTACCTTCAAAATAAAAAAAAGTTAGATTTTTTAGCTTAAATAGAACCGGAGTTATGAATTTTTGAAAAATAGGCTATTACCGATAAATCATCAAATTCACGAATTTTCGATCTTGTTTATTTTTCAAAATATCGAAAATAAAAAAAAATCCTCTTACACGTATCTCTTTTTTTTCGATATAGAACCCGTAAAACAAGTTTCAGTTAAATCTAAAATGTGTCGGTCAGAAAGGTGTTCGGTTTGTAAAAGAACGTCCCATATATGAGTTAAATTTTTATTAAATAAATTATTCAATAAAAAATGTTTAATAATTTATATTGAACGAAAATAATAATTCACAATATCAAACAAACAATAGCAACTCAAATAATTAACAAAGTTACAAAAAGTATCAAAACATTAACACAAAGTAACTATTTGACTTGATCATCACAGCAAATCCGCCGCTCCTTTAGTCTGAATCAGAATATTCTAGAACGTTCCAGACAAGCGTTGAAGGTACTCGAGCAGTCATGATTATTTACTAGAACAGTTTGTTCCAACAACAATTCTAGACCTCTTTCCAATCATACGTTTTGTGTTTCACGTTACAATATTATTTTTAAAAAATCTAAGAAGTTTAAATTTGGTGATTTTAACAATATAAAATGGATATGTTAGAATATTTCAGACGTTCCATTTTTGGAAAATCCGGGCATGAAGGAGTGAATACTAATTTTTAATATGATGATTAATCCTGTGTGGTTCAATCAAGATATTTTGAAATTATTTATAGATATACCTAGAAACTTCGGCCTCAAAGTCTGGTATTATTTCCTAAACTCACCTAACCATGCAGATACACAAGCCAAATTTTCACCTATTCAGGTGAGTTTTGGAAATGTAATACCAGACTTTGAGATCTAACCTTCTATATCTATAGCTCAGTAGTCAACGGTAATGCCTTGAACTAATTACATATACACTATTCTTTTTAATACAGTCAAATTAAAATTCACTGATGAAGATAAAATAGTTTCAGCTAATCTAAAAACCAAAGGGGTTTAAAATAGAACTTTACGCCGAATTTAAAATTGTTTGGTAAAGAATTTAGAAATGTTAAAGTTTTTATTTTTTACATCTTATATTTGACTATAATAAGTATTAATGATTCATTCATTTAGCATTTACTGGATTATTTTAGCAGAGGCGAGATTAAATATAAATAACACACATGTAAAAGGAACTGATAAAGAATATAATTGGGATAGGGTTTAGTACAATCACAATAGATAATAAAAATGTACCAAACTAATCTTTTGCCATAATACAAAATCATTAAATTCAGAATATAACACATAATGATATGAAATTAGATACCATATCGGTAGATACTACCTGAAAAAGGTTATCAAAATGACTTTTGCTAAAACAAATAGATTCCGTGTTTTTCCCTACACTTGAAAAGGCGACACATAATTGCCCGTGGAAAAAAAAAACGGATTTTCCTAGCCCAAGCCAGAAAAATAGATTAGGCTAATGGATGCTTATCCAACCTAAATATCGAAAGAAAATGAAGTGTTTTCAATAAATCATTTTACACCGCCATCTGTTGGAAATGTATAGAACTAACAAATAATCACACTCAATTGTATTATAATAAGCATTAAGTTTGTAATACAAGAAATATTGTGGTCAATAATCAAGATAAAAACAATTCTATCTTTTAAGTTGGACAAAACTATACACATTGAGCCAAATTTCATTAAAATCGGTTGAGTAGTTTCTGAGTTTACCTCCGACAAACATCGGGACACGAGATTTGTATATACATAAGGACTAATAGTCTCTTGTTTATGAAATTATTAACATAAAATATCGCGAGATAGGTTTCCATATAAACTCATTAATATTTTTAAAGTAAAATTGTTTCACAGATGTAATAAGTGTTTTTAGTACAATGATTGCGAACACGTTCCTAAACAGTGCCGACTGATATGATATTTGTTTATATAATGTTGTTACAAAGCACGTTACGGACTCCTGATTGGCTATCAAGTGCCATCATAATCTATTTTATGTTATCAATTCCTCTTGTTCCAATTCACTCAAAGGTTTGAGTACTCTCTTACCGATCCCATGGAGAAATCTGTGTATTTTTTTATAAAATTTATTTTTAATCATCATTAGTTTTAGAAAAAAAATTAAATATTTTACTTTCGCTCATAGAAGTTTTTGTTCACTGCATTGGTGAATGTTTTGAAAATTAAATAAAAAGAGACCATTTTTGGTTATTATATAAATAGGTGAATGTTTCAACTCCTCTTTAATCCATGGATATTCTGTTTACATAGTTCTTATATACGAGTACACTCAAATTTCAATTTTATGAAGAAGGTGTACATACTCACGTTACGTGTGTACACACACACACACACATCTATATTGGAATCTGAGATCTTGGCATAAAAACAAAGTGTTTTAGAAACGATGATTGATTATCAGGATTTTCAATCAAAACTTTTTTTGTATAGAGAGCCAACGTTCCGATCCAAAAATGTGGATCCTTGACAGAGCTTGATAAGTCCAGAGTAATTCAGAGACTGCTGTATTAAATCCTACCCTTAAGAAAACAGTTGATCATTATACTCCTCCTAAGTGTTTTAGATTTTAAAATAATTTTTTTTTCTCGACAGTTTAGTGTTGTAGTATTTTCAAATTTGAATATTTTGAAATATAAAATATATAAATCGATTATTTGAATTGAAGCCTCACCTTTATTAAGTATTAATCTCCAAAAAGAAGAAGACCCCTAAAAGAATGAACGATATTCAAAATTTAAGCAGATAGGATCACAAATTTTCTTTTATTGACCTTCATACAGTCAAAGTCATATTGTATTCATGTTGACGTTTCGCTCGACTAAGAGCATCTTCAAAACTAAATAACCAAAAACAAGGAAAAATCAGAGCTTTGTAGTTAAATTTTAAAATTAAAAAAACATCACGACTATACAACAATAAATTATAGAAAATCAATCTTACCAATTTATCAACAAACTCATTAAAACCAAATCATTACTTACTCTTTATATTTCTTATACTAGTTTTAAATCATTTTACCACATCAAACATAATTTTTTAATTTTTTTACATTTATGATTTTTAATGAGTTTGTTGATAAATTGGTAAGATTGATTTTCTATATTTTATTATCGTTTAGTCATGATGTTTTTTAATTGTAATATTTAACTACAAAGCTCTGATTTTCCCTTGTTTTTGTTTTTTTAAGTTTTGAAAATGCTCTTAGTCGAGCGAAACGTCAACATGAATACAATATGACTTTGACTGTATAAAGGTCAATAAAAGAAAATTTGAGACCCTATCTGCTTAAATTTTGAGCCTCACCTTTATTTCCAAGGCCGCTTAGGTGAGAATCCCTGTGAAAACAGTTGGGTTTCTTTTCATGAGTCAGTTAGTATTTATTCCGTTAAAATGTTATTTTTTTTTTTTTTTTTTTTTATTAAATTGTTATAATAGTAAACTTATGCCATAAAACCTAAAAATAGGGATTTATATAGGAATTATTCCTCCTACTCTCATTTACAGATGCGAAATATGGACGCTTACATTGAAGGATGAGCAACAGCTAAAGGTTTTTGAAAATAAAGAAGTGCATAGAATATTTGGGCAAAAGAGGGGCATACCGATCTGAGAATTAAGACGGTTATACAACAAAGAACTGAGTGAACTGTACCGGTAGGCCGAGAAGGTGGTGGGTGGATTGCATTAGGGCAGGTCGGTTGGTGGTGTCGGCATCGAACATCTGGGTTTGTTAAGCCATTATTATTGTTATAGTTACATCATAATATAAAAACTTCAGCCATCAGGAATTGGAAAAGTGGAACGGATTCCAATTTCTGTCTGTATCAATGTTTCCCCCATATTGCTGAATTCAACATTCATAATTTAAAAATATTAATAGATCAAGAAATTGTTATACAATTTTCCTTCATCTTATCTATTCTGAAAATCCAACCGATTATCCAACTTATTCAAGAATGAAAAAAATTCTAAATCGACAGAATACTCGGGGGGAGGATCGCCTCAAGAACAGGCCAGACTGCGTGATGTCTGTGGTCGTGCGACTCCATGTGATTCCCTATCAGGCAGGATTGACCCCAGGCCGTGATCTAATCTCTAGGTAAACTTTAATGTTTATTTATGTTGATGTTTGCATTGTAATCCCTACGTAATTGATTATAGATTTTATAACATTTTTTAGGTCATTTATAATGTTATATCATACATATGGATAGATGTTATATCATAGGTTTTTGCATTTGGTTGAAAAAATTTAGGAAAACTACTACTGTAATAGATCTACAAAAAAAAAAATCCCTCAGCACGAGGCCAGGGCGGATCCAGGGGAGGGGCTCTGGGGGCTGCAGGGGAAATAAATGTAAAAAAGCTGATTAGCAGATCCAAATGAAGGGCTGTGGGGCTGCAGCCCCCTTTTAGGACTGCAGCCCCTCCCCCTTTTAGGACTGCAGCCCCCCCCCCCTTTACAATCGGCTGGATCCGCCAATGGCATGAACAAATTTGAATTTAAGGTACGTTTTATTTGGGGGTGGTCAACCCGCTTGGTCAAATTTTGGTCTTTGGTCAAATTTTGGTCTTTGGCTTTGGTCAAACCGCTTTACATTAAAGTTAGACAAATGTAATAGATCATCATATAACTTCGAAGAAAAAAACTATCTTTCAAAGTACTTTGCCTCGAGGGCTGTCCCACGGGGGAGGCGGGGGAGACAAGTTGACGTCACGATCAAGGTACAAAAATAAAATAAAATATAATATTCTCGAAAACAAAGAAAGAGCTATTTTTATCCGCATTCCACTTTCTGATTTTTTCCTCCTCATCTTCCTTACTTCTCATATTCCTTTCGGTTCCAGAGTTCAAAGTTGCTCATGCTGGAAAAATTTACTAGTCAGCCGAACATTTTTGTCTAGTATTCTACGTTTATCTGCATAAACATCAGACAATAGGTCTCATATAAGATTCATACGAATCGAAATGTATAATTTCAGCCCGGACGCATACGAAAATTCGACATGAACAAACATTGCATTAAAAATTTAGATTTTCTTTTCTTTACGCCTATTGTTTTTACCAGGTCAAGTATCAGACCTTAATTCATTAATTTCAATTATCCATGAGATCCGAAAAGTCTGTCGGTGCAAAAAGAGAAATGTATTTCATCAAGGGCATGTGGGAAACTATTTATAAACGACTCATTAAATGTTGTTTTTCTCAGCAACATCGATTATGAACGGCTCAATGACGAGTGGAAAGTGGTCATCTGCACTTATCATTAATTTTTTTTCTTACCTTCTCAGCCTTTTTCCGAGCTATGGTCGAGGGCGGAACCATTATTAATGCCGTTGTGAAACAAACTCGCAACTCAAGATTTGAACATATAAACTTTCGCTTGTCGTTATTTGTCATGGACAAGTATACCAAGGTTTATACCGCCGCGGCGGCAAAGTTTTTCTGAACTGAGATCTTCTACGAGTGGTTTTGCTCGGGATGTTCTGGCACTGGATGTAGGTTTAGCTCAGGAAGCTTCAGGTCTTCATCAAGCCACTTTATATGTTTCATGCTAAAGCGATCAAGCATGTAATTACTCTCCCTCCACTTTGACAAACTCTTAGTGACACATATTTTGACTAAAAGTTTTATCTGTTCTATAACCTACTCGGAAACATTATTGCCATATTTATCTAAAATATACTTTATTAACTCTTCATTACATTTTGATGATGATAATTTATAAAACTGCTCATTTTTCCACGCTAATGAGTAATAACTAATAAATAATTCTCTTCTCTTAGTCTTTATTTCCTTCAAGGCGCGGTCACCACGACTTCCTGAAAAGAAAACACTCATTTAACTAAAGGGGGAAACAGGGGGACGAATAACATACATTTTCATATTCGTCATAAGGTATGTTTTCAAATTAATAAAGAGAAGGCGGTGAACTCTGCGGAACTGTTTTTATAGGTCTAGCTGAAGTTAGGATTTGTTATACAAAAATGCATTTCATAGAATATTTATTATACCTACACTATGTAAAATAATTATGCTAACGATGATAGTATATTAAAGTACGTACCTGACGCTTGAATAAACATATCGAAATAAGTGAGATGCAAGTTTTCTTTTTTTTTTTTTTTTTTTTATTAATTCTTCGAAACATGATCGTAAGAAACATTTTCAGTACAATTGATTTAGTAAAGCCGGTTTCTGACTTGTCATAAATTATTATTAGTATTTTTTTTTTTTGTATTTCTCATGCTACGTGCTCCTCGTACTAATAAAGCATGTATGATCAACATATAACCGGAAGTAAAGAAAGTTTACAGGCTAAAAAAACTACCAAGTCGAAGTTTGAAGTTGATTCTTCAAATTTGAAGTTGAAGTTGATTCGTGGATCCTAGTGTCCGCTACGTAATAGTTGGGGCTGCTCATATTACGAGAAGATTCCTATTACAGAATTAAATCACTTGTTCTATGAGACACTTCGTTCCCAAGAATATTAAATTACATCATCTGGAAATAAATAAGTTTATAATTAGGGTTTACTCAAATAATTTATTAAAAATATTAATGTTAAAATTTTGTCAGTTTTCAATTTTAATTTATTTATTTAGAATTTTTAAATAATTTTAATGGAAAAGAAAAGATTGAACCACGGCTGGGAATCGAATCCTTATTAAACTCATGTACATAAATAATTACTGTAATATAATTCTTTTAAAACTATTTATTTCCGTAAGTTTCGTGGGGAGGAGTAGGGGAAACAGCACTCACAAATATATAGGGTTATTATTATTAATACTATATTAATAATAATATATATATTAATAATTGATAACTATATATTAATAATTGATACTGAGCAAATATAGTTTATTTTTCCTAACGTTACAGAATGTTCATAAAGCTAACTTTCGTTGACAATAAATTTCATCCTTAAAAATATTTTGATACCACTGCTTGAGTATTAAAAAATCTGGTGCGATGCGTGCAACACACAACTTTCACTTACGAACTTACATAGATTATTAATCGACGGGTTTCAATAATATTTAAACGCTACACTTTTCCACATTTCTTTGATAATATTTTTATATCTACATAAGTTATAGTTCTACATAAGGATCTGTTATGCAAAACTTGAAAATTCTCAGTACTATCAATTTTGATGAAATTTTGACTGTCACATCGCGGGCATATACATACATCAAATTCGTCAGAGCCGTTTTTGAGAAAATCGAAAAAAACGTAAAACTTAGACAAAATTCTTTATATAAACTACCCCCTATGTTTGACCAATTTTGATGAAGTTTTTTGCTGTCACATCGCGGGCACATACATACACTAAACCGTTTCAAATATCTCGGTGTTACTTTAACACCGCGCTTAAGCTTTTTCCCTCATTTGAAAGATAAAGTAGACGTGGCTACACTAGGTCTTAACAGACTATGGTCAAACTTTATAATGAACAAAAACGTCCCATTAACGGCCAAATTTCAAGTATTCAACAGTGTGTCACGTGCCGTTGTATCTTATGGTGCCCAAGTGTGGGGGGTTCAGTTATGAAGTCTTGGAGAAATTTCAGAGATTTTTTGTAAGAAAACTGTTTAGTTTGCCTTCTTCCACTCCCAATTATATAGTGGCTTTGGAGACCTCTTTGGAACCTCTTATGATTTACACCCTTCGCCTCCATGTGAAGTATATTATGAAAGTTCTTTCTCTTTCGGAACATAGGCTCCCAAAGATAGTGTCCCAACAAACAATAAACAAGAAATTATTCTGGTTTAACAATTGGCTGTCTCTATTCCGCTCTTTTTCCTTACCATTCTCTAGTGATGACATGGGTTTATGGAGTCAACAATTTTCGGCCTTATTTTCCAAAATAAAAGAGGATTACTACGAAAAGAGCTTTAACCGCGCGATTGTATCAGACCACTTTCTTTTATACAAAGTTTTAATCTCGGATTATAAAAACCGCGTTACTGCATTTCTCTCCAAAGATTTGAATTTTTTGGAGGTGAAATGGCTGCTTAAATTGAGGGGAGAGCTTCTTTATTTGAATTATCGTCCTTGGTTTGAAAATGATCCCGATCAGTCAAGATGTTCTCTCTGCAATTGCAGTTCTCGTGAAGATTTGTATCACTTCTTGGGACAGTGTCCTCTATTGGCTGAGTTTCGTTTACTTTATTTTAACAAGCGCAGTCTCACAAGGGATGAGATAATTTCTTTTCTGACTGGTCTCTCTCATCCTCGTCCCTTGATCCGTTTTGCTCGTCACGCTTGGAGGGCTAGGTACTCCTGGATGTCTGATATTTAACTTTATAAGTTCTATTCTTTACTTTATTTTTACTATGGTATATTGAATCTAAGATTTTTTCTTTTATTTACCTTTTTCTTTGTATTTTTTTTAATTTATTGTTCCTCAGAGTATAATTATCCCTCTTTAACTTTGTTGTACATTATTTAATATGATAAAAGTAACGCATAAGTTAATTAATTTCTACGTTTTATTTTCTTTATTGTAATTGCATAATTGTATTTTATAATTGTTTACTTGAGCTTGTACACTTTATACTTTCAGTGAACTCTGGCAGACGGCTATTGCCATTGCCATGTATACTTTATTTTTTAATCCCTTTGTAAATTTTGTAAATAGCTAACACTAAAGTATTATTATTATTATTATTATTATTATTACATACACTAAATACCCAATTTCAGGTTCGTACGGCTTATAGTTTTTGAGCTAGTCTGTTTACACAGACACACACACAGACCATTTCGCGGGACTTTTGTTATTTGGACTCAGGGGACCCGAAAACGTGTATTTCCGTTGAAAACCGGGAGTTGAATTTTTTCACGATCGCAATACTTTCCCATACTATATATTTCATATATTTGTAAGTGGCATTAAAAATATTTTTCTGAGTTACATATCACTAGTTTGTATTAAGACTGCCATGGAAAGCAGTTATGACAGTCTTTCAGATAGTTGAGAATTAGTAATAATGATCACATGTGCTTTACGGAAACTTTTAGTTATTTGGATTGTGGCAATCTTCTTTTAAACGATTAATATGTTGAGTTGGTGTGAATTTTATTTTTTTCAATTTTGACTCCTTTACGTTATATGTTTAAAAATCATTAAAATTATATTTAATTAAAAAGTAAGCTCTAATACTCTTAACTGGGTACGCCCAAGTTTTGTAGTTTTCTTTTTTTAATAATTCTATTTATAACCAGTTTAGCTTTGAAATCATCCTGAGTTAATATCATCCTTCAACTTTAATGGCGTTATCGATATAAGAGATCTTATATTTTAAATGAACATTTTTTCCACCTGTAATGTAGATAATACTGTAGCTCTGTATATAATTTTTTTCTTGTTTAAAACAATTAAAAGATACCCCGAGGGTTCGTGGTTTAAGAGATTGTTCAATAATCGGGTACTTATAAAATATGTTGTGTAACTCTTTTTTTTTTTTTTCTTATCTAAACAGGTCGACAATACAATAAAAATTATCTATTAAAGTAAATGTAGGAAGTGAACCTTTGCGACCTCCTCGATATTGTGATATTATGAGGGCCGTGTTTACGAAAACCGGTAGCTGTATGATATGTAAAAAATACTCGAATAATTTTATAAATAAATAGTTTTCATAATGTTTTGTTGGAATGTGTTTACTCTTATAGGTGTTTTTCACTTTTTTTTTATCTTTGCTGGTTATAAATATTTTCATGTTTATTTCTTTATTGAGGATTCAATGAATACCTGAATAACATATTATTTTTGAAGACTAAGTTGAAAAAGAGCTAAAAATTTATTCTTTTTTTTTTTATCATCCTCATGCAACTAAGAAAAAAAGAAGCCAACCTTATCAAACTATTGTTAATTATCGATTCTTCAATTTTCATTATTTCGAGGATTAACACCTCAATGCATTTCCTGCAAGGCACATATCATAGTGTGCAGTGTTATACACGTTTAAATTTCTTTTTGAACAACTTCTTTTAAGAAAATTCTGTGAGAAATCACTTTAAAATGAGAAAAAAAAAGATAAGAGAACTCAATGTTATATCTAAATGGAAACAAATCATCATATAGTTTTTTGTATAATTATAAACGTGTAGCTTTGTTATATAATAAAGTTATTTAAATTAGCTTTATTGAAGTTTGGATTTCTTAACCTTTAAATTCGTTTGTTTGTTTGACGTCACTTTATATTACTATGGCTTTAGATTACTAAGGCTTATCCGACGGATGCAAGGGTGGTAGTCCTAAATTTTGCGTATCCATTTATGTATTATAGGGATGTTTTACGAGTACCTGACATCGCACAGGCTCGGGACCTTCATTTTACGTCCTAATTCAAGGACGGCGTATCCCAAAGACTTTTTATTCCCTTAAAAAATCCTACGGCGGGATACAAACCCTCATCGTTTAGTATTTTCGGCTGCTATGCTAGCTACTACACCGCTCTTGACCCCGATATTCTTTTGTTATAACTTACCAAAGAAAGTATTGGATTACAGATTTTTCACCTTTTTTTTTTTTTTTTTTTTATAAACGGATTTCGGAATGTAGAAAATTCTATAAATCGTGGCAGAAACTATATTTTAAACCAAGGGACTTTCGAACCAACCTTTACTCTTGTAATGGAATTAATATTCCCTAAAATAATTTTTAAAAATAACTGAAAAACTAAGGGATATCCAAAGAGGAATAAAAAAGAAGCTTGAAGTTAAGTCCAATTAACATTAAGCGATACTTAAATATTAAAAGAAAATAAAAAAAATTAATAAAATTGAAAATTTAATGTCATTCATCTCAATAAGGAGGGGTAAAGGTGATCATTAAATAAATATTTGTGCAGCGATTAGAAATATCAGTGTAATTTTTGATCCAATTATTGTTGCTCTTATCTACAGGTTATTTTCAAGTATAATTGCGAAACATTATTGATGAAGAAGTGGTTTAATGATAGGTACATTTTTATTTTATTTCATTATACATCAAATATCCCATATTTAAAAATTTATCTTGGTTATAATGTTTGCTTAAAGTCAACGAGGAGATGCATTTATAATTCCTGAATCTCAAAATATTCTATTTGTAAGAGAGTTACGTTGAAGTCGAATGGTTAATATATATATATTATATATATATATTTTTGAATGAAATGAGATATTCTATTTCTTAATTGAAATCCAACTCTCGCATTTTTCATAAATTTTCATTTTTTTCCTCTTCAACATTACTTCGAGATTAGATCGAGATCGAGGTCGTTGTTTTCATATCTCACGGTGGGATCCAAAATCAATTGCCGACTTTCCGGTCTTAAGGAACGCCACAAATCAGCATATCGCGTGAATCCATACGCATCCACACAGTGAACTCACTCGAATCAGGCAAAGTCTCTCTCTTTCCGGAGCTTCATCAATTCATGCTGTGGTGACGGCGAATTATCTGAAGCGTATTTTTGGGGCATTTCCCCTTCACATGTGCTGATGTTTCAGACTTCTCTGACCTGTCCGCTGACACCTGGGGCTCCATGGAGGGGTGCGTAGTTGATGTTAAGTTATAGGGCATTGGACCATTCAGACCCTGAAAGTATCAGCTTTTAATAAATATATTTGTTTTAGCTTTCCGGATGTCTTTGTGAGGTGCGCCAATGCCCAGATGCAAGAGCATGAGCTCCCATACTCTGTTGCCCCTGTTCAACTAATAGCCCCTGTTCCGTTGCCTCTATTTTTGGGTTTTCCAATTGTTATCACTAATAGTTTGCATCTACCCTTCAAGCTATGATTACACCGAAAATTCACAAACTTTTTTTACTGACCGATTTCATTCCCGATAATAAGGTAGCAACCTTCAAGATATGATAACTGAAGTGCCCACTGGGAGTTAGGGGGCGAGTGAGGTTCGGTTACAGTTATTTACTAACATTGAATTTGATAGAAGAAAATTCTATAATCAGGAGATGAAGATACATTCATATGATTTTCTAACTTTTTTTTTATGTGTAGTCAGTCCATTTTTATCTTATGTTGGAATAGCATGAGAAGATATCAGAATTTTTTTATTTATTTTCAATTTACAGAGGTTACGAACTCATTTTACTTAACGGATGTCATTCGATGTGCGATAAATGTCTGGACCAATCAGGATTAGAGTTCTTAAAAACAATTTATCTGATTAATTCCTTTTGTTCGTATAAGAAATAAATAGATGATTGTGAATTTTCTATGTAATCGAATCAATATGCGATGAAGGCATTATTTTATCTGCATTATATAAATTAAGGTTTTAGAATTTGTTTGTGCCCACTTAACTCGGAAAGTAGGCGACCGATTACTTGAAATATTTACGCCATTGGTTTCTCTGAATTATGTACGGAAACAGGATATTACAGACGTTTTTCCAGGTTTAGATAATGTCAGTTCGAAAAAACAGAATATTTATGGCTCGAAAAATGTAAAAGGTAGTATTTCAAAGAATTTGAATGATTACAAAGAATTTAACAGTGTCAAAAAATCAAGTTCTTGTAAATTCTACTGTTTTTACTTTCACTTACCTATATATGAAATATATAGTAAGTGGAAGTATTGCGATCGTGAAAAATTTCGACTTCCGGTTTTCAACGGAAATACACGTTTTGGGGTCCCCTGAGTCCAAATGACCAAGTCCCGCGAAATGGTCTGTGTGTGTGTGTGTGTCTGTGTGTGTGTGAACAGACTAGCTCAAAAACTATAAACCGTGCGAACCTGAAATTCGGTATTTAGTTTAGGTATATGCCCGCGATGTGACAGCAAAAATTTCATCAAAATTGCTCAAAGGGAGGGGGTACTTTATTTCATAACTTTTTACGTTTTTTTCGATTTTCTCAAAAACGGCTCTAACGATTTTGATTAAACTGAGTATTTGATGTATTAATATGCCTGAGATATGACTATAAAAATTTCATCAAAATTGATTAACCGGAGGGGGGACTTTACTTAATAAATTTCGTATCATTGTCACGTGTTTTTTTTATTTACTCGAAAATTGCTTTAACAATTTTGATCAAACTGGGTATTTGATGTATTTATATGCCCAAGATATGACTGTAAAAATTTCATCAAAATTGATTAACCGGAGGGGGGACTTTACTTAATAAATTTCGTATCATTCGCACGTGTTTTTTTTATTTACTCAAAAATTGCTTTAACGATTTTGATCAAACTGGGTATTTGATGTATTTATATGCTCGAGATATGACTGTAAAAATTTCATCAAAATTGATTAACCGGAGGGGGGACTTTACTTAATAAATTTTGTATCATTCGCACGTGTTTTTTTAATTACTCAAAAACGGCTTTAACGATTTTGATCAAACTGCGTATTTGACGTATGTATATGTTAAAGATGTGATAGCCCGCATTTCATCAAAATTGCTAAAACGGAGGGGGCACTTTATATCTTGACTATTTTTGCAATTTTTACTTTTTTTTCGATTTTCTCAGAAACGGCTTTAACGATTTTCATCAAATTCGTCATGTTTAATCAAAATTAGGTGTTCTTTAATATCAGGTTAGCTTTATCATTATTAAAATGTTGTGGTGGGGCTTAAATGGGGTAGGGGTCTTTTTTGTTTCCTATAAAGTACCTTTGTTTTTGTTTATATGGAGAAATTAACTGTCTCTCGTTACGCCTAAAAATTAGAAATGGCCAAATATGAGATATGATAAAAATAAAGAAAACATATAGAGGAGAAAAAAAGAAAATATTCAGTCAACTCTTAAAACTCGTTGAACCTACGCATGCGGAGTGCCCCTTTAATGACAGACCACTGTTCATAATTAAAGCCGTTCTGTTCATTAGAGAAGTGGCAATTAACAAAACGCACTAGTTTCTAATCTAAGTAAGTTGGTAAGTGAAAGTTGTGTGTTGCGAGCACGCACCAGATTTTTTTTTTATGGTTGTCTGACGAATGATTCTTTTTTCACTCAAACAAAGGATAATTCTTACTGATTTTTATTCCAGATATGTCAAATATATATATTTTAACAATAAGCGGTAGTTACTTGTTAGCCCACAGGCATCAACTGTTATCAGCGACTGTCTATAACCTGACACATACAGATAAAATCTGCATTCTTGTTTATATTGCTGAAAATTGAAATAAAATATTAAGTAGCTACTGATAGCTGATTCATCATTATCTATTTCATTGATTATTCAGTTAATATTATCAAACTGGTGAACATAGCTTACTATTATTGAAAATATCGTTAGAGAGGAAAAAAAGGTGAAACTGTGACCAGTTCATTCATGTGCATATTGTTTTTATGATTGCTTGACGTGCAATCGCAGTACGTCGAATAAGATCTAAACGCATTGATCGTTTATATGGAAATTAACGTATTAACTGTCAGTACTTCAAAAAGGCGAGCGGCATAAAATTTCAACTTAAAATAGCGCCCTAGCTAATTTCGTAAATATTCATCGTGCATTTTTTTAGACGACGCACAAAGGAATTTTAATTCAGCGTTTAATCGGCGTTTCTGAAACTGCTAAATCATTTTGGCTATAAGTCAGAGGTAACATGACACATTATCAATTACCCAAATTTCCTTCTATTAATTTCGTAGGATGGGTAATATATTTATATACATTGGGTTAAACACCGGGAACATAGGATTTGCCAGCGGTAATCCAAAAAAAAAAAAAAAAATACGTTGGGGTAAGTAAGTATTTGGGTATAAATTTGTATAGTGATATGTTTATTAAAGGTCTATAAAAACACCAACTAATAAATTCCACATTCATACCCAAATAAAATATTTTAAACTTGAATAAATCCTATAAATAAAATATTTAAACATAAAAAAGTAGAGAAAATGGGGGGAGGGTTGAAGGAATGCTTAGTAAATGTTTTGAAAGAATGCTTAGTAAATGTTTTGAAAAATAAAATAAGTTTTTCGGGAGATGAAAAAGAAGTTAGATTTTGAGAAGGCTGAGCTGGTAGTTGAGAACTGAAGCGAAGACTGGAAACAGAACGCCACAAGGGGACAGAGATCTTTTGGAAGTTCTGGAAGTCGGGGATGGGAAGTTAATAGCAGCCTCAGATGGCCTAACACAGTTACCAGATACTTCTTAACTATAATAGGTAGAGTCACCACAGTAACTTTCCCACACCAGCATCTATTGTATCAGGGTCCATTTGTGCATATTTCGAATGATTTATTATGTCTTTAAGAGATTGTTATAATACATTTGGGATTGCTCAGTACTAATACATTGTAATACTTATGTGGTTAAAATTATTTTTATCAAATGTAAATAATAATTGACAATGAAAACTCAAATACACACTATATAATCCAACTGTTCCAACAGCAAGTCCAAAACTCATTTAAAACATGCCCCCCCTAAACACTTCCTATTTGCATTAAACGTGGTTTAATTTTTTTTTCACCTTTTTCATATACTTTATTAACATTATTTGAGAGTACTAGTATATATTTTTACTTACAATTACCTATATATGAAATATATAGTAAGGAAAAGTATTGCGATCGTGAAAAATTAACGGAAATACACGTTATGGGGTCTTTTTGTGTGTGAACAGGCTAGCTCAAAAACTATAAACCGTACGAACCTGAAATTGGGTATTAGGTGTATGCATGTGCCCGTGATGTGACAGCGAAAATTTCATCAAAATTGGTCATACGGAGGGGGTACTTTATTTAAAGAATTTTGTATACGTTTTACGTTTTTTTCTTTTCGATTTTCTCAAAAACGGCTCTTAAGGTTTTGATTAAACACGGTATTTGATGTATTTATATATCCATAATGAGACAGTCATAATTTCATAAAAATTCATCAATTGGAGGGGGAATTTAGTTATACATGTTGTCTCATTTTCACGTGTTTTTTTATTTACTCAAAAACAGCTATAACTATTTTGGTCAAACTGGGTACTTGATGTATGTATGTACTCGACAGCCGACATGTTACGACAGCCAAAATTTTATCAAAATTGGTCTAACGGAGGGAGCACTTCATTTAATAAATTTTGTCTCATTTTCACATATTTTTTATATTTACTCAAAAACGGCTATAACGATGTTGATCAAACTGGATATTTGATGTATCTTTATGCCAAAGATGTGACAGTCAAAATTTCATCAAAATTGGTCAAAACGAGGGGCACTTTATTTAATAAATTTTTTCTCCTTTTCAAGTTTCTTTTTATTTTATCAAAAACGGCTGTAACTATTTTGATCAAACTGGGTATTTGATGTGTTTTTATGGCCGCGATGTGACAGCTAAAATTTTATATCCCGCATTATCACTGATGAAAATAAAAACTTTTATTTAACAATAAAAAAATGTATTTTACTTTAGGGAGTAAATACGTGTTGTTCAAATTATTTAACTTTAGTTTCATAATAAATTTCTAAAGGCAATATAAAGTGATTTTAGAGGAACGTTCTCGATTTCTATAAAGGCGTAGGAGGTGTGTTTGCGACTTTACTACGAATCTTAAATACACCTACCATCGATTAACCTTCATGATATATTTACAAAAAGCAAATCGCTGTAAAAAAGCAACTAAGCAGTAAAAAAAAAACTCGACTGTTAATGAAATTAGGTCCCCTAAAACAGAAATAAGCAGTAATGAATCGAAAAGTTCTGAGAACTTTCAAGTTTTGCATTACAGATACATTATAACATTATCGAGTTCTATACGTTCTTGCACAGCAACAGTAAAGAAAAATGGGAATATTAGAAAAAAAAAAATGCGATTTTGAGTTAGACTATTTTACATTGAACGAGGAATATAATATAGTGTTAATGAAGAATGAGGTACATTTATCGCTATTTTAAATAGAATTAGAGAATAATATTTTAAAAAATTTTGATTTTTTATCAATTCATAAAATAATTTTGTTTTTGCTTTTTGATAGACTTGAACAATGAAATAAAATGAGCTTTCTTTTAATAAACTCATAAAAACAGTCTTGATACAAGACCCAACCCTGGAAGCTCTTCATTTTGGTTTAAAGTAGGGTTCCGATTAACCGAGTTGATGGGGAACAAGGTTACCTCGGTTAATCGAAATAATCAGATAATCGGAACCATACCAATACCAACTGAAAATGTAGGTTATTTTTAAATAAAAACTACATATATGCTTAAAAACCTAATAAATATTTAATAATAATAATGCATTATAACAATAATAATAACAGAAATTATGAAACTATTTTTTTTTAAACAGATCTTTTATTGTAGTTTGTTTAAATGAACTCATATAGATACATATACCCCCCCCCCCCAGTGGCGAATCCAGGGAAGGGGCGCGGGGGGGGGGCGCGCGCCCCCCTGGTAGGTACACCAGTATATTATTACTATTGCTGTTATATACACTGTTAATATACACCATTACTACATATTATTACTATTGCTGTATAACAAGGGATATCTTTAATAATTTTTTAAGCTCCTTAAATGAAAAATGGATTTTATTTAAACATTTAATAGAAATTTACTATTTAAATGTGCACTAATATTTTAAATTAGGTCCTTTATGACGCACAAATTTTAAAAATAATAAAGTGCGCCCCCCCTTCAGAAAATTTCTGGATCCGCTACTCCCCCCCCCTCAGAGTTGGCACATCGGTTAATCGGGACTTCGGTTGACCGGACCTCGGTTAATCGGAACCCTACTGTACTTATTTTGCTCAAATCTCATGTTTACTCCCTTTAATCATTTTTAATTAAGAGTACACAGTTTAAAGAGAGGTTGAATGTGTCATAGGAGAGTCACCCGACCTAACGATCGATGTTCGGCTGTTGTAAGATAATAGAAAATTATTTGCCTCAGCAGGTTTCGAACCCGGAACTTAAGAGCTCAGTACCTTACCCACTAAACTACCCTGCTTCTTTATACAAGCTAAAATATCGTTAAACAACTGCTTTCATTTACTACGGGCGACAGCAATAGTAAACATCCCCTCCAAGGAAAAACCAACGTCATTCATGCACCTATCAATTCATTGCATTCAAATTCAATTCACGACTGAGCTACATCTGTAACTAAAATATTTTTACGAACATTGACTGGTCCTACTCGAATTATCAGATAACAGGACCATGTTTAATTTAGAAGATATCCTTAAACTTTGGACATTGAAGGAAGTGGATCCACGTGCGCAGCATAAGGCCCGGGGTATAAGTGATACGAAGAGCAGCCGCGGCACCAGTCAGCTACCCGCTCCGAGAGTGACACCAGCGTGATTCGATACGTAACGGGTCCCGTCCATATCTCAGTTCGCGTATCCTGGATCGAGGTTGTTCTTGCGACGTAGGGAACAGTGGTGCTCTCCTATCGGGTCGGGCTAGTTGACAACTTCGTTAGCCGCCATTTTGTTTTTCACACCGCAGGATACTTTAACAAGTAAGTCCTTTCATATAAACCTATATGGAGACAAGGGCGTATCCACGGGGGGGGGGGGGGAGTTACAAGGGTCATGCCCCCCACCCAATATTTTGGCTTTTCAATTTTGTTGTATTTTTAAGCGAATAATGCAATTAGGCGATTACTGTGACCTAAACACATTTGGCTGTTTAGATCGCATGTATGTGTGTATGTTTAGATACAAGGTAATAATCTCATTAAAAACGGTGCTGTTAGCCACGTGATTATGAGCTGGAGAGGTCATGACACCCAAAATTTCGTTCTTAATCCGCCCCTGTATGGAGATTCTACGTGTTTATATGTTGAAATTACTTGAAATAATAATCGAGGATTTCATCCTTAGAACCAAACAATTATAAGTTTATTAATACTCAAGAAAATGCCAACAAACATAGAGCTGCTCAAGGTTTGATTTCAATATTGGGCATGTATGTTTGATTCTTCATGGAATGCAATCTGTAGATATAATGCTGACATTGATATAGTGCTGACTGTTGCAATTTAAGCATTATATTTATGTGATAATGATTTATCAGTTTTATTTTGTCATCATTTAAACTGTTTTGTTTTTCTTGACAAGGGAAAAAAAGATAAAGTATTTGAAGCTCCATTTTTTCTCTGTGCCAAATCTAACCTTGAAGAATAAATCTTCATCTTTACTCAAAAATTAATTACTGTTCCGTTAATTTTTTTTAATACAGTACCTGTTTCTTTTCTACTCACCATAAGAAACAACTGAATGATATTCTCACTATTCTAAAACCTATTTGGACATACGGAGCAGAACTGGAAAAGGGGTTCCGAAAAAAACGTTCACATTAACAAAATACAAACTTCACAATCCAAATTTCATTGAAAAAAAAAATGCACCGATGGTTTGTTTCAAATCACATTCTACACAACGAAATGAACATACTGTAAGTTAAGTCTTACAAGACAAACACCAAACATTACACTCTTCAACTCTACATCACTCTAATACAGCATAAATATAAAAACACCTGTACCACTACAACCCATCTTGAGTGCAAGGATCCTTACATGTTCCATATAAGGAAGTAGGTTCTGTTTCTTGGTCAGCGGTCGTGCAAGGAGGTATTTTACTGTGATCACGCTCAACCGTCAGGTTTTTTCCTTTAATTTTTAAATTAGTGGCTTAGATATAAAGCTTTTCAAAAGCAACAAGAAACTCGACACAGATGTATGACTAGAACTCAGGATTAGGACTTGAATTGAATATTTCGCATGTCGTATGTATCTAACAATAATAATAGAATAAAAGGCATTATTTCATTGGTGAAATATTATTATCTTTTAAGGTTAATGCTGATATAACGTTTCCGATTTCTGACGTTTATAACTGTTTTGTAATTTAATACGCAACAATTTAATCTCGAGTGCCGATATATCATTAGGGCCTCGGGTGCGTAATTGTACAATCTTTGTACGCTGTCTTTTGCGATTGGCTTTATATTCACGAAACGAAACAATCCCTGATTCCCCCAAAAGGAAACCTTGTCTGCTCCATTGTTAGATTGGAGAGTTAATAACCATAACAAAGAGCATCGCGTACCTTTGGAAGAACTTTTGTTTTAACTCAGTCACGTCTCTTAGCCTCATGCGTGCTAAAATCGTCCTTCAAGTCGTATATAACAATTAATCAGCAATTAATTAATAGTTGTTATTTTAAGTTTGTATCAGTGAAGAGGAAGGATTGTCTCCGCTTGGAAGCGAGCTCTGTTGTGAAGTGGTTAACGTACCACGCATGTCACGCGGAAGTCTCGGGTTCGACTCCCGGCGGGGCCCAATCTTTTCTCTTCAAAAATAAAATATTTAAAAAAGGTGGTTACCCACGAATAGAGATTGAATTAATTTTTATTTTATCTTGTTCTCAGTTTCTAGAAGAACAAAAAATATAAATATTTTTAAATTTTAAACAGCATCTTTTTATTCATAAAGTCTGTTTTAAATTGTTGTAAAGCTTATAAAGTATTAAGGGGATTTTTAAAATTATTAACATTAAAAAGCTTATACGTCTCAGAGTTGAGATAAAAAGTACCCACAAAATAAAAAAAATAAACTATTGTACTACGATTATAGCGATGTTAGTGATTACAATGGATCTATACTTTTCTCACCTCGTATATTACTTTTCACGCACATTTAGCAGGGATCGGGTTAGCTCAATGGTAATGCTGAATGCAGTGCTCGAGGTACCGAGTTCGAATCCTGGCTTGGCAGGATACCGATTGGCTCTTTCTCTCCTAGACACGATCCGTGACATACCATAATATGAAAGAACGATCTGTCACGCATCGTCTCTGAGGCCGAGAGAACGTAGGCCTGGAGCAAGCCCAGCCACTACAAAGTAGTATCTTAATCAAAAAGTTATTGGGGGTATCTGGCGGTTAAGCGTGATCACGGTCGAATCACCTCTTTGCATGAACGCCGTCATGTAAGCAATATTTTTTAGCCGTTGAACTTACTTCATCCAAGTAACAGTAACTTCATACAGTAATTCGTCCAAGGACCCTTCATGGGTTGTTTGGTGCAGTTTTTGTTTGTTTTGTTTTTGCGCACTAATAATACTTATTTTAAATGTGTGGTGTTAGTTTTCTTTGTTCTATCTTATATACATATGCATGTTAACACTAAACCTAAGTCAAATGACCGCTTTTGAGACTTTAATCTAAATTGTTAAATTCCAGGTTTTTATTTTTCTTGAACTTACTGCACATCTTTTTCTATAATATATAGCTGTTTAATTTTCAATATATATTTCTCTTCTTCTTTCGTTTTTCCTGATAATAATATGTACTCTACCGTTGCCTACCCAGAGCGGTCTTTTGACCGCTAGAATATATATGAATTTTTATGAAGTTATCTGCATTGAAATCTCAAACTTAACACAAAAACAATAGTTTTCCAAGAAAATGTCATCCGATTGTGTTCTAGAAAAACGCCATGTGCTGACAGTTTGTTTTATGATGGGTACAAAGCGACTGCTGGTAACTCCCGAGGTGAGGCAAAATGGCGATCATTCAAATTAGATTACTAGCTCTGTTCGCGGCATTATAAATATTTGCGACGTGATTAGTTCTATTTGTAACAGTACGGGATGAAATTAATAAAAACGTTTGATAAAATAAAATAAAAAAAACACTGTATTCAGATAAAAATAACAAAACGAATAATGAAAATAAAGAAATTCTGTTGAAAAAATAAATAAACCACTTGAAAATATAAGTCTTAATACGCAGTTTTTTTAGCAAGTCACAGTATCCCACACACGTAATCAACACATACTCTGAGATAGTTCATATGTCTGGTTACCCGCAGTGTAGCCAGGTATAAATACATTTATATAATTTGTGGCAACACTGACAAAGGCAGGTTTCTATTAGAAGTAGGTGCTGCTACAATTACAGTCAACTGGAAAAGACTATAATGTTTATTTGACCGCCATCGGTAGAAATCAATATATATTATAAAGCAAAGTGTACAATGTGCGTGCCGAAAAGGCTCAAAAACGATTATGGGATGGATTAAGGAAATTATGTCGTCGTTTAGCCATATAACCCATAACGGAGAAGAAGGTTTCTGTTTTTCTCTTAAGAGTGTAAAATTGAAGTAAAAAAGGATTGGAACTTTAAGCCTCTCGCACCATTTAATTAGCCTCTCTGAGATTGAGATACGACTTTATGAATGAAAAATTTAGTTCGAGCTCCAGACTACCAGAAAGCGCTAGGGTGGGTTTCACTCAATGTTTATTTTTCATTCATCCAGTTAAGTTTGTGGAGGTTATATGTTTGTGAAGGTTATATATTTTGTTCAGCTGTTCTTTTTAAATTACTAAAAAATTATGCGAAAATAATTAGTTTCTCCTTTGCTTTCAAAATAAAATAATGATTTTACATCTTTGCAATCAATTAAAAAAACAACTGGATTCCTTAAAAAATTAGTTTTCTCATAAGCAGGCTAATATATGATCAGCACATTACATTTAATCTATATATAATATATACTTAATTAAATTTAATGCAATATGAGTGAACATTTCTTAGTATTACAGTGAGCGAATAAAACCAGACATAAAAAAAGAGATGAATTGACTGAATATAAATCGAAAATAAAAAGTTTGAAGCGTTCTTATTGTATTTATGAAAAAGAAGTTGGTTTGGTTACTACGTATGATGAGCATTCCAGTTGACAAAACGACTAACTCCCATAACAGCATTCAAGATTTTATCATCCCTCATAGTTCAAGATAAAAAGAAATATGATGAAGAAATTATGCCTTCAAGAAATTTTGGTTTTCACTTTGTAATAGTAGTAAGATTCGAGATATGCAGAAACCGTTCAAATTAGGGGGGATATCTTAAGGAGATTGAAATGGAAGAAAGGTCTTAAAAAAAAGTTTCTATGAATCTTCGGTAGTTTCTATACTTCTGGATCAAATAGGACCATCATAGTAGCCGGTGCTTTAGTTTTACTCGCAATATAATTTTTTTAACTGAGATACCAGATATTTTAACTATAATCAATAACTTATTATCTGCTGACTACTTGGAATGGGTTTATAGGATTCAGAATCACCGAAACCATAAAAAACGATGCATAAAAGTTGCAGCAAAATTAATTGCTCATTTACCATTTTCAACCCCCCTGTAAATTATACAGGGTTCCTTCTTTGGGCGGACTCTGCTCTTTGATCTCAAGTCTGCACAATATTGATACCAATTTAAAACCGAATTTTCAAGAAGGTGCTCATTTTTTTCCCTGTTTCCTTTAATTTTAAAGTTTTTCTGGTATTAAAATACCACACAACTACCGGAGCGAAGCCGGGCATCCTAGCTAGTAGGTATATATAATACATCGGTAGGTTTAGTGTTAATGCTAAATTTTATTCACCTAGATGATATTGTTTTTATATGTTTTTTAAAAATATATTTTTTTTTTTTAGTTTCCAGTTGCTGTTATGTTGGTGAGGGCTCAACTTCAATGCTCAGGATGATGTGGCCCGAAATGGAGGTCTTTATTTCCACAACTTACGCCTCTGCTGGATACTTCGAGGTCTCCATCGTCTTCGCTTTTTTCGCATGGCTTTTTTCAGAGAGGTAAGCTATTCAATGTAATATTGTTATTTTTAGGAAGGTTTTGCGCTTGGATGGGAGTCTAGTGTAAAAGAAGAAAAGTATGGTTTGGATATATGTATCTGCATTGTTGGCATTATTTTTTACCTTTCATTAAAATATAACACAATAGAGCGAAGTAATGATTGCAGTGGAGTTTAATTAGGGTATAGATGACATAACGATTTTTTTTCTGAGTCTGCTATGAATCTATCGGCATCTCAATAATTAGCTGATCGAATAAAGATCCGATAAAGCTGAACACAACTCTAGGTGTGTCCATATTAAAATGTTTGTAGCATTAAGGCGATTCGGATATACCTATTTTATAAAAAAAAATTTTTTTTCAGTAGTCATTACCGGAGATAAATTTAAATTCCGAAAATGTCACATTTAGTCTCAGTTATTTTTCTTATTTTTTTCTTCTGTGGTTACTTTATACTGTAGGACCCCCATTATCCGTGGCTCTATTAACCGGGGTTCCGAGTAGCCAAGTTTTTTTTTTATTAAGCTGTTTTTAATTTTTATGCCATTTATTTTATGTGTATAATATTTATTTTAAAAAAATGACTATGTAAATATTTTAATCATTAAACAATGGTTAATTATCTATTGTTCTTACTAATTACGAAATAAAATAATAAATGGAAAAACACAGCAAGCTGGCATCGTATGATGCGTATGGATCGGTAACTATTACTCCAATGCATATTATATGGACGATATTGTTTGCAAATAAGTATTTCTTGGAAATTCCTACTCTGGCCTGTTTGACTACAAAACAAAATATTCTCAGTTGTGATTTAGTTTCCATTTGAATACGAAATAACAAAATGTCGCAAAAAAGAAAACCTGTCGTTTTAACACTTGAACAGAAATTAACCATTATAAACCGAGTAAAAAAAGGTGAAGCAGATTGTTCGTGATATTTCGAAGAAGAAAAAAGACATTTCCACCTTCGTATCGTCGTTGACCCAAACATCGTGTCCTCGGATAACAATGAAGAACTCTACAATTAAAGGCGTAGATGAAGCTGTCCATCAGTGGTTCCTGCAAAAACGTGCTGAAGGAGTTCGTTTGTTACTTATGTGCGTTTGTTGTTTGTTATAACGTTCGTTTGTTAATAAAAGTGATTTTCTGCAGTTTTTTTTTAATTAACCTTCTTTTCTTTCACATTCAATCAATAAAATGTTGTAATTCGATTATTCGGAATTTTCGATTATCCGTGGATCCCCATAGCCATCATTACTCCGGATAAAGGGGGTTCTACTGTATTTTATTTATTTATATTTTTTCAACTAGCCAGACAAATTGCTCTTAATTTGTTCATGTCTGTTATTCTTAGGGGACTGGATGTCCCAGAATAAAAATTAAACCTTCTTTCTTACTTTAAAATTGATATTTTTTTAATAAAAAATTATCCGGTTTAAAAAATGCCTTTATACGTAGTTGGCCATTTGGTGATAAAACATTCTACTGTTTACACATAAACGGCCATTTTTTATTTGGGCCTAATCCAAATTGCTATTTTCCTGAATAATTTTAATCAAAATCCCTCTTTATTTTATATATTTTTTCATCGTTCTAAAACGTAAAAATGTGAGTGGAATTTTTTTTATTTGGGACATAATATTTTTCATTCTCATCATGAATAAAAAAAAAGCTTCCCAACCTTCACCACTTCGGAGGCTAAACCTTAGGCTTAACCTTAATTGATATTAAGGTTAATTTAAATTTCGGCCAGAAACGTTGAATCAATCTATAGAAGTCAATATTTTTTTGGCAGAAATTAATCATATTTAGAAGTACCTAAAATAAATCAAGGCACAATTTTAAGAATTGCTAAGCGACAAGAATTAGTGTTTATAAAAGCCAATAACGATTAATTTATAATATAAAAAGTAGTCAATAAAAACATTAACAAATGTTGATATGTAATACATCTAATATGAGAAGCAAAAAACTTTATATTGTTAATAATTTAGACAAGCTGTTTGACTATAGCCTCTCCCCATTGTCTCATTTTCATTCAAGGTTTGTTTGGATGGCTTTTTGCGATGTCTCAAATAAATCTGCATTTAATCATTTTAATTAATATTAATGTGAACGTTATTATTTATGTTAACAATATTAATATCGGGTCATTGTTTTTTTCCTGACGATGACTCATTTGGCGAAAAGTTCACTCATAACCTGTTTAGTTATTTGTCTGAAAATCACGGCATTGTACTTGGAGTCTTTTTCATTTGTATACACCACTATATAATTACACAATGCAATATTTTCAGCACTTTGCACTTTTATAAAAATAAAGATAATAAAATTCAATTTGGCCTAATTTATAAAACTAATTATCAGTTATAGCTAGGCCAGGGCAGCCCAATGGGGGATATTGGGTATAGACCCCCCGAAATTTCGAAAAATAACAAAATGGAAAGAATTTACGCATGTAATTTTCCAGTATAAATTATCATTCATGATTAGGTGTATGATAAAGCTCCTATTATGTTTGTATATTAATAATTTTTCTACCGACCAAAATCCCTCAGATTTATTTTCAGATACTACAGATTGAGGTGACACTTGAAGCCATACTTACCAATCGACCACACAGTTGTGAGAGAATTGTTATGCCGCTTGCCTACCTATCCACAAGTCACCGACCTTAGTCTGCCTCTCGTACAGTTAAAATCTAAAACAACTTAATCACATACATAACAATTTAGTTTAAGATAGCCCTGTTTTAGGAATAACTGAAATAAAAAAATCCCGACTTAAAAAATGTTTTTTTTGGATACGTCTATCATAATTTATCAATGCTTCATTTTAACTACCGAGCGATTTTTGAAACATAAACGAAGGAAAAGAGACGATTGTTGAATCTCCGAATCGTGTAGCTAACGAACACCACAAACTCAGCTTGGGAAACGAACGGAGTTTGAAGGGAAAACTCTGTTTCTAAACTGGTGGGCCTTAAAAAGGTTTTATACCGGTCTCGATCCAAAAGAGTCAGTAATTTGTTGGCTTTTCATTTAACATTTATATGTATATGTATATATAGGGGTAAGGGTGGTATTATGAGCACCCATTATATTTATTTTTTCAATAACTCTTCTATAAATCTAAACGTTTACAGAAACCATACCCTAGAATCTGGTAAAAATATAATGTTGATAATAACAATCCAGGCCTAGTTACTTCCTAACCTGTTAAAAAATGTTTTTTTATGTTATGTAAATATTGAGAACATTTCCAGTTGTGCTGGTAATATGAGAACCATGATAAACACAAAAATAAAGACAATTTTATGTTTATGATGTAAAACAAGGTTTTTCTAAAAAACCAATAACTTATTATATTAAATTCCATACAATTCTTTTTATAATAGCAGGGAAACTTATGTTTACACCGTAAATAAAAAACATATTATAAAATCGAGAATAGTATATTCCTGATTCAAACATGGGCGGATCCAGCCGATCGTAAAGGGGGGGGCTGCAGTCCTAAAGGGGGGGCTGCAACCCCATAGCCCTTCATTTGGATCTGGTAATCAGCTTTTTTGCCTTTATGTTACTTTACCACAACTAAAATTCTACTTGTTCTGCACATTATTTGTTCTTTAACTTGCTTCCTTACATTAAGGAAACTCAAATTCTAAATTTAAATGACGAAAAATTTTCCAAAGAGAAGGGCTGCAGCCCCCACAGCCCCCCCCCCCCCCCTGGATCCGCCAATGGATTCTAATAATAAGCGTTAAGATTTTCGATTAATGTCGTACTCTCTTTTAGTTCGGTTAAATAACCTTTTCGATGTCAAGAGTATATCAAAATGTTTTGGATCCGAAGTATTTACAATCAATAGATATCATATTGAGTATATTGTTATTCTTATTTTGAGATCGTAAAAAAAAAAAAAAAAGAAAAAAGATTATTTTCTACCCTGAATTTTGAATGAATAAATTTAATTTAAAAAAAAATATTTTAAGATATTTTTTTTGGAATGTTGCATCGTAGTGTCGTTTTATTTGAGTAATACAATTCTTATAAATATTAAAAAAGAAAATTCAATTGCTATTATAAGATGTTCTGAATCTAAAATCTAAAAAAAAAATTTATGCCCTTAATTGGAATGTAGATAATTGAATTTACATTTTAAATAATTGTTGCCAAAAAAAATTAACAGGAGAAAGTCTATCTAAGTAATTGATGTTTTTTTGGGTCAAAAATTTTGGCAAAAATTACTGATCTTTAGAAATTAATATAAAAAACAACTTTACATAGTAAGCATTTTGCAATGTCATTTAAAAAATCCAATATTGGTATGTATTACAGCTAATATCAGAAACAAAAATATTATTACTGGTTTGTCTTTTTTTTTTAATTTTTATCTTTTTTTTATTTAAATTAGTATTAGACAAATTAATAGTGATTACTATGAAGAGCTGTTGTGCGTTTGTAATATCGAATTTCCCGGGCTAGCGGTGGGTGAAATAGATTTTACAAAATGAAATTATTAGGTAAATTAATATATTAATTTGATATAACTTTTAATTAATCAAGATCAAATAAAATTAAAAATGGATCTCGCCATGTTATCATTTCACAATTATATCGATTAAGATACTCGATATGAGAAACGCTATAGTTTGGATTTACGTGCTTTTCTTTTCGGTTTTGATCGATACTCTTTGACACAAAGATATCGAATTAGCAAAATTGATTTATTAGAAATTTATAATTTTGTAATTGATGCCGGACTTACCTTCAAGGATTTTATGGAGAAATTGAAGCATTTTTAAAATGTTTAAAACGTTTTCTCACACATTAAGCTCACTTGTAGGAATATACGAACATGGCGTCACCGTGCATTACATCTAATTGCTATGATGAATATTTCAGTCATATCCTATGTTGGTAACCAGTTGCTTTGGTACTCTCAAATTAACTAAAAGGCTTTAGCTCGATATTCAATTATTAAGTATTTTAAAAAGCTTGTTTCCCAGACTGGTTACTTGAGTATCCATACCGAACGCTATCGACTGCTTCACTAAAAGGAATCGTAATTCACAACTGTCCTGTTATATAATGCCACTTTATGTCAACTTTAAGCTAGATCAATGTATAGATTGATGTAACGCATAACGGGATTATTTACACCAAATAAGACAAGGGTTCCCGAACTTTTTTGTACCACATACCCACATGATGAAATGAAAACCTTTTATGCCCCCCCACCCCCAAATGAAATAAAAGACAAACAACCACCGTTACACAAATAATTGTACAGGATTTAACAGTTAACCCTACCTGGGCTGAATTTCAATAGATTGAACTTTGAAGGCCTGCTGCCTTACATTTTACCTATAAAGTAATATTGGACAAACTTTTATATTTAAAAAAAATAAGTAAAAGATATATTAATGAAATGTAGACATTATATTTAAATATGTGAAATTTTACATTATTTTTTCAAAAACGTAACTATCACTTTGATTCAGTTCACATAAGAAACCTCCGGTTAAAAATAGTTTCAATGGAGCTCAAGAATTTTAAATTCAACCACGAAATAAGGTTTCAATTTGAAGCTCTGTATCTTACTTTCAGTAAATCCGATTAGGACGTAATCGTACGCGATAAAAAGGGAGGTGTTTTTCCTTTGTCATTCATTGATAGATAGTGATTGTAATATCCCTAAAGATCTATCATGTGGTTACCCAATAAATATAAAATTAATTTAAATTACGAATGAAGTTATAAAGCAAGTCGTGCAGTTCACCATTCCCTTTGCTAAAAGGATTTGGATAAAATATTGAAGGAAAAAAAAAAAAATATTAAAAGAAATGCAGGTATAACCAAAAATATTTTGATCAAAATTGGCGAAGGACAAACTCTCCTCTTCAGAATTAAAAAAAATTATAATTTATAAACTATCCACTCCAAAAAAAAAAAAAAAAAAATCAAACTGTCTGGATGCAAAAACGTGTAATTAAATTAAATTAAAATTGTTATTTTAATAATTTTCGATGAGATTTGTTTTTGATACATCTCTTACAAAATTTAATTCTGTTGCAGATCTCAGTAACCATTAGTTGTTCATCCAACTGTCGTTTATTTATCATGTCTTATGTCAAATAATCTTCTTTAGTAATTCAACGTCATATGGGGCACACTGTGGAATGATGAAAAAACCAATTTTGAGTTAAACATTTGAAAATGCAAATTTTATTTTAGAAATTTCATTTATCAAACTCACCTTAACCTCTTTTTATTTTGCCTTTACGCGAACCGTTAACAAATCGAAAATATCATTTTTACACCACTTTAAAGCTAATGGATATATTTTTTTTTTTTAAATAAAATGTATTTACTGATTCAACGAGTTAACAAGATGCAGTCAAGTTTTCATGGGATTATACCTGCATTTTTCTCGCTATCCAAAAGTTTATAACTAGGAGTTACCCCAAAAGTACCTTTTTATTAACACATTTTAAAGATATTTTCAAAAAAAAAAAAAAAACAAACAAAAATACCAATGATTGAAAAATCACGAAAACCGCTATTAATCGAAAAAAATAAAATAAATAAGATATGGCAATATAAGAACTATTTGATGTAAAATTGCTGAAATTTCTGTATATCTTCTTATTCACACCCTGTACATTTTACAGTCAGTTGTCGTTTCTTAGCTATGGATATTATTATAAATTATCTATCTTAGTAGTTGACAATTAGTTAAAGAAGCACGTACGTTTTGCGATAACCATTGAATTTTAATTTTTTCTGTCCATATGCACAGATAAAATAAAGTTTCTGTACATAAATGCTTTGCGAAAAATTTAAACGCTAGTTTTTTTTCAGTAGAAAATTGCTAGAATGTCGGAAAAAATTAAACCACTTTCATTCATCAGCTCAACTAAACGGAAGTTTATTTAACGAATCGCTATCAAGAAATCATAAGATTGTCTAAAAATCAACTTAACAATATCCGTGTGCTATTTTTTAGAAGTTTTATGTTAATATAACGTAGTGCCTGACTTCAAATTGGATCGACGTACGACTAAAAGTCAATAAAATCAATTTTGCGTTGAACTGGCAATTTCCTGAGTTAGCTTGGCCTAAAATTACTATAAATAATAAATTGTGTCTATTAGCAACTGGGCTTACCTACCCTTCTTAAGCATTCGTAAAATTTTTACGATGCTGACGAAACTACCGCCTCAAATTACTTCACATTTTATATTGATATTTATTCATATAATATTACATATGTTATAGTCATTATGAACCGCTTCTATTGATCCCTAAACACGATATATCGTCAAAAACTAGATAGTTCAGTCTAAAACTCGATTGCTCACAAGCGTGCATTTTTCGTTTGGGCCAGAACCGGATTTATTTTTATAATATCAAAAGTAAATATTTATGTAAAAAAATCCAAACGAATCCTCAACAATGGAGTCATATAAGTAAGGGGGACCAACTTCATTCTTAGTATATTACTTTGTGAAGTACTGACATCACTTTCATAAAAAATAAAACAAGTTTTATGTACACCCTATGCCTTAGTACTTAAGGGCGCCATTTAAAAAAAAATTAAATTATTTAACTTATATTATTAAAAGTCTATTTTTAGTGAAAGAAAGTAGGTTGGTAAGTGAAACTTTTGATGCGCTCATCGCACCAGATTTTTATTTCTCTACGATTCATCGCTATAAAATGTTTATATATTTTATTACAAATTAAATATTAACACGTTAGGTGCGGCGGCGTATTTTAAGGGTATCCTGAATTGAACGGTATCGGTCCCAGGGGTCCGACTGCTAGCATGAGCCACAGACGATATCGGACGTCGGGGTCCGATGGGAATACTTTGACGAAAGCGTAATCTTTTGATTAAAAGGGGAATTAAATGAGCGTCTCAAGGGCATTATCTCTTGGTAAGGATTGGTACTAGACATAATAGGCGCAGGACAGGCCGATACAGGATTTACGCCATTCTTTATCGAAAATCGGACCTCGGAGTCCGATTCTAAAAAAACAACAAAATTTCAGCTGTTAGCAACATTTTCTGCACTAAAATGCAATAATCTCATTAAAAATCGACTAAATTGAGTACCTATTTGAAGTGTTCGGACTTTCGGATCATGTCAAAATCGGCTGTTAAGAAGGGAATGTGAGACATCTGAATCCGGGGACCGATGCCGCACCTAACGTGTTAAACTGAAGAATGGATCATTGAAAAATTGTTTAAATACCCCAAATCACCCCCTATTTAATTTAAAAAAATTAAATAATATAACAATATAGATTTTAAAATAATTGTCATTTTATTTGTCTATCTTTTACTTTAATACCAGTTATTACAGAAACGAAAAAAATTCCAAGGAGTATGGCGTAATTATTTTAATAGCACTTGCAGAAATTGAAATAAAAGTTTTTTAAATAAAAACATAAATAAACCAAATATTTGACAACAGTAGCGGATATCCATCTGAGAGGCGAGAACAATAATATAGTATTGCTATTTCTATATAATGCGCTATGTTTAGTCATTTTTAAGTCCACAAATCTAAAATGGATTCTATCTAAACATTTAATAGTAATTTAAAACGGCAGTATGTACTAATACGTATTTTATATTACGTCCTTCATTACTCATGAAAGGTAGAAAGAAAAAAGTGCGCCCCCACTCAAACATTTCTCGATCCACTACTGTTTGAGTACTTATTCAAGCCTGAAATGTGTCACATTTGATTCGGAATTGGTTACATTTGACATGAAAAAGGTTAATCAATTGCTAAAACTACTTCTGTGTCGATTCCCTAAAATTATACTTAACAAATAATAGAGAATATAATATCTGCTAAATGTAACAGCGAGGGGCTTATGTTTTTGGAACCGATAACAAGTCGAATCAACTCAATGGGGAATGTAAGACATTGAATCCCGGGGTTCGATGCCGAACCCTACTTGTTAAAATAATCTGTTACCAGGCAAATGAAGAAAGTTCAGATCAGTCAAAACAAGAAGAAGGTCCCAAAAAAGTACATTTTCCCTTTTCAAAGTATTTGATGTAGCAGACACTCCTTTCTAAAACGAGCATGTGACTCATTAGGTTGATTTAAAAACAAGAAGTTGAAGCCTAATAGCGACCACAAAGCTTTCTAACGATACGATACAAGGCCGAGGAGGTTGTTACGGAAATAGTTTTTTATTATTGTAAGCTTAGTTTGGATCTTCTTAGTGATACAAAAGAAGGATTAAGTTATCTGCTCAATCGAACAAAAAGCGCTTTAAAAGATTTTTTTTTTTTACGTGAATAAGCTTACTAAATTGTATAATCCAGCCTATGTGATCCGACGTTCAGTTTTTTTTTTTTTTAAATTGAAGATTAGAATATGAATTTAAAATGTAACTAGGATATGTGAGTTTGATTTAGTTCTAAAAATTAAATTAAAATCTAAATAAATTTTCGTTACAGCCAATTGATTATTCTAAGCACGAAAAATACAAGAGATAATTTGAAATAATTATGTCAGAATATTTTACAATCGTTGATGAGAAGAGACAGAATACCGCTTGGAATCTTCCGTAACGAAACTCTAATAGTTCCTCTAGGTCCAATTCCTTCTGTGACAATTGTCCATTTTCTTTCACGAGTCATCCACGTCTTGCTCAAGAATGTTTTCTGTTGTTGATATTATCTAGAGGATCATTTTAGGCACAGTTTTTGTGCTATTAGCTTAAGGAAATAATCATATATAAATGTGATCAATTTAGCTTAATCATACACTATATAAGGAATAGAGATTTTGGTTCCAATGATATTAAACAATACAATCATCAGCAATGAGAATAAACATTTCCTATCGAATAAAACAAATTTATTTATCTCTTTTCTAATGTTTATGCGACATCTAATGTTTATTTACACTTGTTAATATTCCTGAACAATGAGCAAATGTGCTGTAATTATCTAAGATAAAATGACGTGCAAGACATGGGAAGGAAAGTACTCAGGAAGTAATCTTCGTGGCCTGATTCAATTGCTTTGGTTGCTAAAGTAAGGAGATCTCTCATCCAGCGCCTTTTTAGTCTCTTCCTCGCAGTCAAAGGGATGCCAGCGATGTGCCATCGGTTGGTGGTTCAGTGTAAAAACGTTACTCATTAATATGTACTTAATATTGTTTGTAAGATTTTGGAAATGATTTTTTTTTTTAATATTTACTTTATTTCAGGGTACAAATATTAGAACTATATCGCACAAGTAAAGTTGTATTTAATCGCATATCGAGCTAACGCCATGAAGCTTCATTAATGTTCTCAACGTGTTGGCAGTTCAAATTATCCTATCAAATTTTCCCTTGTCCTCATTAAAAACAGATTGTTATTTTTTGGTGGATTATTGATTCATTATTCGCTTTTAGAAACCTATTCTGGCCTCATTTACATAATAATCGGGAACTATCGACAATTCCGAATAACTTTAGAGAACATAAAATTTATTCCCATATAGTGTCCATTTTTCAAATCATTACAACTCTGTAGTAGTAACTACTAACTATATATTTACTAGTTAGTAAATATATAGTATAATAAATATACTGACTTTAAATAAAGATTATTTCATGGATTTTCGGAGCAATAAAATAGTCTCCTTCAATTGTAGCCCTCATCGATGTTATATAAGAGGAAAGAAGACCAAATAAAGATGGCATTAGATTAATCAAAGATCAAAGAATTTCAATTCGGAATAGATAGCGAACAACTCAACGCTATAAGTAGCGTATGACTATATCGCATATTCCCCACTCTTCGTTTTAAGAACCTTTATATATTTTAATAATATGTTTAACCTTTATATATATTTTAATGTGTTTTTTGTACGTTTTAGGCAATTGTTTCATACACACACACACACACATATATGTGTATTTAAGGGAGGGCATTGAGCGTGATTCTATTAGAATTAATTTATGTGCTATTATTAATAATAATCCCTCGAGCATGTAATATTAATTACTATTAAGTTTTAGCTATTAAGATGTTAAATAAGTTTAATATTATATAAGTGACATATACATAAAGATGAATTACTACTGATAAATAAAAAATTAGGTGTATATCCCGGTTTCACCCGGAGAATTTCATTTTTCTATCTTCAATATCTATAAAATGAGACTTTTTTCGACTCAAACCGTCGATTTCGAAAAGAACCTATGTAAAGCGTGATCATAACGATTTTTATAAGAATAAAGAATATACCCAGAGAGATGGCTGAAGTTATGCAATTTTAATAAGGACAGGTGTTCGCACCTGGTATGAAAGAACCACTGAGCGAAATTTGGAGAAATTTAGGACAAACGGTATGGATTTCTATAAAGAACAAACAAAAAAACGGAATTTCATCTTTATTTATATAGATAATCTTTGATGATTTTGCAATTAACTCAATCTTAAATATTGGAATGGTTTGCTTATATCAACAATAATACAAAATTTTATTAAATCTATTCATTTAAGATAGTAAATATTAAAAAAAAAATAAATTTTTAAAATGCACGTAAAAAATTATCTGTGGTAGCCTTCATGAAGATAAGCGGCTCTGAACAATCGTGGTGTTATCAACTTTCTCTCCTAAATCACCATCTAATGAGGGGAACATCGTAACATTTTTCAAAACGTCTAATAACTTCCATTTCTTAAGGATTCTCTTGTAAATACTTTTTTTTTTTTAAACCCATTTTTGCGATATTCGTGGTCCCATAATAAAATCTCGCAATCATGGATATCTTTGTTTTTCGACCATGAAAGGGAATGTGATGACAGTTATTTACATTATTATTGTAAATACTTCTTGATACAGAAACGTCATATTCCGCAGAATTATAAACAACTAGCTAGGGTGCCCGGCTTTGCTCCGGTAGTTGTGTGGTAGTTTTTATAACACAAAAAACTTTAAATTAGCACAGATAGAAATAGAAAAAAATTAGCTCTTTCTTGAAACTTTAAACACGGTGTCAATATTAAGATTCGAGATCTGCAGAGTTCGCCCAAATAAGGAACCCTATATACTTTAAAGGGGGTTGAAAATAGTGAATGAACAATTAATTATGCTGCAACTTTGTCGAGTCATGCATCGTTTTTGATGGTTTCTATGATTCTGAATCCTATAAGCGCATTCCAAGCAGTAAGCAGATAATAAGTTATTAGATAATAGTTAAAAAAACTATATTTCGAGTACAACTTAAGCGTCGACTACTGTGATGGGCCTTTTAGATCCAGAAGTTTAAAAACTACCAAAGATTCATAGAAACTATTTTTTTAAGACCTTTCTTCCAGTTCAACCTCCCTTAAGATATCCCCCTCCCAGTAATTTGGCCGGACTATGCACCTAGTATTACAAAGTAAAAACCAAAATATCATGAGGGCACAATTTTTTCATCATATTTCTTTTTATCCTGAACTATGAGGGGTGATAAAATCTTGCTGAAAAAATGTTGTAATTGGAATTAGTCATTTTGTCGAATGGAATGCTCATCATACATAGTAAAAAAACATTTTTTATAATTACATGCAATAAGAACACTTCAAATTTTTTTATTTTCGATTTATAATCAGTCAATGCAGCTCTTCTTTTTTTGTTTTATGTCTGTTTTTATTCGTTCACTGTACTACTAAAAAATGTTCACTCATATTGCATTACATTTACTTAAGTATATGTTATATATTGATTAAATGTAATGTGTTAATCAATTAACCTTCTCATGAGAAAATGTATTTTGTCAGGTATTCAATCGGTTTTCTAATTGATTGCAGATATGTAAAATCATTATATTATTTGAAAAAAAAAAGGTGAAACTAATTATTTTCGCTTGATTTTTTAGTAATTTAAAAAGAACAGCTGATAAAATAGATAACCTTAAACAACAAACTGAACGGTATGAATAAACAATAAACATTGAGTGAAACACACCCTAGCGCTTTCTGGTAGTCTGCTGCTCGAACTAAATTTTTCATTCATAAACTCGCATGTGATTCTAAGGTAGACTAATTATATGGTGCGAGATGCTCCAAATTCCAGTCCTTTTCTCTTCAATTTTACACCCTTAAAAGAAAAACGGAAACCTTCTTCTCCGTTAGGGGTTGTATAGCACCACGCTGACATAACTTTCTTAAACGTACGTTGAGTCGTTTTTGAGCCTTATCGGCACGCACATTGTACACTTTGCTTTATAATATATATTGATTAATATAGTGTGTGATCTTATTCAAGAAACCCCAATTCCATTTTTAGATTAAATAAACGTAATTTTTTCAATTACGATTAAGATTAAATAAAGTGATTTTTCAACCTTTCAAACGCGAATGACGATAAAAATATGGAATTCACAATAGTGAAGTAATTTTTTACTTTCACTTACCTATATATGAAATATATAGTAAGGGAAAGTATTGCGATCGGATATTATTTGTTTCATGTAACTATATGAAGTTTTTAACAACTATATAATGAATTATAAAATCAGACGCGAAGGAATGCTTCCATTGCCGAATTATCCCAAGTAAAATCTTTTATTTAATAATAACAAAATTTAGTGAACTTTAGAGAGCAAATGCAAACATTAATAAGTGAATGAATTTGGAAAAAAGTGTTACTTTGAGGAATGCCATTTAACAAATCTCATCAATTTCTAATATATTTTTTAAGTTCTGCTTTTCTTTTTGATTTTATACCACTCTGGAAGTAAGCAAAATTTAGTCAAGGGATTTTATATAAATAAAGTTAATGAAATAAAATACAATTTAAATTTTTCTATAAATACAAGAAATTATTAAACTGCGAGAACTAATAATATTATAGCTGTTAACCCTTTAACCGGGGAGTTCCCTTTTAAATTACGCAGCCTACAACGGGCGCGGGCTCTTTCACTAGGACGTGTATACGAGTATACGTCCCGCCCGGTGCAATGTAACTTCATATTATTATTTTTTTTATTTATGCTTAACATAAATTGAAAGGCTATGGAATATATTGGTTTCCGTTTATTTATATATAAACCATTAAGGAAAACACAAAATGACATACAAATAGTAAAGAATACCAACAAAAATATAAAAGTATCGAATTAAGAAATTATAAATTTTATAGCCTTAACCAATTATAAAGAGTACACAAGATTCCGTTCCAGGGCACAACATATATTTCAAGGACGTATTTACACGTCCTGCCCGTTGGTGCTATAGTTTAGGTTGGACGCCTATATACGTCCCGCCCGGTTAAAGGGTTAAATGATTTGCTTTTTAAGTTGAAAAATTTGTATATTGTTTAGTTACATTGTATGGTTTAAATAGTTTCATTTACTTACACCACCATATTAAGCAAATAATGAGAACTCCAATTAGAAACAATTTACGAAACAGTAACTAGTAGTGATAGAACAGTGACAGGACTGTATGTATACTACGTTGTTCAAGTACAGACACTACCAGTAGTCGATCGCTCTGCTATGGTCTACTATGGAACCACTAAGAAAAGTCTAGAACGATCCAAATATGTGATCACGTTCTAATAATTGTAACAGTTCGCGACAATTCTAGAACTTTTTAGGGTAATAGGAATAAACATCTGTTTCAGTTTCTTCCCTCACAATATATATTACAAGCATTCCCCGTCGCGGCTTCGCCCGCTAACCTTTAAAATCACTTCTATGATCGTCCTTGGTATTGATTTAATATAATATGTTAACTGATGTTAAGGAGATTTAGTAGAATCGGAGCTTCCGGGAGGTGGAATGTTGGAGGGGAAAGTTGCCGTCTCGGTAGAAGAGAGGGGGGCGCGCAATGGAGAGTTCACTAAAACAGCCGAAACAAAAAATTGCTTACTCCTCATGAAAGCTTCATATTTCGGCTTTAATACATGGTTTTCGACGCCCCGTAAGAGTTTTCGAGTTAAACTCGTCGTATCTTTAAAATGAGTCAAAATTAGATATTTTTTCTCGAAGTGCAAAAATAGGTGTCCGTTAGAGTTAAGCGACAATTTCGCCATTTAAATCCCTTGGTCAAATTTTTGAAATTCCTTTCTTAGTGGTTACCTACATCGCGTTTAAAATCTAAATCCCGAACTTTTTTTAGCTGATTTTAATTGGTCTTTCCGTGTTGCATTGCTGTACCTGACACGTCGCCTTTTAACTTGCTTCTTATCCTCAGAAAGTTGCGGTAGTAGAGCTGCAAACACGTCAAAATGACCATTACATAGCGTACCAGTAAAACGTCTTTTCGTGGGATTAGAATTATTGCCAAATACCGCATAAAGCTCATCATTGCGATATACTTCAAAAAGGTAAGGAAACAATTCCCCAGCAGCCGTTAGTTCCACAAATCCGGCATGGGTTGAATGCTGATACATATGAGTGTAATAACTACTGAAATCAGAATAATTGTTACCGTAATCATTTTAAGTAAACGCAGAAAATTCGTCCCAATTTGGATGACATGTTGTACTACAATTTGCCGAAAATGACAACATTTTTCTTGAGAATTCTCAATAATATATATAGAGATCGAAATAAACACGCACCATCCCCAATCATGGGAATCACAATGTGCATAATTTTATTACCACTAATATTTAAATAATCAGTAGCCATATACTATGTGAATGTCTATTTTAATGATATTGTCTATTTAATACATCAAAAAAAAAGCATATGGTTTAAAATCTCAAAAATAGGTGTCCGTTAGAGTTAAACGACAATTTCGCCATTTAAACCCCTTAGAGGTTACATTTTTGAAATTCCTTTCTTAGCGGTTACCTAAAATCTAAATTCCGATCTTGAAGTTTCTATCAATAGTAGTTTTTGCTCTACATTGATTCTAACAGTCAGGACAAAGCCTCTTAAATATATGGAGAAGAGATCGAAATAAACACGCACCATCCCCAATCATAGGAATCACAGTGTGCATAATTTGATTACCACTAATATTTAAATAATCAGGAGCCATATTTTATGTAAATGTCTATTTTAATAATATTGTAACGTTAAATCAATATTCAAATAAAAAACATATGGTTTAATATCTCAACAATAGATTTCCGTTAGAGTTAAACGACAATTTCGCCATTTAAGCCCCTTAGGAGTTACATTTTTGAAATTCCTTTCTTAGAGGTTAACTACATCGCGTTTAAAATCTAAATTCCTAACTTCAAGTTTCTATCATTGGTAGTTTTTGCTCTGCGTTGATTCTGTCAGTCAGGACAAAGCCTCTTATATATAGAGAGATTTAATTTGTATTGTTACTTTGAGTGATTCTTTAACCATGATATTTACTGATGTAAAATGTTTTCTCTTGAAATCATATGTAAGAAGAGTATTTTTCTAGTGCAAAAAAAAAAAAAAAAAAAAAAAAAAAAAAAATACACAACTTCAATGCCACGAAAAAAAAAAGTTTGAACTTTTAAACTGATGAATCCATTTGTACCTCAAGTGAAACGCATTACCTTATCTCCTTTTGCTGACGCTTTACCCGAAGTGTGGAAACCCTTATCGAAGCATTTTCTGAACCAGATGTAGATCGTAGGGTTTTTGCATTTGTACTGAATAACCGAGATTAGAGAAGGTGAAGATTCTTTTAATTCGACTGTGTGTCAAATAAAAGAAAGTTCTGAACGATAAGAGGTGGACGATGCGTAATTTTTTCCTATTAGATTTTCGAAACGTGGACCTACAAATTTTGATGTGGTCTAATATTTTTTATTTGTCAATAGTTTTTTTTGTGTCAGTCAGTTTGTGTACTATTGAACATATTCCTGACTGATTAGGCATTATGGTTATAAAATTCCAACTTTTTAGGAGACCAAGTTGAAGAATACATCTTAATTCTTCCCTACAAAAAATCTGGTTTGACGCGCGCTTTCTTACCAGTTTACTTAGAAAATTGAGGTTTTTTGATAAATATGTAAGCCCCATTCCTCAAATGCACACTTTTCCACATTCATTTACATATTTTTGTTTGTATTTGCTCTTTAAAGTACACTAAATATTTTTATTGTTAAATAATTGTTTTTACACGTGATAATTCTCCTATTTAGTTGTTTATAAATCCTGTTTAGTTTCACCATGGAACAAAATAATTTCCATTAAACATCTATGTTCTAAAACACTTTGACAACTCTTTCGCATGAACAGAACGCCTTTCTTTAAACAAAAGTGTCATTAAAGGTGTACTGCGCATGCGGGTGTTCAACGTGTGTTATGAGTTGTCGGAATCTTTTTCATTTTTCTCTTGTTTATGTTTACTCATTTTTTTTTAATATTTCATATTTGGCCTTATAAACAAAAACAAATGTAGGGGAGAGCGGGGTTGGTTGGCAACAGATTTCACTTTTTTGATTGTTGAGTCGTTCCTGTTAATAAAATCCCAATGGGGCTGATACCACTGTAAACTCCAAGTATTCGCGTACTTCAAGTATTTTTTTCACAACATAATATTTAATACTAAGATCATAGAAAATTGAAGAATTCGTCAATCCAGAGTATGCCAATTAACCCCCTATGTGGGGCAGGTTGGCCTAGAAGGTGGGGTTGTTTAGCCATCTCATTCAAGTACTGCCTGACACATATTATTGTTATTAAAAACTGCACTATAGTGGTATAAGAATCTTGAATCGGTTTTAAACAGCTTTTGAGGGAAAATAGAATGACAATAGAAGAAGATAGAAGTTTAGACTGTCGTCACTTTTTGCATAAGAAAAATTGCTCTTATCTTCCTCGCTGGAACTAAAGACGATTGGTAGTTTCACCTTTGATTATGTTTACCTTGCTTTTGTGAACTGCTACCGCGCCAAAAAAAAAGTTGAAGAGAGCCAACTAACCCCACAGGAGAGATCATATGAAAGATGACTGCCAGGACAGGGGAGAACAATCAAACAAGAAACTGGTTAGTCGAAAGGTTAGGTTTTTTAAAGGAGTTTGGGGCTATGTGAACAGAATTGGAGTCAAATCCAAAATCGGAGTTTTTCCATGCCTTATATAATGTATATAAATATTTACTTACATGTTGTAAAATCAATCAATGAAGCACACTCTTATCTACACTGTAGCATCGGATTGAAAACTCAGGACAAGACTCCTGAGGTCGATCGGGTCACATGGTACTATGGTGGGGCCTTCACAACAGGTGTGACGGAAACTATAAGCCAATGGCCAACCTACCACCTATGCCAACCAACCCCGCTCTCCCCTACTTTATAGCAAAATAAAAAAGTCTCCTTCCCCATTTTAACTTCCTCAGAACATTTTAATGATGATAAAACTTACCTGATATTAAAGAATACTTGATTCTCATTAAACATGAAGAGTTTAATCAAAATCGTTAGAGCCGTTTTTGAGGAATAATAAACTGAATGAAAATGAGGCAAAATTTATTAGGTAAAGGACCCCCTCCGTTAAATCAATTTTGATGTAATTTATGGTGTCATATCACGGACATATAGATACACCAAATATCCAATTTTAGGTTCGTACGGTTTATAGTTTTTGAGCTAGTCTTTTCACGCATACACTGACACAGGACACAAACACACAAGCAGACCATTTCGAGGGACTTAGTTATTTGGATCAGAGGACCCCAAAACGTGTATTTCCGTTGAAAACCGGAAGTCGCAATTTTTCACGATCGCAATACTTTCCCTTACTATATATTTCATATATAGGTAAGTAAATGTAATAAACATACAATATGGATAATAATGGATTTTTTCCAGATTTCTATAATATCATATCCGTATTTTATTTTATGGAATATTGTAGATATTTGTCTACCTACTTGTAGATACATACCTACAAAATGCGATTGAACAGTAACGTTGGGTAAAACATTTAAGTCAAACAAACCACGCTACTTTTAGAGCTTTCTAGTAACAAAGGTCGTAGTGTTCATTTTTATAGTTTTTTTACGACTTATGAAGTAGGTCTTTATCAGTGAAATAATTGATTTCTATAAAAATATAACTTTCTTTACCATATCTTCCCTAATTTTATATCCTTTATAGGCACCTTATAATATTATTGCAACATTCCTGAGCGGATAGAAATTAAGGTGGCAACATGACCTCGTTGCGATGAAGATAGTTCCATTTAAATTCATTCCGTGTTAAGTACGACACCTAACCTCGTCCTAGATCCACAGCTCATTTGATTTCTCCAATCCTGCTGCTCCAGGTTCGAGCTACCTCAGTTTGGAAAAACTTCGTCGCACTTAATCCAAAATGCCTGGCCCAATTAGCCAGTTGGCCTCCCTCCAAATCGGAAAGGTATCATTTTATTGAAGGTATTTCGCAAAGCTATTTCTCACATCTCTGTATTAGAAATATTTAAAGTAATCGTATATATAAAAATGCGAGGGCAGTATGTTGGTTAACTCAAAGCTCGAAAAATAGCGGATGGATAATTCTGAACCTTTGACAGAACGTTGCTAACGTTTAAGACAATTCATTCATGTTTGGGCAAAAGGGCTTAAATCATAAAAAATGTTTTTTTTGTCTCGTCTTCTTAAAATTCATAATTGACTATAATTTATTCGTTATTCATAATTTATTATAGTCTCTTTTGAAAGAATATAGTTTCAGTTATTATTCTGGAAAAAAGAAATACAATCAGAAAGAAGAAGGTAAATCGTTGTTTAAGCTTCACATCCGACTTAACCCCTTTTGACCAAACACCAGTGATTTATTATCGGAATTTCAGCCTATTTTAGTTTTTATCACATGCTTTTTTCCCGTTGTAACCGTTAATATCACCAAGGGAAAAAAATGGACTTTTATAAAGGAATACACAATATTCCTTCCTGTTCAGTACACAAGTATCTTAATACTATCTTTACTATCTATCTTTATATATAAAATTTAAAAAGTGCCAGTGAACATTTATAATCCTTTCCTGTTCCTAAGTGATTTAAAGCAGGCAATTATGTCTAATGATGTTTTTCCTGTAAATTTCATCGAAATCAGGGCGGATCCATCACGAAATTTGAAGGGGTCATGACCCCCCCCCCCTGTCTCATAATCACGTGGCTGACAGCACCGTTTTTTAATGAGATTATTACCTTGTATAAAGGAGGACTGCAATCTAAACTACCAAAAGTGTTATGCTTAGGGCATAGTAACTGCCTAATTGCACTATTTTACTTTACCCACACCAGTTACTTTTTGATATTTATTTTTTAATATTTTTATTAAATAACAGCAGTTATTTAATTAACATATGTCTATTTTAAAAGAAAAAAATATATACATGAAGGAGGTTACCTCCTAGATTTTAAGAAACGTTGAAGTTGTTTTTGTTAATAATAAATGTGATACAACTGAGTCGTTTTCTTAAATGAGAAGAAGAGGCATTTAAGACATTTCAAAGGTTCCGAATATTGCATAAAACACGGAAATGTAGAAGAGGACATTTTATGAAGCTTGCTTTTCACCAAAAATATCTCCAGCATTTATATGCAGTTTGAGAAGTTGCCGAGAGGAAATTGTGGTTATAAATTAAACTATCATTTTCGTTTACATTTGAAGCTTGTTAAATACGTTACTTTAATCATCTGTTCTTCATTATTATTAATTTAATAATAAAATAAATCACTGTTTTAGACATTTGTAACTGGTGTGGGTAAAGTAAAAAAGACCCCTAAAAGTTAAAATTAGAGTAAGTCAGCAGGGTTTAGCTAGTAAAAAATAAGATTCGAGGTGCTCTGTAGGGATTTTTTATTTGTTGAACTTATGTTGATTTATTGAATAAATAGTATTACTGGAAATTAACTAAAACCCAATTCTGATTTATTTATAAAATAATTTATGAGCTTTATAAATTCTTTTTGTAATAAATTAAAATTAAACCTCTTTGAAAATTAGTTGATAACGATACATTCATTAATAAAAAAAAACCTGGATCTTGTTTGTTTTAAGATTAAATGTTAAATAGTTCCACCTTATTTAATCTATTGAAAATTCCGCTTTATAAATTATATGATACACAAGTGATATCTACAATAATCATTATGATCTTAGTTCTAGTTTTGAATCTTTCTGTCATTTCCTTTCTATATCCTACTTGGTTATATGTTTCACTTTAGTGGGGAAGAGTGGTTCGTTCGAGAATTTCTTCAAATGAAAGGGTCTCACCGCATTAAACCATTTATTATGGTCTCATCAATACCGTGAGATTGTCAATAGTAAATTGCCATAAAGAGCATAAAAAACTTATTCGTTATTTGCAATGCTTTAGGAGAAATTATTATAAATGACCACTGTCTTCTTTGGCCATAAAGACTAAAGTTAACGGTAATATATAATCAATGTAAATTGTAAAACTTATGAACACGTGTCTCAAATGTTTTACGTATATTTCCAGGACGCATTGAATTTGGCGGAATTTTCCTCCCTATTTAAACTAATTATAACAAATGTAAATGATTAAGTAATTAACAAGTTTCAAGATCTATTAAGCATAATGTTGCTACCAACTTGTATAATTAGAGATTAAAACTTTAATGTGTTATTGTATTCTGTGTCTACTTTTTTCCTAATAATTATGATACGATTTTCAAACACGTCACGACTGCGTCAAACTAACTTTATGGTCAGTTCAATATTGTTCCACGAATTATTGAAAATATGTTCGGTCAATCAAATAATAATTTACTAACGTACATAAGTATATAAAATGGTTGAATGAATATATAAAGCTTAATAATTATTATGATAATTTTTTATTTATTTGAGGCTAGACAGATTTTAGTCAAGTATTATTGTGATGCTTTATTTAAGCCTCACTTCTTTAATGTTCTGTTCTACGTTTCGGCATTCACGCCATCATCAAGACAACAATTTCAGTGATCATAAAATATTTTAAATTAATTTTCCAGACGGAAGGTAAAATTAAAAAAAAAATTTATATGACGACAGAATTGAATTTTTTGGTTTTGATAATCTAACTAAAATTAATATTTCATTATAAACTAAAACAATTATTGCGATTGTCTATTTTACTTTTATTTTGAATTAAGATAAAGAAAATCTGAAGATTCGATTCTCATTTCTTCGCTGGCGGAAGCGCTATTACAAGATTTGATAATTAGCAGCTAAATTGTTCATTAGAGGCAAGGGCGTACCCAGGATCAAAACTATGGGAGGGGGGGAGCTATGGTGGTTCAGGTTGTAACATCTTACCGCGGAAAAGGTGAATGAAACCAAAATTATGTGTAATTATAGCAGTGCTTTATCAACTAAGTTATTACAATTATTTGCTTGAAAAAAATTATACTATTACTGCTTCCCGCCCTAAAAGCTTAAAAGATTATTGCACCCTGCCCCCCGCTGGGTACGCCCATGATTAGAGGACTCCCTTGTGTATGAAGTTAAAGTTAAATAATCAGGATTCAGCATAAAATATCTAACGCTATTTTAAACATTTTTTATATAAATATATTATTTCAGGAATATCTATTTAACAAATTACCGATGAACGTTCATTCACTAATTTTTTCATTTAACATTTAAAATTTAAAATTTTGAAACGAAACATATTTACTTATTTCAAGCTTCTCCTTTCAACTCTTTTTATTGATCTGAAAAATTAAATTAGTAATGTTAATTATTTTTTTTAATATATAGTCGGATACACTTTCAGAAATTTTATATCAAGCAATATATTTGTATTAAATAGTCTTCCTTTGGGGCCACCTGTGGTATAGTGGTTAGCATGGCAACCTACAATACTAATGGTCGCAGGTTCGCGTTCCGCGGTGGCCCTAGGATTTTTTAAAGGGAGTATAAAGTCCTTGGCTATGCCGTCCCTTGGATAGGACGTAAAATAGAGGTCCCGAACCTGTACGGGGTCAGGAACTCGTTAAAGATCCCATCGTAATTATACCCGGATAGGCAAAATTTAGGACTCCCACTGTAGCATCGACCGATTAACCCTAGTGGCATAAAGTGAAAAAAAAAAGTTAATTAAAACGTTTATTTTTCCGGCGAAAACTGTATTGAAGAAATATTTATTAATAACTAATAAAAATATTAATAACAACAAAATGCATGTAAATTACTAATATGCAACTTGAGCAATGAATAGTGCATTAAATGAACTGCCTTATAATTTGGAAAATGTGGTCATGGATACCCCTTAGTAAATAACAATAGAATAAAATAGGAATACAATTATATAATTTGTTTAATTATATAATATTAAATATATTTATATATTTAATGAGAAATAACGGATGGTAATAAAATGAATTTTATAAAAGTAATTTTCAAACTGCGGTGACAGTTGATATACCTCAATAATAACGTGGGAAGGAGCGAAGAACAAAGACTGTGTTCTCTTTGTAATATGAAGGCTATTGAGGATCTTAATCATTATATTGGTGTCTGTCCTGTTCTTCGAGAGTTTCGGTGGAGGTTTTTAAAGAGAAAAGAAGTGAGTAAGAATGAAATTATAGGATTATTGAATGGGGAGGACTGGAATGGTCTGTTTATGTTTCACACAGCTGCTTATAAATACCGAACGTATTTGATACAACAGTTTAATTCATAAAAATGTAAATGTAAATTATTTTTATTCGTTAGGTATGATTTAAGGTGAATAATTCTATCTTATTTTATTGTTTTTGTTTTTCATTATTTTTGTTCTTGTCTTTCATTGTTATTTTTTCTCTGTACATAGTTATAAAAAGGAAATTGATATTTATATATGATTTGATTAATGATTTTTAATTTTTAAAGAATTTCCATTTATTTATTTTTCTAATGTAGCAAGATAGTAATTAGTAAGATTAATTCTATAGAGACAGCTCATGGCAGACGGTGATTTACCATGCCAATGAAAGCTTATTGTAAATTTTTTCAAAATGTAAAACTTCTTTTGATTATAAATAAAGCGATTTATCTATCTATCTATCTATCTATTTAATGAGAAATAATATTAATTAATGAGAAATAAAATTATATTATAAAGGCGGAAGTGTCGCTGGTGTAATTTACAGACTCGTTGCTATAGCTGGTGCCTGTCAACTACACCTGGCGTCACAGGAGATTATTTCAATTAAAGCAGTAGGTGACTGTTAATTACAAAGTAATAATTAAAATGTCAATTGAAAATACTTGTTAATAAATAATTAGCTGATAGTCAACATAATTTATTTGGTTTCCATAAGCAAAATTAAAATAATAATTAATCAATTATGAAAAAAATATTTTTATAATATATGTCCGTGTGTGTTAATTTATAGTTATAAGTACCTAATGATTTTTTGAAGTATTTTTCGATTATTTATGTTTCGAAACTATTCATGATAATACCAGTGGAAAAAAAAGTCAGAAAAAGATACTCATATTTTATCTGAAGATCACTAAACTGCCGAAAAGATTTATAGTGCTTATTCCGTACCGATAATAATTATGGAAATTAGGTAATACTTATCAATGATGAACAAGATAGACACGCTGTGGAAACAGATGAAATCTATGAATGCTATCAACTAGGACAATGGGTTGTAAAGTCATTTTCCTATGAACCGGCGAATACGCAACCAGTTAATTGTGTGGTTTTAAGCTTGAGTAAATGTAATCGCCGCGACTAAAATATGCGATTTAGAGGACATAGACCGAAGTGAAGATGGGAGGATATTCTTAGATCAGATCAAATGGAATGTGTTGATTTTAAGTAGGAAAAATAAATGCTTACGTTTTTACCATTGCCCTTATAATGTGACAAAACTATTTTATTTAATAATAATTATAGAATAAATTATTATTAGCCTTTTATTAAAAGTATTTTTCAACTTTTAGGTTTAAAATAAATACCCTAATCATGGGGTAATCTTTCATTCATTTTTCAGTCTAAACATATTCCATCCAGAATAAATACCCGGGATGACGAACGTTTTCAGAATTATTTTGTTAATATTTTAACGGATTATAAAATCCGTTTCATCTATAACAATATATAAAAACAAAATCTGGTGCGTGCTCGCAACACACAACTTTCACTTACCAACTTACTTAGATTAGAAATTAATGCGTTTTGTTAATTGCTACTTCTCAAATGAACAGAACGGCTTTAATTATGAACAATGGTCTGTCTTTAAAGGCGTACTCCGCATTCTTTTTTCCTCCTCTACATGTTTTCTTTATTTTTATCATATCCCATATTTAGCCATTCCTTATTTTTAGGGGTAACGAGAGACAGTTAATTTCTCCGTATAAACAAAAACAAAGGTACTTTATAAGAAACAAAAAAACGAACAAATAAAAAAGGCCCCTACCCCATTTAAGTCCCCTCACAACATTTCAATAATGATAAAGCTTACCTGATATTAAAGAACACCTAATTTTCATTAAACATGACGAATTTGATAAAAATCGTTAAAGCCGTTTTTGAGATCATCGAAAAAAAGGTAAAGATTGGAAAAAAAAAATTAAAGTAAAGTGCCTCCTACGGTTGATCAATTTTGATGAAATGCTGGCTATCAAATCTTGGACATATACATACATGAAATACCCAGCTTGATCAAAATCTTCAAAGCGGTTTTTGAATAAATAAAAAAAACACCTGAAAATGATACAAAATTTATCAAGTAAAGTCCCCCCTCCGGTTGATCAATTTTAATGAAATTTTTACAGTCATATCTCGGGCATATAAATAGATCAAATACTCAGTTTAATCAAAATCGTTAGAGCCGTTTTTGAGAAAATCGAAAAAAACTAAAAAAGTTATTAAATAAAGTACCCCCTCCCTTTGAACAATTTTGATGAAATTTTTGCTGTCACATCGCGGGCATATACATACTCTAAATACCCAATTTCAGGTTCGCACGGTTTATAGTTTTTGAGCTATTCTGTTCACACACACACACACACAGACACACACACAGACACACACACACACACACACACACACACCATTTTACGGGACTTGGTTAATTGGACTCAGGGGACCCTAAAACGTGTATTTCCGTTGAAAACCGGAAGTCGAAATTTTTCACGATCGCAATACTTCCACTTACTATATATTTCATTTATAGGTAAGTGAAAGTAATAAATTTCTTCTTAAAGATATTTTTTCTTAAATCTAAAAAGTCAAATAAGAACCATGTCAAACTAAGTTAGCGAAGTGTCAATGTTGGTGGCAGGTAAATACAAATTTGAGGTCCAAAAAAGTTGTACCACAATCGGAAAATACGATGAATTTTTAAAATTGAAGTATTCGGATATTTTAGTCCAGAATTAGGAATATCACAGTTGCGGTCTTATAAATTTAATTAAACATATCACATACATTATTTATTTACAACTAACGTTTCGACCCACTTTGAAGGTAATCCTTGGTGCTGAATCCTTACGGTCCTGCTTAGGTTGGATCCGATAATTGAGCATTCGGATTATCGAGGCTCTTACGTGAAACGAGGTTCTAACTAGTTTTATCATGTCTTGACAGTAACGGGCTCACTCAGCCTTAGTATGGAGAGCGCTGGCAAATTCTAAAGGGACCTTGTTATGCTGAAGAATGCCCTCGCATGAGTTGCAAAGATATAATGGTCAGAGGAACCGCAATGCTCGATAGGGTTAGAAAGCCAAGAGGAAAAGGATTCCTCGGTGAAAAGTGACACTGACCCAGTTTCCTTCGGGCTTTTCATCCCCCCAGCTGATTTCTAGAGCGGACCAGCTCGCATCAGTCAATGCTAGCCGAGATGTCGATATCCAGTCCTCGTTGAATTATTTTATATCAGGGGTCGAAAAGATCATTAACCTTTTTAAATAAGTTTCATTTTAAAAGTATTTGAAAACCTTATTACGAAAAAGTTTGCTCAATAAAAGTTTTCAAATAACTTTAAAAGTTTTTCTTCAAAAAGTTTAAGGTTCACCTAAACCTTTTTAGCAATTAAAATTAAAGTGTGAGTTTAACAATAACTTTTTCGCCCTGGGTTGTGATCATAAAAGTTTTTATCATAGTAAAAGAGATTGTTTACTTAAACTGTTGTTTATTTTGATAAATAATCGAATGATAAGATTAGTTAAAGGTACATTTATTCATATCCTATTATTTCATTCTAATAGAATCAAAATAAGTCTAGTGGTCATTCATTATCTCATTTCACTGGACCGTTTCATTTTAGTTTACAGTTATTACTTGTGAGTAAGCGGTTCACAAATTACAAAGGTGCGCAAAAAAGACCGAGTGATTCGAAATTTTGACTTGAAGTGTAGCAAGAACAAATTAAAACCTACATATATCAGTAAAAATAAGCAAATAAATGTTATTAGATAACTGTGTAAAATGGGGCTACTTTGAAATTTATTCTTGATGATTATAGGTGTAAATTAAAATATTTTTAAATTGTTTTACTTGTCAAATTAAATGATGATTATTAAATAATAATCTAAATATTATACAATAAAAGAATATTATACATTATATATCTATGATAATTAACTGTAGGGGAGAGCGGGGTTGGTTGGCAACAGTTTTCACTTTTTTGCTTGTTCAGTCGTTCCTGTTAATATAATCCCTATAGGGCTGAAACCACTTTAAACTCCAACTATTAGAGTACTTCAAGTATTTTTTTCACCACATAATATTTAATACTAAGATTATAGGAATTGGAAAAATTCGTCAATCCAGAGTATGCCAATTAACCCCCTATGTGGGGCAGGTTGGCCTAGAAGGTAGGGTTGTTTAGCCATCTCATTCAAGTACTGCCTGACACATATTATTGTTATTAAAAGCTGCACTATAATGGTATAATAATTTTGAACCTGTTTTAACCCGCTTTTAAGGGAAAATAGAATGACAATAGAAGAAGATAGAAGTTTAGACTGTCGTCACTTTCTGCAAAAGAAAAATTGCTCTCATCCTCCTTGCTGGAACTAAAGACAATTGGTAGTTTCACCGTTGTTTATGTTTATCTTGCTTTTGTGAATTGCTATTGCTCCAACAAACCCCAGTTGAAGAGAGCCAACTAACCCCACAGGAGAGATAATATGAAAGATGGCTGCCAGGACAGGGGAGAATAATGAAACAAGAAACTGATTAGTCGAAAGGTTAGGTTTTTCAAAGGAGTTTGGGGCTATGTAAACAGAATCGGAGTCAAATGTTTTGCCATTCCTTTAAACCAAATTTACTGAACATATAAAAATTTACTTACATGTTGTAAAATCAATCAATGAAGCACACTCTTCTCTACACTGTTAGCATCGGATTGAAAACTCAGGACAAGACTCCCGAGGTCAAGCGGGTCACATGGTACAATGGTGGAACCTTCACAACAGGTGTGACGGAAATTATAAGCCAATAGCCAACCTACCCCCTATGCCAACCAACCCCGCTCTCCCCTACTGATTCCATGGTATTGTTAAACATAATTTTGTAGTTTAAAAATAATACACATATTTACCAAATATTAAAAAAAGTAATCTATTAAAATAAAATTTTTGCATTTCCGAAATTATTTTCTTTGACTAAAATCTTTTTATGAATAAGTTTCTGAATAACTTTTTGAAATGAACTTTTATGCAAAAGGTTATTTGGATAAAAGTTTTAAGATAACTTTAGCAAAAAGTTTTCGTAATGAATAAGTAATGCTCAATAAAAACTTCAAGTAGGGTAAAAAGAAAAATTATACTTAAACTTTTTTTAAAATAAAAGTTAACTTATATTTTCGAACCCTGTTTTATAGCCATTCAATCAGGAATTTTTTTTTTTATTTTTTTTCATATTCCCTTTTATAAATTTATTGTGTAGTACCAATACATTAAATGTTTCTTACTACCTTTTACTGTAACAATGTTACATTTTAAGGCTGTGTTGTTGTTGTTATAATGTTACGTTGTTACATGTTTATTGTAATGTTGATTACTTTGGAGTGATGGGGCTCACCCATTTTTTGTGCTGAATAACTAATATAATACTTAATCTAATTTCTTACTAACTAAAACTAACTTACTAACTAACTTATGACCTAATGTTCAACAAAGCTACTTTGCCAGCGAACTGGAGCCGGTGCCGGAGTCAGTGTATTGAAGAGAGGGTTTGAAATAGCATGCAAAGAGTCCCGAAATTTGATACGTCTTTTCTTTATAAAATCAGCAGTCTTTTCTAGCTGAAGGATATCATCAGGAATTATTGAATCAAGAATTACTTAATAACCCTACAATCATTTCAGACTCAACGGGATTAAACTATATAAGTAAGATAGAACAGCGATTAATCAAATCTTTTTTAAAGTTTAATTTAAAGGTAATTAAAAACGATCTGTGCCATAGAAAGTAAATATCTAATAAAATATTTCGATCAAAAATATATTTTTTAAATATGTATAATAAATTAAGAAACTGAAAGTAGTTATAAAATTTCGAAATAACTGAATAATTGGAATAAAATTCCCCAATAATTAAATAGTCAGGAACTTAATTCAACTCTTGGAAAGGTTGACCGAGCGAGTTAACGCATTGCCCTGTCCACCAACGATAATCCGAAGTAATAATAAGTATAGGCTCGCCCAGAGTTGGGCAAATTGTAATCAGAATAATGATTCATGAATATGAATAATTGGTAATCATAAAACAAATGAAAAATGAATAACCATTATTCATAATTATTACGGAGTATTTTTGATGATTATTGAGTGTTTATGGTATTCATTTGAAATGAATAATGAATAACTGGTATTGAGTTACTTATTATTCATTTCAATTGAAACCATAAACACTCAATAATCATTAAAAATACTCCGTACTGATTATGAATAATGGTTATTCATTTTTCATTTGTTTTATGATTACCAATTATTCATATTCATGAATCATTATTCTGATTACAATTTGCCCAACTCTGGGCTCGCCGAACCTCAAGATTCGATGTCTAAACCACTATTCGTTCCCTGCACACCTGTATCCAACGATCGCCATCCAACTCTGCATTAATCCCCTACCCACACCCCTGAACCGGGAAAAACGCCGGGGAAAACGGAAAAACAGCAAAATGCTAGGAAGGAAAGAAAGTTAATAATGGTGGGTAATAATTATCCTAATTATTCAACATTGGGGACGAAAGTTTTTGTTTAGATTCAGATTCATAACTGTTCCCAATGTCTGAGATTTTTATGGTTGACCTTTGAATTTCAAGCAGAGGATAGCTTGAAATAGGAAGTGTTGCCTTAAATTAAGTAAATAATATGACTAATAAATAACTAGCCTCTAGCTAGCCTCCTCAGGCTTGAGGAAGTCGAAATGTTTGATACAAATAATTATTTTTTCATTTTTTTTTCTGTCCGCCCCTTTCTCGCCTTGTAGGCTATACGGGGTTTCCCGGCCCAGGGGGTGGGTGGGGAATGCCGAGTTATGAACTTGCTATCTTAGGGTTACCAATCATATGTTGCCATGGGGAATGCGTTTTCGAGGATTCCTTAAACAAAAAACCCCTTTGCTTGAAATAGCTTTCATAAATATTGCTCCGGTTTTTAATTTCTGTATTTAGAAAGTGGAAATCATTTTCCCACATACTCATAAACTTTGTTCTTTTTATTAAAGAAATAGAAATAAAATAAAACTCTCAGTTGTCAAGAAAGTGTGAAGAAAGAAGTTTTCTTCAATTTATTCTTCAATGAAGCTGAAAAACAAATTTCAAATTTTACTTTAATATGAAGATACTTAAAATAATTTTTTTTTAATGAATTTTTGTTTGTAATGTTAAAAAAAAAGGTATTTTTTAGAATTTCGTTGGCCTTCCGAGAAGTAGATATCTAGGTAAGATCCCCTTACAATGCTCAGATAAAATATTTACACGAAAAAATATTATTGACTTGGAATATCTTTATCTAATCGATTATTATTATATATTTATGTAGAGCAATTGTCATTCTTAAACAGAGTTTCTCAGAAAGGAATTTTTTTGTGTTACATTACAGCATAAAAATGGCTTGAAAGAAACTTGATAAATTATTATCTGAAACAAGATATTATTATTATGTGCCGTTTTATTGAGTGATATACGAAAACAATGATTATATTATATGTAATTATTACAAGCAAAAAAATCTGGTGCGATGCGCGCAACACACAACTTTCACTTACGAACTTACTTGGATTAGAAATCGACGTGTTTCGATAATATGTAAACGCCATTCCTCAACTTCACACATTTAAGTATATACATATATTAGTAGATCTCCATAACTTATAGAGTATCTGTATAGCGAAATTTGATAATTCTCAGCACTTTTCGATTAATTATTGCTAATTTATATATGAAGGGACTAATTTCATCAGCAGTCGAGTTTTTTTACTGCTTGCTTGTTTTTTACTACGAGTTGCTTTTTGCAAATACATCGTGAAGGTGAATCGATAGGTGTATTTTAAGCCGTTTTTGAGTAAACAAAAAAAAACACGTGATAATGAGACAACAGTTATTAAGTAAAGTGCCCCCTCCGTTTAACCAATTTCGATAAAATTTCAGCTGCCGCATCACGGTCATATACATACATCAAATACCAAGTTTGATTAAAATCGTTAAATCCGTTTTTGAGTAAATAAAAAAAAAACACGTGAAAATGGGACAACATTTATTAAGTAAAGTGCCCCCTCTTATTAATCAATTTTGATGAAATTTTTACTGTCGCATCGCGGGCATATAGATACACCAAATACCGAGTTTAATCAAAATCGTTAGAGCCGTTTTTGAGAAAATCGAAAAAACCCTAAAAATTAGACAAAATTCTTTAAATAAAGTACCCCCTCCGTTTGACCAATTTTGATGAGATTTTCGCTGTCACATCGCGGGCATATACATACACTAAATACAAAATTTCAGGTCTGTGCGGTTTATAGTTTTTGAGCTAATCTGTTCACATATACACAAACAGACACACACACACAGATCATTTCGCGGGACTTGTTTAATTGGACTCAGGGGACCCCAAAACGTGTATTTCCGGTAAAAACGTCGAAATTTTTCACGATCGCAATACTTTCCTTACTATATATTTTATATATGAAATATATAGTAAGGAAAGTAAAAAATCAAATTATTTTTAAAAAGTGATTTATGCTTTTTATGAATGATTAATCAATTATGAAGCTCATGTTAGTGTAAATGGAAGTGAAATGATTTATTACAGTGATAATTGCATATCTCTTCCTAAATGAACTTTTCATCAGTAATCGCCTAGAATGAACTAGTTTGTTCTATTGATTGCTTCTTCAAAGCGTCCTTAATAGCGACACTAATTGCTTAATAACTCTACAAAAAGACGATCGTTTTTTAAAAAAAAAGTATTGACTGACAATCATCGTTCCATATTTTTTTTATGAATATAAACGATTTGATAGGCATTTTAGGATGTTAAAAATAAGAGAAAACTAAAATGTAGATAATGTTTCATAAAATCACTTTTTAATGACATATATTAAGGATATGTATATTCTATAATTTATTGAAGATACTTTATTCTGTTTAATTTTGCAGCAACTGACATTAAGTAAAAGTTATTGCTTAGGGCTCTTGCCCGAGATTCAAAAATATTAATAAGTTTTAGTCCTGAATTCGATGAAGCGTTGAGTCTTTCCATAAGCTTCGAACACGGCTATATAAATTTCCAGTATTGAGGGGCCGTAGGAAAGACTGGAATTTCAGTCCCCTAGACTAAATTTTCAATATTACTTTTTTTTTTAACACCCAAAATCAAATAATGCTTTGATACGACTCATACAGTCATTTCAATCAGAAATACTAATAAAGATCGTATATGCCCCCATTTAAGGTTCTAATGAGACCTTACACACTAACCTGATTCCTTAGCTCGAAGTAACAGTTATTGATCGGTACCTTAACTTTCATGGTATACTTCTCTAAATTGCAAACCACTAACTCAAGCTCTCTCTACATACTCCCTCAAACACTTTCATTCCACCAAGACTATTATGCGCTGGCTACGAAATTTTCTTCATTAAACAGTGATGCATATATATTTTTTCTTTATATTTAGTCTTTCACTTGTTATTTTTAATTTCCAATTGTTTTTTTGTTAATTTTTTGGATTGTGTGTTTTTTCAAATCTAACATGTCAGCATATTTGCTTATTACGATAGTAGATACGAAATTTAAGAAAAATCCCATAAGATATGCTTATCTAAATAAAAATAAAACCTTTCTAGAGATTAAAGTCGCTTAAGTGTTTCGTTTTGTAAATTAGGTTTGTTCCAACAACACGTCGTAAACCAACAGACTGCTTCTAACGTTTCCTCTCTATTCTCAATCTAACTTTGATTGGTTCGTGTTCAAACAAAATTCCATCGAATCATCAATCATAGAATCAATGCGCGATACTGTTTAAATGTTCGATGAATCGGTTCGAAGGTCACGGGCAATCTGTTAGTTGGCAAAGTGTTTACAACGATTTTTGGAGCACTTTATTATTTATAACACATTCTCAAATAAAAAATACATAACACATCTCGTTTTATCCATGTTCGACCTTTAGTTAGCAATGGATTCCTGCAGTATTTTTTGCGTGTTTCTGAATATAATGAATAGCTTCACTTCTCTGGTGGGAGGACCCAGGTAGAGAGTTTGGCAGGAAAAGGAACATAGACGGTTCTTCCACTTTGTCCTTTATTTATTTTACAATAATTAATAATTTAAAAAATAAATTTTAACAAAAACAAAATTCCTTTAAGAACACACTGTTTAGATAAAAATATTGTCAATTAACAGTTAACATTCCTAGATAACTGGTATTTCACGAGAGTAGAGATAATTTTCACTTTAACAAAAGCAAAGTTTACATAATCACTACTATACAAGCTAACTACCAATTTAACTGTACATGACCGTGAATGCAATCGTAACACAGGGCATGACTACTTTAAAGCATTCATCTCAAACAAAAAATAGAGCTTGTCAATATTGAGTTTCTGCTGTCTAATTGTAAATCTTTCTGTAAATAATTAACGATAGTTTTCTTGTCACCAGACAATTAGCATTATTTTAAATTAAAAAAAAAGTTTTTCAGCAGAACAAACAATGGAGGAGAACGAACAATACTTCTTCTTTTAGACCGGGATTAAATTATCCTAAAAATAGTTTTGTTGTTTGATTCAATGAAGTAAAAAAAATAGCAATACTTTTCTTAATTATTATTTATTTTCTTTGCACATTGCAGATGTATTAACAAAAAAAAAACTTAAAATAAAGTATTAAATAAACTGTTACTTCAACATAGTCGTTTGTTTTATATAGATAAAAAATTAAGAGTAAAGATAGCAATAAATTTAAATATTTACGTTTGAAATAATAAAACCTAGGTATTATTTAATACCAGAGTTCTCGCAAGGGTCTATTTGCTAAAATTTAATTGTATTGACAAAGAATGATTAATGTTATAACAAATAAAGAAGAATAAAATTTATAAAATTACGAAGTAAAAATAATATATTTCGATTTTATCTTTTAGTTGTCTCCAGTTTTTAGTCAATATAATTAATGTTGAAGTAGAAGATACTGTAACATTTATGACGGTTTAAGTAATAATAAGTTTAAATCTTTGAATAAATTTTATTCAAAGAAAAATAATAATTTACAGTGCCACACAAACTATGAAAAAAAAAAAAAAAAAAAATCTGGTGCCTGCGCGCAACACACAACTTTCACTTACCAACTTACTTAGATAAGAAATTGACGTGTTTTATTAAATATCATTTCCCAAAGCCACACATTTTTCTACATTCATATCTTATTTTTATTAATCGTTAAAGCCGTTTTTGAGAAAATCAAAAAAACACGTGAAAATGTTACAAAATTTATTAAGTAAAGTCCCCCCTCCGGTTAATCAATTTTGATGAAATTTTTACAGTCATATCTCGGGCATATAAGTAGATGAAATACTCAGTTTAATCAAAATCGTTAGAGCCGTTTTTGAGAAAATCGAAAAAAACCTAAAAAGTTATTAAGTAAAGTACCCCCTCCCTTTATGTAATTTTGATGAAATTTATGCTGTCACATCGCGGGCATATACCTACAATAAATACCCAATCTCAGGTTCGCACGGTTTATAGTTTTTGAGCTAGTCTGTTCACACACACACACACACACACACACACACACACAGACACACACACACACAGACCATTTCGCGGGACTTGGTTAATTGGACTCAGGGGACCCCAAAACGTGTATTTCCGTTGAAAACCGGAAGTCGAAATTTTTCACGATCGCAATACTTCCACTTTCTATATATTTCATATATAGGTAAGTGAAAGTAAAAAAATCTGGTGCGATACGCGCAACACACAACTTTCACTTACCAACTTACTTACATTAGAAATCGGCATGTTTTTTTAATTGCCATTTTTATAAATAATATAAAAGAGATGACTTGATTTTGATTAAAAATGATTAATTTAATCAAAATCATTAAAGCCGTTTTTGAGATATTCCAAAAAAAATGTAAAAATTAGAAAAAAAGTTATGAAATAAAGAGCCCCCTGCATTTGACCAATTTTGATGAAATGTCTGTCACATTGTGAGCATATACATACACCAAATATCCAGTCTGATAAAAATCATTACAGCCGCTGTTGAGTAAATAAAAATAACACGTGAACATAAGAAAAAGTTTATTAAATGAAGTACCCCCTCCGTTTCACCAATATTGATGTAATTTCGGCTGTCGCATCGCGGGCATATACATACATCAAATACCTAGTTTCATCAAAATCATCATAGCCGTTTTTGAGAAAATAAAAAAAAAACGTAAACATTAGAAAAAAAGTTATGAAATAAAGAGCCCCCTGCATTTGACCAATTTTGATGAAATGTCTGTCACATTGTGAGCATATACATACACCAAATATCCAGTCTGATAAAAATCATTACAGCCGCTGTTGAGTAAATAAAAATAACACGTGAACATAAGAAAAAGTTTATTAAATGAAGTACCCCCTCCGTTTCACCAATATTGATGTAATTTCGGCTGTCGCATCGCGGGCATATACATACATCAAATACCTAGTTTCATCAAAATCATCATAGCCGTTTTTGAGAAAATAAAAAAAAAACGTAAACATTAGATAAAATTCTTTAAGTAAAGTCCCCCCTCTGGTTGATCAATTTTAATGAAATTTTTACAGTCGTATCTCGGGCATATACATACATCATATACCCAGTTTGATCAAAATCGTTAAAGCCATTTTTGAGTAAATAAAAAAAACACGTGAAAATGATACAAAATTTATTAAGTAAAGTCCCCCCTCCGGTTAATCAATTTTGATGAAATTTTTACAGTCATATCTCGGGCATATAAATAGATCAAATATCCAGTTTAATCAAAATCGCTAGAGCCGTTTTTGAGAAAATCGAAAAAAACCTAAAAAGTTATTAAGTAAACTACCCCCTCCCTTTGAGCAATTTTGATGAAATTTTTGCTGTCACATCGCGGGCATATACATACACTTAATATCCAATTTCAGGTTCCCACGGTTTATAATTTTTGAGCTAGTCTGTTCACACACACACACACACACAAAGACCATTTCGGGGGACTTGGTTATTTCGACTCAGGGGGTCCCAAAACGTGTATTTCCGTTGAAAACCGGAAGTCGAAATTTTTCACGATCGCAATACTTCCACTTACTATATATTTCATATATAGGTAAGTGAAAGTAAAAAAACCCCTGAAAATGATACAAAATTTATTAAGTAAAGTCCCCCCTTCGGATGATCAATTTTAATGAAATGTTGGCTATCACATATTTGGCATATACATACATCAAATACCCAGTTTGATCAAAATCTTTAAAGCCGTTTTTGAGTAAATAAAAAAAAAAACAAGTAAAAATGATACAAAATTTATTAAGTAAAGTCCCCCCTCCGGTTGATCAATTTTGATGAAAGTTTTACAGTCATATCTCGGGCATATTAATACATCAAATACTTAGTTTAATCAAAATCGTTAGAGCCGTTTTTGAGAAAATCGAAAAAAACCTAAAAAGTTTTTAAATAAACTACCCCCACCCTTTGACCAATTTTGATGAAATTTTTGCTGTCACATCGCGGGCATATACCTACACTAAATACCTAATTTCAGATTCGCACGATTAATAGTTTTTGAGCTAGTCTGTTTACACACACACACACACACACACACACAGACACACACACACACACACACACACACACACACACACAGACCATTTCGCGGAACTTGGTTATTTCGACTCAGGGGACCCCAAAACGTGTATTTCCGTTGAAAACCGGAAGTCGAAATTTTTCACGATCGCAATACTTCCACTTACTATATATTTCATATATAGGTAAGTGAAAGTAAAAAAAAGCATCACTTTGTAACTACACAGTAACTCAAAAATAACCAAATGACTTGAGCTTCAGAACAAGACTAACTCTACTGTCTATCGCTCCTTATCTTCAGTCTGATGAAGAACTGTCTGGAAGATTCTAGGGCAACGTAGATGGTACTCGAATAGGTTTTTCCAACTGTCGTCCAAATTTCGTTCCAACAACAAGAAATAACTGTCTTGAACTTTTTTTTAAATCATATGTTTTTTTGTTTTGTTTCCGTTATTTACAATACTTATTAGTAGCCTTTACACATACGTTCTTTCCCACACGATTGAGTCGCGAAGGATTGCGCGCGCGCAATCATGTCGCGTAATCCTGTGGGAAAGATTTAGATGCTAAAAGAGTGTTCACGCGCTTTCCCACACGAAAGCGCGTCTACATGATTGTTTAGAGAGGAAAAACATATGCAATCCCCGGACAATCCCGTGAAGGATTGAGCGCGCGCAAAACTCTCGCGTTATCGTGCGGGAAAGCGTGTGATATAAAAAAGTGATAAACACGCTTTCCTCAAGGCACTGGATGGCGAGAGGGAAAGAACATATGTTTTAGACGAATTATGCTCGTAATCCCCGGAGCGTGGAGCGTTTGGTTAGACCAACAGTTTTGTTGGCGTGTCGAGTTTATGGACTCTTCTATAGCGCTATAAAAATGTCTCTTTATAAATATCGATACCATGAAACTATCAGGCTTGTAATGCCTTCTTATCTTCTTTATATTTTCGGTTCCTCATGCTATTTCCAGCGTCGACGAGCCTTTACCATTTTCAGCCAGCCCTCCAACCCTTGCTAATTACTTCATTTCGATAAGGGTTTTCTCTGTTCCTCCTTGGAGGGAATTCGGGGACGCCCTCGTGGTCTCCTTCCAACTGTCCATCTTCTCATACCTTTACGAGTTATAATGACATCTACATCGATATATATATATATTTTTTAATCCAAACAGCGTCCCTCCTACCAGAGCTATTACTAGCGGTCACTAAGTAATTACAGCATTTCCAAGTCAGATTTAACCTTTTCCATGTTATTTTGAATCCTTTTCCAAGTCTAACTCAACCACTTCTTCATTTTTGTTCGGTCTACCCTCTTACCTAAGAATATTATATCAGGACGAGGTATCCATTAACATTAATATGTATTTTAAGGCTCGAGTGAGGGGGGGGGGGGGCGCTATAATATTTAAAATGGCAACATTTACGAATTTCTTTTATACGGGGGTCCAGTACTATGTTATCAGGAAATACTTTTTTAAGAAAATTTTAATTTTGTATATTAGTAATGTTGGGAGGGGGGGTGGAGGTACTATAAAAAGTTAGAATTTCGGATTTATTTATTGTTTTTAAACAAGGGGGTCGAATATTATGTCATCTGTGCTGTTGTTTTTGAAAAGAATATTCATTTTGTATTTTTGCGGGGGGGGGGGGGGGGGGGGGGTACGCACCAACAATACAGTTACAATTTCCGATTTCTTTCACACGGGGTCCAATTACATATTATCGTGGACGTTATTTTTGGAACTATATATTCATTTTGTATTTTACTGGCTGGGAGGGGGGGGGGTGGGGCTGCACACCACCAAATTATGAGATTTTCGGATTTCTTTCACACGGGGGTCGAATTTTATGTCCTCGGGGCTGTTGTTTTTGAAGAAAATATTCATTTTGTATTTTAGTAGCGGAGGGGGGGGGGAATTAGAAAATAGTTAGATGTTCCGATTTCTTTCATACGGAAAACCAATATTAAGTTATCAGGTACGGTGTTTTTGAAAAGAATATTCATTTTCTATTTTAGCGGCGCGGGGGGGGGGGAAGGGGGGACGCACCAACAATATAGTTAGAATTTCCGATTTCTTTCCCACGGGGGTCCAATTATATATTATCGGGGACGTTATTTTTGGAAACAAATATTCATTTTGTATTTTACTGGCTTTGCACAACACAAAATAATTAGAATTTCGGATTTCTTTCACACGGGGGTCGAATTTTATGTCCTCGAGGCCGCTGTTTTTGAAGAAAATATTCATTTTGTATTTTAGTAGCGGAGGGGAGGGGGCGCATTAGAGAATAGTTAGATGTTCCGTATTTCTTTCACACGGGGGTCCATTTATATATTATTGGGGCCGTTATTTTTAAAAAAAATATTCATTATGTTATCCGATTTCTTTCGAACGTGGATCCAATATTGTGCTATAAGGGACAGTGTTTTTGAAAAACATAATTATTTTTTATTACACTGGGGGTGGGGGGCGCACAACGAAACAGATTTTATGAGTTCTTTCATTCGAAATTCCTATATTATGTTTTGTCTCCGAAAATTGTTTTCATTTTGTAATTAATAGGCTTGAGGAACAATTTAATGTTTAAACCAAAAAGTGATTCCCAAATAAACCTTTGTAATATTTTAATCATATTATTTCAACAAAAATCTTCCCAGATAACTTCGGATTCCCGGTAAAAAATCTGAAATTCTAACTATTATCTAATGCCCCCCCCCCCCGCTACTAAAATACAAAATAAATATTCTTTTTACAAACATTGTCGCCGATAACTTAATATTGCATTTCCGTCTGAAAGAAATCGGCAATCCAACTATTTCCCCCCTGCCACTAAAATACAAAATGTATTTTATTTGTTTAAAAAATCTCCCCCGATAACATAAACTTGGACGCCCCTGTGAAAGAAATCCGAAATTCTAAATTTTTTGGAGTGCACTCACCCCACTAACTTACAAAACTAATATTTAAAAAAAAACAAAAAACGTCCCCGATAACATTGTACTGGACCATCGTGTAAAAGAAATCTGAAAATGTTACCATTTTCAATATTATAGTGCCCCCCCCCCCCCCTACTCTTGAGCTTTAAAATAAATATTAATGTCAATGGATACCTAGTCATGATATGATAGGCTTTGGTAAGGGGTAGACAGGGCTAACTTAACTTAGTGGTTGAATTTAACTTAGGAAAGTATGAAATTGAAATATAAAAGGTAGAATTTGACTTGGAAAAGGTTGAATTTGAAATAAAAAAGGTTGAATTTAATTTTTTTTCTTTTTACTTTCACTTACCTATATATGAAATATATAGTAAGTGGAAGTATTGCGATCGTGAAAAATTTCGACTTCCGGTTTTCAACGGAAATACACGTTTTGGGACCCCCTGAGTCGAAATAACCAAGTCCCGCGAAATGGTCTGTGTGTGTGTGTGTGTGTGTGTGTGTGTGTGTGTGTGTGTGTGTGTGTGTGTGTGTGTGTCTGTGTGTGTGTGTGAACAGACTAGCTCAAAAACTATAAACCGTGGGAACCTGAAATTGGATATTTAGTGTATGTATATGCCCGCAATGTGACAGCAAAATTTTCATCAAAATTGCTCAAAGGGAGGGGGTAGTTTATTTAGTAACTTTTTACGTTTTTTTCGATTTTCTCAAAAACGGCTCTAACGATTTTGATTAAACTGAATATTTATCTATTTATATGCCCGAGATATGACTGTAAAAATTTCATCAAAATTGATTAACCGGAGGGGGGACTTTACTTAATAAATTTTGTATCATTTTCACGTGTTTTTTTTATTTACTCAAAAACGGCTTTAACGATTTTGATCAAACTGGGTATATGATGTATGTATATGCCCGAGATATGACTGTTAAAATTTCATCAAAATTGATTAACCCGAGGGGGGACTTTACTTAATAAATTTTGTATCATTTTCACGTGTTTTTTTTATTTACTCAAAAACGGCTTTAACGATTTTGATCAAACTGGGTATATGATGTATGTATATGCCCGAGATATGACTGTTAAAATTTCATCAAAATTGATTAACCCGAGGGGGGACTTACCTTAAAGAATTTTATCTAATGTTTACGTTTTTTGTTTATTTTCTCAACAACGGCTATGATGATTTTGATTAAACTGGGTATTTGATGTATGTATATGCTCGCGATGCGACAGCCGAAATTTCATCAATATTGGTGAAACGGAGGGGGTACTTCATTTAATAAACTTTTTCTTATGTTCACGTGTTTTTTTTATTTACTCAACAGCGGCTGAATTATTTTTATCAGACTGGATATTTGGTGTATGTAAATGCTCACAATGTGACAGACAACATTTCATCAAAATTGGTCAAATGCAGGGGGCTCTTTATTTCATAACTTTTTTTTCCAATTTTTACATTTTTTTGGAATATCTCAAAAACGGCTTTAATGATTTTGATTAAATTAATCATTTTTAATCAAAATCAAGTCATCTTTTTTATATTATTTATAAAAATGGCAATTAAAAAAACATGCCGATTTCTAATGTAAGTAAGTTGGTCAGTGAAATTTGTGTGTTGCGCGCATCGCACCAGATTTTTTCGGTACCCCTACCTAGCTAGTGTGGCATACGGAGAGTTACTCTAGAGCTAACCCTTATGGTAACCAACCTATTCTGACCATGGTGGGACGGTCGAGATTTATTCCCTGGGGCCTCCACGAAATAAAAGTCAACCCTCTCAAGGCGGATTCGACCCGCCACCGTTCGGCTCGAGCATGCTAAAGCGGGTCGCGCTTAAACACGCTCCGCTATCCCGGCCCATCGTTGAATTTGACTTGGAAATGCTATATATATGTCTACTTACTTACTACTCTGTCATATTTTGGCGGCATTTTTGGTGTAACTATTGTTAGTCAAAAGATTTTATCATTTGAATTTATTGTTTCCACACTTTGAATTTTTGCATATCTTCAGCGCCATAACACTCCTACTGATCGAACTCATAATTGCATATTTTTTTTCTTTTTATTTAAGAACTATCTTCCATTGGGCTTATACTAACTCTGCGAGCGATGGATCACGGTTCGCCTTATGTATTCTGAATTCCTTAAACATATAATAATCTGATAAAGCAGGAGAGGGATATCAAAGAAAGGGAAAAGAAGAAATTTGATAAGCTTTTGTAAAAATCACTTTTTGTGCCTCCCCACAATTAAGATACCTTCTTAAAAAGTTCCAACCCATGTTTCCTGTCCTGAGCCAGCTTTCCTCGTCCAGTCCATTTCTCTCGTTTTCATGTCTTCATTATATCTTCTTCCCCGACCTTACTTATCTTCCCTGCGGCTCCAATCGACTCTATCTTCGTGATTGGCCTTGGCGAGTTCGGTCTTTGGCCATTTGTAATACCTGTCCATACCACTTGACTTGGGTCACTTCGATTTTATTTAGGCATTAATATGACCTTAGGTTTAAAATTTAATTTAGGTAGAATATTTGTAATTATACTTTCATGGTTTCACAATTTTTACTTCATTTTTCTTTCACATCACTAGCAATGTAATTATTAAATCGAAAACCTGTTTTAATGCTATCCTTATTAATCATACATTATAATAACTTTCAATAATATTAACATATCTTCAAGAATCATTTCATCGACAAACATAAAAAAATTATAAGTAGGCGTATTCCGTAAACAATCAATGTCCAACATCAATCTAAACGTGCATTAACATTGACGACATTCGCAGATGTTCATGGTCATGTCGGATATCAAACAAATAAATTGACCAGTTTAAATAATTTATTTATTGGTTATTACTGAGGTTATGGTTACTGGAGAGGGAACACAACACTTTTCTGATCTATGACAACTGTTTATTCTATTGGGATCTAGGTACAGTAGTCAGTACTTCCCTAGAATGGTTTACCCAGAATGAAGTTGCCCTCATTTGTCCTATGTTACTCCATACTTTCCGAGGATCCATTTGATTTTTTTGAGTAAATATTAGTTTATGGAATTATAGAAACAATAATCGAGTTTTCAACGACGTATCTTAAATAAGGATCGATAGAAATGAATTACGGCAGATAATTAATTGGAATTAATTTTTCAAATTTTGTACGCTTGATTATTTTTCAGACAACGACTGCGATATTGTATTCTTCTCAAGTATAGACAGTTAATAACGAAAAGTCAATAATTAATAGAATACTGATTATAGAAAATTTTATTCATTAATGTTTACGAATTAAATTTTGTTTTCGATCGATAAACATTTTAGCAGCTTCTCTTTCTCTAACAATAATGCTCGCGACTTAATGGTGGTTCCTAGTTGGGTCGGGGAAAACCCTCCCCCCCACCCCAATCTATAGTCTTACCTCATAAAGATTTTTGGACCTATGCGAGAGGTAATTAGTCACGAAAAAAAGCCGTATTAATTACGGTTTGAAATTTTAAGTTCTAGAGAGCTAGGTAGAGCGTGCGGGGTATCAGTCGGGGAATGGGTAGGCAAAGGGGGGACGAAGTGTACCACCAGCCTCTCCCCCTTTTGAGGACTTTTGGAATATTTACCTTTGCGAAAGGTAATTAGCTAGGAAAAAAAAACCCATAGTAATTAGTTAATGAAAATTTACGTGTGCGAGAGCCAACTTGAGCCCGAGGGCAACGAGTTGACGACAGTGGTGGTTCCTGGTGGGGTCGGGGAACCACCATAACAGGTGTATTACTGACTGCATTTTTAATATCACAATCAAACAGATGAATTATCTAGGATTTCGGATCAGGCAAACGACTGCTTTTGAATTCATAGAAAAATTGGATACATCGCATTCTACGTCAAATCATCCAGCCGAAGTTCAAAATTGTACCTTCCCTCTTCAAATTTTGATAAAATTGTATTAATATAAAATGGTATTAAGTACATACAGAAATATGAAAATATGCCAAATTTTACCCAATTCCAACAAGTAGTTGCAGAAGCATGGTCATTAAGGAAGTTCCGATGACGACTTGACCTCAAAACCAACTTGTACGTCTGAAGACATTCCTCTGTAGAATGGATATTTATTGAACTGAAGCTTTATAAATGTATTCATTAATTCTGCATTTCATACTGAATCGGATTATACCATAAATATTAGAGACATTATTTTTCATCATGGAACAAAAAACAATTCTTAACAGTCAAAAGTATCAATATGAAGCTTCAACAGAATAGGTAAAAAAAGAATGTCATTTTTAATGAAATTAGACGATTTTCAAAGTGAACCATGATGTGGAAATATATATAAGCTGTATTAATTTGCATGCGCCACTTTTAAAGTTAATTTTACTATATTACATTCAAATCGAAATATGACTCTTATAACTCAATAACCCACTAATAATATTTCATCATTAGGTAGAAAATTCTATCCTCCTTTCAGTTATCACCAATCATCCAATTCTGTATGAAAAGCAGAATTAATGAATAAATTTTGAAAGCTTCCATTCAATTAATACCCATTCTACAGAGGATAGTCTTAACACGTACAAGTTGGTTTTAGAGTTCAAGTCGTCATCGGAAGTTCAAATACCTCAAAGGTTCAAACGACCATAATTCTGAAACTACTTGTTGGAATTGGGTAAAATTCTACATGTACTTAATAGCTAAAAATTTGTATCTAAATCCGACGGGGAAAATCAAAAATTTTGAACTTCGGCAGGATGATTTGTGTGGAATGGCCCTCGTGTAGTTGAATAGTACTGGAACAAATCAATCTTTCTTTTCGTTTAAACTTGATTCTAATCACAATTCTCAAAGGCCTCTAACAAAATGTAAAAATACAGGTTATTGTCGATTCAATATCTATCATCACTAGAGAATTCAAATTTTGTTTTGATATTGCATCATTTTCGTTTTTCGTTTGAGCCAGTAAATTCAGTACATTTGTTTGACAAGGTTGCACTTGACATCTTCATCTAATATGAGAATGAATAATTGGGTCAACAGACTCTTCTAGGATGGATAAAAAAAGGGGGGGCGTAAGCCAGTATAAAATCATATTACTTTTATTGAATTAATAAAGTAAATAACTACACATAAAGTACAAGGAACAAATTTAAAATGGAAAAACGAATATCTAAACTGCTGAAAGACGATGTAATAAAAATAACTACTTGTTCCATTAATGAAGGGAAATATTACTTATAATTATTATATAATACATATTATAGTAGAATAAAACGAAAAGCAAGACCAATGATTATTATGATCATTTATTCCACTAATTCCACTTTGCGATTTTTAGAGGTATACATTTATTCCACTCATAATCTTTTTCGCTTTAATATTTATTTTTTTAAACTGCATTTCCACCAGTTTTATACGGCATTTAAGAGGTCAACTAATTTTTCTATTAAACCATCGCATTATTAAATTAATATGAAAAGAAATGAGGAAAAACACTTTGTAAGAATTATTAAGCACGTCAAATTATAAATCACTTCAACATTTCTTGAATTTAAGACTAGAGTAGTTAAAAAGAGTAATGTATTAAAATAATTTAATACATTATTCCAGGTTTGCTCTTATTGATCATGATCCTTCTTGTCTGATCTTATTGAACTCGATCCCGTCAGGTTTTTAACTCTATTTTTCATAGGTAGCGAGCGCATTTCCGTTGCTTGAATTTAGCTCTCATGCTTGGTTGTCAGAGTTGAGAGCTCACTTGCGTAGGTTATAAACAAAAAGTTTTGAAAGTAGAATTTAGAGTGTAATGAATAGTGCATAAATGGAGGAAAAAAAATAAATATAATATGATAAGAAATAAAGTGAAAATAATTCTAAGGATGGGGTATTATACATCGAAACGTTGATGCAAGTAGAGAAAATAAAGTATAAATAAGAGAATTATATTTTTTTTATTCCACGCAAAAAGAAACAAACTTTTGGTATTACTTCGGATGAGGAGCTCCAAGATGGCGGCCGGCGTGAGTATACAACAAGGTTTTCCGATCACGCCCTACACGATATCCACGATTCAGTTCGGGTTAACCGAGAGTTCCCGAGATCTGATGTCGGCTTTATCCACATTTTTGGAGGGGAATTCATTCGTTGCTTACTTTTATTAGGTTAGGTGCAGCTACATATACATACACACTGATGCAGCTACACAGTTTGTACCTATATCCAAATGGCATATTTATATAACGAATTTCCAACAGCCCGTCGAAACTTGGAAAAAATGATTGATATATATGTGTAACTTTTAATTGGGTTAGGGCAGAATAACATTAACAAATATAAAAAAATAAAATAAAATAAATCATGTACTTCGGAATAAATAATAATAAAATAATAAAAGAAAGAATAAAACAATAGAATAATAAATCATGTACAAAAGAATAAAATAATAGAATAATAAATCATGTACAGTTTGTTCTTTTCCCGTAGGGGAACTATTTAAAATCATCATCAAATCATTTTTAAAAATATCCATTTTGGTAATTTAAATACATTTTCTTGAAGTACAAAAAAATAATATATCGTGGCTAAGAAGGCTAAGATTTTTATATCATTAATTATTTGTACCTTGTGCAAGTAAGTCGATCCCATCTAATAATTTAAACAGAACAATAACATTTAAAAAAAAAAAAATTTCAAAACAAAAGATTAAGTTATTCTTTTTTCGTTATTTAAATACATTTTTTCAGGTCAGGCCACACATGTAAGACAGGCCATTTTAGGCATAACTAAAGGTAATATGTAAGATAAATTAAAAATATTCTGAACATAACCTATATTATTGCTGCGGTGCGGACATGTGTGGCCAGACCTTTATACGTGCATTTAACTTGAACCCATTTAATCATTTAAACAGTACAATAACATATTTTTAAAAAACAAACAAATAAATTCACAAAACAAACTATTAAACTTATTTGTTAAATGGTCTGTTTAGTTTTAAATTTAAAATTTTATGCAACCATCACAGGAAATTTTCATATATTGAAATAGTACTTCCATTCATATCTGTTGTACTTTAATTATATTAAAGAAACATTCATTTGTACTTTATGTTTACTTTACTAAGGCGGGAAGGTTATCTGGACTACATCTGCTCGGGAACTCTCGGTTAACCCGAACTGAATCGTGGATATCGTGTAGGGCGTGATCGGAAAACCTTGTTGTATACTCACGCCGGCCGCCATCTTGGAGCTCCTCATCCGAAGTAATACCAAACTTTTTTTTTTAAATTTCCAAAATAAAAAAGATTTTTTATTTATTTTGGAAAATACTAATTGCATTTCGCAACAGCAAATTGCTATCGTGCACAAAGCAAACATATGGTTAAAATTCTATAACCTCCTTACACTGTACAACTCTACTATCTCAGAGTAATATCGAGAGGTTATAAGTATTGTAAACTTAAACAAAAGCTAAAGGCATCTGTTCATCCGTGTGTTACAAAGTGATAATTTTTGTAACCTGTTTCTTAAATATTTGTGTTGTTATAATTCGTGTGGAATTGAGAATTTTTGTTTTTTTTTAATAAAAATTAATAACCCACATAAGTATTACAGTATTTTTTTTTTTTTTTTTTTAAAGAGGATATGTACAATCCTTCGAGCCTTCTGGAAATGCTAGCTTAAATTTTTATATTATTATTGAAGCATGGAAATGCAAAAGGGTATAAGTGCCTTAATTTTTTTTTCTCCAGAAATCATGTAAATTATACCCACTAGGGTGAGATACGTTCGACACTTACACCCATGCCATCTTTCATACGTTCGATTTACCTTCTAACAACAAAACATTACTAATACCCATTTCTGAAGAATGGATTAGGCAAATATTAAAATTTAAAAAAAAAAAAAAAACCTTTTTTTAATTTATTTTTTTCGGCATTTATACCCTTTTGCATTTCCGTGCTTAAATTAACAAGAGGTGTGAATAAGAAGGAACGATATCAATCGTCGATAATATCGAAGTAGATGATATCGATGATGAAAATATTGAATATCGGAAAAACATCGATAGTTCTCATTCCTAATACTCTTGTGTTCAGTTTTCATTGTACTCCAGGCATGGGGCCCCATGAAAAAAAAATTATTTTTTTGGAAAATAGCTGCTTGCGGTCAGACATGATGCATAAAATAATTTTTAACGCATTTCTTACATAGATTAGATCCTACGGTAACATCGAAAAAATAAAAAATTGAATAAGAAGTCTCAAGTTGGGTGCTATGGGTAAAAAACAACTTTTGTGTTTCATTGTGCCCCATCTCCTCCACGTCTACAGTGAATATCCACTCCATTGTTATATCCGCTCAATTGTTACACAAACAAAATTAAATAATTAAAGTAGTAATTTGGATACAATAAAAAAATGAAGATTCCATGATAACATTGAATATCACAATTCCATATTTTAACAGAACCTGAATCGATTGTTTAACAAAGAATCCTTTTTTACAACGCTCCTTACATGACAGATGTCATAAACATAGAAAAAATAAATAAAAATGATAATTTCGGAGGTGGAAATGGTGAACAAGACACTCCTAGGGGTGGAACTTTTTTTCTTAATTCTATACCCCTTATGATTATTTTCCCAATGTTTCAAAACTATTTTGCTTAATATAATTGCTCTTGTTTTGAATAATTTGCCTAGACTATTATAACGAGAAAGAAAAATTAAATTTGTTATGCGGTTACTGTAGCCCCAAAATCTCGGAAGATGTTTTAATACTATTTTATGCGGCCCACAGGATTGCGTGCGGGAAAGAGCGAGCACAATCCCGCACTCCAAATGTCACATTTACACATACACTCTTTCCCGCGCTCTTTCCCGTTTGGGCCTCTTTCCGTGCGGAAAGCGTGTATGTGTAAAGGCACCTATTGTGTCAGTCAAAAAATTAATTTATTTAATAGGAGTTTTAATTGAGAACTAAAAAAAATCTATGTATTACTTATAAAATGCGTTTTTTTTTTCAGTACGCCAAAACTGTTTCAATATTAGATCATATTCGATAATGTAGGTATTATTTTCTATGATATTTTATATCATTCCCCTCCAGGTAGGAAAAATATATCCCTCATATTTTTTGCTCACAACACATCAACTATCGATGTTTTTGGGATTAAGAAGTCTAATTAAGGCCATAAGGTCATCCATTAATATGGTATGGCGGTAATATATGAAAAACAAAGGCAATCGTTTTGACGTAAATATATTCAAACAGACAATATTGAAAATCAAATTAGTATAATTACTAGATATTAATGACACAGAATACGTGAATATTATCGGTATCTTTTCATTCCCAATAGTGTTTTCAAGAGTCTAGAAAAAGCTGAATAAAAACTATAAATGTTATATCTTATGTTAATATAAATTTTTACTTTCACTTACCTATATATGAAATATATAGTAAATGGAAGTATTGCGATCGTGAAAAATTTCGACTTCCGGTTTTCAACGGAAATACACGTTTTGGGGTCCCCTGAGTCCAATTAACCAAGTCCAGCGAAATGGTCTGTGTGTGTGTGTGTGTGTGTGTGTGTGTGTGTGTCTGTGTGAGTGTGTGTGTGTGTGTGTGTGTGAACAGACTAGCTCAAAAACTATAAACCGTGCGAACCTGAAATTGGGTATTTAGTTTATGTATATGCCCGCGATGTGACAGCAAAAATTTCATCAAATTTGCTCAAAGGGAGGGGGTACTTTATCTAATAACTTTTTAAGTATTTTTCGATTTTCTCAAAAACGGCTCTAACGATTTTGATTAAACTGAGTATTTGATCCATTTATATGCCCGAGATACGACTGTAAATATTTCATCAAAATTGATCAACCGGAGGGGGTACTTTACTTAATAAATTGTGTCCCACTTTTATGTGTTTTTTTCATTTACCCAAAAACGGCTATTTTGATTTCGATCAAACTTGGTATTTAGTATATGTATGTCCCCGCGATGTGACAGTAAACATTTCATCAAAATTGATCAATTGGAGGGGGCACTTTACTGAATACATGTAGTCTCATTTTCACGTGTTTTTTTATTTACTCAAAAATGGTTTTCACGATTTTGATCAAACTGAGTATTTGATGTATTAATATGCCCGAGATATGGCTGTTAAAATTTCATCAACATAGATCAAATGGAGGGGGTACTTTACTTAAAAAATTTTGTATCATTTTCACATGTGTTTTCAATTACTCATAAAAGGAAAAAATAAGAAATGAATGTGGAAAGATTTGTGACTTTGTGAAGTGGCAATTAACAAAACACGTCAATTTCTAATCTATATAAGTTGGTAAGTGAAAGTTGTGTGTTGCGCGCACGCACCAGATTTTCTTATATATTCTGTTTTGTATTGTCTATATTTTATAAATTATTTATTTACTTCTCCTACTCTAAAATTCTTTTAACATTCTCTTCCAAGATAGTGTTTAATTTTACCTTGTTATTAAACCTAATTTATTTATGTATTAAAATGTACAACATAATTTAATCTTTTAATTTAATTTTATTTATATATTTTTTTAATAGTTAATACAGGCCAAATTATCATAAATTTCGTGTTGTTAAAAAATCCAGCGAAGATAGTATAATTATTATTTTATTTTTGGTGAATATATTTGAAGTATTGTTTTGTGGATGAGGAGTTTGATAGCGCTAACTCCCGGTAAACATCCTCAAACTGGGAAGTTTCTACTTCACGGAGGAGTTGAGCTGGTTACACACACATCGGAAGTAGGAGGAGCCTTACTTTCCCTCGTGTTGAGGAAGTTACTGGCTGCCTTAATAATTTAGTCTTGTGCCAGCTTGCTCGGCCTCATCGATAATAACATGGGCTCTCGGCTTCGACAACTCCGCTATGAGAAAATTATGATTCCGCCAACCTACATTGCAAGTAAAAAGTAAAGCAGCGTTAATTTCAGGTAAAAAGATTTTTTTTTTTTAAAGCATCCTAAGAAAAATGTGGTACGATGCCCTCAACATACAACTTTCACTTACCAACTTACTTAGATTAGAAATTGATGTGTTTTGATAGTTATTTAAACGCCACTCATCAAATGCACCCTTTATTCCACATCCGTTTATTTATTTTTGTTAGTATTCGCATTCTAAAGTATACTAAAAATTTTTATTGTTAAATAAAAGTTTTTACTTGTGATAATTCGGCAATGCAAGCAAAATACTCCGTTGAGTCTGATTTTGTAATTATTTATTTAGTTGTTAAAAAATTTAATTACTTTAACAAATAATTTCCATTAAATATCTACGTTCCAAAACACCTTGACAAGTCTTTTGCATGGACAGAACGCCTTTCCTTAAACAATGTCATTGTACTCGTACTGCGCATGCTTTTTGGACCAGGGGGTGTTCAACATGTCTTATGGGTTGTGAGAACATTCGAAATTTTTCACAATGATAATACTTTCTCTTACTATACATATATTTCAGATATAGGTAAGTGAAAGTAAAAAAATCTGGGGTGATGCGCGATGGATGTTATTTATTTTTAATTTTTTTTAAGCTTTTGTCATCCTACTTTATTTAAATTATATAATAATTTCTATTAAGTGTGGCATATTCTTTTTCAAATATTAATCTTTTTTTAATCATCATGAAAATTACATTTCATTTCTTGAATATAAAGTTACTTTAAGGAACTTATTCCTTTTTTTCAGAAACTGTCCAATTTTAAATTAAAATCAAATCCTATATTTATAGAAAAAGAAATTCTAACATTTATTATTAATGTTTATTTCGATACTTGTCTAAAATATTTTGAAATCGTAACTATCATAAAAAAAATATTATCTTTCAAAGAAATGTTTAGAATATTTAAGTGTGATCTTTTTGCGAAAATAATTAACAATAAGGCTTATTATAATAATACTTTTTTTTTTCTTACATGAGTCATGATACCACAAAACTGATAACCACTGTAACAAAATATTATGGATAAAAAAAAAACTACAAATAATCAACACTATGAGTAATTTTACTGATATTTCTTAGAATTTTTATTTTAATCTACTATACGACTGGAATTTTGTCAGACAAAATTCGTTGTACATTACCCCACCCCCTTTGTTTATCACCATGAAGAGGGCTTGCCCCCTGGTCAACACCTTTGATAAAGGACCCCCCGAAAATTAGCACTGTACTAGAAATCCCTTCAGTCACTAAATTTGATAAATTAACCACGCCACTGTATGCTGATGTGATAGTTTATGTCCGATGAAAGTAAAGTGCTATACAAGCTAAAGCCATTACGAGGTATGAAGATGGATATTTCAAAAAGAAAAAATGTTCTGTAGACATTATGTAGAATCACGATAATTGCTTGGTATTTTTTTTTGAATAAGCTTCTTTTTTAATCAATAAAACGTAGTACAACTCTGAAAATAATTACAAATATATGTGAAAACCCAATCTTTTAGATCCACTGTCACGAATATCCTTACAACTTTTATTGCGAAGTCCTTAGTAAAATGTATGTTTCTATGTTGATATTTACAGAACATCGCCGAGAGGTAAATAATTTTTCGGATCATGTTTCAGCAGATTAGAACTCGGAAATCATATTTACTGCTTGTACAATTTCAATTCAAATTCAATGTCCAACAATTGACTAATTACCAAATACCAATAATTGGTTCCAGGAAATTAATATATTACATTGTTGGATATTGTCTAATCCAACATTACATCAGCTTTATCAGAGTTCCATCCTTTATTTACTGATATCTAGGCCATAATCACGCGATGAACTCCTACCGTATCATTCCTATTACCCATGTTTTTATTTTTTATATCTACATATCGTGTTACAGTATGATGGTATCGCTATATTAACAGATGATTAACGGCGGAAAGTAATGTCTAAAGCATTGCGATAAGATTGTCAGAATACACATAAACATTTCCTCATAATGATTCTATCATTATCAAGACACAAATATATAAACTTCAGTTGTTTTATCATAGACTCTTTTTTATATTCATGGCTCCTTAGGCTGTATTTTAGATGAATCAAATTCAAATGGAGGTCTAGACTTATATTGCTATTAGCATGAAGTATTCATGATTATTAAAAAACTAGCTGTACATACCGGTTTCACCCGGAGAATTTAATTTTTTAAAACTACTAAGTGAGATGTTTGTCGACTCAAACGGTCGATTTCGTAAAAACCAATGTAAAGTGAGATAAAAACGATTTTTATAACAATAAAAAATATGCCCAGAGATTGGCTGAAGTTATGAAATTTTAATATGGACAGTTGTTCGCACCTGGTTGGTATCAAAGAACCACTGAGCAAAATTTGGAGAATTTAAGACAAACGGTATGGATTTCAATAAGGAACAAACAAACAAACAGAATTTCATCTTTATTTACATGGTTTATTTTTACTTTATATAATACAACATTTTTTTTTAGTTTTTAATACAGAATATTTCCATGAATGAAGTTTCGTTCATTCAAATTCTGGAATATCAAATAGAAAATTTACATGAAAAACAGCAAAGGGCTCAGAACTTCACCCTGAAGTATCCGTGATTAATATTTATTCAGACAGTTCTTGGCCGCTAGAAACCCTAACTTGATACGGAGATGTAGTTTTCAAACTTAATTCTCGCTCCGCTGTATAATAATACAAATAAAGAAATATTAATAAAATAAAATACAGGAAAATCTTTTGTAGGATTAATTTCAATTCTGTTGATTAGTTATTATTAAGGTAATGACAATCGATTTTTTAGCACAGAAAGTTCATTATTTAAATCCCAATGCCCGTAACGTTTCTTTACTAGGGATCTCAATAGTTATTGAACAGGTCTATTATTCAGTGTTTTTTCTTCTTTTAATTTAAATTCATTCAACGCATTGACCGGTGCAATACAGACACAAAACAATGTTAATCATTATTACATATCATTAAATATCAGATAATGTTTAATTACTCTCCTTTCACTAACTCAAACGCCATGGAAAATTGAATTTCGTTGTTTAATTATTACTTAGGGTTCTGTTAAAAAACTACCCCCCCCCCTCCAAAATAGTCTAAATATATCAATGGTGTTTGGGCAAAAGGGCTTAATCATAAATAAATTGATTTGTCTCGTCTTCTTAAAATTCATAATTGCCTATAATTTATACGTTATTCATAATTTATTACAGTCACTGTTGAAAGAATGTAGTTTCATTTATTATTCTTGAATAAAGAAATACAATCAGAAAGAATTTATAATGATTTTCAATAGCTTGGTAAATCGTTTAAGCTTCAACATTCGATAACGTTCTATGACTTAACCCCTTTTGACCAAACACCAGTGATATATTTAGACTGCTTTGAAAGGGGGGAGGGGTGGTTTTGAACAGAACGCCAAGTAATAATTAAACAACGAAATTCAATTTTCCATGGCGTTTGAGTTAGTGAAAGGAGAGTAATTAAACATTATCCAACCACAAGTAGCCCGGAAAATCATCCAATATTGGATGAAGATGAGGATCTAAATTTAGAATCTAATTCCCAGGCTTGATCAATACTTTCCATCTTCAATAATTTTATTTTTCTTTCATTTCTATTTATTTAAAAAAAATAATTATCTTCATTTCGCCTTAAGAAAAATTATAAATACAACTGAAAATAATCATGTGTTAATGTAGGTGTGTGTTTAAAAATGAATTTTGCTTGATCGGGGTCAAAATATCTTGCAGAAATTTTATTTCATGCAGAGGTACATGAAAATATAAAATGATTTATTCTAATTAATGCTTCCCTTTAATTTATTTTAAGAATTCATAAAATTAAAGTTCTTATAAAATTATTTAAAGTTATTAAATAATAACTTAAAAATGAATAACATTAAAACTTTATATAATACGAGCAGACTCTGCCACGCGTTAATGCGGATCAATAGCTATATTGGGTTGAATTAATTATATCCTAGTTATTCTTTTTAATACAGTCAAATCAAAATTCACTGATGAAAGTATAAACGTTTCAGCTAATCTTACGATTACGAAAGAATTTAGAAGGGTTAAAGTTTTTTATTTTTTACATCTCATATTTGACTAGGTACAGTAAGTATTAATGAGCCATTCAGTTAGCACTTACTGGATTATTCCAGTAGAGGCGAGATTAAATATAAAAAAACTCATGTAAAAGGAACTAACAAAGAATATAATTGGAATAGGGTTTAGTACAATCACATTAGATAGTTAGCCAAAATGTACCAAATTAATCTTTTGCCATAATACATATTAATTAAATTCAGAATATAACACATGATGATATGAGATAAGATATTATATTGATATCATATCACACTTGCAATAGGTTAGCAAAATTTCTTTTACTAAAACAAATAGATACGATGCTTTCCCCACACGTGAAAAGGCGACACATAATTGCCCATAGGAAAAACCCGGATTTTCATAGTCCAAGCCTGAAAAAATAGATTCGGCTACTTGATGCTTGCCCTCCCTAAATATCGAAAGGAAATGAAGTATTGTGTCAATAAACAACTCACACCGCCATCTGTTGGGAATTTATAGAACTTACAAATAACCGCACTCAATTGTATTATAATAAGCACATAATTTTCGATACTAAAAAATAGATATAAATGGCCGAATTTTTAATATATCAGGTTTCGATTTACAGAATGATTAACTCCAATCCCAAAATTATTCAGGGACGTCATTTTAAAAATATTTCTCTGAGGAAATTTCGTAAATTTTTATTTTATTTTTTTCGTGTATTTTAGTTAACTTTTATAGTTTAATATTTCTGGCATTGGATTTAGTAATCTGTAAACCGAAAGACTCGTGTATATCTTTAGAGATATAAATATCGTGTCCCGATGTTTGTCGGAGGTAAAATCAGAAACTACTCAACCGATTTTGATAAAATTGGGCTCGTTGTGTGTAGTTTTGTCCAACTTAAAGGATAGGATAGTTTTTATCTCGATTATTGACCTCAATATTTCTTTTTTTGCAAATTAAATGCTTATTATACTACGATTGAGTGTGATTATTTGTAAGTGCTATAAATTTCCAACAGATGGCGCTGTAAGTTTATTTATTGACACAACACTTCATTTTCTTTCGATATTTAGGGTATATGTGATTTTCATGGCAAATTATGTGTCGTATTTACCCCTGTGGGGAAAACATCGAATCTACTTGTTTTAGTAGACAGGTTAACCAAAATCATTGTGCACCTATTAGTATAACATGTTACGATATCTCATATCATCATGTGTTATATTCTGAATTTAATTAATATGTACTATGGCAAAAGATTAATTTGGTATAATTTTGCTGACTGTCTATTTTGATTGTAGTAAACCCTGTTCCAATATTATCCATTATTAGTTTCTTTTACATGTCTCATTCATTATCTCACTATGGTCAAATATAAGATGTAAGCAATAAAAACTTTAATCCTTCTAAATTCTTTACCAAAAAATTTTAAATTTGGCGTAAAGTTCTGTTTTAAATCCGGTAGGTTTTTAAATTAGCTGAAACGTTTTTATCTTTATCAGTGAATTTTAATTTGACTATAAAAAAGAATTGGATATAATTAATTCAACGCATTATCGTACTGAGCCACAGCAGCGCGTAGCGGAGTCTGCTCGTATTTTTTATATATTAGCAATATGCTGATCGTTTCAGTCATTCGATTATTCAGTCATCTATTATAATCAAATAGTATGAAAATTCATACAGCAGGAGAATGTCATGAGGATATTCGGTGACGTTATAGTGTTCGCAGCATGCCTTTTGTGTCTCGTCCACAATAATTTCACTGAAGCGGTAGTTGAAACAATCTGGCTAATCATGAAATTAGGCGGAAGAATTTTAGTGATTATCCCGCTAATGGTCTGAGACTGCTGTAATTCATCTCTGACAGACGGCATTGTGTAGAGCATCCAAGTTAGCTAACGCAGTTCATTGAATGACGCAGTGTGTACAGATTGAGTTTCATGACCGCGGCTTGTTGGCTGTTTGAGGGCCATTCGACTTCTCGGCATCTCCTCGCGACTTTCTCTTTGCTTCGTCATTCTCGAAACATCAATATAAATAAATCATCCGATAACTATGAACAATATTCAAGAACTTTCGGGAACTCATTGAAATACAATATTTTTACTTTCACTTATTTAAAAATCGCATCTTCAATGCAACACTACTAAGACTCCAAATTTTTCATTTAATCTTATAAATCAACTATTAAACTAGTTACTATTTATAGTTATTAAGTCCAGAAGAGCCAATATTTCAGTGTAAGAAATCATAATCACTACTAGTATTAGTTTTCGAACAACATATTTTCAAATTTGTTACTTTAGCGTTTAAATTATGTAAAAATGACAAATCTACTAAAACAACAATAAATAAATATCTTGAATTTAAGTTATACTAGGTTGTTACAAAAGTCCTTGTGCATATCAAGTTGTTTACATTGAGGTCTCTAATTTAATCCTTATTTAATCTCTGACGAATACAATTCTTATGTCAATGTTTACATTAACTAATCCTCTAATTATCTATGTACGCCAACTGTCCCTGCCTTTCATTCAGTTTATTAAATTTCACTAGAAATGTCGGAAGAAAAATTTGTCATCCGCGGCCTTCTTAGGCATTATTGGAAAAAAGGTTTTAGTGCAAAGGCCTCAGCCGAGGAAATTAGTGCAGTGGAAGGGGAAAGTGTGGTGCATCGAAACACGGCCGCATTTTGGTTCAGGCGGTTTAATTCTGGGAATACAAGCCTTGAAGATTATGCTTTGTGTTTGGTGGAATTATGAAGGCATTTTGCACTTCGAGCTGGTTCCAGAGAGCAGGGCTATCAACGCTGAGCTATACTGTGAACAGCTCGATAGGGTATATGAAGTTTTAAAAGAGAAATACCCCGCTTTGATTAATAGGAATCAAGCGTTATTTCAGCAAAACAACGCCCCTGCTCATCGCTCACGATTAGTTACAGTTAAACATATCATAGAAGATTGCAGTAGATATGAAGGCGAATACACAAAACTAAATATACAACGCAACATTTTGGAGGCATTGAAAGATTCACCAAAGGCTGTGGATAGCATTATAAAGCTGTTTAGGGAGATTTCCTTATTTACAAAAATATAATAAATAGAGCATATTAATTAATGATACACATTAAAAAATTATACTTCTCGTCATAATACATATTAGAATAATATCTTGGGCAATATCATAGAGGAAAAAAAGGGGCGTAATGACCGCGCAGTTGATCGCCCATAACAAACAACCTTAACCTATGGACTTTTCAGGTCAATGGCGCATTTTTTGAAAGGTCGGCGCTTCGAAAACTTCGATGATGTCAAATCTGGATGCGAGGAGTTCTTTGCCTCGAAAACTGCAGAGTGGTATCAACATCAAATACAACTTTTGGCTGAAAGATGGGTTAAAGTAGTTGAAAATGATGGCCTGTATTTTGAAGAATAAATTTGATTTGTAAATTTTGTACTCACATTTGAATAAAATTAATTTTGTGAACAAGGACTTTTGTAACAACCTAGTACTTTAAAAACTGTTGGTTTCTCATTTTGTAGACCAGTTGGAGTGGTTTCAGGATTCAAAATTAAATGAAAAATATATATATTTTTTTAAATTATGGTAATCTTGCAGTGAGTGTGTGATATGAAATATTTACCGTATTAAGAGGAAGGATTGCAATACTGAAAAATTTCGATTTCCGATTTTCAACAGAAATAGTCGTTTTAGATACCCCTGAGTAGGTACCCAAATAACCAAGTCCTGCAAAACGGTCTACGACATGTGAAAGAATTTTGTAACAAATAGAAGAGATAAAATGAAGATGAATTAATATTTTTTTTTTTTTTAATAAATTTTTGTTAAGCTGCAAATTTCAAAAAGAATAATATTTAGTTTATAATATAATTAATTATCTATTATATTTATACTAGCTGACCCGTAGGAAGCATTCGCTAACCTACCTAAATCCCACTTAATTATAGTAACTACACACCGTATATTTAGTATCGTATAGAGCGTATTTAGTGCTTAATGGGCATAGGTGAGGGTTAAAGTGAAGAATAGATGTGTTTAAATTGTAGATTATTTATTTTTTGAGACATAAGTTTAAGGTATATACATATTTAGGTGTTTACAGGACCTCTTTGATCACTATGTTTGAAGTTACGATATAGTCAACTGTGATTGTTTATTGGTGGGTTTGTTTTACACTGACATAGATGTCACTGAAAGATCACACCCTTGAAAACGCCACACATATTAGTTACACGGAAAGCGAGTGCGCTGATTCTATTGACTGAAATCGCATGTTTTTTATTGTAACTCGCAAACGACAGCCACAATCGGCAAAATGTATATAACCAAAAATGTTCGTCTCGACAAACTGAAAAATCTGGTGCGATGCGCGCAACACACAACTTTCACCTACCAATTTACTTAGATTAGAAATTGACGGGTTTCGTTAATTGCCATTTTTCAAAGTCACACATTTTTCCACATTCATTTCTTATTTCTGTTTTGCTCTCTAAAGTACACTAAATTTTTTTATTATTAAATAAAAGTGCTTATTTGTGATACTTCGGCAATGCAAGCAAGCATAATACTCTAAGACGTCTGATTTTATAATTTCCTATGCAGTTGTTGAAACCTTCATATAGTTCCCATGAAACAAATAATTTCGATTAAATGAACAGAACATCGTTAATTATAAAGCATTGGTCAGTCATTAAAGGTCTTCTGCGCATGCGTGAGCTCAACGTGTTTTATGAGTTGACGGAATATTATTCTTTTTTTTCCTTGTATATGTTTAATTGATTTTTTTGATCTTTCATATTTAGCCATTTCTTATTTTTAGGCGAAACGAGAGACAGATAATATCTACATATAAACAAAACCAAAGGAATTTTTACAGGAAAACAAAAAAGTCCCTTCCTCATTTATGCCCCCTCAGAACATTTTAATAATGATAAAGCTTACCTGATATTAAAGAATACTTGATTCTCATTAAACATGACGAGTTTAATCAAAATCGTTAAAGCTATTTTTGAGAAAATCGAAAAAACTTAAAAATGGGGAAAAAGTCATGAAATAAAGTGCCCTCTCCGGTTGATTAATTTTGATGAAATTTTTGCTCTCATATCACGGGCAAATACCTATAACAAATACCTCATTTCAGGTTCGTACGGTTTATAGTTTTTAAACTAGTTTGTAAACACACACTCATACACCCACAACACACACCCACACACACAGAAACACACACACTCAGCCATTTCGCGGGACGTGGTTAGTTAGACTCAGGGGACCACAAAACGTTTATTTCCGTTGAAAACCGGAAGTAAAAATTTTTCGCCATCACAATACTTCTCCTTACTATATATTTCATATATAGGTAATTGAAAGTATAAAAAAAAATGTGTTGCATCATTTATATATTTTTAATTTTTTTTTTTATAAAAATACTACCTTACCTGCATTTTATATTTTATATATGCATTTTATAAATAAATCTGCATTTTATTAATAATCATGCATGTATTTGTGAAAATAAATTCCAATTAAGACGTATGAATAAAGATTCCGGAGTTTTTTCTGTAAATACTCACCACCATATCAAATAAGAATATTTCTAAAATAGTCTTATTTTAATTATGACATAAAAAAATAAATAATAACGGATTTGATTTTTACCTCCATCACTCACAAAAGTTTGTTGACCCCCTAATCGTCTGGGTGGTTGCTAAGCTACCGTAACAGCCGCAAATTGTCAGCCGCATTTATTGGATCTATTCCGGAATGGAATATTTGTTTTATATCATTCGCGTTTCGGCAATAGGGCATGTCACAAAATTTGTCTTGTCTCCTTAAAATCGGTAATTTACTATAAAGATCAGTTGAGGTAATATCGTTTCATTTATTATCTTTATATATATAAAAATCTCGTGTCCCAATGTTTGTCGGAGGTAAAATCGGAAACTACTCAAACGATTTGGATGAAATTTGGCTCATTGTGGGTAGTTTTTTCCAACTTAAAAGATAGGGTAGTTTTTATCTCGATCGTTGGCCTCAATATTTCTTTTTTTTTCCCAATTAAATGCTTATTATATTGCAATTGGGTGTGATTATCAGTAAGTTCTATAAATTTCCAACAGATGGCGGTGTAAGTTGATTTATTGACAAAACACTTAATTTTCTATCCATATTTAGGGTGGGTAAGCATAAATTAACGTTATCTATCTCATTCATAAAATTAAATTTTTATGTTTTATATGTAGCATGCTTTGAAGATGCTCGCTTTTCATAAACTTTTTCAGGTTATCTCATATCATCATGTGTTATATTCTGAATTTAATAAATATCTATTATGGCAAAAGATTAAATTGATACATTTTTGATAATCATCTATTTTGATGGTACTAAACTCCATTCCAATTATATCCTTTATTAGTTCCTTTAACATTTGTGTTATTTATATTTAATCTGGCCTCTGCTGAAATAATCCAGTAAGTGCTAACTGAATGGATCATCAATACTTTCTATAGTAAAAACGAGGAGTAAAAAATAAAAACTTTAACCCTTCTAAATTCTTTACCAAACAATATTAAATTTGGCGTAAAGTTCTATTTTAAATCCCGTTGGTGTTTAAGATTAGCAGAAATGTTTTTATCTTTATTAGTGAAATTTGATTTTACGGTATTCAAAAGAATAGTATACAATTAATTCAGCGAATTTTAGCTACTGAGCCACAGCAACGCGTGGCAGGGAATGCTCGTTCGTAAATTAAGAAATACAATCAGACAGAATTTCATAATGATTTTTTAAAGCTTTACATTCGATGACTTAAACCCATTTGCCCGAACACCAGTGGCATTTTTCTCAGTTTTTCTGATTATTAAATTTATTTAAAAATATATATAATTCTGTGGTTTTAGAAAATATTTTAAGGAGCCCAAAAATTATATATCAATACTTAGACGATACATAGTCACATAAAAACAAAAAAAAATAAATATTCCTCCCGAAATATATGGTTTGTACTTTCTTTTTGGATGGTAAACAATAACTGCAATTTGTAATTCATTTAATTGTTTAAAGCGAATTTTTTAATAAATTTATTTTTAAAGCCATATTTAATAAAAAATGACGTTTAGTTCTTACTTAAAGATATTAACGTCCTCATTTATGATGTTTAATATAATTATTTGATTATTTTTATAAATTTCAAAATAGTGCCTCTTTTCTTGTTCTGAAAAATGAGGTGTCGTAACATTTCGTGTCTGGATAAGGCCTACTGTATCGATTGCTGCGGTAGACTTGTGGCATTTGGCATTTCTGGCATTTGGCCTTGGGTTTTCGGAAATATGTTTTCTGGATTTTCTAGCTGAATTTTTCTAATATAACTTCTAAGGGGCAGAGCAATTCTCACAAGGTACTTCAGGACTTTAATTTTGCTTCATATACAAATGATTAATTAAATTATTACGCAAATTCTATTTTATTTGAAAGATATTTTTAAAGTTTCGTTGGTATGTGAATACATGTGGAGTTTATTTATAAATCGCTGATTGGGAATAAGGCTGCGACAACACGAAAAAATAAAATTTCACAGTATAAGTTGTCATCTTCAATGCTATCTCTCAACTCTTTGGAAAAAAATATATATAATTCTCTTTGGAATAAGAGAATTTTTGAAGAAGAGTGCCACAATACGAAAATACTTGAGAAGAATATATTTTAAATTCGAGAATTTAAATGAACAAAATTTCCTATAACTTAGCTAGAAAATGGTGATATATCTGGTTATTTTTTATTTTATTTTGAGATGGTTTGAGAAAATATCTATTAGGCACTGGATATAAGGTGGTCTTCGAAATGCCCCAGTCTAGGATATGAGACATAAAAATACTCCTAAGAAATGACATATGTTTAATGGATTTAAAGTTGGTTTGACCAACTCGATCTATTGTCCTACATCTTAAAAGAATGTCAGATAAATATGTTATCAATAAGTTTTTAACTTGACCTGAATATGAGAAAACTTCCTGCTTATCTCTATCCACCATTTGATAAGAAAATACGACGCCTAAGTAGCCGTAAAGCTAGACAAGCAACTATAAACATAGTTGTGAGTTCTTAGTTCAAACGAGAACAATAAAAAAACAATTATAAATGCAAATATTTAATGGAATAGTTTAGGATGACTCAGAATGTATAGGCAAAGCCTATTGTTTCAGAACTATTAAACATTTGAATAAGAATTCGTGAACGATCTAGGACATGGTTGGATGACGCTAACTCAATATAAATAATAATATATTGTAATTTTCAAACATATTTATTTACATAAGATAATAATTTCAAAATGCCTTAGAACTGGTGGAAACCAGAGTATATTGTTGAAGCCATACGCTGAGGCTGAGAGAGGTTATGGAAATCATCCAGACACGACTCCAAAAATCCATAAATTTTTATGAAAGATATCTGGATATCTCGTTTTAAGTAAAGAACTAACTGTAGGCCAAAAGCAAATTTTAGTACTTGATATTGTTGCAAGATTTTTTTAAAATATTAAAAAAATATTATTTAAACAACAATATATTTTATCTTCATGTTTTTATTTTCACCAGTCATCAAGCAAAATATCCTTGGCAAATTTGATATTTATCGTGCGTCATCATGTCTTTTTAGGCATGAGGAAGGAAAGTGTCCAGCAGAACCTCCTTCCGGAAAATATACCTTTCTTAATTCCCGAAAGGTGTCTCATCCAAGTACTTTTTAGTCTCCTTTTTATGGGTATGTCAGCCGTGCCATGTAATTTATCATTACGTTGTTATATCCTTGTAATTTATCATATAAACAGATAACTAATTATAAATTATTATAAAGCATGTGTATTTTGGAACAGTTATATTGCGTAAGTCGGTATGTAGAATTTATTATTTAAGTGCCAGAAAGCTGTAGTAAGTGTCAATTTTGTTTACTAAAATTTTCATTAATTTTTCTTTTCTTCTAAATTTGGTAAAATTTTCTTGTTTTTATAAATGCGTTATGTTTATCGTGCTGAAAATCTTTTATGTCTATATAAGTTTACTAGTTTTGAGTATCGGTGATTTGGAAAAAAGATATTAGAGTATTTTTAGTCTATTTCTAAGAGTATTTCTTTTATTTTTTTTCATGTGTGTCTTTCTGAGGAATATTATTCCCAGGAAGCGTACTGAATCCGTCTGTGGAATTTGGTTGACGTCGATAAAAATTGGTGTACCCGTGTATCGTCGAAGCGTGAAAGTTAAGATTTTTTCATAATTTAGTTTGAATTTCCAAAGTGAACACCATTTTTGTAAATTTAAAAGTAATTTTGTTGATTTAGTGATACTACCCTGAGCAACTTAAATCAAAGTGTTTTTACCAGACATTGATTGTCGTAGTAACCATTAATAACATGTACGTTAAAAGGGTGGAGGGTTAAGAAAATTTCATCGAAATCGTAATAGTCGTTTTGGCTCTACAGTCTAAAGCAACGATTTTTCTCAGTCGCTTCGTAATCAGGATGACGACAAATTTAAGTAAATTTATTGCTTAGGAGAAGAATTTACCAGCTATCCAATAAAAGTTATTGTTTTATGGTGTTTAAACCAGATACGAAACTTCATCCTCCGAAGACCTTTAGGTTATTGTAATAATCTGTTATTTTCGGGAAGGAATGACTTATAATTCTGACCTTGAACTTATAAATTAACTAGCCCATAATATGTTCTTTCTTAAGTAGTGTGCATATACCTCTAAATCAACTCTTTCTGTTTGGGGTGGGTTACTTATTAAGGTAAAATTAATATATTAATTTAGCTCAAAACCTATCCCACGTGATAATATTACATTTAGATCTTAAGATATAATTTATCATATAGAATTAATTTATATTATGAAATCGTAAACAATGTTAGAGACCGAAGAATGAAGAGTCGTCGCCAATACGACTAACTCAGTAATCTTTCATATCCTCTGTTTTGTGGCTCCCTCTCGGTTGGGCTGTTCTCACTTAGGCCACTATTAATAATAATAATAATTATTTATCGGAAATATATTATTAGGGTACTCAGGTAATATGTATATATATTTATAAATAGTAAGAGCAGTAGGTATTGTGCAATGTTTCAAAACAAAAGTAGGTGCTTCCTGAACGTTATATAATCAATAAACTTGTAGTTTACCTTTTTATTATTTAAAAACATCCATATTTATAAATTTAATAATACAAAAAAAAATCTAAAAAATCTTATTCTAATTGCTTCCGCCTACACATTATTTCATCATTTAGAAAAAATATATATTTATAATGAAAAAATGTTGCGTCTAAGCTATTTTTATTTTTCACATGGGAAAAGCTGAAATAGCTTTGTTATCAAATTTATTATTAATTATTATTTTTTTTAGTTATTAAATGAAATTATAATATTTTAAGCATAGAGTCTTCATTCATAAAATATTTTTTCCTCGTAATAGCAAATTCACACCAGACCTTTTTAAACGCATTCAATATCTGTTATGAATATAAAAATGGCTGCACATCTTTATTCAAGACAAGAGACTGGCTCGGCAAAACCCTTTTCATCCACATAATCAAATCCGCCAACGGTTTAGATTTATTTCAGAAATTTTTTAAAAAAGAATTTAACCTTTAAATATCGTCAGATTTTGTGTGGTAACTTATTATAAGTGTTAGAGAAAAAAAACTCAACCTTCCGATAATATGACATAATAATATTGGGCCTGAATGGACGTTTAAAAGCACGTTAATAGTTAATAATTGATAATTTAATTTTTAAAAACATTAAAAAAAATAAACCTTTTTCTCCTACTAACTTCGGGTATATGGTTTTCTGAATTATTATTCTGTACTCTATCGGTTTGTTCCAACATGCAGTCTTGGACTAACTATTCCCCCATTCTTTTTATTGTAAATTTGAATGGTTGAAACGGGAAACCGTCATATGTAAGTATTTATCCATAGCAAAATCAAAATCTTTGCTGGTTTTTTTTTTTTTCAAAAATGATAGATTTTTTTTCAAGGCTTCATTGGAATTTTTTAAGGATTAAAAAAAATCTAAAATTTTATATAACTGATTTTTTCCCGGAGTAAATCGTCGATCTTACTTTTCAGCGCTTCTATTTTAGCCGTGGTAGGATTTGACGGACTAAAATTATTGTTCGTCGCCTTTCAGTAAAATTTCCTGTGCTCGATACCTCTTTGGCCAAAATCTATCACTGTTGGTGAAGTGACCTAGAATCTATATAAATAAATATGAAATTTTGTTTGTTTGTTCTTTATAGAAATCCTTACCGTTTGTCCTAATTTCGCTCAGTGGTTCTTTCAGACCAGGTGCGAACACCTGTCCATATTAAAATTGCATAACTTCAGCCGATTTTCAGCTGATATTCTTTATTGTTATAAAAATCATAATGATATCGCTTTACAGTGTTTTTTTACGAAATCGACCGTTTGACGAGTTTAAATTCCGCGGGTGAAAATGGGATATACAGCTTGCAATATAATATATTTCGTATCATAATGTAATATTTTCATTAAATAAATTTTAAAAAAACTTAATTACTATCCTGCGTGGATTACATTACAATCCTACATCGATCACCAAAGATAATCGTTATTAGTTAATAATATCAATAACCTACGATGGAAACGAATAATGAGCAATCACTAAGCCTGTTAAGTACCATAAAATGATGAAAATTTCATAATCATTTCTATACTAATGATGAAAGGGAAGAAATCACATTTTGCCGCCTGAGGATCGGGCATTGTCAGTTCACCCATGGTGATCTTCCCAGATAGTCCGGGGACTGAGGGCCAAAAAGGCGCCTGATTTGAAGAAAATTTTTGATCATGTAGGCTGAAAGTACTCATTTCATAGACAACAACTGGGGACGTCTGCCACCTCAGATCGGTTGTACCGAAACTGGCTAAACCACTAAGCCGAATTAAACTTCAAATATATCATTCAATTGGCAATAGCTTAGCATCTTATAGTAAGAAGAAAGCAATACTTTGAGATCTGTATTTGCCGTATTATATGCGAGAAACTGAAAAAAAATCCCAAAACATTTCACGGATTTTAGACCACAAGGCGCTAAATACGTTCACGTTTTATTTACTTTGTCTCTACAGGAGTGGGCTAATTTTAAAATTAATGAGATCGTTTCACACAGAATTCAATGTTCAACAACTATTATAGGTAACATTTTTTATTTGGAGTAACCCTCTTTTAATTGCAGGCTTGGGAACATGAGCGTAATTCATTTTTCCGCTAAAGTGGCTAAATTGACAATCGGTTTCGGCGAAAAGACTTACCCGATTTTAACTGTGGGGACCTCATTCGACGCGAAATTTAATGCCCTTATATTTTAGAAAGAACACAATTTCTTCTGCGATAAATCGTTTTTGAGTTATTAGCGAAAATTTGAAAAAAGTTCGAAAATCTCGATTTTGTTCGCCTATAAAATTTGATGGCAACCGATCTGAGGTGGCAGACGTTCACATTTGTTGTCCATGAAATGAGTACTTTCAGCCTATATGATCAAAAAATTTTTCAAATCAGACACCATTTTGGCCCTCAGCTCCCGGACTAAGATGTCTGTAACAATGTTGCTCTGACAGTAAAGCACATTTTATTAGATTGTCATCTATACAATGATCTCCTGAACAAGCATAATATGTACAAAACATTTGGACTATTGTTAAAAGACAGCTATACAAAATTAGTTAACCTATTTCAGTATTTAAAAGAAGCATCATATTATAACAGAGTTTAATAAAGCAAACGCTGACCCTCAAGGGTCCAAAAAACCAAGGGGACAAAAAAAATTATACTTAACTACCTGTAACAAGCCTTGGTAAAACCATGATTTTTTTTTTTTTTTTAAATATTTGTATTAACTTTTGAACGGTGTGGTGGGGGTGTGGAGAACCTCCATTCACCATTCTCAGTTGGTTAGTATGTTGTGTGTTATGAACAGGTATACACGTTCGCATCGCTGGGCTAAGTTCTTCTTCCTAATTGGAGGTAAACAGCTAATTAGATATTAGGTACATACAAATAAAAAGTAGTAATAAACTCGATAAAATTATTGAAATATATTAAATCAAATAAACAGACAAGTGGCATTTTTGAAAAAAATCGAGTTATTTGCAAAATATGGTTGTGAAAATGCCACTCTTTCGGTTGGTAAAGAGATCGAAGTGGATTTAATGACAGTGATAAGTTTAAATAAATATTGGTGTTAAAAAACAGTGTGCCGAAATCCGTTGAAATCGGATAATCCGGTAAAAACAGGAAATTTTTGAAATACAATTAAAATAAAATACAATGAACACGATATATACACAACAACAATACAATGAATACATGAAATACTATTAAATAATTTTTTTTAAAAACAATGAATATTTTTTGCTATCCCCCACCCAAAACTTATCCTTGAAATAATTATGTGAAATTAACCTTCTTGTATTAATATAATACCCTAGAACCAAAATTGTATCAAATTTCGACGAAATAGGATGAAATGTTTTTATAAAGTTATTAATATTTTTAATACTTATTTTGCTATTTGGGGCGAAGCAAAATATACAATAACAATGAGTTTAACAATCAGTCCAGCCGTTCATGATTTATAATTGTTGTAACTAACTCGACTTTGTTTTATACATTGACAATATATTATAAAATGCATAAAAATAAAAAATATACTATAAAAGTTGGAAGTGTTGATCTGATTGATATAAGTATTAGAATTTAAAAAATAAAATAACAATTTATCTTTTTAATTAACATAAAAATATTATTTTTTTTCTTAGGTCATTGTAGTTATTATAGGTATTTAGTGATTGTTACAAGAAATGGTAATTATATAATTTTTAATTAATTTTATAATTAATATTAACAGTAGAAACCTTTGAAGACAATGAAGAACAAATCAGCACTTTGCAGAAATTCCTGAAAAAAAACAACAGAATATTACAACATAATATAAATAATCAATAGACGCCGTTGACTCTATGGTGTAGAGGCGAAACCATAATAAATAAATTAGTGTTAATAATATACCATTGATCATTTAAATTAATTGAAAGTTTTTTAGAAATTTTTATTATACATCTTTCTTTAAAAAAAGTGTGTCTTTATTAAATTGTTTCGTATATGTAAATTGAAAATAAATATAATAATAAAATTTTGTAAATTGAATCTTATTCTAAATAATTTCTTTTGATTCAAAATACGTAACGTGAAATATTTTCCTGACGATTATATTCCAAAAATATGGTCAATGAGTACCATAATTTAAAAAAAAAATATATAGTGTTGAAAACGTATTCTGAAGCAATTTATACGCTAATGCTCTTAGGCTCTATTAAATATTTAATTTCAATACAGGAAATCGACATGATGGTTTCAAAGTGTATTATCTTTGAAAATATAAAACAATAATTTCAAAGCATACATTCATTTCGTATAATTCTCCAAACACCTTACCTTGTATTTTTTTTTAGCATGTCTTGTCCTTTAAGTTGAACAATGTAAATCTCTCATCATTATGAGCAACTCAAAATATAAAGTATTAATTAAATCTGTAATGTGCTGCTTTTATAATAAAACGAACTCTGTGCCTTAAATAATAATTATTAAACTCACTTTAGACATATTTTCGTCACCAGTTTATTTATTTTTATATACATACATACATATATATACGTTTTATATTCAAATATAGTCCAGGTGTGTTCTGCTGCAGGTTAACGAACTACCTAAATAAAACTACGAACGAACTACCTAAAATAATAGTAATCAAATAAAATCCGTATTATCGTACTTTCTTCCATGGTAAATGACAAGTTACCACTTAATTAGATAGTTTTCGAATTAATAACCTGAGGTGCCTATTTTTGAACTTCTCAATCATAAGTCTAGATTTAGTAGTTTTTTTTTTTCATAAACTTTTGTTTTTAAATTTTTATTTATTTGTTTATTAATCAATTCACGCATTTCTTGTTTCAGGTAAGAAAATTAACTATTCTCTAATGGATAGCGACGCCTTACTTATCCAGGTATGATGTAACTACTTAACTCTATTATAAGGTGTTATTAATAGGTCGTTTCATGGTATATGCTCAGACTTTCATCGCAGTTCTCTTTTTATCACGGCTCTGAAATTCATTGACTTGTTTATTTTAATATTTTTTTTTTTAACGATGATATGTGAGCCTTAGTGTAATCAAAATAAAGGGATAAGGCTTACTTTGTTTTAAATGTACTGGGATAGAAAATAAGTTTAGATATAAGAAAGAAAAAGGAACTTGTATATTATAGGAGCTCCACTTCTCCGGTAATTATTAACCTAATTTTTATAATTTATAATATTATAATTATAAAAATTATATTAACATAAATTTATAATTTATTGTATTGTTTGCATTTCAATACTATTTGTTTCTTAATCTCTATCCAGAAATGAAAAATATCAACTGTTCCTTTTTTTTTAAGGGTCTTCTTTTAATTGGTTGGTTGTTTCGGTATAAATGCGTAAAACTTTAAGTTCTCCGCAAATTTTTAAAATAGTTTTTGTTGTTTGTTTAGCGCTACTAAGGCTAATCGGCCGATGCTATAGTGGGAGTCCTAAATTTTGCCTATCCAGATAATATTAGGATAAGTATCTTTAACGAGTACCTGACATCGCACAGGCTCGTCCTATCCGAGGGACTGCATAGCCAAGGATTTTTTATTCCCATTAAAAAATCCTAGGACCACATCGGGAATCGAACCCACGACCTTTAGTCGTAGTTAGGTTACCTGCTAACGAAAACACCACTGGTGACCCCAATTTTAAAATATTATGAAACGTTTAAAAATAATAACATTATCACATGTTTCATTTTTATGAGTAGGAAAGCAACATATACTTAGTTAGATTCTGGAAATCAAACGCCTGTGACAAAGGTTTCCCTTGCCATCTCTAATATGTGAATTGTGGGTAGAAATAAAGAAAAAAATTCAAGAATGCTAGTTTAACTGTAAATAAAAAAAAAACAATATTAAGAAATTCAATAATCTTGCAAATTATTTATTAATCTTGTTTCTATCTTAAAAATATAAAGAAACTGAAAGGTTTCATTTATTTTGTATTTTTTAAGTATTTATTTGTCTTGGGGGATAACCATTCGGGCATAATTAGTTTCATATTTCGTAATATTAAAATAAATAAATAAAATAGTAAATAAATTAAGTAAATTAAATTATATCTTTGATGAAAAAAAAATTTATCCAAAGGGTGTTGCAGCCCACCCCCTCGGATCCGTCAATGTTTACACAATCTGTTAGAAGTTGCGGAATGGCGTAACACAACATTAACTAAGGTCATACTACTTCACACCTTAGAATCCTTCCTCATTAATGACTAAAAATCTAAAGAAAGGGATAATATTTATCAGGGTTGAACCTATCTTATACATTTTAGGTAAGGGAAATATCTCTAGATATTTACGAATATTGATGAATCGATCTTTATATACCGACTGGTGACAAGGAAATTATGTTGTTTCCGCAGGGGTCAAGGTGTTGGCCAGTGGATTTAATTTGGTTTCACTCGATATCGGTTGGGAACCCCCCCTCCCCCACTTCATCTCATGGATTAAAATCGTTCAATTTAAGTACATGTAAAATATAAAAAGTGTTGGAATATTTCTGTCATTTTTACGTCACTGGGAAAGGCAGGGTCAAATCAATCAAATCTTGCTGAAAGCATTTAAATATTATTCAATTCATGATCTATTCTTTTAGAAGCATACTCATCACCCCGCTGTTTGGTATTATACCTAATTAACTAACCATCCTACTCCCGCCAAAAAAGCAAAAACAAATAATGGAACCAGATTTCTCCTTTATTTTCCATAATCATATATAATAATAATAATAAAGTATGTTTATTTGATAAATTTACAGAAACAAATAAATTTGGATTACTCTTTTTTTTTCCTTTTAAAATAACAAACAAAAGAATCCTTCTTATAATTTGCAGCTAACATACATGACATGGACTCAAAGTCCGTCCGTTGAGTTCTGCCTTGACAATTACCATACAATTGGTATAAATACAAAATTGGTAATATAGTATAATATTGTAATACCCATAGTAATAAATAATAATACAAATAATGTTCTCTTACTGTAATGTACAAAACAGAAATAAAACAAAGTACAATACAAGAAATAATTAATCATTGTATTCCTTTATGAGAAGTCTTCTATATATTTCTACAACAGACAAATAATTATACACTGCATGCCGATTTTTGCCATTCAAAAATAACAGAAATTCATTGTCTTTTTTTTTAGTATTGTTGAGCCAAGGAACTGTATTCTAAACTCACTAAGTACAGGGCAAGCAGCAATGAAATGAAAAGTATTTTCTATTTCATTCTTGTTACAAAGAGTACATACCCATTGATTTTCAGCTCTACCAACCGAGTAATTCAGATTTAACAGTTCTCCCATAGCTTTCATTATCAGGCTAATGAAATTCATATTGTACTTATTGCACATGTAACTATTGTTTTCTAAAATTAATTTGAGGTTTTTGTAATTGCTATGGAAATTGGAATGCTTTGCCTTATTTAACATTTCTCTAGTGAACTCTACTTTTAATTTGTCAAGTAAAACTTCTGTATTCTTATAGTTATTGCCTTGTTCTTTAATCCAACCATCATTTTCACCCAGATATTTCTGACTAATAGTTTCCACAGTTCTAAATCAATTAGCCTGTTTGTTCATCACATATTCAGCAATTATTCTAGGCCAACGATGACTTGGTAGATTGAAAGTTTTATTTAAATAATGTAAAAACAATTTAAGGGTGAAAAAGTAAAGCGGGTATCGTTTAGTTTCTAAATCCAAAATATAATCAGGTGTATTTTTCGGAAGAGGGAACATTTTTTTAATAAAGTATTTTTGAATTGCCTCAATTATATATAATATCATAAATATAATATAGACATTTCAATGAGGGGGTCTCTGAACCTATAAATGTCAAGAAAGAATCTAATATTTAATTTCGATACTCACATTCGAAAAAGATATCATTAATGAATGTCACCTGACTGCCTCGTTTAAAATAGGTTTAAATAAGTTTCACATGTCCTTACTGCTTGTAAAATTTTCTTGAAAAGTTCCTAGAAACTTAGCTTAAAATGGAAATCCTGGTCTGCTTTGGTTAGACAACGATGTTTAAAAATTCTCTTCTCTGTTTTATTCAAATATTGTCAAATATATCCTTTAGCTTTGTTACAGAGAGTAATAATTCATTAAAGGTTAATTGTATTTTTTTACACTCACACTAACCCTTCTTTTGGCGCTATTGGCCAATTTTTATCTTAAATTATAGTATGTACTTCTCCCAAAGATGTCGCCATTGTTGGAAGCTTGCCGAAATAGCTTCTTTCGGAATGGAACTTAGCTCGGGTACCGTTGAGAAATCCGTCTGGATCATCCGAATGGTTTCCACCTGGCTGTCGCCCAGTTTAATTGCTCAATTTGATGCACTAGTGATGCTGAAGTCGTTCCATCATTTTCTTAGCAATGAAAACCAACGCAAGCACTATAAATACCGCTTAACAGGAACTTACTCTTTTGGCATACGGGGAAAAATTCATGCATGCACAAAAAGCTTCAAGGTCGGTTCGAACAAGCGTGCTTCCTCCAAATTCTCCAGGTTCCGCCACAAAATAAATAATAAAATAAGACGGTGACTTTTCTAACAGACAGCAACACTGCAACTAACGTGCAACTAGTTCCTAACCTATCCCATTGTGGCCAATTCAGATCTCTTCATAGAGTTAGCAGGCACATAAGGACCTATCCTTCATTCCCTCAAGTAGACTATACACGATACAAAACCTCCGTTTGGCTACTGACTTGAGACTATATTAAAATCATTGGGGCCATTCCACGTCAAATCATCCAGCCAAAGTTCAAAATTTTACCTCCCCCCCTCAGATTTTGATAAAAATTTATAGGTATTAAGTACATACATAAATAAGAAAAAATGCCAAATTTTACCCAATTCCAACAAGTAGTTTCAGAATTATGGTCATTTGAACTTTTGAGATATTTGAAGTTCCGATGACGACTTGAGCTCAAAACCAACTTGTAGGTGTTAGCATTTTCCTCTATAGAATGGGCATTAATTGAACTGGAGCATTCAAAATTTATTCATTGATTCTACATTTCATACAAAATCGGACGATACCATAAATATTAGAGAGATAATTTTCCATCATGGAAAAAAAAATTCTTAAACATAAAAATATAGATTTTTTCCAAGTTGTAAAACAGTAATCGAAAAATGCCATGGGCAAAAATCTCTCTCCAACCAGCCTAACAAACTATATATCAATAGAAAGAGGATAAAATTCTCTATCTAATGATGAAATAATATGAGTGGCTCTTTGACTTATAAGGATTTTATATAGATTTGAATAAAATTTAGTAAAATTTAATTTAAAAGTGGCGCAGACAAATTAATACAGCTGAAATATCTCTAAAATATCCTCATACAAAGATATATTATTGAAAAGTGCATCTAATTTCCTTTTAAATGATATAATGATATAGGTGGGCTTTTGAGTTGGAAGTGTTTTATTACCATTTAAATCTAATAAAATTAATTCAAATCTGTGTGTTATGTACATTTCTGTATGGCTAAAATCTCTCTCCAAGCCTAATAAACTATTATGTATCGCTAAAAAGTAGATGAAATTCTCTATCAAATGATGAAATAATATGAGTGGCTTATTGACTTATTAGGATTTTATGTCGATTTGAATCAAATATAGTAAAATTTAATTAGAAAGTGGCGCAGTCAAATTGAAAATTCTAGTGAAAATTCATCATTTACAAAGACAACTGAAATTCATAAAAGTTTTATTGAATTATCTCATGAAAACGTAGAACATTTGAGTTTGCGTAGAAACAATAGTTGGTGCGACGAAGACAATCTGTTCCTATCATTGTTGTGAGTTGATTTCATATTAAAAAAAAGAAAATATAAAATTTTACTTATAAAAAAACTCTTTAAACTTAAAAGCCCATAAAAATTCTTAAATTACATGAAAGGTGAGTACTTATTCTTTTCAGCAAAATATTATTAGCTTTATTAATTTGTCTGCGCACTTTTAAATTAAATTTTACTACATTTGATTCAAATCGATATAAAATCCTTATAAGTCAAAGAGCCACTCATTTCATCATTAGATAGAGAATTTCATCTACTTTTTAGCGATACATAATAGTTTATTAGGCTTGGAGTGAGATTTTAGCCATACAGAAATGTACATATCACACAGAGTTGAATTAATTTTATTAGATTTAAGTTGTAATAAAACACTTCCAACTCAAAAGCCCACCTATATCATTATATCATTTAAAAGGAAATTAGATGCCCTTTTCAATAATATATCTTTGTATTAGGATATTTTAGAGATATTTCAGCTGTATTAATTTGTATGCGCCACTTTTAAATTAAATTTTACTAAATTTTATTCAAATCTATATAAAATCCTTATAAGTCAAAGAGCCACTCATATTATTTCATCATTAGATAGAGAATTTTATCCTCTTTCTATTGATATATAGTTTGTTAGGCTGGTTGGAGAGAGATTTTTGCCCATGGCATTTTTCGATGACTGTTTTACAACTTGGAAAAAATCTAAATTTTTATGTTTAAGATTTTTTTTTTCCATGATGGAAAATTATCTCTCTAATATTTATGGTATCATCCGATTCTGTATGAAATGTAGAATCAATGAATAAATTTTGAATGCTCCAGTTTAATTAATGCCCATTCTATAGAGGAAAGTGCTAACACCTACAAGTTGGTTTTGAGCTCAAGTCGTCATCGGAACTTCAAATATCTCAAAAGTTCAAATGACCATAATTCTGAAACTACTTGTTGAAATTGGGTAAAATTTGGCATTTTTTCTTATTTTTGTATGTGCTTAATACCTATAAATTTTTATCAAAATCTGAGGGGGGGAGGTAAAATTTTGAACTTTGGCAAAATGATTTGACATGGAATGGCCCATTGGTAATTAATATACCAACTTATTTAATAACTTTGAAAGATCCCTGAATTAAATAATTTTATTGCAATGTGAATAAACAAGACGCTTGTTGAATTATAAATTGAAGCAACGACTTTGTCGTTAAGGTGAGGAACCGCTAAGAGAAAATCGCCTACCTTCTCAAGAGAGTTGGAGGCAATTACGCAATGTCTGGAAAGCATCGATTTGGATTTTCCCAACGTTCAGAACGCTTTAGCTTTTTTCCTTATTGTAATGTCGCTACGAATTTTGGTCGAAACTAAATTTTAAAAAATAAATAAATTATACAGAAAGAAAAAAGTTTTTAATTAATTTATTCACTTTAACAACATTGTAACACTTACGTGGATTAACAATATTTATTCAACGGAAATATAACAAAAGCCAATGCCACACGAATTATAAAAACACAAATATTAAAGTAGGTTACAAAAAGTATCACTTGTAGCCATGGGCGGATCCAGCCGATCGCAAAGGGGGGGGCTGCAGTCCGAAAGGGGGGGCTGCAGCGCCACAGCCCTTCATTTGAATCTGCTAATCAGCTTTTTTACCTTTATGTTCCTTTCCCAGAACTAAAATTCTACTTATTCTGCACATTATTTGTTCTTTAACTTGCTTCCTTACTTTAAGGAAAGTCGAATTCTATCTTAAAATTACGAAAAATTTTCCAAAGGGAGAGTTTGCAGCCCCCACAGCCCCCCCCCCCCCCCTGGATCCGCCAATGCTTGTAGCACAAATCATACGGCTTGAGCTTCACAGTCAAGACAAAGACTAAGACTATCTGGTCCAGTCACTCGCTTCTTATACATAGTTGTAAAAGAAACCTTCTGGAACCTTCCAGACCTGCCTCGAATCACCCAGGCCTTGAACTGGAACAATCAAGTCCCAAACACGTGTTCTGACGGTTCGCTCCAACCACTATTTCGTTCCAACAAACGGTCTCGGATTTTAAATCATATGTTTTTATGTAACGATTTAACGTTACAATATTCAGTGCAGAATCCATAAAGCAAATATAAATTTAAAATAATTAGTATAACAAACAACACCTTGTTTACCACTTGTAGTGGTTAGCATAGCAATCTACACTGCTAAAAGTTGCGGGTTCGCATCCCGCAGTGGCCCTAAGATTTATTAAAGGGAGTAAAAGATCCTTGGATAGGCCATGGACGTAAAATGGAGGTCCCGAGCCTGTACGATGTCAGGTACTCGTTAAAGATCCCTATCCTAATTAAACCTGGATAGGCAAAATTTAGGACTCCTGCTGCAGCATCTTCCGATTAGCCTTAGTAGGATAAAGAGGCGTTAAGCAAACAAACACACCTGTAAAATTAATTATTTTATAAACCTGTTTTAACACATGTTCTTTTATAAATATAACACATGTTCAATAAATGGCGCATAACAATGTCAGAGGTCTAAGGTGTAAAACATACGGTTATCGTGAGGGGTTGTATAATACATGTTTAATTCGATTTCAAACGAATCTCTCATGTTCCTCGTTCCTCTGTTTCAACTTGCGATCGAGAATCCAATTTCGTTCAACAATGACCGATTCAAATGTGCTGTAGACTGTTCCCTTCTTTGAAATCGGCCATTGACACCTTTGGAATAACCAATGAAACAATCTCACGGTTTTGTTTTTCTTGGAAGTTGAGCACACATCTTTGCTTGCGATTCCATACAATCCACTCATAGTACTATTTTAAAATGATTTTCTTTGCCATAAACTAAATTTTGGAAGGAAAAAAAAAGATGAATAAGATTACAATATTAAATTATTATTTTACATACAATTTATTAAATGTTCAATTATTTTACGATTTTGAAAATTAACGGGACCACAATACGAGGGAGATCGCATCAGAAACTCAGTGATCATCTGGAATCTTTTTATTTGAATTTGGAACATGATTATTTTAAAAATTAGAACGAAAACATCAGGCCAACGATTAATGTTATCGATTTTTTGATAACCAAACGCTCCTTTCCAGTGTTCGTTTCGGCATTATTTGGTTATATTCTTGTGTTTGGATTCTTTTAATTTTCGTTCTACATTGACAGCTTAAATGCACTGGACACGTAGGTATGTACGCTCGCCTTCATTACAACAAATATTGCTGGACTAAGATATATTTCTTATTTGAGTACATTAGTTATCGTGATAACTCCTATTCGACTTAAATAATCATATATGCTATAAAGCCTGGTTAAATACAGTTTTATTTACTTTTATCATTTGAAAATGTACTCAAGAAACAAAGAAATCAATTTTTGGCTATTTGGTTTCAAAAAGAGAAAACACAAACGGATTATTTCCGACGAAACAGTAAACGAAAAGTATCTGTTTTCCAACATTTAAATCCCTCCGATATGAATAAAAGGTATGATACCTTGGTCGGAAAAGCTGTGTTTTTATAAGAAAAAATATAAAATAAATTCAATGGCACTTATATAATGAATTATCTAATAGAGGAAACTTTTTCAGCTAAGATAGGAAAGCTATGCAGGTATTCAACTTTTTAACAGATTCCCTTGCAAGAAAAGAAAAATATCACAATCATGTTTTGCACCGCGACATAAGCAAATTGTATGACGGGGCAGGGGATGACACATGCCCAACTCCTAATTATAATACCATATTTCGGCGAATATGGTTTCATGATTCGATTATGATGAAAACTCGATTGTTTAGTCTAAAACTCGACGGTTATTTCTTCAATTCCTTATCAAAATATTCCTATATCAAAATTCAAACGGATCTCCGAAAACTAGGAAGTCCCATGAGTAAGTAGGAGCCCACTTCATTCTTGGTGCAACATTGAATGAAGTTCGGACGACGGTACATACTTTTCAAGAGAACAAACATAAGCGATTTGCCATTGTAGAAAAAAATGTTATTTTTCCCCTTTCCGGTAGCACTTGAGTAAGCCTGTTTACAAAAAAAAAAATGCCAAATTTCAGGCCAAAGAAAAAAGGATGTTAAGTGAAAGTTGTCTGATGCGCGCACCGTACCAGATTTTTTCTATTGTATTAGCAGCGCGATTGGCGTTTTCATTGCCCCTGATTCCTATGTGATATGGAAACCAGACTAAACTCACTTTTTTTGCTCTTAATTTTAGTTCCCACAGTCAGGGGATGGGCGCCCTGTTACAAAGCAAATCGGACGATGCTATAGTGGGATTCCTAAATTTTGCCTATCCAGGTATAATTAGGATAGGGATCTTTAACGATTACCTGACATCGTACAGGCTCGGAACCTCCATTTTACATCCTATCCGAAGGACGGCATAGAGAAGGATTTTTTACTCCCGTTAAGAAAAGCCTAGGGCCAACTCGGGACGCGAACTCGCGACCTTTAGTATTATAGATTTCTATGCTAATCAATACACCACATGTGACCCCACATATTTATTATATCCTTCATAATAGAAATGCTTGGATATGGGTTGTTTATTGTAGACGAGGCGCTTTTGGAGTCTATTAATAGAACAATTTATGATGTTTTTTCATGATCTTTCTAGTCACCGCAATTCATCATGTTCGAATTATGAGTCATTTTCTGAGTCAGAATAAGAATAAGTTCTCTTTCAGATTAGTAATAAACTAGTTACGGTTAGCTGAAAAATAAAATTTAAACAGAACTAGCTTATATTAAATATTATCAATTACTCTCAGAGTAGTCTAGTCAGGGCAAAATATGGGCCATATGGTACTATGTATATGACACTCCCAAGACGTACCAAAATAGTTCGTACCCTTTCTAGGGATGAGGATGCCCGAATTCAAGACTTGTAGTTGTTAGATTGGATTGTGTTCCGTTTAAAAATACATTTACCACATAATAAACAAAATGGGTACCAGTATCGTGTCTCTTTTAGGCGTGGCCAACATAGTGAGACCCTTAGCGAGTGTGTCCCGGATCTTAACTCGAAAATACCCATTTGGGGGTTACTTATCTCTGAAGAGCTGGAGTATAAACTGGGATTTAACAAAATTACACCTAACCAACCCCTTTTTAACTGTAATAGACGCGATGAGAGCTCGCTTTAATTACGGTCACACAACATCCCGACTTAGGCACCACGCCCAAAAGTAACATAGCGGTAGCTTTTACAACGAAATGTATTACAGCAGAGGAAATAAATTATAACTGTCTGAAATTTTTTAATATATACGAATTCATCTATAGAAAATTAATTTATTCATAAGGGAAACTTTTCAAAGAAAACAAAAGACTCGTCGGTTTCAAGGCTGAATTTATATGTTAGCCTATTTAAACTAACTGCCATTCCTCTCCATACCAGAAAAATGCACGAACTATTACAATTTGACTATTTGTGTGTGTGTATAGGTATATATATACATAAACATTAAAAATCAGATAAATATGCGCAACATCCATGGTAAACTTTTCTTATAAACACGGCCCAAGGATATGTCAGCTCTTAAGATTAACATGACCTCTTTTGCTTATTAGACATTGTATCAAGTAATTTAACTTTAGCCATCAGGTTTCTTGCAGAACAATTAAGGACACGTCACACTTCAGAGTCTGGGAATATAACAATTTATCAAATTTTCAGTATAATAATTAACAAATAGCAATAATTAGGTATACACGGGCATTTATAACACACCTTACAAGTAACGAACTCTTTCCTTCTCTCTGGCATGAATCCTAACACTTTCATAAGGGCAAATGGCATTCTTTGCCAAAAATAAAATAAGCAACCTTCAAACCACATCTGGGAAGTGAACTGGCCAAATTTTGATCTATCAACGTCAAAAGTCTATTTAGCGAGCATTGACAAGTTTAAAAATAGTCTCGAATGAATTTAATCTTAAGTGCTTTTGAGCAAAGATGAAAAAAAAAAAAATGTTCGAATCCCAGCTTATATTTTAGTTATTATGGCTAACATCACATCGTTTGTGAAATTTCTAGTAGAGTAAAAAAGTCCTTCATCAAAAAAAGAGGGAACGTAGCATGGAGGACCCAAGCCTATGCGATATCAGGTACTCGCTAAAGGTCCCTATCCTATTATACCTAGGTAGGCAAAATTTAGGATTTCCAATGTAGCATCATCCGATTAGCCACCGCAGCATAAAGTGACTTTGAATAAATTAGCAAGCAAACCAGGATAGCTAAAATATAATGGTCAGTTTTGAATATATTGTAGGATCTTTGAAGATGGACAGACAGCCCGAAACGTTGAAAAAATAAAGTATATTGGCTAAAAGATAATAAGCAATTTACCTGAAGAAAGAAATGTTAAGCCGCCAATATTTTCGAGTTATCTTTTTTTTTCTAGATAAATTACTACAACTTATACCTACTTTATTTTAAGAAACATGAAAAAAACTTAACACATTTCAAATGGTTCCATAAGGGGACTGGGATCATAGTTACTTTAAAAGGAAAAAGTGTGAACTTTCTTAGCAAACGGGTATTTTCCACGGGCAAGGAGGTTATTTTCCATTATCAAAAGCTCAAGGTCATTTATTATTTTAACGCTAAATCGTCAGCAGGTATAATTATTATGTTATGTTGTATCCACTGCTGATATAACATAATAAATAATTACCTTTCATAGGCAGATCATAAGAATCATAGGGCTCTGGAGAGTAGGATAGTGCAAAACCCACTGTGAAATTTAAAAAATCTGGTGCGTGCGCGCAACACACAACTTTCACTTACCAACTTACTTAGATTAGAAATTGACGTGTTTTGCTAATTATCATTTCCCAAAGTCACACATTTTTCTACATTCATATCTTATTTTTGTTAATCATTAAAGCCGTTTTTGAGTAAATAAAAAAACCCGTGAAAATGGTACAAAATTTATTAAGTAAAGTCCCCCCTCCCGTAGATCAATTTTGATGAAATTTTTAGAGTCACATCTCGGGCATATATATACATCAAATACCAAGTTTGATCAAAATCGTTAAAACCGTTTTTGAGTAAATAAAAAAAACACGTGAAAATGGTACAAAATTTATTAAGTAAAATCCCCCCTCCCGAAGATCAATTTTGATGAAATTTTTACAGTCATATCTCGGGCATATGAATACATCAAATACCAAGTTTGATCAAAATCGTTAAAACCGTTTTTGAGTAAATAAAAAAAACATGTGAAAATGGTACAAAATTTATTAAGTAAAGTCCCCCCTCCCGTAGATCAATTTTGATGAAATTTTTACAGTCACATCTCGGGCATATAAATCGATCAAATACTCAGTTTAATCAAAATCGTTAGAGCCGTTTTTGATGAAAATCGAAAAAAACGTAAAAAGTTATTAAATAAAGTACCCCCTCCCTTTGAGCAATTATGATGAAAGTTTTGCTGTCACATCGCGGGCATATACCTACACTAAATACCCAATTTCAGGTTCCCACGGTTTATAGTTTTTGAGCTAGTCTGTTCACATAAACACGCACACACAGACACACACACAGACCATTTCGCGGGACTTGGTTATTTCGACTCAGGGGGTCCCAAAACGTGTATTTCCGTTGAAAACCGGAAGTCGAAAATTTTCACGATCGCAATACATCCACTTACTATATATTTCATATATAGGTAAGTGAAAGTAAAAAAATACTGTAGTAGAGCACATTTTTAAACACTTGAACCCCCATTGGTCTTGTATAGAAAATCATAGAGGTTATTTAAATCAATTTTACTATTATAATAATGATAATAGGAGAAAAAACATCAACACACCTACTATAAAACATTTATGTTCGTTATTTTTTGTAGATCCGAAATTCTTTATTTTTTTACCGTATTATCTATGTTGGTATATATAGATAGATAGATAGATGTGTTTATTTCTCACAATTTATAGATATTTACATATTTAAGTATAAAATAATATTTTTCTATTTACAACAAAAGACGGTTATATACAATTTTAATACACATTAGACTTGGTCTCTATGGACCATCAGCCGGGTGTGCGGTTTTATATATATATATATATATATATATATATATATATATATGTATGTATATGTTATGAAATCTAAACAGTAACTATTCAAAATTGATATAAAAATCGTGCTCGGTTATAAAATATTCATTAAGCATATTCATACCAGCATTAACATATCCTGTGAAACTGTCATTGTTTTTTATCAAGCCAAGTTCTATTACATTTTCCAAGAAGTAATTTATTATTTATGTATGAAAGCAGGTACGTCCGATTGCTCAAAAAACGTCAATCGACTCTGTGCTTGGGCGCCAAAGCATCAACATTTATGCGCACTTCGATTAAAGAAAAAAACTGCTTCTTTGGCACCGTATTAAAATATTATTTTATTATCCGGTATTATTTTATTACACCACCCCCGACCTCCTCCTCCTTTAGACAGGTATAAAGTCAACATATTGGACGGTAATGGACTAGGAGGTAATCTAAAAATTGCTATACCATATTGGTTATCTTAGCTCGGAGCGGACTTCATTAATCAGGAATTGAATAGAAAGAGTAAAAAAGTATTAAAATCAAGCATAATCAATGATCGTAAGGGATGGTGCTCACTATGGGAATGGGAAAGGCCAAAAATAGGGAGGTAGGCGCATATAATATACCGTAATATTATTATTCTATTATTTAAAGTATTATTTTCTACTTGGTTATATGTTTCACTTTAGTGAGGAAGAGTGGTTTGTTCTAGGATTTCTTTAAATGAAAGAGTCTCTTCCATGTGTAATATACATTTTTATTTTTTCCAACGTTCGGGCTGTTAATCCATCTTCTGGGGTTATCTATTAAAAAAAATTAATTATTAATTATCGCAATAGTTAATTTATTATATATGTAGTTTTTAATATTTTATATATTACTATTATAATTACCAATTTTACAAATCTTTAGATCCATCGCCAATTGTCTTTATTTAAAGTTGTTATTTATGTACATATAACTGCCATAACATTATACTTACTTTACTCTATCTACTTATTTTTAACATTTTTTGGCTCTGGACTAATTTCACTGTCACATGTTCTAATCGAGCATAATCATGTAGCTGCTTTAGGCAGCTGATTATCTTTTCCGTAAAGATAAATATAAGTATTATTTTATTACCCGGTATTATACTATTAGGGCCTATTCACACTATCGGTTTCGCGCCCGCTCCACTCTCGCTCCACTCCCGGTCCGCTCTCGCTCTACCCCATTCACACTAGCGCTCCGCTCCCGCTCCACTCCCGGTCCGCTCTCCTAATGTCTTACCATATTCACACTATATAATTTTACACCGTTCAATTTTGAAAGGTTTAAGCTATTAAAGCCATTAATAATCGAAGTTGTCTGTATTCGGATTTTAATTAATGATTAACTTTCAGTTATTTAAGTATTCATTTATTCTTCAATTTTACGGCCAAAAAAAAAAAAAACAATTTTTCGTTTGTAGAAATAGCTGGTAAGTGTACTTTTAAATAATTTAAATTTTTTTCGGAATGTATTCGAATACGCTTGAAAATTTCAAGTTGAAATCGGTAAATGCTACAAATTTACCGATTGTGTTCTCTTCTTTTCCTGATTAATATTTTAATTATTTTTTGCTTTAATATATTTTTTTGTTAATGATCTGACATTTTTCATAATATACTGCATTTTTATTCGTTTCAAATTAAACGTTATTTTATAATAGCAATGAGTGTGTAGTCAATAAATAAATCAGTGACCATTTTTTACGAGTTCATTAATTCATAGCAAAATATATCTCAAATATAACATGAATTTTTCACGTCGAAAAACCGCATGTATTGTTGGTGATTTTTTTTTTTTTTTTTTGTATCATTTCAAGCGTATTCGAATACATTCGGAAAAAAAAATTAAATTATTTCTTCACCATTAATTAAATTAATTTATAATTATATATATATATATATATATATATATATATATATTTTAAAGTTGAACTTTTTGGCCGTAAAATTGATGAATAAATAAATACTTTAATAACTGAAAGTTAATTATTAATTAAAATCAAAATACAGACGGTTTCGATTATTAATGGATTCAATCGTGAACGGTGTAAAATTATATAATGTGAATATGAAAAGACTTTAGGAGAGTGGAGCGAGAGTGGAGCAGGAGTGGAGCGAGAGTGGAGCGGGAGCGGAGCGAGGCCGGACCTGTGCCAATATTGTGATTAACCTCTCTCTATTCCTCTTTAGAATATTTTGCCAGTGAGACCGGACCTGGAGCGGAGCGGGAGCGGAGCGCTAGTGTGAATGGGGTAGAGTGAGAGCGGACCGGGAGTGGAGCGAGCCGGAGCGGTACCGATAGTGGAATTCTCTGTCTATTTCTCGATAGTGTGAATCCGCCCTTATATATCCGATATTATACTATTTAATATCCATGCATTAATTTGAAAACAAAAAATGCTTAATGATGAACATAAACAATGATACTGTTAATAATGTAATAATAATATAATTAGGATACTCCTAAAAATGATTAAGAGTACCCAGCTTAGAGTACTACGACTATTTGTGGGTGCTGCCGCATACTAGCCTAACCAGACCTGGGGTGTCAAGATTAGTTTCCTGTAGCAACCAAAAAATTAATGTTAAGTGAATCAGCTAGGAATCGTATACGACGTTCCAAACGGAGAGCTCTGTGGCCCTGACTGGCCCCACTTGTTCTGTCAATACGTTCTCTTCAGTGACTCAATGATATTTTTTTGTAATTATGGAAATATTTAAATACAGTGTCTAATGAAATATTTCTTACAAGTATGGTTGATGCTCATAAGCATTAAACGAATGATCACTTATATATTTTTATAATATAATAATACTTAAATCTCGTTGTATTTTGTGAAATACAACGATGCAATGAAAATATATTAAATTCTTTGTTAAATTGTGAGCTTAAAGTTTAACGTATACTTGAACTCATATGAATTAACAAACGAATTGAAAATAAATCACTGTTTTCACAAACTAATTCTTTAATTGTTAAAATTTTACTTTCTTGTTACGAACGATTTCTATAAAACCTCTTTGATTAAAAGAAACTAATTTAGATACTCTCCCTAAGTTACTCGGCAAACTTAATTAACCGTAAACGTATTGATAGATTCAATTCACGGGTTTCGTTTCATTTCACTCCATGAGAGTCCACTAAAATCACAGTAACATAATCTACAGAAATAAGTCAAGCCCAGAAGTGACGTAATGACGTTGTTACCCTAATTTGTATAAAGCAATTTCGCAACGTCAAAGTTACTTGCATGTACCTTCTCCAGCAAACAACCAATGAACAACCTTGAAGAGCAACTAACCAATCAACTAACGCAAACAATGCGGGTGACCCTCACCCTTCATGTTACATGGTATGAACTTAACTGGTTGAGCAGAAATGAAAATTTAAATTTATCTTTGACAGATTTTTTTGTCCCTTTTTCTTTCCTTAGGGTTTTTCATATTATTCTTATTTTCGCCGAACTAATATTGATCTTTAGAAAAGCTCTAGTCTCAATGATAGTTCTAAACTGATAACCTTCTCTGTGGATGGTTAGTTCATGAGACGATAGAAAACATAGCTTTGTTTTACGTATTTTTATGAATTTATGCTGTAGATTATTTATCCGAATTATTTGTACGAAATATTTTATAAGTTCCAGATAAAAAAAGAGTGTACAATTTTTGACCCTCTTAAGTAATGTGCCCAAAGCATCCCCTAACTAGAAATCATTACAACTAATTACAAAAAAATCTTTTAGTTCAAAATCATACGTGATAGGATTACTTAAAGCAGAAAATCTCTCAAATGAATAGATTTTTTTTCATCTAAATCAAAAAGGTCTTAGTATAAATAAAAACATAAAGAAATTAAATAAAGCTGGGATTTCATTTCTTTTATTTCAAAAAAAAAAAATCTATCTTCGTTGGCATATCTTGATTTACATTCAATTTTTACTAATATCTTGTTTGTTAGATTATTTTGAAATGTACTATTGTTCTATAGCGAGTCCAGAGGACACAGAGGAACTATTACTATTTCTATATAAAAGCACTTTTACATAGTAATATGTTATATCCATGGGCGTACCCCGCACGGGGCAGGGGGGCAGCTGCCCCCCCTCCCTGGAAGGCTGGATGCGATATTTTTTTAAGCTTTTAAGGCGGGAAGCAGTAATAGAATAATTTTTTTCAAGCAAATAATTGTAATAACTTAGTTGATAAAGCACTGCTATAATTATACATAATTTTGGTTTCATTCACCTTTTCCGCGGTAAGATGTTACAAACTGAACGACCATAGCTTGCCCCCCCTAGTTTTGATCCTAGGTACGCCCTTGGTTATATCCTTAAATGAAAAATAGATCTATTAGAAAATTGAACTGTTATTTCAACATTATGTATTTATATTGTAATTGGGTCCTTCATGACTCATGGAAATTAAAAATAATAAAGTGCGCCCCCCTTGATGACATTGGCTATTGTTCACGACGTTAATGTTCTTCAAAAACAAAAATACGCACATCAAACAACTTAACAATTCACCCTTTCTTCAACGATTTAAAAATTCCAACTGACGTTTTATTAATGAATCAACGCTTAATTAGTTTTAGATAAGCAAGTTGATCAAAAATTTGATTCGTGGTTTTTATATTAAATACAGCAACTAAATATTCAGGAATATGTTGATATGGCGGTAATAATTGGAAATGAAATTGTGAAAACCATCTGTAGTTTGATAGGAGTATCAATATAAAATAAAACAAAACCCTCAGCAATTTAAAAACAACTGTTATTTAAAAATAAATCAACGATCAACCGAGTTCTGCAGCTGGACACGGCAAATTAGTACTAATCACAAATTACAAATTAGACTTTTTATAAGTGTTTTGTTGACTGACTGAAGAGGTTCAACTCTAAAGAGAGGAAATCAAACTACAAAAACTCTCATCTTATAGCTGCAAAATACACCATTTATGATGCAGAGTAGATTGTTCACAATGTTCAAAGAAACATTCGTAAATATTTCGCCTCCCTATTTCGAAACAATGATTTTAATTTTTCGCAGGTTATAATATGTTTTGAGAAATGCTTATACATACCATTTTCAATTTTATTAAAATATTAAATTTACTGACGATTTTGTTTTTTATTTGATGATTTTCTCAATAAGTGCCTTATATTTTTAAAAGTTACTTTGGGAGATAACTACCATGGATGAAATTTTAAGTTATGATAATCTATTACTAGTTAGTTAACTCCATGTTATGGCAATTTCCTTCCAAAGTAGCGATATCTAGTGGAATGCATTACTGACCTTGGGAATTCAAAGGAGTTGCTTACATCTATTGTTAATTATTTTACATCGCCATTCTAAACATGCCAAGATACAATCGCTAATAAAGAAATAAATTAATTTTAAAGAGAGACCACGACAGAACTGTTTCAAGACTGTTGTGTATGTTTAACACACAAATGACAGCTAGATTAGTATGTTTGAATACAATTTTGAAATCACTACGCAATGAAAGATTATACTAATTTTGAAATTAAATAAATTAATGTATTCTGATTTATTTTTGTCAGCTGAATTATAAAATTTAATTGTAGAGATTAACATCTCTGCCAAACTTATCGCTTTAAAGTTCTGTTACTGTATTGATAAACTTCATTAATAATTGGCGAAAATAATTGCTATTCATAAAAATGAAAGCGAGATATAAAAGCTTGTAGCGGCATAACCGTTCACCGACTTCGATTTTCGAAATCGATCGAGCAGCCAGTAATCGATTATTTGAATTGTCGCTCGAATGGCAGTGCCTGCTCTGCCTTGATACCAGCAGTTTGGTAATTTTCTCAGGTTTTCAGGTTATCCCAAGATACCAAATACTTGCATGGATGTTGATACTTGGTGAGGTATACTGGCTAACACTGCTCGTAAACACTAGTATTAGAAAAAGGCTGTTATCACTATTATCTTCATTGCTGTTTTGGAAGAAGGTTATGATAACTAAGAAATTATTTTTGTGCTGTATATAATTGGACCAAATTTTGCAAAGTTTATCAAGTCATCGTTAACGTGAGTTTTTTTTCTTTTTTTTATTGCTGTGTTCTCATTTAATCATTGTAAATAAAGAAGAAATTTATTTTATGGAAATAATTTATTTATTTAATTTTCCCTTTTTGAACACGCTTTAGTTTGTTAAGAGCCTTCTAATTTTCTTCTCAAAACATCTTAACAACTGGTGACCCCGACGTGATGACTGACTCTACGGCACAACAGTCTTCACAGCAGATGGAGCAAATTTCAGCGTTTAACGGTCCAGCAGGTAGGCTTCCCGGGTTCTACAAGACTAACCCAGCGTTATGGTTTAGGCAAGCCGATGCGATATTCACAACTTCTCGTGTTTCTTCGCCTCAAATTAGATTTCAGTGCGTTATAGGAGTACTCGAACTTGACGTGCTTACTCAAGTCGAGGATCTTCTAGATTCAACTAACCCTGATCCCTATACTAAGGTTAAAGATCGCCTAGTTTCGCTCTATGGTGAATCAGAAACCAGAAGAATTCGAAAACTGTTGGAGGAAACGCAGCTAGGTAATCAGCGACCCTCACAACTGTATCGACAGATGTTGCAGCTGGCAGGTACCAAGGTAAGTGCAGAAGTAGTACGCACGTTATGGCTGAGGAACCTACCTCCTCGCGTTCAGCAGATTCTCGCTGTTTCTTCGCAGAAAGAAGACTCCGATGCCTTGGCAGCTATGGCTGATAGGATAGTAGAAGTTGAAGCACCAACGGAGATAATGCCCGTGCACCATAATCCATCACCGAGCCTCTCTTTAGATTCTTTGCGTGAAGAAATTCGTAAACTTCGAAAGGAAGTAGCAGAGCTGAAACAGCAGCGGACCGGAGGAAGAAGCACCGAACGACGGAACTCCAGAGGAACTTCAACATCTAGATCTTCGTCAGGGGGAAGAAATCTATGTTACTACCATCGCAGGTTCAAGGTTAAGGCAAAGAAATGCGTCAAGCCTTGCGACTGGGAGCCGGCGGAAAACTAAATGTGGTGACGGATGAAGCGGCTGCCGTCACTACTCAACCTCAACGCCGCCTTTTCATGGAAGATAAGCGGTCAAGGTTACAGTTCCTCATCGATACCGGCGCCTCGATATCTCTATTACCGAGGAATCCTAAAGTTCATCGGATGGCTACAGAATACAAACTGATTGCAGCTAACAACTCTCCGATTTCAACTTACGGTGAAAAGAAACTTCAACTGGACTTGGGACTCCGCCGCATTTTCACGTGGACGTTCCTTGTAGCTGATGTAGAACGAGCAATAATTGGAGCTGATTTCCTGTTTTATTATAACCTAATGGTGGATCTTCGTCGTAAGCGTTTAGTCGATCAGCATACTGGACTTACGAGTCTAGGAAGGGTTTCATCCGTTTCAGCACCCTCAATCTCTACTATTCCTAGTGATTGCCCGTATGCTCACCTGCTCAAGGATTTTCCTAACTTAACACGGCCATCCCCTATTAAAGGAGTATCTCGCTCACGCGTGGAACATCACATAGAGACGACAGGCCGTCCCGTTACCAGCAAATCAAGAAGGTTACTTCCAGAAAAGCTAAAGGCTGTGAAGAAAGAGTTCGAGCTCATGCTAGAAGAAGGAATAATTCGACCTTCCAAGAGCCCCTGGTCAAGCCCGATACACGTAGTTACCAAGAAGGACGGAGGAATACGTGTGTGTGGCGATTACCGCAGACTTAATGCGCAAACAGTACCGGACAAGTACCCCGTTCCCAACATCCTCGATTTTACTTCTCATCTCGATGGATGCACCTATTTTTCAACCTTAGACGTTATACGGGCTTACCATCAAATTCCAATGGCAGAAAAGGACGTGGAGAAAACCGCTGTGACAACACCCTTCGGACTCTACGAGTACCTGCGAATGACATTTGGACTTCGTAACGCCGCTCAAACGTTTCAACGTTTTGTTGACGACGTTCTCCGTGGCCTTCCATTTGTCTTCCCGTACATCGACGATCTTATCGTGGCATCCAGAAGCAAAGAAGAGCACGATAACCATCTAAAGGAAGTTTTCACCCGGTTCAACGCTGCAGGTCTCTCTCTAAATGTTTCCAAATGTGTATTTGGACGTTCAGAAGTTGAATTCCTTGGGTATCACGTGGACTGCAATGGCATAAGACCTCTCCCGTCAAAAGTTCAAGCTATTCTTGACTATCCTCGCCCAGAAACTATCTCACAGCTTCGAACTTTCTTGGGCATGTTAAATTTTTACAGGAGATGTCTCCCTAATGCTGGAACTATTCAAGCTCCACTTAATGCCTTGACACACAATGCCAAGCGTAATGACAAAACTCCAATTCATTGGGATGAAAAAACAATTGCAGCTTTCGAGAAGAGTAAGAAGAGCCTAGCGGATGCGGCTATTCTCGCTCATCCATCAGCCAAAGGTTCTCTTTCCTTAGTTTGTGATGCCTCGGATCGTGGAATTGGTGCAGCTCTGCAGCAGAAGAAAGAAGATGGATCCTGGCAACCTATCGGTTTCTTTTCCAGGGCACTCACCGAGACTCAGAAAAACTACTCGACGTATGACCGGGAGTTATTAGCCATTTATGAAGCGGTCAAATACTTCCGGCCACTCTTGGAGGGATTGCACTTCCGCATCGTCACGGATCATAAACCTCTGATCCATGCATCTAGTCAAAAGCAGGACACAGCTGATCCTCGACGAATTCGCCAACTTAACTACATCAGTCAGTTTTCTACTGATATAGCTCACCTACCTGGTCAGGAAAATGTAGTTGCTGACTCTCTATCCCGTATCTCGCAAATCGAACTAACTGAAGATCTCGGCGGACTGGCAGAAGCGCAGAAGCAGGATCAGACCGTAGAAGAACTCAGGAAGAACCCACGTCTGCAGATGAAGCTGATCGAATTACCCGGAACCAACCAGACTCTTCTTTGTGAGATGTCAACCAACAGGGCAAGGCCTTATCTACCACAGCCGTTTCGACGTTCCGCATTCGACCGATTGCACAACCTAAGCCACCCAGGTGTGAAATCATCAAGGAAGATCATCTCTCAGCGCTATTTCTGGCCAGGGATGAACATCGACATCGGTAAGTGGGCTAAAACTTGTATTGCGTGCCAGAGAAGCAAAATTCACAAGCACACCATCTCTCCCCTAGGAACTTTCAAACCAGCTTGCAGGTTTCAGCACGTACACCTAGATATTGTAGGACCTCTTTTACCATCGGACGGGATGAGGTATCTACTTACGATGGTGGATCGAGCTACAAGATGGCCCGAGGCTATACCCATTAGCGACATCAGTGCAACCACGATCTCGCAGACATTCTATGCCTCATGGGTCGCCCGTTTCGGAACACCTCAGCGAATCACCACCGATCAAGGACGACAGTTTGAAGCAGATCTTTTTCAACGGCTGAACGCTCTCTTGGGGATTAAGAAGATCAGGACGACAGCCTACCATCCCCAAAGCAACGGTTGCGTCGAGAGGTGGCATCGCAGTTTGAAGGCAGCACTTATCGCTCATCTCTCCTCTACTCGCTGGACGCAAGTTCTACCTACAGTCCTCCTTGGCCTACGTTCAACCTTCCGTGAGGACATGGAAGCCAGCGTAGCTGAGGCAGTTTATGGACAGGCGTTACGGTTGCCTGGCGATTTTTTTGACGAACCTACGAAGGAGGCAGAGCCCATTGTCGCCCTCCAACAACTTAAAGAAGACCTCTCACGCTTAACACCTGCTAGCTCTCGGGAGATTCATCACCGCCGCACATTTCAGCATAAAGACCTTAGCACTTGTTCTCATGTCTTCTTGAGGGAAGATGCTGTCAAGAAGCCTTTAACGCCGCCTTATTCAGGTCCGCATAAGGTCTTGCGTCGTGGTGAAAAGCTTTTTACTATCTTAATGAGGGATAGTGAACTCACCATCTCAATCGACCGCATTAAGCCGGCATATCTCCTAGCTGAAGACGAACCTCGCAAGGTAGATCCTACCAGCTATCAACTACCATCCTCACCCTTACCAAAATCGGTCACATTCGAAACATCGGCCAAAGAACCAGCAACGGCAGAAGACGAACCACCTACACCGCAAGGAAAAACTCAAGTCAGGACCCGCTCGGGAAGACTAGTAAAGAAGAAGCAGCCCTTCTGTTGTGACTCCGTCATCCAGGGGGGGAGTGATGTAGCGGCATAACCGTTCACCGACTTCGATTTTCGAAATCGATCGAGCAGCCAGTAATCGATTATTTGAATTGTCGCTCGAATGGCAGTGCCTGCTCTGCCTTGATACCAGCAGTTTGGTAATTTTCTCAGGTTTTCAGGTTATCCCAAGATACCAAATACTTGCATGGATGTTGATACTTGGTGAGGTATACTGGCTAACACTGCTCGTAAACACTAGTATTAGAAAAAGGCTGTTATCACTATTATCTTCATTGCTGTTTTGGAAGAAGGTTATGATAACTAAGAAATTATTTTTGTGCTGTATATAATTGGACCAAATTTTGCAAAGTTTATCAAGTCATCGTTAACGTGAGTTTTTTTTCTTTTTTTTATTGCTGTGTTCTCATTTAATCATTGTAAATAAAGAAGAAATTTATTTTATGGAAATAATTTATTTATTTAATTTTCCCTTTTTGAACACGCTTTAGTTTGTTAAGAGCCTTCTAATTTTCTTCTCAAAACATCTTAACAAGCTAATGATTCAAAAGAGTATTATGTAATGGGATGGCGTGATCTCTACTCGAGTAGATGAAAATTTAAATCGTAGTAACCTTAGCCGCGGGTAACACTACCTAGAACCTCAGCATTGTTAAAGTGTTGGAGATGAGACTTCTGCTTTCTCTCCCTGACTTTTTTCATTATATTTATTATTTTAGATAACTAGGTAATATGACGTTGCATGCGTTTCTTATAAGAAAATATATTAAACATATTTGTCTTCAGATTTTATCATTTCATTACTTATTTTCTATCAGACTTAGTGTTTTCTAACATTATGCCATATTTTTACTAAAACTGATTTGATTTCTTGAATTAGAGTTTCCGAAATCGAATTTAACTCATTCTCTACTTGATACTAAGTTTCTCTTATTTTTAAAATCGTGTTTTTTTGTTATGGGCAAGATGTGGCAATGTCCAGCTTCACTTTTACAGTTTTTTTTTTTGTTATGAATAAAAAAAAAGTGAGTTAAGTTTGCCTTTAAATTATCTTGTCCAATTCAATTGGAATAACACATTCTCCATTACTTTTAGATGCTTGATTAATGATATGGGTCCAATTTATCCTTTTTCTTTTTTATTATTTGATAAATTTTAATACTTATTATCTCGTTCCCTATTTTTATATCTTTCACCTTCTTCTCTTTTATTGCTTCGTATTTACTCTTCATGCTACCAAGCTGTTCAGTACCTACTTTCTCTAGAATATTATTCAAATTTTGGTTCATTGATTGCTTCTTTCTTCCCTGTTAGCTTTGTAATATGTTTCTATAGTTATCTGTTGAGAAATCATGATAAATTAAATTCTATAAATTATTTATAATGAATGATGTTATTCAGTAGACTTTTATGTATTGTGTAGAAAGGAATGTGTTAGATTGGAGAAATTAATTTAAATATAGTTAATTTTTATCATAATATATTATTCGGGGGAAATATATATAGTATATGAAAAATTGTTTCAATTTTGACCCTAAGTTTAGGAAGCACAAATTTGAAGATTATTGAATGTCATTTCATCTATGGTAATGTATAAAGTTAATCAGTTTTTTAGCTTGTATACACCTATTAAACTGTGAGCTTGATTTGAAATATTCTTTATGTGTTAGATTAAAGCTTGCTAATACATTATGGCCCATATGAAAGGTGCCATTACGATATAAGTAAATAATTCTGGTAATTTTTTCGTAGTGTCGCGACCATAGTCACTTCTATAAAGCATTTTGTGCATTTAAGAATGAAGTTTTTCCCAGTGGAAAACTATATATGGAAGGAAGCGAACATTGTCTATACTCAGGCCTCATTTTTTGTGGTTCATTCATTTTTTTTTCCATATTAAGTTCTAATGTTCTATTAATCAGAGGGATTTGGTCTCCCTGACCATGTAACTATTATGATCAATCCAATTTTTACACAAGTTAAATCATTCATGAATGTTGCATCATGATGTAATTTATTGAAAAAAACAGTATTTAGCGACAAATTAATGACTTTCAATTTTACCTTTTTTCCAGAGTGATGGCGATGATGGAGCTCATGTCTACAAAGCTCTACGAGGCGTGCTCAACTCCCAGCTATAATGGTAGTCTCAAGCAAAGTTCATCTTCATTGCATCACCAACTGACACAGTACCAGCTACGGAAAAGGGAGCAAATAGCGCAGGCTAAGAGTTTATCGGTACATTCATTTGAATCCGCTTTATATTCATTAAAAGAGACTCCATGGAATATGGTTTTGGAGCAAGAAAAGAGGCCTCTAATGGGATTGTCTTGTAATGATTGTTGTCCACGAAGTAGGGTAAGCGCATGTTAGTTGCATTTTTGTGTTATAACTAATGCATAAGAGTTGAATAAGTAACTTAATACAAAGTTTTTATTCCTCATGGCTTCATAGAGAAGTAGAATTCCTAACCACCCAACTTAAATTTATTATTATTTTTATTCAAAAAATTTTTGGTATTGAAGTTCGACCTTATTTCGTGGGCTGATTCAGAACTTGTGTGGACCCAAGTTGAGAATAACATTTCGTTTCACCCATTTATTATCATAAAGATGTGCAGTAATGTATATTTAAATTTTAGTTAACTTGGTGCCACGTCAGTTGCCCCCAAATCGCCAACTGCAGTCGAGCTATAGATTATCGTGATGTTAAACAATCTCTTCTGCCTTATCATTACCCAAACTTAATATAAAGAATAAAAGTGAAAAACCTACAAATGTAATAGCTGCTATTCTAGATTTTAAAATATTCTTTAACCATTACAACTTGATTCTATTTTACTTTGGTCAATATTTTGGACTATTTAACTTCATTTACCTTCCCTCCGTTTAATACTCTGTTATCAATACTATAATTTATTTTTCACTAGTACAATTAATTTATTAGTAGTATGATTTGTCTTAATCTTCTTTTAATATTATTAACATTCTATGATTTTTTTAATTATTATAAAATACTAAGCAGGGATTTTTATAAAATAAAGAATATTTGATGAAGAAAGGTGGGTTATCCGCAATTTTGACCTCAGTAAATTGTAACAAACCTGTATGGGGTAATAACACAAAAAAATAATAAACCGATTATAAAAATTGACTAATTAGTTGGGTGGTTTTGATTTAATATGCCTTACATATCTTGTGTCGTTGACAAAGAAATACGAGAAGTAGCATTTATGTTATGTTTTAGTAAAAAAAATTTAACTTCTGATTGTTTATTGTAAGTACAACTTGAAGCTTATTATTCTTATGCATTGTTTTGCCTGCTTTGTGTTTGTTTTTTTATTTTATGCACATAATATATTATATATAACAATATATTCATGTTCATTCACCTCTTTAACTAGCTTTGGTAATCATAGATAGTAAGTAACATCTAATTTCTTATCAGTCATCCAGTTTTGGAGTGTCCAATAATTGTGTTTTATTTGTTACCATCTATAACAGTGTGTACAATGGGTCATACATTTTTTTCATTTGGTTTTATTCATATAAGGATTTGCATGGTTTTTATTGAACTAAATTTACTTAAATAGAAAACATTTAATCTTTTATGTGACATGAATGTTTCTTTAAAAAATATCTATACACCATATAGACACCTATCTATACACCACATAGGTGATATAGAAATGTATTTCTTAAGAAATATGTTCCTTAAAATTGTTTAGTCATTTAATTGATTAAATTGTTAATAAATATTCAGTTTTTATATTAACTAATTAGTGGCTGACAGATATTTTTTATATATATATTTTTTCATACAATGGTTTCATATGAACTTAAAAAATATTATATTTTTCAAGACTAAATAGAAATTAAAAGTACTGTGAGTGTTAAAACTTATTTAGATCACAGTTTAAAAATAGTCTAGCTCTGCATTGAAGTTAGATTTCTGGGATGTTTTTTGGTGTGAGGGGATGGTGTTTGTGCCTGGTGATTTTTAGCATATTTTTTATAGCATTCATTTGATCATAAACTTTGTTTCTGTTGTTTATTATTGATTTAATTATATTTATTTTTTAGTTTCAATTTTTTAACTCAATTCAGTTTTTTTATTTATATAAATTTGATATGTTATTTAGTTTAAAATGCTATTAGAAAAAATTGTGGACAATTTGTTAATTTGAGTTAAAATCATTTAAGCCTGATTTTCTCTCCTACAATCTTACTGTTCTATTATAATAAGTACATTAAAATTGCTCATAATTATTTTATTATCATTATTTAATGCTTTACAGAAAGATGGAGGAATCGGCAATGAACATTTTCCAATAGTTGATTTGCTTCGGGTTGAAACATTGGGGAAAATCAGGCGCCATGGGATTTTAGGTTCCATATTTCCTGTCATCAGGCATTGTTCAACATTTAAGAAATATGAATACCCATACATTTACGATACAGTAAGTGTATATAACATGACATTATCGCTTCACAAATTAAGAAATTATTATTGACTTATTTATTGATTTATTTTTACATACTGATATGTTTTGTATAATACATGATATATTTAGTGTAATTTTGCACTCCTAGTATGATTTATTGTTGTGTGACTATACAAATTTACACTCCAATAGAAAGGAAAGTGTTTCAAATTTAATTAGATGCCATCCTGTTTATTTTATAAACATCCTTTATCTATTTTTGTATATAAATTATAGGTGTTGAAGGATGAGAGTGTACAGCAGATGATCGAAACTTGTGCCTCAGAAGAAGCATTAGAAAATGGAGTCACAGATCCAACTGGAATTGAAAAGTTTGTTGAAAGACAAACAAAAAGAGCAGTTACAATTCTTAATCTCATGCATTCAAAATTATCTGATCTTGCTTTAAGGTAAGAATTATAAATTCTATAGTATATTAATTTTTATAACATTTCATTTCAAAGTTTCAAAACTCATTTCCGATAAAGTTGGAAAATCACATGCTTACCTGCCTGCTGCGTCGTAAAGACTAAGAACTGACTTCTTCGTAGTGTACAGGAAGCTTGTTAGTTGTTCTTTCTACCAACGTGGCTAAGGAGTACCGTTTTTCGATTAGCCATCTTATTCCACTATAGCCATAAAAATGTGAACTGAAGAGGGGGCATTCTTGAGTAGTTATTAAGTATTTGTTGTTTTACTTAAATGCCTCTGTCACAATGATTCGCCAAATTTAAGAGACATAGGTGGTGGAGGAGCGCCTTGAAAGGTGGCAAACCTGCCATAATATTCTTGCAATCTTGATATTATTTTTTTGAACTGGATTCCTACTTTTTTTTGTTCTGTCTATCCTTAGTAGTTTTAGATGACCTCAGATGATCTTTTTGTATAAATCAAGATGTCAATTTTTGTTGTAGAGGTTATCTAGACCCTCTAACGATATGTAGTAAAGTATTTGTTGGTTTCAATATGGATTGAACGATAAAGTAATTAGTCACGTTTATCATTAATATTTTATTATTTTTAAATTTTAGAATCGGCTCATGGGTATTCTACAAAACATTGCCACTGCTGTTTACCAGCATGTCCATTCCACAAGGTCAGATTGAGATGCTACAAAAGGCTGCTGCAACGGGTCTACCTCTCATTTTCCTGCCGCTCCACAGATCACACGTCGACTATATAGCAGTGACTTTTACATTGTGCAACAGTGGTATTAGAGCTCCATTGGTAGCGGCTGGTGAAAATCTTAGGATACCAATCTTTGGGTAAGATTCTATTCCTTTTTTTATCTCTGATTTTTTATAATCTACAAGATTGGTGATTTTTTTTATTTTTTACCATTTTTTTGTTATTAAAGAAAACTTTTGACTGGCTTGGGTGCTTTCTATATCAAACGTAGAATGGACCCGGTCTCAGGGAAGAAAGACAAACTGTATCGTGCTATACTCCACAACTATATGACGCAGTGTATGCAAGCTGGGCACTATTTTGAATTTTTCATCGAAGGAGGTAGAACCAGAACTGGCAAACCGTGCATGCCTAAAGGTATATATTATTCAAACCATAGAAGGACACATTATTTAACCCTCCGGCAAATGTGCTGCGGTGTTTGGACGGCATCTTTGTTTATTATATATTTTATCAGAAAAAAAGCAATAACTTATTTTTTTTTTTCTTTACTCATTGCTTTAGTTTTATACTATTTCTAATGAATGAAAATTGTAAGTTGTATAAAGAAAAGGATGGGAAAAAAAAAAAAAAAAAATTAAAATAGCTTTGGTGATAACACAAAAAAAAAAACACTTACAATTGGTATTATAATGTATAGAGATGATATAGTAATAAATTGCTTATTATAATAAATTTTGCCCATATGAACGTAGGAATAATGGTGGAACATGGTTGACCGTTGTTATAATGAAGAGGAAATGGTCGGGGGGTGCGGTCAAAATAAGTGTCACTAATATGTATGAACCACATATTATTTTATTTTTGCCAACATTTCGACCCAAATTTTAAGGTATAGAGTATTGTAATTATAAACATAGGCATAGAGGTATGGGTCAAGGTTTTAAAGGAAAATAATCAAATACACAGATAAATTTCACGATATACTAATTTAGTAAAAAAGACTAAAAATAATAGTATGTGTAAAAATAATTCAAACAATATTAGACAATGTAAAAACGAAAAAATTCGCATTTTGATTTGTGAAGAAGGTGCAGAAAACGATAAAATAACTCAGCAGAGTTTGTCTGAATCTTTAACACGAAAGGGCGGGCCGTGGTGTTCGGACCGCACTTACTGACCTACTGCAAATAAGGCAATATAACTATTAAGGAAAACCGGAAGACGGCGGGAACGACCGTCTAATCCTGCCAGAACATGTCGTTCTACAAATATCTAGGACCGTCAGCTCACTGATTCAATTAGTATTCATAATATTTTGAAAAATGTTCATATTGCAGTCCAAATGCCGCAGCGCCCCTGCCGGAGGGTTAATATAAATAAGTATATTTATTGCATTAGTATATTTTATTCTTAAGGCAATACCTATTCAATAGTTATTCATTTTGTCAATTCTAAGATAACCAAGTTTCATGATTTTTTAGTTAATGCCATAGGAACTACAGCAATGATATCATCTTAGAATAAGTGGATTTTTTTTTTAATACTGTTTTTAAAATTTTAAATGCATCTTCTGAATGGTCGTAATTTTTTAATAATATGTTAGTAGATGGGCATGTGATGTGATACAATAAGCTCCATATTAGAACAACATCTAACCAAGAATACATATTTCAAATAATAAATTTTGTAAACGTGTATTATTAATCCCCATTCTGAATGTCCTTTTTTAGAACATAATTTGAAAAAAAAAAATTAAAAATTGTCAGTTGAATCATAATATGTCATCTCTAAATTTTTCCACAATAACAACTTTTTTGTTGATATAATTCATTAACTATGTTACTTCAATGTAGTATATAATTTCAGGTGGCCTGATGTCTGTTTTTGTTGATGCTTATCTTTCTGGAATCTTGGAAGATGCTCTCCTGGTCCCAGTGTCTGTCAACTATGACAAAATTGTGGAAGGAAACTTTGTTAATGAACTCACTGGCGAACCCAAAAAACCAGAAACGTTAATGTCCGCCCTGAAAGGGATCTGGAACGCCATTACCAGTCACTACGGTCTTGTGAGAGTTGACTTCAATCAGCCATTCTCGTTACATGTAAGCTCGTTGTAATTTCTATATGTAATAGTCTCGAGACATTATAATTATAAGTATGAAAATCAAGGAAAAATATGGGTAATATTGTTAGAAAAAAAACTTTATTTACTCTTTGAAATTATCAATTTTTTTTTTCCTCAGGAGTTGGTGAGGTCATTCCAGAATAAAGTTATGAACAAAAGTGGTACATTTCATATAGCCCCATCCTCGGCGTCTCTGTACGGCACAGATATCCTCCATGAGGAACAAAGGCAACTTGTAGATAGTATCACAAGGCACATTTTATATGGTAAGTTAAATTATGCCTAGGTTGATGTTATGATTGGATTTGGCTGGACCCTGTTTCTTACATTTTTTTTTAATGACAGATTGCACTCAGAGCACAGCCGTGATGTCTACGAACGCCGTTGCGTTCCTGCTGCTCTACTACTTTAGGGACGGGGTGCCTCTTTCTAAACTTACGTTTGCTCTGGATCGTCTCAGAGATGAGCTCAGCCATTCCAAGAAGGACACTGGATTCAGTGGCGAGAGCAAGGATATCATCGAACATGCCGTAAGTCTAGAAGTATTTTCTCTAAGTAAATTATAACAATTAAGTTATCCTTAAAAAAGTTGATAAAAAAAAACAATCTATGAAGAAAATAATATAAAAAAAGTGGGCATGGGGGAAAAATCATCAACCAAAAATTATATTTACCTTCAGTCAGGTGCTTTACGAATGATTACTAGTTCAGATGTAACTTATCCGTCAGATCTAAAATTAGATTCTGTATAGACCTGAGGGAAATATTTACATATATGTTTACCCGGTACTTAAGAATGGTAATATTTGAATTTCAAAACAGTATGTTTTTATACAAATTCTAGGTCTTTTTTAGATTAGGCCCGTCAGTTACTTTTTGTAGTAACTGTTCTTAGGTACTTAAATAATCTAATCGAATATATGTTATAATAATAAACATTAATCATTCAAGTGAGATTATTATAAAAAATATACATGTTCACAAATATGCAAAATATTTTTGAACTCTACAAAAAAACCAAAGATGAAGCTAGTGCGCGTCTATTTTACATAAATAGTGGGATACTCCCAGAAGTTGTAAAATGTAAAAATGGACACGAAATGAAGTTCTATGATAAAAGGGAAAAATGGAGATGCAACAAGAGGGAATGCCGGCAAGAGGCAGGAAAATATGCTGGAACATGGAATCCTTGTGGGCGAAGGCGAAAAGAAAGAATAAAAAAGAATTTGGAACACGCAGAACAATGATAGACTCTTATTTGTGTGAGTCCCTGTGGAGGCCGCGCTACCAAGGAGAGGATTTGTTCGCTAGAATAATTTTAGACATAAAGGAATACTGGCCTGCAGAAAGTTAAAAGAAGAAGAAGAAGTATTACCAATTACTTGTTCTAAATATTAAAAATGCATATTCCAATAAATTTAATAACACATGTTTCCAATATAATAACTTTTTTTTATTTAGCAAATAGTAACAGTTACTACTGAAAGTAACTGGTGGGCCTAATCTAAAAAAGACCCCAAATTCTTTTACTACTGTTATATAGGGTAGGGTTCTCCAGATAGAAAAAAAGTTGAAAAGTCAGGAAATTGTGTTTTTCTGGAAAAGTCAAAGAAAGTTCATTTCATGGATTTTCGTTAAAACCGTTAAAAAGTCAGATAATTTTCCAAGTAATGTTCGCTAAGAAAATAAGAAGCTACAGCAAAAATGCTTTGTTCACAAACATATATTCTGTTAACGATTTCTTTTAATAAAGTGAAAAGTTATATAATTAATTTTATAGGGTAATTTCTTTTTTCCGGGATTTTATGTAATAGCACCCAAGATACTTATTTAACTTTTTCCTTCAATTTTGACCAATATTTATTGAAAAATGTTTCTTAAACAACTTGAACATTTGTGTCGATACCTTGTTGGCTAATTGGCACTTTCACATTTCATACTTTAAAATTTGTTTACTAGCTGTTGGCTAATTCTTTTCTTTCTGCTTTTGTAGGTCTCCCTACTTGGACCAGGATTAATTGAAGTAGGGAAGAGGGAGGGCGATGTCTACTACAAACCTGTCTCAATGCTCCCAAATGTTTTGGAGCTTAATTATTATAGCAACACTCTAATTTCTCATTTCTGTCTTAAAGGAGTCGTTGGTAAGTAAAATGATCAAAACCTTTATCAAAATCTTTATAATAAAATGACTCCTATCAATTACTATATTAATGAATATTCTAGGACGAGTTCTGTTAAACCTAACTGCTGACCAAAGAGATGCCAAAGTATCAATAGAAAAAGTAATTGATGTGTCGATCTTGCTTTGCGAAATTTTACAGTTTGAATTTATATTTACAAAAACATGCCAGCAGTTGAATAATGCCGTGTTTGATGTTATTGAAGAAATGACAATGCAGGAAATCCTTAGTGAAGCTGTGGTAAGTTCAAACTATTAATATATTTCTAATTTTTTCCTTTTCTGTACATAATGTGAGTCTCAAGTAATTTGTGATTCTGGAAGCTTTACTGTCATATTGTTTTTAAGGTAAAAATGTTATAGTTCATTCCATGTCGAGATGTGTTTTGCCTAGGGAGTTCGGTCTCTCTCTAACACGCTCTAGATAACTCTGTCCTTATTTTTCTGTGCGACATTGCCACTAATTTCAACTTTGTCCAATCTTTTCAGGAAAAATTCTATAATGTGCAGAATTTGATTCTCTATCAGCCTATCTTAAAAATGAAACACTAAAGATGAATCTACAATCACAATAAATTATTTTGTTAATTTTTATAGTTAAAAATTTTAATGGAAATTCTTGTTTCTCTCGTCCCTGTGTCCTTATTTTTTAACCGACTTCGAACGAAAGAGGAGGTTACTCAATTCGATACGTATGTGACTTTTTTTTTTTTTTGTGCCTTTTTTTTTTTTTTTTTTTCTATGTATGTTCACCGATTACTCAGAGATGGGTGGACCAATTGGAACGAAACCTTTTGTATCTTGTAGAGTATTTTCCCAAGGTGGTCCCATTTAAACCTTTTTGGAGTTCCTAATTTATTTAAGAAGTTATCAGGAAAAAACATGAAAATAATTATTTAATTATCTCTCAAATTGTTTACTTATTGGAAAAACATATGGCATATATAACATAAGGTATGCTCCAACAAGCTATTAAAACTAATTGATAACTAACAAATCCAAATATTGTATTACTGCTGGATGAATCAAATGGGAAAACCAACCAATCAAATTCAGAATCAAAAGAGTGGGGGGAGAACATGAGCAGTCTGTTAGTTATCGATGTGTTTTACGTGCTTGTTGGAACAAACCTATACATAACCTTAACTAATTTTTCAACATTAGATTTAAATGAAGATATAAATATCAGCAGAATATAATATCGCTGTCGTTTTCTGTAGCGATATTAGCATAAATAATAGATAGATGTATATTCACCGATAACAGTAAACCTTCTTAATTTAGATATAATCAACGGTTGGACACCATAATCATAAGACAACAAAATTCGTGGAATTCCAAGAAAGACTGAGTATTGGTAATCGTTTTAAAGCAGAATTTAAGACTTCTTCAAGTTCCCGAAGGATCGTTTAAATTTAAAATCGTAGCTATTATTGATTTAAATTAGATTTTGATTTCTATCTTTTATTGACTATGCACATAAATAAAGGATTCAGATACCTCTGTCTTCTTCCGGATACACTCGGTTACTGTTGAATATCTTGCCAGAGGTTTTGTGCCGATCCTTTATGGGTGACACATCTGTTATGTTATCCGGATTACTAGTATCGGTTTTTAAATTTGTTTCTACAACTATCGAGGCTTTTGCTGGTGTTCATCCATCAATAAAAACTACAAAATAAAACTTGATAACTACCCGAAAACAACCTCATTGTATGAAAGTCCCCCCAGCAAAAATTTGTCAGTCATGGAAATGATTGTTAAAAATGATGATAAATGCTACGCCACTAGAATTGAAGCAACATTGTTTAGCAATTAATTTTCTGAATAATGTTTTATTACGAAGGATATAATTCATAGTACTTCGGTAATAAATTTAGTCAAAAATTCATCGAAAGGAATTACGAACATAATTGAATCAACCTTTGGAATTAAGTCAGTAGTCTAATACGGAGAATAATAATATCCTTCGTAATAATAAATTAACCATATGTGAGTCCCAAACCCTGTTGCTTCTATCCTAGCGGGGCAGTCTTTTTGATATCGATAAATTTTATGGTTGCCCCTTTTTTTGCAGGGACTTCTATCCAAGGATGTAATCCAATGAAGTCGTGTATAATATCGCCATAGTTTTCAGAAGGATATTCAAGCAATCAACATTTAAAAATTACTTTCAAATTTACTATAGGTCATATTAGCATCCTCATTGATTCTCCATTAACGATATCTTGTCTAAAACCGGCCAAAATCTTGACTGTTCAGTGACTTATCTACTTCATCTTGGAATGGCCGGATTTATGTATTTATGTATATTTAACTGAACACATCTCGGAACACTGATTCTCTACGTAAATGACAAGTACTGACGACATTTAGCAAAGGAAAAATATTGTCATTGTGGAAAAACATTTTATGTGTTCCCTTCCCAATAGAACATTGATCTTTAAAAAAAAAAAAAAAATCCATTTATAATCATAAAACGTAGTGTGTTGAAAGTTGTATAATACACGCACCGCTTTCCCACTTTTCTGTGTGTATAATAAAAAGACCTGGGAAAGACAAACGTGGTAGAGCGTAAAAAGATTTCGAAATTATTAAACCAACGTTTATTTTATCAACGACTAATTAATTATCAACGAAATTTTTAAACCACCGTACGGTTTTCTACATTTGTTATCTTCTCATACTAAAAATTGTGAAATAAAAAACATTTTATAAAAAAATATTAAACCGACTTCGAAACCTAGGAACCAGTAAAAATAAATTCACTGAAAAGTATGAAATAATTACGTTCTGATTTTTATGAATACACAGCAAAATTGAAAATGGTATAAAAAGTGGAAAAGTGCAGAAGACGAATAATTTTATTTTGATTTGTACAAATACACACTAATTGTTAATAAAAATTATTAAATTTAAATATTAAATACTATGTTCAATACAACACAATCTTTTCGGAGGCGGCGCAAAATTTAAAAGTTTTTACACTAGACATTATGAAAATCTTCTAAATGGATCTTCTCTTCCCAGCTATTGATTTCAATGCCTACTAATGGAATTGTATCAGTAACATGATATTTCTATTTTGCGCCGCCTCCGAAAAGATTGTGTTGTATTGAACATAGTATTTAATATTTAAATTTCATAATTTTTATTAACAATTAGTGTGTATTTGTACAAATCAAAATAAAATTATTCGTTTTGCACTTTTCCACTTTTTATACCATTTTCAATTTTGCAGTGTATTCATAAAAATCAGAACGTAATTATTTCATACTTTTCAGTGAATTTATTTTTACTGGTTCCTAGGTTTCGAAGTCGGTTTAATATTTTTTTATAAAATGTTTTTTATTAGAGATATTGCTTTGAAATTTTTTATAAAGACACCAGACATTGCCTATACTAGTAACAAAAAAAAAAAAAAAATGATTTTAATGTTGTTCCTTTCCAATTTTTAAAACGTAGCCTGTAAGGAATTTTCGTACTATAGCAGTCTACAGAATTTTAACGTGAAAAAAGGGTAGATTTGGCAACAAGGCATGAGATCTACTGCCATCAGGACATGGAATGGACTTTAGTAGAAATATGATGATATTGTTGATTTTGTTTATACTGAACTAACTAGAGATACTCTTATCCATTCTTAAACGTTTCATTATGTTCTTAGTGATTTCTAGATTAGTGGGTTTTGAACTAAACATTATGATTGCTATAATTGATGTACGAAAGTTATTACTTTGAGATAACATTTAGGTTTTGAAAACCTGATGGTTTTAATTTCTAGCTACAATCTTCTGTGGGCATTACTTCTAAATTCTTCTTTCATCTGGATTATCGAAAGTTGTTAACAATATATTCCTTGTTTTTTATAAAAAAAGAAAAGTAACTCATCTGCCAATGCCTTTAATATGGGCTTCATTTAATGTACTCCGTTTTTTTTTTTTGTGTTTGCTTACATATTGAATTACCTAAGAACAATTGTGATTAACTTTAGGAATACTAATTTTTCAATGTGTTATCCTGACAAATTTTTACTTTTGTGTTTTCTTTTCATTTTTGTTTTAGACACAACGAAGTGGTAGGTCAGGCTATGGTTGCCCTAGGAATTTAGAAATAATAGATGATGAAGATGACGATTTTCTCCCTCCTGAAACATTTTATAAGGTATATAATATTTTTTATATTTCTCCAATATAATTTTTAAGGAGTTTTAAATTCCATACCTCTCAAGTCATTCATTGTTGATTTCACTTTGTCCATTCATGTTTATAACCAATATGTTTTGAATTAATTGTTAAATCTGGTTTTGAACTAGTAATATATTATTTTTTTGAAACTTAATATAAGTTGTGAATTAGTCTCCTTTACGTGTGCCTCTCAATGAAGTAGGAATGTCTTTTAAAAAATCACTTTTTCAGAGAGTCATTATTGGATACACATTTATTTTTTTTCTTTATTTCAGGTGAATAGGGAAGATGAGAAATTATTATTTTATGGAAGGTTGCTGGAGCCCCTGATTGATACTTACTGTACCGTCTTTGCCTACCTCCTCTGTATGATTGACCAAGTGGTGCCTGAACAAATTTTAGTGAAAGAGTTGCTAGCGACTGTCAAGGCTGGCCTAGACAACGGTAGCATACGCTATGGTATGTACACACATCTCTCTTTTTCCTTTTCCTACAAAATATGATTGTAAATATTGACATTACCTATTAATAATGCTTGAATAATGGTTAACCGTCATATTCAAGGAATCAAAATTATGTTTCACTTTAGTACTGTTATATTTTTAGAAAACAAATATCAATATCATCTACTATTAGGAGTTTTTTTAAAAAATATGTTTCTTGATATTTGATGGATTTTACTGCTTCCAATTTTTTTTTTTTTAACATTGCCCATTTTTTTATTAAGGTTGTCCATGTTAAAATGGCCACACCTGAAATATCTCAAAAAAGAAGCTTTTTAGAGAAAAGAAAATATAACAGAATACCACACTTGTAGGGCTGGTCTAGTTCGATAAATAGACAATCCCAGGTTTGAGGAAAAAAAGGTCGGGGTTCTGTTTTAAAACTAGGGCTTGAAAAACAATAAAACTGTGAGGTTTTTCAATATAAAAAACCTTCCTAATGTAATTAAGATTTAAATATTTTTAGAATAACTACATTTTTTCTAGTTATTTTCTGACAAATATGCCTAAATATTTGCCATTTTCTAATTTTATCTATGTTTTACGAAAATCTTAAGTTGGGTTTCACAATAGGAGTCCTAACAAGGACCAAAAAAACTCAATTTTAACTGAAATAATGAAAAAACACCTTCATTAATTTGAATAACCTATCTTCATAGTTCACCCACATATTCCTCTACTATTCCCAATGCATAACTTGGTGGAAATTCACAATGACTATGAATGCTCTAAAAACAGTCCATTTTAAAACATGGTAAAATTTCTTTTTGTTCTAGAAAAAAAAAGAAATTGTTTCTCCATTCTGTAGAAATTAAATGGGGTAATATGAATCTTTTCATTTATTTATTACAATTCATTGAATGAGTCGTTTGAGAACCCGACATGTCCGAAAATCGATTTTAGTTTTATTTTAATTTTGAAACCCTTGCATGCCGGGTTATCTAATTCAAGAAATACCCGACAAGACCCATATAGAATACGTCTATATTTGATTTAAATGAATTTTATACCCCTGTTATTAACACACTTATTTAAATTTATTACAGTTATTAAATCCACTTCGATCTCTTTACCAATCAAACGTGTGGCATTTTTACTACCATACTCCACATCGAATGACGATTTTTCAAAAAGGTCACTTAGAGACCTTATCTCCTAAGGTTCACATTTTAAAAACATCTTAACGATTTGTACTATAACTGCGGTTACAAATATACTGAAGGGTTTCCACATACCAATATATAGATACTATTTAAGTACTAATATGTTATTGATTATTGATAGTTGAGTATTTATATGTTATTGATTGTGATAGTGAAATGTAAATATGTTAGATATAATTGTTAGTATTCTTACTTCGTTTAAGGGGTGAAAGAAGAACATGATTTTTGCCTAATGTAAACAATGTGGTTAGTCCTCGTTTGAAACCGGCCAAAGAAACTGTTGTTTTAAAAACTCACTATAAATTATATTTTGCTAAGTTTTATTCAGTATCATTGTTTTCTTATAATGCTGTCTTCGCTCGTTTGTCTAAATTTCTTTGTTAGCTCTTGATTAATTTATTTTTTTTATTGTCAAGCTATATTTTGAAATAATTTTGACCTCTCAATTATCAAACCTTTTAATATTTTATGAAGAGCATAAATAGAGAAAAATCATCTCGGAGGTGTACTAGTGAAATTACTAAATTTGATGTAATAATTTTTTTTTTCTTTTAATTTTAATATTCTTGGATTATTTAAATGTTATTTCTATTTCAGCTGAAAGCCTCTCCACTGACACAATCAAGAACTGTATGAAACTTCTCGAGAAGTGGTCCGTCCTCGAATGCCATATACAGGATGGTACAAAGGTCTATTACCTCAACCCAAAATACGAAAGTGAAGAAATGTTGGCTTCAGTTATTGGAAAAGCTGAAATCTTCAGAAACCGCCTTTGAACTTCTCATCACAAAATTTAGTCTAATTTAAACTAACTGCCTCTCTTTCTCCAAAACATTCCTTATGTTATTGTTGATAAATATTTAATTTTTGTTATATTTCTTTTATTTTTGTACAGACTTGGCATATGTATTAGACAAATGTTCTCTTTGTCTTATTTAGTTAATAGGACATAATTGTTAAGTATTTATATGTTATTGATTGTGATAATTTTAATAGAGTGTCTCTGTTTGTTTTCTTTTTGTTAGTTATTGTAACTGTAGATTTGTAAATTGAGTCAGTTACCACAGACCTCTACTGTGAAATGTAAATATGTTAGATATAATTGTTAGTATTCTTACTTCGTTTAAGGGGTGAAAGAAGAACATGATTTTGTTCTACCGTAAACCACAAAGTGGTTAGTCCTCGTTTGAAACAGGCCAAAGAAACCGTTGTTTTTAAAATTCACTATAAATTATATTTAGCTAAGTTTTATTTTCTATATTTTGTTGTGATTGGCTCATATATATGATATATAATGGATTTTAAAGCAACTAAAAAGTTATTGTGTATATATAAGTGAATGGTGAAACAAGACTGACGTTTTGTTGCGATCTTGCACAAGTGAAAGAAATATTGGTGTTTTATTATTTGAAAGTTATTATATTTTTTATATTATGTCTGTGACTCCCCGTTTAATTTTTTTATACAAAGTGTGACATAATATTTAGTTAAAACATTGTTAAGTATTGCACAAAAAAGTTGTAATAATTTATATTTCCTTATCTTTTTTTTTTTTTTAAGAAGTTAAATTATTTGATTATTCTAGGATCTGGTTAAATGGTTGGTTGGAATATTGATTTAGTAGCTTAGTTCCTCTTAACAACATTATTGAATGATACTGTTCTTGTGTGGTTTTAAAATATTACCTTTTTCAATTTATTTGTTTTCCTGAACAAAATGATTCAATATTTATTGTTGGCACTAAAATTATTCAGTATTTATTGTTAACACTATAAAAAATTATAAAGTTTAAATGTAAAAAAAAGAAAGAAAGAAGAAGGTAAATGCACAAAAAAAGGCCTACGTTGATATGCAAAGACATTATCCTATTAAATGTCTTGGATATGTTAACTTTTTAATTTTTTGTTTTTAAATACTTGCCCTTTGGATTCCTTTCAAAAAGGTTTATTTCTATTTGTCTGTAATTTCCATCTTTACTTTTAGAAATTCATTTTATTAATGCTAGAAATATTATTTTTGGGCCAGATCGCTATGTAATCTTTGACGAAATATTCTTTTGATGGTTTAAGAACTGTTATTTTGTATAACAATAAAATATTTGTGATGGATAATGTGGCCAATAACCACTTGACAAGGTTGTGCATATTTTCTTATATAATGTAATTGTCATTGTTAAGAATGAATAGTCATATTTTTAATAAAGCCTTTTTATTTTATGTTTGAGTGTTAATGATTTTTTTTATTTTATTAATGACCTCTCTTCTAAGGGAAATAATTTATTTATAGTCCGAAGAGTTTATTTATGTGTACATATGATAACTGAGTTTTATTTGATTCACGGCAGGTCTCGATTGACTTCAACCATGAAGTCTTTGCACCTTGCGGATTCTTTAGGGGGATCATTCTAGGACATTTTTGATGAAAAAAATGCAAAAATTAAAATCCTGAAGGCGGCTGTTTTTTCATTGAACGATTTTCGCATTTTTGAACAAAATGTGTAAAAACTTAATTTTAATATTTATTCTTCGTGTAACTTTTTTCATATAGTTGATGGAAATGCTTCACTTAGGAATTAAATATTAAAAATTACTTAATTAATAATTTTCAATAATTGGATATTTAGCACTCAAAACTGACTAACTTCTAATTGTATACTGATCCTGTAATAATACATATAAATCCAACTAAGAGTAGAGAATAAACTGATAGATATATTTCTTTATATGTCCTTCATAGGATTTACCTTTTTGAGGGTGGTTTATTATTTGTTTTTATGAATTCATATCGGAAGTATATTTCATGAATGACAACTTGTAAAAGTAAATATTTTAATCATTCAAAATTTTAAAATTATTCAATACTATTTAATACTCATCAAATATAGGTATATATATTGGACGTATTTAAAAGCCCTGAAAAGGGCTAATATGCAATTTGGAAAATATAGGTATGTATTAAAAAAAAAAACATTAGATAGAAAAATAAATGATAAAGATTACGATACGTATATATAAAAATCAAATTTTTGTACATTTTACTTAAAAAATGCGAAATTTGTTGAAATGAAAAAACCGGCCACCTCTAGGATTTTAATTTTTGCATTTTTTTCATCTTAAAATGTCCTAGAATGATCCCCCGAAAGAATCCGCAAGGTTCAAAGACTTGATGGTTGAAGTCAATCGAGACCTTCCATGGATTGATAACTGTATCTCCATTTTTCTACATACTTATAGTCTGGCCATTGGATGTTGCAAAACAGAAATACCCCCACCCACGGCAGAGTTTAGTTGGAGCCTTCCCCTTCCCTGCCATCCATACCACTGTCAATTCAACCCAATCGAATTGATATGGACCCAAAAAAAAGGTAAAGTAGCTAAAGAGAACTCATCATTTATGTTGACTGAAGTCGAACAACTGAGGAAAGTAGCGTGTGAGTCAATTACACCTGAGAACTTGAGAGAAGCAATGAGACATACCAAAGAAATTATTGAATCGGCTTGGGTGAAAGAAGGAATCCGTGAAGAAAAAATTGAGCAAATGGTTATCAAGGTTACAGAAAGTTCTTCTTCAGCATATTATGTTGATTCGGACACGTCCGGTTCTGAGTGGGGACTTAAGGAAAATATAGACAGTGAAGATTTGGGCTGCTCTCTTCCTTAATAAGATCAATAACAATATTTCTTAAATTTTGTCAATAAATTACCTTTCATTTTAGTTCCTTTTGTTCATTTTTTATAAAATAAAAATAAATTAAAAAGATCAATAATAATGTCGCAGCTTTGCCAGCCAGCCTTTAAAATCAATTCTGTGATCATTATCTTGGTATTGATTTAATATAATATGTTATATATTAACAACATTACTGGGATCGGAGTTTCCGGTAGGTGGAATGTTGGAGGGGGAAGCTGCCGGCTCGGTAGAAGAGAGGGAGACGCGCAATGGAGAGAGTTCACTAAAACCGCCGAAACAAAAAATTGCTTACTCGTCGTGAACGCTTCATTTTTCGGCTTTAAAACATGGTTTTCGACGCTCCGTAGGGGCGTTCGAGTTAAACTCGTCGTATCAAGATCTTTAAAATGAGTCCAAATTAGATATTTTTTCTCGAATTACAAAAATAGGTGTCCATTAGAGTTCAACGACAATTTCGCTATTTAAACCCTTTAGGGGTTACGTTATTGAATTCCTTTCTTAGTGGTTACCTACATCGTGTTTAAAACCTAAATTCCGAACTTCAAGTTTCTATCATTAGTAGTTTTTGCCCTGCGTTGATTCTGTCAGTCAGGACAAAGCCTCTTATATATATAGAGAATGTTATGTTTTATAAAACATATTATGTTTTAACTGTTGTAAATAGTATTTTGTAAATCAAATATCTTTCGCTTTAGTTGTCTTTGTTGTTCTCGCTTTTAGAACAAGATCAATAACTGTATTTTTTTTTTAATTTTGTAAATAAATTACTTTCGTTTTAGTTGTTCGTTCATTGTTTATCTTTTTTTTTCCTTGATCCGCAACATCCACCGGCCGGACTATAGTATACTTATCTTTTTTAAATAAGAAAACATTGTTTTATTCCATATCCTTTCTCTTGTTTTTTCACTTTTACATATGAGATTAAAATTTAAAAAATGCCATAATATCTGTTACGGATGCAAAATGTGGTTACAAAGATGGTTGAGCAGCGGCTAAAGGTTTTTGAAATTGAAGATTGTTTGGACCGAAGAAGGACGAATATACAAGAGAATTCAGACTTTTACAAAATGGTGAACTGAGTAAACTCAAATACGAAATATAATTGAGGTGATGAAAGTGCCATGAATGAATAGGGTGTATATTTTCAAACTTGGTAGTGAATGAATCCCTAAAAGATTAATTGGCACATGACCAACTGAGAAACATCTGAGGTAGAGACTGAGAAAAAGGTGGGAGGATTGGGTTTAGGCAAATCTCTCTTAGTTGGGCTTTGACAATGGTCGGTGGAGTGATTTGGATGGAGATATGTAGCAATATATATATCTCAATAAAACTGAAATTAATGTATGTGACCCATATAAAGCTAGAATTACTTCATCTGGAAATACCAAAAAAGAATTTTTTTTTTTGTTGGGGGGGGGGGGTGGGGGGGTCAGTTTGTAGTTATTATTATTCTATGTTCTTGGCTATTAAAACGTAAACAACCAAGTACAAAAAAAATCTTAGAATAATAAATACGATCCCAAAAAGATGTTTAATTTTTTTAGACTTTGTATAGAAATATAGTTCTTTGAAAGTTACCTACATTGATTTTCGTTTGCCAAATATATATAACGGTTACCAATAGATCTATAATTAGGTCGTTGAGAGACCTTATAAAACAAATAATTAGAATTATTAATACTTAATTTTTAAGATTAACATGCATATAGAGAAAAATAGTAAAGGTTTAGGATGATCATAGGAGTTTAGTATAATAATTAATTTAATCAAAGTATGTTAAAGATAAATACACTTGCCATGCGGTAAACCAAAAGCCTGATGTCTAGATAGAATATAGATTGAATAAAATTGAACTAAGATGCTGCAGCTATTTAGTTCAGGAAAGATCTACTAGATTTGAAAAGCCTATATCTGGATATACTATATGCATACTCAAAACATTATGTTAGTATAATAATTTCCATGAGAACAAAACAGTATATATGAGAATTAGGGGATGTGCAGCAGGGAATTGGACTATTGATACTGGACCATATTAGTTCGAGGGGAAAAAGTTTCACATGCTTGGGAATCGAGGTCAAAACTAAATTTCCCAGGATATCAGCAGGAGGGTCGTGGCTGGTAGTGGATGCTATGATTCGCCTTGGCAAGGCATTTTAGGAGCGGATCCAGAAAGTTTCTGAGAGGGGGGGCGCACTTTTTTATGTGTCATGAAGGTTCTAATTTCAAATATTAGTGCATAGATGTGTTGCAAATTTCTATTAAATATTTACGACCCATTTTTCATTTAAGGAGTTAAAAAAATAATTAAAGATAGCTCTCTTTATACAGAAATAGTAATACATAGTTAACTGGGGCGCCCACCTCTCAGGGGGGGGGGGGGGGGAGGCGCGTCCTGGATCTGCCACGGGATACCTTTCTTATAGAACAAGGTAAGCCTGTACAAGTCACTCGTGAAGCCAGTTGCTGCATATTTTTCTAATATTGTTCGACATATCCTCCGCCTTCGATAGCGTTTGGTGGCCCTCCGTACTCCAGCGGTTGCAAGAGTTCGACACCCCCAGCAACCTGTACTGCCTCGTGAGTAGCTACCTCAGTGGAAGAAAAGTCAAGATAAGGGGTAGCTACTACGAGGTAGAGAATAATATTCAGAGAGGATGTCCACAGGGTTCGGTACTTGGCCCGGCCCTGTGGAAGTTAGTTTTCGACCAGTTGCTGGGGGAGCTAGAAGACAGAGGGTTCCTTGCCACGGCCAACGTCGACGACCTGGCAGTTATAGTGGCCGCGAACAGCAGAGCCAGAGTGAAGACGGAAGCCGAGAGGTGCGCCAGTCTCGTTGCAGCATGGTGCGTGAGGAAGAAGTTGAGCATGGCAGCAGCTAAGACCCAGGCCATGCTCATCAGAGGCTCCACGGACAGGGCTCACCCTATAACACTGCAGATCCAAGGAGAAAGGGTACGTTTAGGTGAGGAGGTGACTTATCTTGGAGTAAGATTCAGGAAAGGGTTCGACGTAACCCCTCACCTAGCGTACCTAGAAGATAGGGTGACCCTGACCATAAACGGGTTGAGTAGGATCGGGGGTGCATTCTGGGGCCTCAGGTACCCCGCGACGACGACGATATACAAAGGAGTGGTGCTGGGTATCCTGAGGTATGCATCCCCGGCGTGGAGCCGTAACCTCATGCAGCAACAGAAGAGGAGGCTGGCCACCATACAGAGGAGGGCTCTGCTGAGGGTCACTAAGGCATACAGGACGGTGTCTCATGAGGCAGTGCAGGTGCTGGCGGGAGCGATGCCCCTGGACCTCATTTATAAAGAAGATGTTATGAGATATGATGTGAAGAGGCAGGGGCTAGATGCGCTCCCTGACGGGCTGCGGCGGAGGATCGGTGAGACCCCCAACGCCTGGAAGAAGATGCTGAGGGAGGACCTCATAGATGAATGGAACGGACGGTGGGTTAATAGCCAAAAAGGCTCCACGTTGAGGAAATTCTTCCCCACCGTCCAGTCAAGACTAAAGGCAAAGTGGGTCCTCCCGGACTATTGGGTCTCACAGATCCTGACGGGACACGGTGGGTTCCGGGGGAAGCTACAAAGTCATGGAAAGAATATTGACCCCCGGTGCCCCACGTGTGGCGTACCCGAGACCGCCGAGCACGTCGTTGTAGATTGCACTGCCATGGATGGACACCGTGCCAGGTTGTCGAGGAGGATCGGGTTGTTCGCCCTCGCCGAGACCGACCTCCCACGCCTCGTAGATGAAGACGTGTACCCCGCCTTTAAGGAATTCATCTACGGGTGGAAACAGGTGGTGGGTCCCACGCACTTCAATATCGGAAGAGGCCCGCCACCCGGTCTCGGCGAGACACCAGAAGACTAAGGAAGGAGAGCACCAAGGCTGGACCAGCCAGACGAAGGAGGAGGGACCATCCGGACGGATGCTGACCGGGAGCGCTGGACAGGACCGGACGGATGGAGAGGAATAGCCGGATGGAGAGTACCAGGAGGGCTGGACACCCACCCGGCGAAGGAGACAAGGTGCAGCCCCATCTTAAGGTGCACAACCGTGCACTGGGCTGCACCATAGTAGCGGACCCCAAATATTGTTCCCAAATTAAAAATTCCTTGAGAAATGTATAATAAGATAATTAATAATAAAGAGTGTTTTATTGGTAGCGGTGGGCGTACGTATCCCCAACGTATCAACCCACCGCTACCGAACCCCGTATGCCGGAAACGGCCAGGAAGGGGGAAAAAAAAAAAAAAAAAAAAAAAAAAAAAAAAAAAAAAAAAAAAAAAAAAAAAAAAAGTTGCTGCATATTGGTTGAAAGTACTGCCTTCAACAAATGGACGAGGCAAAATGATTAAGACTGTATGGAAAATGTCTGAAGAAGAAAAAGTATAGGCGAGCGCAAGCGAAGGTGCTGCTTCTTTCAGGAACTAGAGAAACGGGGATAGAAGCCGGGCCATTACCTGGGATTCATAGGGTCTTTTGGCGTTTTTAATTTATTTTTCCATAATAAAACCCAATTGAGCAAAAAATTATTTGAAAAATGTCTAATAGGTATTGCTCGGTCCCTCAGTGTTCAATTAGAAAATCAAAAGACGTGTAATTCCATTTATTTCCAAAAAATGAAAAGCTTCTTAACGGGTGGATTGTAATATCTAGAATAGATAAGCCTGTTTCGAAACATATGACGATATGTAGTCTTCATTTTAAAGAAAGTGACTATATTCATTCAGGTAAATATTGGTATTTGACATTTTATTATTCCAAAATGCTAGTTTTATGCAAGTAACATTGGGACCATAGTGTCATAGATTTCTTTTTCTCTTTTAATTTTCCCCATTTTTGTATTACATCCGTTGTGCTTAATTGTTCCAAGTTTTCAATGCGATGCCTGAAAGTTTTGACATATAAATAAATAATATGACAAAGAAACTAAGCTGTCATGAAAATGACAGCTGCCATATTGATTGTATGAATAGGTAATTAATGTTATTCCTAACCGAAAAACCGAGAGTAAAGTTAAAATGATGTTTTTGCATTTACCAGAACTACCAGCTTTGCACGAAAATTGCTTATTATTATTAATAAATTTGATTTCCACTTTTATTTGATGGGGCAGTCCTTTAAGATCGCTTGTTTGAAGGTACAAGGCTTGTAAAATGACTGTTTTTTTACTTATAGATATTATTCCACATGTAATTATATGGTTTGCATCATGGATAGCCTTCCCTTCAATTAATGGTATCTTAAAATCACCAATTATCTCAATCACATCAACTACATCTATCCCCGTTCCTACCGACATTTTGTAAATCTACTAGCGCACCCTATAGTCGATTGCGCCCGCCTATAGAGCTCTGAAGTTCTGAGTGAAGATTCTAAAAGCTAGGGGGGAAATGCTTAAACTTAATTATGCTTTCAATAGAGAGGAAAGACAGTGGATATGTTCATTGTGTAATACAAATGAAATAGAGGATACTTATCACTTTATAGCAGTTTGTCCAATTCTAACAGAATTTAGAAAACTATACATGGGAAAAAGTAAGTTGTCACACCAGGAATTCATACAGATGTTGAATGGTGAAAACTGGAATTCCCTCTATGATTGTGTTAAAAGGGCAACTAAATACAGAACATATTTAATAAATGAATTTAATTTCTAAATTTTTGTTTTTTGGTTTTAAAGTGTTTTAGAATACAGTGTATTCTTTCTAAAGTGTTTAGTTTGTTTTGGAATAAATTTATCAGTACAGTAGTACAGATTTAAGCGTGTACTTTATTTTGTTAAATGTTGATTATTGTATTAGGTATAAGTTAGTATTAGTGTATTTTAGTTTGTTATTAAAATATGCATTTTGTTTTTGATCAGAAGTTAATATGTATATATGTTTTAAAATTTTGTTTATTGGTAAAATTTTGTATATTTTATCTGTAAGGCAACTCTAGCAAACGGACTATTTCCATGCTATCGTTATTTTATATTTTTTTATATTTTGAAGAAAATAAATAATTATTCTATTCTATTCTATTCTAGAGCTCTGAAGTCTACTCGGAGGTATAGATACTGTGAAATGTATTTAGCTAGGAAGATATTGTAAAAGAAGAGTGAGGCCGAGTACTCCTGGGCACACCGAACTGAAGAGCTTAGCATTTAATGGTAACTTTTATTACAACATACTAGGACGTTTAATGTTTTGAATATTCTGTGTCCGACATTTTCGATATTTTCTCTAATAATACTTTTTCTGCCTAAATTTGGCACGCAATTCGCGGGCGCAATCGACTATAGGGTGCGCTAGTAGTTTGGCAAATTGTCGGAAGGAACGAGGATAGACATAGAGATAATGATGTGATAGAGATAATTGGTAATTTTAAAAGACCATTAATTGAAGGGCAGGCTATCCTTGATGCAAACCACATAATTACATGTGGAATAATATCTAGAAGTAAAAAAACAGTTATTTTACAAGCCTTGTGCCTTCAAACAAGCGATCTTAAAGGACTGCCCCATCAAATAAAAGTGGAAATCAAATTTATTAATAATAATAAGCAATTTTCGTGCAAAGCTGGTAGTTCTGGTAAATGCAAAAACATCATTTTAACTTTACTCTCGGTTTTTCGGTTAGGAATAACATTAATTACCTATTCATACAATCAATATGGCAGCTGTCATTTTCATGACAGCTTAGTTTCTTTGTCATATTATTTATTTATATGTCAAAACTTTCAGGCATCGCATTGAAAACTTGGAACAATTAAGCACAACGGATGTAATACAAAAATGGGGAAAATTAAAAGAGAAAAAGAAATCTATGACACTATGGTCCCAATGTTACTTGCATAAAACTAGCATTTTGGAATAATAAAATGTCAAATACCAATATTTACCTGAATGAATATAGTCACTTTCTTTAAAATGAAGACTACATATCGTCATATGTTTCGAAACAGGCTTATCTATTCTAGATATTACAATCCACCCGTTAAGAAGCTTTTCATTTTTTGGAAATAAATGGAATTACACGTCTTTTGATTTTCTAATTGAACACTGAGGGACCGAGCAATACCTATTAGACATTTTTCAAATAATTTTTTGCTCAATCGGATTTTAATTCTGGAAAAATAAATTAAAAACCCTATGAATCCCAGGTAATGGACGGGCTTTTATCTCCGTTTCTCTAGTTCCTGTAAAGAAGCAGCACCGTCGCTTGCGCCCGCCTATAATACATCTTGAAAGTATAGAAAAGTGTGGTAGTGTACCAACATAAATATTTTAATCATTCAGCTTCTTTTCTACCGTTCGCTTATTTTTTATTTGTTTTTAACCCTGACTACGTCTTAACCGAGACCACAGCAATTATTAGGTGGAGCCTTGAAGAATCGAACGTTATTATAAATTTCGAATTATATGTGTACCGCGTTACCATACAAAAACACTTCATCTCTGATGTACCAACCTGTTCCGTTTAGTGCCATAGGCCAATTAAATTTTTTACACATTTGAAAGAATTGTGTAGAGCTACAGTAACATAATTGAGTGAGGTTGTGGATCATATAAAAGAAAAAATACAATTGAAAAAACAAAAAAAAAGAGTTTATTTCTTCAAACATATTAAATTTAATATTTTTGAAAATGTGGTCAGGGGACGCGACTAATGGTCTAGGCCGATAATTCTTAACCACTAAGTATTATGTTTTGTTTTTAATAGGAAGTAAACATATTTTTTATTCAATACATGTTTTTTTTTTTAAGAATCTGACACTAAAATTAAAATAAGAATGAGTAACGTTTGCGTCTTCTTTCAAAATGTGATGGCTACATTTTATTATTTTTATTAGTTATTGTTTAAAAAGCTTAAAATGACGGTTCGGTTAATCGATAACGTATAGGTATCACTAATGTCGATACTAAGTACATTGGAAAAATTACTACGAAACATAGACTAAAACAACATTCACATTTTTAGTTCCTAAACCCCCTCCTCCTCTCATATTATCCATGGAGGTATAAATTTACATTTTTTAGGTTACTCATTTTATTAAAAGAGGGGGAGCGTTTTTGAATTCTGGCCAGGTGTGGGGTGCCAGTCACGAGCAGTAATTACATTACGCAAAACAAGTAGTTTATTTAACTGGCAATAATATTTATTTAACAATTGAATCAGTACCTTTGTTTCAATTAAATATTGCACCATATTCCTTACGCTCTAAAAGTATACCTATTTTAATAGTTAGGACCAGACAGAGTTGAGAGAAACTTAAAATTCAACGACTGGTCCAAAGTTTGTAGAGCCCTTTTTGTATTAAGATGAAGACGTTTATGTCAATTCATGTCATTCCACGTCAATTCAACACAGGCTTGGGCCTCACCATCTCACATTTATTTGAAACTAGCTAGGGTGCCCGGCTTCGCTCTGGTAGTTGTGTGCTAGTTTTAATAACAGAAAAACTTTAAAATTAAAGGAAATATTGAACAAAATTAGCACCTTCTTGAAACTTTCGTTTTAACTTGGTATTAACATTAAGATTCGAGAACTGCAGAGTCCGCCCAAATAAGGAACCCTGTATGGTGGTCCTATTTGACCCAGAAGTATAGAAACTACCGAAGATTCATAGAAACTTTTTTTTAAGATTTTTCTTCCATTTCAACCTCCCTTAAGATATCCCCCCGTGATTTGAACGGTTTCTGCATATCTCGAATCTTACTACTATTACAAAGTGAAAACCAAAATTTCTTGAAGGCACAATTTTTTCCTCATATTTCTTTTTATCTTGAACTATGAGGGATGATAAAATCTTGAATGCGGTTATTGGAGTTAATCTTTTTGTCAACTGGAATGCTCATCATACGTAGTAACCAAACTAACTTCTTTTTCATAAATACAGCAAGAACACTTCAAACTTTTAATTTAAGATTTATATTTAGTCAATTCATCTCTTTTTTTATGTCTAATTTTATTCGCTCACTGTACTACTAATAAATGTTCACTCATATTGCATTAAATTGACTTAAGTATATATTATAAATAGATTAAATGTAATGTGCTGATCATATATTAGCCTTATTATGAGAAAACTAATTTTTTAAGGAATCCAGTTGGTTTTCTAATTGATTGCTGAGATGTAAAGTACTTATTTTATTTTGAAACGCAAACTAATTATTTTCTCTTACTTTTTTAGTAATTTAAAAAGAACAGCTGAAAAAATATAGAAGGATTGCATACTGAATGAATGGACAATAAACATCGAGTGAAACGCACCCTAGCGCTTCCTGGTAGCCTGGAGCTCGAACTAATTTTTTCATTCATAAACTCGTATCTCAATCTCAGAGAGGCTAATTAAATGGTGCGGGAGGCTTAAAACTCCAGTCCTTATCTCTTCAATTTTACACTCTTAAGAGAAAAACGGAAACCTTCTTTTCCGTAAGGAGTCATATGGCTAAACGAAGACATAACTTCCATAATCCTACGTGGAGTCGTTTTTGAGCCTTTTCGGGACGCACATTGTACACTTTGCTTTATAATATATATTGATTTGGTACATGTGTACTACCTGTATCGTGTTGTACTACTTGGAATTTTGATAGGACTAATTTGGAAAACATCTACAGCAATTTTTAATCATGATTTTTTCTGTTTCTGGACCTAATTTTGAGGGCGTTGCAGGTCCATAATTCAAAAACGGGTTGACATATCTCAGTAATATTTCACAATTTTTCTAGTAAATACAAGTAGTACATATCTACCAAATTTCAAGAAAATCTGAGATGGTGAGGTTCAAAATGATATATTTTCTGTGTTCATTTGACGTGGAATGGCCCTTATTTTGTTGGTAATTCTATATTTACTGGAAGATGATGCGTATATAGTGTTCCAATTGCGGAATTAAGTTTAAAATTATGTTTCACTTTTCTCTTTATTATTGTCAGATTATCCCGTAAGTCAGTCACAGTGACAGGGGGTACATGTAAGAAATTACTGATTGCTTAATTCTATGTTATCATAAGCTAATTGACGATATAAAAAATGTGATAAATAAAAAAAATATTGTTATTTTTAGTTTGTTCATTGTTATTATTATTGTTTTGTGACCCTCAGTTTGTCTTTAAGACAAAGAAAGCAAGGCACAAGAGAATTTTTAAAGCTGGTGATTAAGTGAATGAGACGCTGTTTATTTGAAATGTGTGGACTGTATTTGGGGAATTTCACGATTAATACTAATTTAAGCCAAATGTTATTACAATAATGTTAATGGATCTATTGTTTTTACATTGTGGTAGTTCTTGAATCATTGCATTATTTGTATCTGTTGATTAACGGTAAATAATGTGGCTCCTGTTCTGTTCTCCTATCTTCCCCCTGGTGGCCATTAGTTCCTTTTCTAGTTCACTCAATTATTGAAGATCAACTGATTATCAACTAACTAAGGGTATAATAGATCTTTTGCGAGAACTTTTCTTCTTCCGGATTAAGTCCCCTTAACTTTTTCCTGACTTAATCCCTTCAAATCCCATCTAGATTTCTGCAACTGACCAACTGATAGCGCCACTGGAGGTACCGACCATTTTAAATTGGGGGGCTCCCTGAACAATCTAGCAATGTATTATTAGTGACAAGTGCTGCTGAATATCGAAATTTTCACCGAATTCCTAAATTGGAAAACTAGAAATTTATTTATTTTTTATTAAAAATATAAAATAATGAAATATTTACAGTGAAATCTGTCTTAAACGGATCCTGTGTAAAACGGAATTCTGTCAAAACGGAAAAATTATCTCGGAACTGACCGAATTTATACCTGAAACCACCTTGCATAAGCCGGAAATCTGTCTACCCCGGAAACGGAAGGCTTTTTTCGGTACGAAAATTTTCATAAAACGGAAAATAGTTGTTAGTTGCATTAATGAACTATCCGGTAGGAGACAGATTTCAAAGAATCATTCTCTGTTTAATCCAATATATACTCTGCTCTTATGAGCGCTTTAGCTTGAAAGTCAGGAAATCGAATTTTCGAAGAACCGCGTCCTGTAATCCTTCTTACTATGGCTGTACTGGTAATCCTCCTTCTATTTCTCAGTTTTCCTATTTAGTCCTTTTAAAGCTTTTGAAATATACACTTGTGAGTAGTGCATTTATCAAAATTAATTTTTCTTATTCGAGATGTCAGTTTTTAAAAACAAAACTTTATCTCTCAATGAAAAAGTGAAACTGATTGAGGAGCACGAAATGAAAAAAACATCGGTTAAACTTTTAGCTGAAAAATATCAAATCGGGTAAACACAAGTTTATTTAGTTAGCTATTAAAAATAAGAATAAAACTAAAGATCAGTGGTTAAGTGGAACAGCAGGCCAGTCAAGTCGGGAATGGTTCGTAAGTGCCCGAGCGAGAGGAATGCCGATTTCTGGGCCCATGATTCAAGCAGAAGCTTTGGAAGTTGCCCGAAAAAATAGGTAATGTGGATTTTAAAGCATCTGGAAGGCTTGATAGCTTCAGAAAAAGGCACAATATAGTATTAAATATAATTTCTGGGGAATCAAAAGATCCTAATATGGCGTTATCCTAATATGTATAAAAAAATCACTACGTAATAACGTATTTTCTATTTTTAATAAACGCTTATCTTAAAAACGTTATTTTTTAAAAATTTATTTATGTATTTTTTATTTTTAATAAATGCTTATCTTAAAAATGTTATTTTATTATTATTGTTTTTTAACGTATTTATGTAGGGGAGAGCGGGGTTGGTTGGCAACAGTTTTCACTTTTTTGATTGTTGAGTCGTTCCTGTTAATATAATCCCTATAGGGCTGACACCACTTTAAACTCCAACTATTAGAGTACTTCAAGTATTTTTTTCACCACATAATATTTAATACTAAGATCATAAAAAATTGAAGAATTCGTCAATCCAGAGTATGCCAACTAACCCCCCATGTGGGGCAGGTTGGCCTAAAAGGGGGGGCTGTTTAGCCATCTCATTCAAGTTCTGCCTGACACATATTATTGTTATTAAAAACTGCAGTATAATAGTATAATAATTTTGAATCGGTTTTAACAGCTTTTAAGGGAAAATAGAATGGCAATAGAAGAAGATAGAAGTTTAGACTGTCGTCACTTTCTGCATAAGAAAAATTGCTCTCATCCTCCTTGCTGGAACCAAAAACAATTGGCAGTTTCACCTTTGTTTATGTTTACCTTGCTTTTGTGAATTGCTACTGCTCCAACAAACACCAGTTTAAGATAGCCAACTAACCCCACAGGAGAGATCATATGAAAGATGGCTGCAAGGACAGGGGAGAACAATCAAACAAGAAACTGGTTAGTCGAAAGGTTAGGTTTTTCAAAGGAGTTTGGGGCTATGTGAACAGAATCGGAGTCAAATGTTTTGCTATGCATTTAAACCAAATTCACTGAAAATATAAAAATTTACTAAATGTTGTAAAATCAATCAATGAAGCACACTCTTCTCTACACTGTTAGCATCGGATTGAAAACTCAGGACATAAATCCCGAGGTCGAGCGGGTCACATGGTACAATGTTGGGGCCTTCACAACAGGTGTGACGGAAACCATAAGCCAATGGCCAACCTACCCCCTACGCCAACTAACCCCGCTCTCCCCCTATTTTCTAATTTAATAAATGCTTATCTTGCTACTGGAGTTTTATTAAATTGCTTAACCAAAAAAATATTTACAGATGCTTATTTTTCATACTTTCCAGCATAGCCTGTTTAAAACGGAAACCTATCAAAACGGAAAAATAAGGACGGACCCTTGGCATTCCGTTTTAGACAGATTTTACTGTATTTACTTTCTTGTATGCCATTGGATTCAGAGTACTTTAAAATGTGGAAAAGCAGTATCATTTAATCTCTTCTTTTTTTTTCCATTCAAGATAGTCCCTCTATTTGTGCCGGAAGTGATTATAATTAATAACAACTCAGGTACAGATCTCTGATTATTACCAACCGTTTTTTTTTTTTTTTTTTTCACAAGGATTAATCCTGATGGTAACCTGTTTTCAAAGCAATTATATCAAAGAAGTGCGTACCGTTAAGATGGCCCTTGCTTAAAGCCCAAGCTGATTAAAATGACATGCTAAAAAAGGAGATAATGACGAATCATTAAACCTAACCTCCTTGGCGAGCAATCGGCATGCTCTTGGTGGCAAATTATCGGTCACAACGCAAGTCTCCAAGGTTGGATTGGCAATGATGTATAGGTATTGTAACAAGTGCTAAATAGTACAATATCTAGTTTCAAGATCTGACAAAAAATAGTTATAGCTTTTTGAGAATTAAAGCCCAGCTCTGATATTGATTACTTTTTCCATTTTGCTTTTGCGGTGCCATCTGAAAAATATGTACGTTACCTAGGGCTAAACTTGGACAAAAGACCCACTTGGAACATACATACAAAACAAAAAAGACAAGAACTGACAAGACGATATAAACAACTGTCACACCTCCTACACTACAGATCATCACTTAACTTACGAAACAAAAGACTAATATACAACACGTTACTAAAACCCATTTGGACCTACGGAGCAGAACTTTAGGGTTCCGCTAAACATTTACACATAAACAAAATTCAAACAACACAGTCAAAAATTCTTCGAAAAATTGTAAACGCTCCATGGTACATATCTTGTTTCCACAATACACAAAGACATTCCAACAGTAAAATCATAAATTCACGACAAATACACATTTCACTGTTCAACTTATAACCATCCAAACCCACCTGTTTCTTCTCTTTCTTCCTCCCAGTTACCCGTCCAAGGAAGATTGAAACGACAATGGCCTAGGGGTATGCTCGTGCACATCACCTAAATCGAGAACTTCTAAGACAATTGCATTCAACAAATTTGCTAGATGCGCTCCAGCGCAGGCGCAAATGACGCAAAATATAAATAAATACATTAGGAATAATTAGGAAATTTCATACATCTTTCCTTATATATACTCATTCTTATTTAAAATACTTGGAGCGTGATTCTAGTTGTTTAGTCAGAGGTAATTTAGGTGATGCGATGGACAACATTATAAAGCTTTTAGGGTTGAGAATCTAGGCCTCCCATTAGCTATATAATAATGTTATCCTGACCTTTACATCGGCCTGGCCATGGGCTGCCACAGTCACCCTGGTCCTTTCACCATTTCGGGGAAGAGTTTGACGTTCGGATTAGTTTAATAAGATGTAACAGATATTTCAAAATAGTATGTCGGTAGTCGTTGCATCATACTTTTCCGAAATTCGTTTTCATATGAATCGTATTCGGATCAGTCTGCGAAGTATATACATTCATCTATACCCCTCTTTTAATCATTTATCCTTCCAGAAAGTTTTTAGCTCGCAATATAATATTTTCCAGGCATTTGAATACCTCTGTTTTATCAAGAACGGACTATGCTGCAATTTCATTATTGATCTTATTTTTCTGGTAATTATTCTTTCTGACTTATCCTACAATTCTTATCTGGGTCCGAAAAATGTTTGACTGGATGTTATCGGTTCTGTGCATGGGCGGATTCATCCGGTTGTAAAGAGGAGCTGCAGCCCCACTTCCCTTACCCTGGGGATCTATAGACCAATCAGCTTTTTTACCTTAAGTTGCTTTTCCAAAACTAAAATTCTATTTGTTCAGCTTATCATTTGTTATTTGCCTTTCTTCCTTAATTTTAGTAAAGTTAAATTCTCTCCTTGAAACCTCTACTTTTTTTAAGTTTCCATCCATAAACATTTTTCCCAATAGCTTATTCTCAATGGGATCCTAGATTTTCTTTTACTTATTTTAGAGAAAACTTGTAAATAGAGAATACATCTAGCCTAAGACTGCTTTAATGAAATAAAAACAGTGTAAAAATTTTCTTCATATAATGTATGAGTAACAAAAACTTAAATCTTCTCAAAGTAAATTTATTATGATGATAATTTTTTATTTGTTTTATTTTATTTATTTATTTATATTTTAAGTCATTTGCGCCTGCGCTGTAGCGCATTTAGCAAATTTGTGGATAATGCGAAGTTTATCTTCGATTTGCAAATCGAATCATTTGATCTAAATGATGTGCTCGAGCATATCCCTCGGCCATTGTCTTTTTAATCTTCGTTGGATGGGTAACTGCGAGGAAGAAAGAGAAGAAACAAGTGATAATTCAAAGAAGAAACAAGATGGTAATTAAAAAAAAGAAGTAAAAATGGGATAGTAAATTAAACAATCTTCTCTATAGTATTTTTAAATTATGTTTTTTTTTTTGTCGTTACGTAATAACTTCTTTAATAATTGATCATATTCGATGATTGAGGTATCATTTTAAATATTTCCTTTCTCTATAGGTAGAAGAAAGAGTCAGATCACCCAAAAAACGACAGGAGAGCTTTGAATAAAATAATTCTTTATTTGGGCATAGCTCAGGAACTGTTGATTTTTGCCATAAAGTACAACAGTGAAATGTCACTATTTCCCCCACCCCCCAAAAAAAATAAAATAAAAATTATGAAAATCGGATTATTAGTTACGAAGTTTCAGCCTTTTGAATCCTGTTCATGTCTTAGTTTACATAGAGAAAAAATGTTCTCTTCTATGTACTATGGTGTGTGTATTTAGTCCCGAATTGTGGCTCTAAGATCATAGATTAATATGGTAGGTGGATTATTCCGACGGAACTACAAGTATTAATTACTTATTACTAAATTGAAAACTTAAACACAGATTACTATAATTTTCTAGTAATCCAAAATTAGTTCCTCCATTATGAAATAGTTGTAGGATTTTTTGTTTTTTTCGGAAAGCGAGAAGGAACTTGAATGACGATAAGAAAAAGGATGAAATGAACTTTCGGAGGTTTTAGTTAGGTTTTATTGTTATTGTTATTAATGAGTTTGAATTGGATCATTGGTGCTATAGGTCTGAGGAAATATTGACGCCGAGTGGGCGGTGGTTAAAGCCTCTGTTGCTCACGATAAGGTTGGGTGCCCCGATAATTTATATTAGTTATCATTAAGAACTCTGAAATTATTAAAGTTTTCATCACGATAATGATAATATGACCGCATTATTGCTAAATTGAAAACTTAAACACAAATTACTATAATTTTATAGTAATCCAAAATTAGTTCTTTGAATGTTCACTTGATTTTTCGCTTGCTAAATTACTTGCTCCTCCTACTTCTTTTCTGGATCTCTCAGTCTAGGTAATGAGCGAATGCTAGAGATAATGATTGTAGAGACGTCACAAATCGATAAGGATGGAACACTTAATGGTGGCTAATTGAAGATAATAGCTAAGCTGCCAAGGATCCGGCTAAATTGGCTTCGCACTCTTGACAAAAAACTATTTGAACGACTCTAAGTGATTGTAGAGGCAGTGGTAATGATGGCTCCGTTCCTGAAGAAGATTCATTGCCATTGCTAATGACTTGACAAATCAATATTTTATTTCTGTATCCATAACCTTTAATTATGGGTTTTGCTTTTAAATTAAAAACACAGTTCAGCGTCGTAAAAGCTGTCAATTTTAATGTTTTTTCATTTGTTTTCTCAGGAATAATTCACGATTTGTTTTATTCGAATAGTAATTTAACTCATAAAAAGTTATTTAAAAATACAAACATGACTGCTGGATAGTAGTTATGAATCATTGCTCTCAGATCTAACTACAAAATTAAACAACTCTGGCGCAGTGAACTTATCTCATAACTTCTACATATGACCCTACTTTATTTGGGGCCTCAGATACCCAGCAACCATGTCTGTATATAGCGGTGTGATACTGGGTATCCTGAGGTATGGCTTCCCTGCGTGGTCCCAAAAACTCACTCAAAGGCCGAAATGCAGGTTGGCTACGTTTCAACGGACGACTTCATCCTGCGAGAAGTCCCATTAAAGCAGATGTATATAACAGAAGGCTCAGCTATTCTCCCGGAAAATGTCCGTTTAAGGGTATCAGAGGACCCTAGAAAATGGAAAAAAGTCATACCGGAGGATGCTATTGAAGAGTGGAACGTGCGGTAGGTGTCAACCTCGAAAGGTCCTACATTAAGAAAGTATTTCCCTCCCAACAATGCACGTTTAGAAGCAAAGTGGGGCCTTCCTTTGTCGTAATTCCTTATCAGAATTTTCGAGCAAAACTTCTTAGCTTTAGGAAGGACATTGATCTCCTGTGCCCGACATGAGGAAACCAGAGACAGCTGAGCACGTTGATTAAAGGTTGAAGTTGCTAAGGGAAACTGGACTATATATAATCACGGAGAATGTGTTCCAAGAGTTGATGGCAGCCCTAAACTACGTACCAGCACCCATCAATTACAGAGAAGACCTCCTAACTGAGGTCTGTGAGGAATCGGAAAAGTAAAAATGAAAAACAGGGCATAATGCTTTGGTACTAAATGAGATCACGCTTTTACTCTCCTGTGTTGCCGAGAGGCAAGATAGGATGGATATAAAAAAAAAATATATCACTCTATTTTAATTTAAAATATTTTATTGGAAGGGTATTTTCATATATAGGTTTGTAACAGTAAAATAAAATAAACTTCGGAAAGACTGAGTACATGGCTATTTGCGCTGCATTGACGGTGATCTCCTAGTTGACTCTGAGAAATGTACAAAGGTGGATGTTATTAAATATCTGGGATCTTACCTCGACTCCGCAGGATCCTCAGAAACAGATGTACGGAAAAAAGTGGAGCAAGCTCGAAAAGCCGCACGCATGATGCACCCGGTTTTGTGGAACGGAACAATTACAAAGGAAAATAAGCGAAGGATCTTCCACTCCATCGTCGAGCCCATCCTAACGTATGCATCTGAAACCTGGACCAAGGCATCCCAGCTTTACTCAAGGGTCCAAGCTGTGGAGATGGACTTTTGGAGGAGATGCCTAAAAGTAATAAGGATGGACAGAATTAGTAATGACGTCGTTCGGAACAGGATGGAGGTCCCTTTGTCTGTCAACCACAGAATCGGGCAGCGAAGGCTAAGATGGTACGGCCATGTAAGAAGAATGTCCAGTGAGCGATGGCCGAAACGAGTCTTGGATCGGCAGCCGCCAGGAAGAGGGAGAAGAGGACGACCCAGAAAAAGATGGATTAGTGAAGTAGAAGAGGAAATGGCCGCCCGAGGCCTTCAGGACGGAGACTGGCTGGACCGAGATCTCTGGAGCTCAGCCCTGGTGTAAAAAGGCAACCCGCGTTGGAACGTCTATAAAAGTAAAAAGTAAGGTTTGTAAAATTAAAATTTATTGACATTTAACATATTAATTTATAACAATTAATCACCCTGCTTTTTCCAACTTTAGTAATATGTTTGTATGTGTATTTAAAGTCACTTTATGCTACTAAGGCTAATTTCAAGCCCCATTTTTCGGCTTCCTTGTAATCCAATCCCTCACCTCCACACTTGTATTTAAATAAAGGTGCATTTTTTATACCAATTGTACTTTTACAGGCAATTCTTATTTAAATAACACATTCAAAACTTATTCCAATTGGGACAATGAGTTCAATTAAAAAAAAAAAAAATAGATTTCAATACATTTATGTTTCCACACAAGAGTTCATTTATTTTAATTTTTAAATAACTAAGATTTGTGCCTCCCTCCAAACTCTTGATGACCCCACTTAGAGATCCACTGGTGTAATAAATAATACCAAATTTATAGAGACTGTGTGGGTTCTAGGAGTGTCTCCGGAGCAATGACCTACAGCTAATTTAATAAAATAAATAAATACGGAATGTAGCCCGTGGAACAGTGCTATAACTATGAGATTATATATATAATTATAACTAATAATTAATGCAATTACAATAATTTATATATCATAATTAATTCTTATTTATTTTATACAAGTTTTTATTTTAGATATTAATTTTATGTAAACCTTTAGCCTTACCAATGATCTACAGTATCACAATTATTTATGCGTATAGATTTACAAACAGATATCATTTTGCAGCCTAGCTTATTTGGATTGCAAGCATTCATTGAAAAATCAGATTCATATTATGACTTTCACTTGCCTATGTATGAAATATATCTTAAGATAAAGTATTTCATGTTCTATAAATTTCATACTTAAATTAATATAGTCTCTGTTTTTTTCGGTATTACAAAATAAAATTTTTATTTGGTTATAATAGGTACTTTAAATAAGTATAAAACACATAAATACAAAGTCGATAATAAAATCTTTCAATGCTATTCAAAATAAGAAATAGGAAATCCTAAAACAATAAATCATAAAATTATGAAGTATGAAATAAAAACTCCAGTATTTGTTTTTAATATTGTATAAGCTCAACATAGAGTATAGTATTATTTCTTGCACTTCTTATTTTGTGATAGAAGGTTTCTAATTCCAGTAAAATTGATAGGTTTGAAAATTTCACTTTTATTCTATTAAGATCCCCCACCCCCCGTTTTATGTTTTTATTTTTATTTCATTTTTATTATGATAAAAGCAGTGAATATATGATGTACACATTATGGTATGTCTTAATCATGGCTAATGTTCCAATTATTTAAATCAAGAAAAATGTTCGCTAAATTAAGAACATAAAAAATATTTGGAACAGTTTATTTATAATATTGATTAGAACCAAGCATTTAAGGGTATGCATGTAGTTCAATATACCGCCAAGAGATAGGAGCACCTACCCTTATAGCATTTCCTTGGAGACCTATTTTAAAAATCTGATTCCAAGCTTAATAAAAATGAATGAATTTTTTTTTTTTTCTATTTTAAAGTGTAGAGGATTCATTTGTTTTAATAATTTGTAGTATTTAGTGTAGTAGTATCTTCAGGCACTGAAACCATTAATGACTTTATTTTATCATATGCCGTATGAAAGGAACCAAAATTACATATTATAGGTACATAACGTTTATTATACATGTTTTTTTATATTTTAATAATTATTAAATAATCTTTATCTGAAGAGAAAATATTTTAAGAGATCCTGGCCGTGGCCAATCTTTTGATCAAAAATCTGGTGCGTGCGCGCAACACACAACTTTCACTTACCAGCTTACTTAGATAAGAAATTGACGTGTTCTGTTAAATATAATTTCCCAAAGTCACACATTTTTCTACATCCATATGTTATTTTTGTTAATCGTTAAAGCCGTTTTTGAGTAAATAAAAAAACCCATGAAAATGATACAAAATTTATTAAGTAAAGTCCCCCCTCCGGTTAATCAATTTTAATGAAATTTTAACAGTCATATCTCGGGCATATACATACATCAAATACCAAGTTTGATCAAAATCATTAAAGCCGATTTAGAGTAAATAAAAAAAACACGTGAAAATGTTACAAAATTTATTAAGTAAAGTCCCCCCCTCCGGTTAATCAATTTTGATGAAATTTTTACAGTCATATTTCGGGCATATAAATAGATGAAATACTCAGTTTAATCAAAATCGTTAGAGCCGTTTTTGAGAAAATCGAAAAAAACCTAAAAAGTTATTAAGTAAAGTACCCCCTCCCTTTAAGTAATTTTGATGAACTTTATGCTGTCACATCGCGGGCATATACCTACACTAAATACCCAATTTCAGGATCGCACGGTTTTATAATAGTTTTTGAGCTAGTCTGTTCACACACCCACACACAGACCATTTCGCGGGACTTGGTCATTTCGACTCAGGGGACCCCAAAACGTGTATTTCCGTTGAAAACCGGAAGTCGAATTTTTTCACGATCGCAATACTTCCACTTACTATATATTTCATATATAGGTAAGTGAAAGTAATTACTATATATTTCATATATAGGTAAGTGAAAGTAAAAATACAGGATACCGTAATTGATACTGCAAATTATCGTCTGTCAGAAATTTTTAATGAAAACGAGTAGCTCCAGGGTCCAAAAAGAAGTATGCCACCAGTGAATATTAAAGAAGAATCATGCAAAGTATAAAAATATTCGAATTTCCGGATTCGCTTGGTTATTAATCCTGAGTGACACCAGCCTATAAGGAAATTTAAATTCTAACAAATATGTAAAAAAAGGTTTTACAAATGAATATGATAACAATTTTGATGTTTCTTTTGATAATTAAACACAAAAACTTTAAAAATGAATTGCAAAGAAAATGACATTTTTGTTCTGAAAATCAGCTGTTAATTGAAATACGACCGTTTACAGTATCAACTACGACATATAAGCAACATCATGAAATAGTAAACCGAGTTTTAATGAGCTTTAATTAAAAAAAAAATTTAATAATTTAGTTTCATCAACTTTGTTCATTGACTTCATTCAACTTTGTTTCATGATTCATTCATTTATTGGTTCTTTGGCTAATAATTGAAGCCCTTCTCTCCGTCAGTAGCGCAACTGGGATTAAAATGGGGGGAGGGGGAATTAGTTTATTAAATTAAAATTGTATAAAATGAGTTGCTGATCCGAAAATCCAATTATTGGAACCATTTTTTTCAAATATAATTGTAATTAAATTAATCATGTAATTAATTCTATTACGCTTCTATTAGTAAAATTATTGTTATTTTTAATAAAATAAAAAATGATTTTTTTATGAACTTCCTGGTTTTCAGTATGTACCATATATCCCTATACATATTACCATGAATTCTGTACAATTTAGACGTTCATTACCTATTTGCAGCTCACATATTTTTAGTTAATTTCAATTAACCGAATTTTCGATTGTCCATCATCCCCTTACAAGATTCCTGAGGATAATCGGTTCTCTACTCAATGAAATGTATCTTTTATTCGAATACGCAACAATGTACTTTATATTTAGATTAGATTTTAATTCCTATTGTAAATATTTTATTTGTTGTTGTTTGTTTAACGTCACTTTATGCCACTAAGGCTAATCAGACGATGCTAATGTGGAAGTCCTAAATTTTGCCTATCCAGGTATAATTAGGATAGGGATCTTTAACGAGTACCTGACATCGTACAGGCTCGGGACCTCCATTTTACGTCATATCCGAGGGACGGCATAGCCAAGAGTTTTTCACTCCCATTAAAAAATCCTAGGGCCACCGTGGAACGCGAACCCGCCACCTTTAGTATTGTAGGTTGTAGGTTGCCACTACACCATAGGTGACCCCAAATATTTTATTTATTGAACACACTTTCCTGCCTATCTAACGCTGTACATGTTAGTACGTTAAAGTTGCATAATTGTTCTTCCATGTCCTTATTCTTTGTAGGTTTCTTGCTTCGTTTCCTATTTACACCTCCTATATACGGAGTGCTGTAAATTTTATATTTTTAATATGAAAAGTTTTTTTTTTCTTTTTTTTTTGGAGCGAATGGAGTAGCTGAGAAAGTAAGCGATCACTCCTCACTGTCGTGTAATTATTTGTTCTGTGCATAGACTAAGGGCTTGGGATCATTTCTTCTATAAGCGGGCACTCATAATCATTTGATCTCGGGAAAATCAGCTTCTTACACAACAATACTTTAACTTAGCCTTGTACTCAACCCCAAAACCTTCAGGGAATCTCTTCTTAAAGGGTTTCTTTCTTCTGCTTTATTTGGACTGCCAAGCATTGGCTGGCGGATCCAGGGGGAGTGTTGTGCGAGCTGTACCCCCTCCTTGTGAAGATATTTCGTCCCCCACCCACTGCACTGGCCCGGGAAAACCCGTATAGCCTACAAGGCGAGGAATGAGAGGGACCAAAAAAGAAAAAGTTAACATCAGAGCTTAAGAAATCCCTCTATTGCTCCAGGATAAGCCAGTGTTGTGCGTGGTGCGGAAACGCGGTTATGAAGGAATTCCCATTTTTTTCTATTTAATGTTATCGAAATATCTTTTTGTTATTGTTATTGCGCCCGATTACGAATCACCTTCTCGGGTTTCCCAGGCTTCTTTTATCCCTTCATTCCATCTGCTTGGCCTTCCCCTCGAATTTTCGTTCTTTCATAAACTGCTCTAAAAAACCTTCTTACATCCTTTTCACAGACCATTGGTTCTATAACCTCAGACCATATTTCTAAACCATATTTTAGCTATTAGTACATGAAAAAAATCGAAGAAATATGGAACAAACTTATAACATTCATGAAACTTTAGTCTATTTAAATGGTAAACGAAATCATAACTATGTGGCAGACGTAATCAGGAGTCCGCCCAAATTAAAACGTTACGAGCATCCCAAAAGGGTAGAATAGAGGGGGGGGGGGTCGTGCCAATGTTGACGTAAGTAGGTCATGCACGTAAGATTGATGAAGATTAATACTTTTTTATTTATTCTTATTGATTTACTAACACATGCAAACCTACCTTCAATACGCATATAGGTATTTAATGTATCGTTACAAAACGCACGCTGAGAAGAATACTGGTATATTTCCAAAAGTAAAACTTTTAGGAAATCGGTTGCGGTCGCACTAATTTTCTTTTCATTTTCCTCTTTTTTCTAATGGATTTGAATTCCATATCTCTTAATTATGTCTCAGATAGAGCGCTTCGAGCATTACTCAAAAGTCTAAATAACTCGAAAAAGCATTTTTCTGACTTGTTCTTCCCACATTACGAATATAAATATATCCGGCCCCCTGAATTGAAGATATTGGTTTTCTGATAAGTTTTATTATTATTTTATTACCTAAATGTTTCTCATGTTTTTAAAAATATACTTATATAGAAATGAACGTATTTTGCCCTTGTTTAACATCAAAATCCGTTCTCCTATCCGTTATAATTACAGATTAAATATAAGCATGAGCAGGCCCTGCCACGCGTTGCTGTGGTTGAGTAGCTATAATGCGTTGAACTAATTATATCCTATTCTTTTTAATACAGTCAAATCAAAATTCACTGATAAAGATAAAAAAGTTCCAGCTAATCTAAAAACCAATGAGATTTAAAATAGAACTTTACGCAGAATTAGCGCGACCATTGAAAGAAGCGATATCGCAGGATTGGCAAACCTTCTGGGATATCTTCTATAAAGAAGAAGGTCGAAGCATGGAGCAGCTCAAACCGCAGCAGCCGCAGAGAGGAGGTTGTCCTCGCGCGGCTCAGGATAGGTCATACGAGGCTCACCCACCTACACCTGATAACCAAAGGAACTCCGCCAATATGTCAAAAGTGCGATGAGAGGCTAACTGTAGAGCATATCTTCCAGGGTTGTAGTTTCTACAGTCGAATATTAAATAAAAAGAACATACCAGCAAACATATAGACAGCCTTGGGCGATGATGGAAATTTAGTGAATATATTCTCCTTTCAGTCCCAAGAAGGTTTTTTTAAATATATCTAATACATTCTTGCTCTATATCTATATATATATTTTTAGTTTATTTATATATTTATTTTATTTTATATTATTATTATTTTTTTTCCAACTTTCTAAATATCACAAAATAGTCCTAATTTAAATATTTTTTGTCTTGTTTTTTATTTGCCAAAAATCCCAATTATATGATTCGATCTCTTAAAAAAGATTTAAAAAAAAATAAAATAAAAAATAAGTACCTACATATAAGATAATTAACGGCGTTGATAACCAATAGGTTTTACGCCCCCAAATCCAAATAACCAACCAAGAACTTTACGCCAAATTTGATATTGTTTAGTAAAGAATTTAGAAGGGTTAAAGTTTTTATTTTTTACATCTCATATTTGACTATAGTAAGTATTAATGATCCATTAATTTAGCACTTACTGGATTACTCCAGCAGAGGCGATATTAGATATAATTAACACACATGTAAAAGGAACTAATAAAGAATATAATTACAATAGGGTTTAGTATAATCACAATAGTTCACAACGAAAATGTAGCAAATTAATCTTTTGCCATAATACATATTCATTAAATTCAGAATATAACACATGATGATATGTGATTAGATATCATGTCGGTAGGTTCTATCTGAACAGGTTACCAAAATGTCTTTTGCTAAAACAAATAGATGCGATGCTTTCCCTACACATGAAAAGGCGACACATGATTGCCCATGAGTAAAACGCGGATTTCCTAGTCCAAGTAAAAAAAAAAATAGATTTGGCTACTCGATGCTTACCCACACTAAATATCGAAAGAAAATAAAGTGTTGTATCAATAAATCAAATTACACCGCCATCTGTTGGAAATTTATAGAACTTACAATTAATCACACTCAATTGTAGTATAATAAGCATTTATTTTGCAAAGAAAGAAATATTGGGGTCAATAATCAAGATAAAAACTATCCTATCTTTTAAGTTGGACAAAACTACACGCAATTAGCCAAATTTCATCAAAATCTGTTGAGCAGTTTCTGATTTCACTTCCGACAAACATCGGGACACGGAATTTCTATGTATATAAAAAGATATATTTTTTTAGCTGTAATGTGTTTCAGCCGCAAAATATGATTCCTCACATATAATCTGTTACAACATTGGCTCTATCTTTATATGAGTGCCTCATTAGATATAAATGCATAGCAATTATCCAAGCAAAGCATCAATCGACTTCCATACTGCAAAATAATTTTCCCCACATCCATTTTCCTTGTTTACCCCCTTAAAGATTGGTTGTCTCCAATTAATAGGTACGGATTTCGATTTTTACTTCTAATACCGCGTGAAGACCAAAGTTTCATGAATGTACAAATTTAGTCCTGTAATTGGTCATTTGTTATATTTTTCCTGTTCAGTATGATGTGTAGGCCTTTAATGGCTTTACTTATTCAGGTATTCCTAATTGATTTACCTTAATTTTTTTCTGAAGGAATCAAATGCTTGAACTGTGCGGTAGGCTCTTGTGAAATGACGCTATGGCCGGAGATAAAGATGCTTTGGTTTATCGCTCTTATAGACCTTATATTTTTTTATAAAGACCTTCGTTCTATTGAATCTTTTTCGCTTCGATGCGCCTATAAATAATAAAAAAAAAATCCCACATGTACAGACGCAGTTGGACGCAGATAGAATATGTTTTAATATTTCCTTGAATGTATATTTTTCTTTAAAAAAATTATTTTAAAACTGCACTCGGCTGCGCTTGAAAAATATGGATTACCAAATTTGTTTTTCTTATTTTCATAGCATTTATTCGGGATTTTATTTCTGGGTTAAAACATAGACCAAATAGCATCATTTTAATGTTGGTGTAATGTGTGAGATCGCTTTTCATGATTATGAAGGAAAATCGCTCTAAGAAACAAATATGCGATTTGTAAAAATTATTATAGTGTTATAAAGTTTCCGTTAAAAAATAAACTTTTTCAATGATCGATTTTCAAAGGGTCCTAACAAGTTTAAAAATCAGAATATCTCCGAATAAGGGTCTGGCCACACATGTCCGCACCGTAGCAATAATATAGGTTATGTTCAGAATATTTTTAGTTTAACTTACATATTACCTTTAGTTATGCCTAAAGTGGCCTTTGTCTGACATGTGTGGCCTGAACTTTAGGCATAACTAAAGGTAATATGTAAGTTAAATTAAAAAAAATATTTTGAACATAACCTATATTATTGCTACGGTGCGGATCCGGTGCGGACATGTGTGGCTAGACCTTAAATTGATGGAATGTGTCAGGTAACTATTCTATTCATTAATAAAGAAAAGAAAAAGAATATTCCAATACCTTCAAAAAATAGGTTAAACCACTGTGCGGCGTAGTGATAAACATCTTTCTATTCATTAAACATTTAAATTATGTACGACCATCAAAAGTGCTCTATAAAAGAGGATAAATTTATGATCATAATAAAAAACAAACGTAAACTTTTATCGTTCGCCGCATTTTATTGAATCGAATGATATTTTGATAGGTTTACCATCGCTAACAAGTGCCACATTTGGCAGATTCTTGCCAATCAAATGTCACATTACTATAAATTATTTTTATGCGATTTTAAAGTTTATTTCAATTTTTTATATTATTAATAAATATCTTTGACACAATATTATTTTGTTAGCCCTCGGATATAAACCAGTCCTTCAGCTGGACAGTTGGCCTAGATCCGGTCTCGCAGTTAAGGAATGTTGGAGCGCAAGCAGGGTGAGCAATGGACACTACAGTCGTAAAACAGAACCATTGCACTCGGTGTTGTGAAACAAGTAGTCAAGTATTGCCCATAATTAGGTAATAAAAAATATGGCTTTCAATTGATAGCATCTACTTCTATCCCATGAGGATGAGGTATGATGCTCCTGGAGAATATTTCATGTTAAGAATGGAATATCCGTTCTAATTGTTACGAAGAGGAAATGGATAAAATAAATAGCAAAAATATGTGAGAAATACATATTTTATAGTAGCCGACGCTTCGAGTATATGGAGTTTTTGGACAAAACTTTTTTGACAATGTAATATTATAGGGAATGCTGAGCTGATTACGAATATACCTCATATGTGGGGTCGGAAAAATATTTGACCAAGTTAGAGCCAAAAAAAAAGGCAAATCATGGTTTTGGCTAAGTATCTTAGATTTAAGGGAAATTAGGGAATCATTATCGGTTAGTTGATTAAAATGTATCTTTAATAAGATCATTAACCAAACCCAACATATCAAATACAAAAGATACTTTCTTCATCTACTTATAAAAATAATATTTTAAATAATTTTTAAAAGTAGGTACATAAGAGAAATCTAAATAAAATAAAAAGCTGAATCTTCTCGTTTAATGACGGAAATTTCGATGTTAAATTTATTTATATAAGTTTAATTAATTTTAAACTATTTTATAATTAATTCAAATTAAATTGAACATTAACTTAATTTTAAATAAAAAAGTTATTACTAAAAGAATTAATCTGATTCACTTGAATATTCGCTCCTTAGATTATCTTTTAAGTTCATATCGGTGACCAAATCTAAATTTGTTTCTGTCAGCTTATTGATAGTGGGCCAATTTTATATAAATTCAGTTCCAAAATTAGATGAGAGTTGATTTTAATTGAAAAGTCAAATATTCCTTTTATAGTGTAATGTAGTAAACACAATTTCCAAATACAAATTAAATAAATGTAAATAAAAAGAGGAGCTACATGGATTTTTTAAAATAGGGCATACTTTCAGGCACTGCTTAAAATTATTGATATTAGTCAATTCACTGTAGTAAAAACTAATATTTTTTATGGAATGAGTGTAAAAATGTAACGCAGATTATCTTTATACATTTTTATTCTAAATTAGTTATATTACAAATGTGACTTGTGACATAGGAGTCTTGTTCTGAGGTTTCACTCCGATGCTAGTAGCAGTGTAGAGAAGAGTTTGCTTCACTGATTGATTTTACAACATGTAAATAAATTTTTACATTTTCAGTAAATTTGGTTTTAAGACATGTCAAAACATTTGACTCCGATTCTGTACACAAAGCCCCAAACTCCTTTAAAGAACATAATCTTTCAATCAACCAGTTTCTTGTTTGGTTTGTCTCCCATGTCCTGCAGCCATCTTTCATACGATCTCTCCTGTGGGGTTAGTTGGCTCTCTTCAACTGGGGTTTGTTGGCGCAGTGGCGAATATGTTGATGAGAACTACGGGGGCAAGACATACCCAGAAATCATGACTGCATTTGATAAAACATCTGTATCAATCTGCACAATGGAAAAGAAGCACGAGTTTTGGTCATGGCCAAAAAAAAAAAAAAGGATGACATACGGTAACCCCTTCCCGATGTTGTTAAAAGAATTCCGCTACCATAACTGATCTGTGATGCCAAAAAACATTCTTTTTTGACTTTTGAGGATTGTAAGTATTTATAGAGGAGTTATTGTTCGCATAAGAATACTTATCCTACCTAAAGTTTTTGAAGATGTGTTGAATTCGTTTTGTTTTATGAAAAATTTGTTTTCATTGTTCTAACGCAATGGTGCTTCTAAGCCATTACATTTTTCTAGCTTCTGTTGTTTGAAATGTTATAATTTTGTTGAAATGAAATAAATGCAGCCGTATGGTAAAATGCAGCCATTTGTCATTCTGTTTTCCCTTAAGAGCTGTTAAAAACCGATTCAAAACTATTATACCATTATAGTGCAGCTTTTAATAACAATATGTGTCAGGCAGTACCAGAATGAGATGACCAAACAACCTCACCTTCTAGGCCAACCTGCCCCACACATGGGGTTAATTGGCATACTCTGGCTAGACGAAATCTTTAAATTTCTATGATCATAGTGTTAAATATTACGAGTTGAAAAAAATACTTAAAGTACTCTAATACTTAAAGTTTACAGTGGTGTATTTCCTATTGGGATTATATTAACAGGAATGACTCAACAATAAAAAAAAATGAAGACTGTTGCCAACCAACCCCGCTCTCCTCTACTCATTAATGCGTTTATTAATATTATTTTACTATTAAAATTGTGTTTAAGATGATTTATTGGAATGGTATGCGATTTTTCTTTTAATTATACATTTTTTTAGGGTTTATTTTTATCTTGTATAGATAATTCAATAATTCGTTAAAAAGTTAATTTATCATTGAAATTTCAAGATGCGTTTACACTGATGTCGAATACTTTCCCATCAACCGGGTTTTCGCGAATTTAAATCTGACTTGAACTTATTATTATTACGAATTTAACGAATTAACTTAAGTCAGATGAACAACTATTCCGAAAGAACCAAAAGCAGCCTCATATTTTTTAAATGAAAGTCCTGAAATCTTATTGTTCCAATTTTAGGTGAATATCAAATATTGGTTCGCTGTCAGCTATTAGGGCATTTACCCTATAATAAATTTCCGACATATTTCAGAAATATACTGAGAATGATAAAATTACACGTACATCTAAATTTAAAAAAAAAATGATCATCTTTGGTGAAGTAGGGTTTTAATTTTTAATCTTGTGCAGTAAAATTCAAATTTACACAGCTATGAACTAATTTATTCTGAGCGAATCGATTACATTCATATCACATGTTAATAAATTTATTGAATTAACAATTAACAATTTCTGGTTCAACAATCGATATATATTTATTAATATTTATTAAATAAAAAAATATGTTCACTTCCTATTAAAAACAAAACGTAATACTTAGTGGTTAAGAATTATAGGCCTAGACACCATTAGTCGCGTACCCTGACCACAATTTAATAAATATTAAATTCAATATGCTTGAAGAAACAGACTCTTGACTGTTGAATATTTTTTTTTTTCAATTATATTTTTACATTCACTTACCTATATATGAAATATATGTATTTAATATATATGAATTGCGATCATGAAAAATTTCGAATTCCGTTTTTAACGGAATTAAACGTTTTGGGGTCCCCTGAGTCCAAATAACCAAGTCCCGCGAAACGGTCTCTGTGTGTGTGTGAACAGACTAGCACAAAAACTATTAACCGTATGAAACTGATATTGGGTATTTGATATATGTATATGACCGTAATGAGACAGCAAAAATTTTATCAAAATAGATCAACCGGAGGGGCACTTTATTTCATAACTTACTTTCCCATTCTTAAGTTTTTTTTTGTTTTTTTTTAGATTTTCTGAAAAATAGCTTTAATGATTTTGATTAAACTCGTCATGTTTAATAAGAACCAATTGTTCTTTTTATATCAGGTAAGCTTTATCATTATTAAAATGTTCTGAGGGGGCATAAATGGGAAAGGGGCTTTTTTGTTTTCCTATAAACTACCTTTGTTTTTTTTTATATGGAGAAATTATCTGTCTATCGTTTCGCCTAAAAATAAGAAATGACTAAATATGAAATATAAAAAAAAATCAAGTGAACATATAGAGGAGAAAAAAAGAAAAATATTCCGTCAACTCATGAAATAGAGCCGACGCATGCGCATTACGCTTAATGACAGACGATAGTTTATAATTAATAAATGTGGACTACATCTATGGAAATACATCTAATGGAAATTATTTTTTTCATGGTGACTAAATGAAGCTTTCAACAACTACATAGAGAATTATAAAATAAGACGACTTGGAGTATTATGCTTGCATTGCCGAATTATTATAAGTAAAAACTTTTATTTTATAATAAAAAATTTAGAGTACTTTAGAGAGCAAATACAAACAAAAATAAGTAATTGAATGTGGGGAAATGTGTTACTTTGAGAAATAGGATTTAACAAAACACGTAAACTTCTGATGTAATTAAGTTGCTAAGTGAAAGTTGTGTGTTGCGCGCATCGCACCAGATTTTTAATTTTATTAATATAAGTAATGCCAGAGTCTTTTTTGTGTGTATTTTTTTTAAAATAAACATTCTTAAAAATAATGGCTGAATCCGTTTTACGAAAAGGTTTATATTTGTTTCTCAACCCTGTTATAACTCATAAATTATTGAGATATAGCTAACCCATATAACCTTGGCTCCGATATTTCCATTCGGCGACCCTTCGGCTCCATCATCACCGAGCATCATTATCTCAACCCTGATCTCTGTAATGTGAGTAGGTACACTACACTAATGTGCGTACACTAATGTGAGTACCTACACTAATGTTTGCGAGGAAGGCCGCCGTCGTTGAATGGTGTACCATGGTCGTCTCCGGAGAAGAAAAAATACCAAGCCATTGTTTGAGATTACCTCGTTGGTGGGGGTTTATGTACGTTATTTCGTAGGGCATCCTTTTTTTTTTTTCAGAACTTGAATTAATTCGACATAGTTGCCTAGTAATTGAGGAAACCCGAAGGGCAAGACGTGTTATTTTCTCAACTATAATTCTTTCCGCGAACGTATTTAGACAATTGTTAAATGAATTGCTCAATACCTCCACGTTATTTTTCTTTTTTTTCACCAATTATAAATTTCTAGTTAAACAACTTCTTCGAAATTATCACGTAAAAAATTGTGTATTTCGTAATTTTGGTAGGTAATTAATAATTACACATATAGGTTAATGAATGCCAAGTTCTAAAAACAAAATAGTGCCAAAAATAATACAGTTTGGTGAGCTAGGATGTATGTTATGATTAGGGGCGGATGTATCACAAAATTTAGAGGGTTATGACCCCCGGTCTCACAATCACGTGTTTCCTTTTGCCTAACAGCACTATTGTTTTTTATTTCCAAGCAGATGGCACTTGAGATCTAAAGTGCTACTTCCGAGTCATTCCATGTCACAGCAACACACTTTTTTTCCCTCACCATCTCAGATTTTAATGAAATCAGGTACATAGGATACCTAAAAAAACTAAAAAAAAAAATACCAAATCTCAGCTCAATAACTCAAACGGTTTTCAAAATATAGCTATGTAAACTCATTCAACAACACACAATTTTGTCCTGTCGCATCACCTGTAAATTAATATTGCAGCTCTTCTGGGCAATATAGAGACTTGAAGAAGGCCGCCTATGATGCCATTTTAAAGCTGAATCTATGACCTTCCTTATAACATGCAACACAATAGGGGTGAAGAGGAAATTTGAATCAAAATTTCAAATTGGAATTTCTCAAAAAGCCCATTTTTTAGAAATCTGAAAAAATCAGTAGAGTTCAAAGGTTGTCATTAATAAGTGTCATCAAAATTATGACGGGACTCAATGGATTCATGCGTAAAATAATTATTGAAAAATGTGAGTTTTTCTTGTGGATGGAAAAAAATACATTAGATATTAAGCTTCTCAAACTGTAGCCTATTTTACCAGACTAATTTCTTTACTACACTTGTCACAAATCTTTGAAACATTGTCTAGTTATTAATTTACAGATGATGCTACAGGTCAATTTTTTTTTTATTTTATTGTTTTAATGAGTTTACATAGCTTTATTTTGAAAACAGTTCCAGATGTTGAGCTGAAATTTGGTATTTTTTTAGTATATTCCCCTGTACCAAATTTCAATAAAATCTGAGATGATGAGGGGAAAAAGTGTGTTCATATGATATGGAATGACTCTTCTATGATTTAGCAGCTATGTAATTCCATTGTTGCTTTAGATATACAAAACAATAAAAATAGCTAAAATATTTGGGGAGGAGTCATGAGCCTCACCCTGTGACCCCACAGGTGGTTATGATCCTTCATTTATTTCCTATTTAAAACATGGTATTATGAGCTACTCAAAAGTAATATATTACTCCTTTGGAAGTAGTCTGCCTCAATCCAAAAAAACAAACAAATTTTACAGGTAACGCAGCACATCGCAAAAATTCGCGTGTTGTGGCAATCTTCTTTCAAACTCAATGAGATGTAAATTATAATAGTCAACTTAATTTTATTAATTCCTGCCTCAACATTGCCTAATTAACACGCTTTTACATAAGAATTTAAATTTTTTCAAATCGATTAACTAGCCAAAAATGTAATTTTTTTCGGTAATTAAGTAATCATCTATATAGATTGAGCTCTTGGTACTAATCGAACAAATCATTACATTTCAGGAGTGAAAGCAATTGAATTTTGAACCAATTACTAAGACATAATGACTCAAAAATCGATTTACTATCACGATTATCCAGTTTTCAGGACTTATTCAAAATAACGTACCATCAGCAATAATTTTGTTTGTTAAAAATTATTTTATTAAAAAGCTAACTTTTCGTTAACCTTTCCCATCTTCGAACATTTAAGAATAGATAAGTGGATCCAAATTGTAATTTGATATGTTCTGAAGATAGCATTGATACCTCGAAAACATGATTGTGAATGGAGCTTAATCTTCAAATGATTAATTTTACTCATCATAAAATAACAATAAAACATTTTTTGAATAAATATTAAAAAGATATTTTCTTTTTAATGAATATATCCCTGATTGTATATAGTTATAACCGCATATTTTATAAATCTAATATTACTAAAATATCAATAAAACTCTATGAACAATCGAAGGAAATCCCAGTTATCCTTAATACGAATTATGATGCATTTATCAATTAATATTAATGTCCCTTCTTTGAAGCGTTCTGGATTTTCTTGTCCTTGCTGTTCGGACTCAGCGATGTGAGTGCATCGCATACTAAATTCTGAGGCTTGATTTTTTCCTGAAGTGGTTCTCAATTTTATCGTAAACAATTAGTTTATTTTTATTCACGAATTGCATTTATCTCCGAATACAAAATAAATAGTAGATGATTTTTTAAAAATGTATATATTTATTTTTGCTGTATGCAAACAAGAATATCTACAGTTACTTGTTTCTTTCTATACTTATCAACGTGCAATGAGGATTTGCCTTTAACTACCAAGGATTGTTTGTTGCTCACTTATTTCTTAAATTATAGAAAATCTTTGAACCACCTGCCAGGCTGCGAACACTCGACCATGGTTTTGTAAGTTGTCATGCTAACCTCCACACTGCAGGTAACCTCAAAATACAACTAGTAAATAAAAAAAGAGTGAGTAAAAATAAAACATCATGGCGTGGAAAGGGCTTGTAAAGAATCTTCTCTTGTGCAGTGATCCAATATTATTTCTAAATGAGAAGGTTGTGAGGCCATCTTCTTTTCATAAACCCCGAAGGATTATCAGGAATAGAGGAGAAAGCAAGGTCGGAAACAAGTGGTTTTAGCTGGGTATAGACTTTATTCTTAAATGATGCATATTTATACACCATGTGTATATTTATATACATACACATACATTTAGCGCATTTGTAAGTTTTTTTTTCCTATAATTAGTAACACATCAAAAATGAATCGTGCACAACCCTTTACTTCTTGAAATAAAAATATTCCAAAGGATATAGCTAGACAATTACATACGTTGTGGTTTGTTTGTTTATTTAACTAGCTTTATGACAGCTATGGCTAATTGGACGATGCTAATCACTACACCGCAGGAGACCTCTCCATTACATACTTAATTGTTAATATAAATATTTCATGTTTGGTTTTAATAATGAAGAATTGTTTTTTCTTTACTTCCATTCCTAAGATTTTTCGATATGTAGGATTTTCCTGTCTTTGACAGTATGGCAATGCAAAACGTGGTGCTCAATGGCGTCTACTGTTATAAGTCTATATTTACTACTTAGGTAAACTATATTATGTTACCATGGAAAAAAATAATATCTGATTCTTAGGTATTTTCCAACAACATTTAAAACATATAGAAAACTGTTTCGCATGCGCAGTACGCCTTTCTTGTTAAAAATGGACTGTTAGTAATGTACTGAGCATAGAGTTGTCAACACATTTTAAGTTCTTGTTGAAACATATCTAACATAAATGTAGAAGTAATGAATTTTTCTGGCACAAATACATTTCACGGCTTTATACACTTTTTAAACATATATATTACTGCACTCATTAACGGAATTGGAAATTACATGTTGGGGAAATATTTTGCTTTTTTTCCACTATATTCAACAGGATATTTTCATATTTTATGTTTGGTCACTTCTTATTAGTTGGCATTCTGAAGGACTATCTGCGGGACAGAATAGCCAAGGATTGTTTACTCCCATTAAAAAATCCTAGGGCAACCACGGGACGCAAATCCGCGAACTCTAGTCTTGCAGGTTGCTATGCTAACTCCTACACCACAGGTGACCCCGAGACGGTTAATTTCTTTAAATAATGGAAATCAAAGATACTTTATTCAAATAAGTGTTTTCTTCGTCATTTACGCCACATCAGAGCATTTCTATGGCTATGAAACCTACCTGATATTAGAGAATACTTGATGCTCATTAAACATGTCGAGTATAATCAAAATCGTTTGAACCATTGTTGAGGAAATCTTCAAGATGTAATAAAATTCATAGAATAAAGTACCTCTCCCATTACTCAGTTTAGACGCACCTTAAGGCAAAAACGTACCATAAATACCTAAGTTTAGTTTCGCACGGCTTAGTCCTGCTAGTCTGTTCAAACACTCTCATACATACCGTTTCGCGGGAGTTGTTTATTTGGTCCCCAAAACGTGTATTTTCGATGAAATCTGAAAGTCGAAATTTTTCACGATCTCAGCTTCCACTAACTACATATTTTATACATAGGTAAATAACATTAATAAAACCGCTCTTTTTTAAATTAAGAGGGAAAACCTGGCGGTTGAGCGTGATCATGGTTAATCACCTCCGGGCAAGACCCTCGGTTTTTAAAAATAAATATAAAAAGATTACTTCCCCTAATTAAATATTTCTTATATAGGTAAGTGAAATTTAAACATTAATAAAACCTCTTTTTTGTAAATTAATAGGAAAAACCTGGTGGTTGAACCCAGTTTTTTGAAAATTGTATGAAAAGATTTAATTCATACAGAATTTAATTGAAATAAATTTAAAGAGCACAATTGCAACAATCTAAATTAAAACCGTGTTTAAAAGGGTTTATTGCTTCAAATTAAAATATATATATATATATTTAACAGTGTTTATTATTGTTCTGGATCGGGGAAAAATACCAGCTGAATAATGGATCAGTCTTATTTACTGCACGTGGTTATTTATTTCCGATGCTTCGACCTTGGGTGAATGCTCTCCTGATTTCATTCTTCCAGGTTTATTACTATACTTTTCAACATTGGCACGGGGATAGGAAGTCATAATTTTTCCAAGATTTATTGTTCCATTATAAGTATTTATTTTGTATTTAAAATATAGAATAGGAGCAGTATAAACAGCTTTATGGGGAGATCTAGTAGCCTGGTCTAGGTGATAGAGTAGCCGATTACATTGAAATCCCCGTTCCAGTTACTGGAACAGCGACCATGTTACACGGTCTAAGGAAATAAACGTTGCCTCACGTTGTTAACCTCCAACCGAAACAGGTTCCCCGTACGACCTTAGGAATCTATTGGAACGAAAATATAGGGTTTCTTTTCAATGTCAGTGCCGAATTATTAGGGAAAGTTCCAAAATTTACGACTAGTAATACATTCAAGATTAGTTTATTTATCACTGTGTATACTGACAAGGTCATGTCGAACAATTTTTATTGATCCACCTATTTAAAATATTATTTCAGTTTCGAATTCTTCGTAATTGCCATCATTTTTTCACTGTTTCGTGAAATAAATTTTTTATAGCGAAATATCTGTAGTTCTACAGTTTCATTCAATCGATCTACTTACAACAATTTAATATTAACATTTTTATATGTTACTTACTTACCATATTGTAACACTTATTTTGGTTTAAATAATTTTTATTAAACTAAAATAAAAATTCACATGGTATGACGAATAATAAAAACTCAAATAACTAACAATGTTACAAAAAGTATCAACTTGTAACGATACACTAACAAAAAATACTGAGCTTCAGAGCAAGAGTAACTCTTCAGTCCATTGCTTCTTATATTTAGTCATAATTAGAACAGTCTAGAAGGTTCTCGAAAAGCGTAGAGAATTATCGTACTTACATTATACTGTAACTCTAATGTGGGTTTATATAATTTTTATTTACGGAAAAATTATAATTCACAACGTTAGAATAACAATTAAGTCTTAAGGACGTAGAAAATTCTCGTTATAGTCACTGACGTGTACTAGAACAGTTTGTAACTGTTAAAACAAATAGTCTAGAACTCTTTTCGATTATATGTTTAATGTTTCACGTTACACTGTACGTATTTATAATTCTAGAGAGAGGATATATTCATATAATAGCTCACTCATTTTAATAACGTCATATTTCCAAAAGCTATGATTTTTCAGGACAGCTTAAACCAGAATAAATTTTAAGTCTCTGATTGAACTTTTTCTTAAGCAGCAGATCAGATTACTTTAAATTTATACTTTAAAAAATAACTTGGTTTGTCTGTGTGAATTGTTTTCACTTGTAAAAATTTAATAGATGTTGCTTCGATTGTGTTAAAAATATGACCATCTTGCCAGGGTATACTATTCTTTCAGCGCAATCAGAAAACAGTCATACCTAAAATATCAAGTATGTAATAGTATCCGTTAATATATAAAATCTTTTTCCCCTCCCACCTTCCGTCATAGTCGGAAACAGTTGATTGATTTGGAATTGAAAATAAATATTTTTAAAGGAGTGATCGATTTAGGCATACAAAAAAAATTAGAATCTCTAAAATAAAAAACATTTAAACAAAGCAATCCGTTAGCTTTTCGCCAATTTGGGTATCATCACGAAAAAATAATCTGGTTTCGGGTTTGGCATACATTTTTAAATAATTGTTGGTTGTAGAAGAAAATTGTTGTAATTGAACATTGAATCTGTGATGAATTATTGTTGGATTAATTTTCGTAACTATTCTTAAACATGAGCTTCCATTGCAAATTATATCCCAGAATAGATTTCTGTTCCGTTCATTATTTCACCAATGCTAACCTCACAGCTCTGATGTATTATTGAAAATTTACTTCTTTTTTTTAATTTACTAACGGCCGTTCATATATTCAACAACTTTATTAATTATTTCACTTAATATGTATATCCTATAAATTTGGACCTAAAATTTATTTAAGAATCATATTTATCTAATTTGTTATGTATTCAATGATAATATTAAAATAATTTCACATATTTTTTTCTGTTGGAATGATCAATTAAATGATAATTTGAATACTTAAATTTTATTTTTCTTATATGAGAGCATAATATAGCTTCGATTACCGCGTCGATTGGATATTATAGAACCTATTATTAATTGGGGCAATTGCAAATGTAAAGAAAAAAAAAATCCAACCAATTGTTTTGTTCTTTGAATGACCGAAAACATTTTTAAAGAGACAAACAAATTTGATAATATTTACCTATTCCAACTTCACAACAAACCTAAATCAACAAGTGTGACAATAGAGTACTATAGTAGATTAAAGTTAGAAGGAAAAAGTTTGCTGTTCATACTTCAGATGGCAGTCAGTTGATGTAATAAAAGCACATAAAACGAAATAACTAATTCAATGAATCCCCCCCCCCACTTATCCTACAAATTTTTCGTTTTTTAAATTTTTTTCCATATCAAAAAAAATTTCTGGGTTCTAAATAGAGGCAGCCTTCATAAAAACAATAGCCCATTTACCACCCCTTCATAAAAATTTAGAATGATATTAAAGACATCAAAAGGTAGTTAGACCGTGGCGAACCTCGAGTGGGTTGTAGCCATTATTATTACTCGGGGTTGGTTATGTCATCAGATTTCTATCTGCCATTTACTAAATCAGCAAACGATCAATAAACTTCGTCCTTGAATCTTGTATAAGGCGGATGATGTAAATATTTGTATATTCATTTGTAATTATTTAAAACAATAAATATTTCCTTCCATTGTATTTGGGAATTTATTATCTTCTCGTGAAAATAACATCCACAGCCGTTGTTATTTTATGGTTCCCATAATTACCAACTCATTTTTTTTTTTTTTAATCAAACTGTAAGTTTTAGGAATTTATTTTTAATAGGTACATAGTCCTATACTCGGTTTTAATTCTTCTAAAGTCATAATAATGTTATAATTTTTCAATTCAAATGAAACGGTCGCGGTCCGACCCTGGCCATCAAACAGGTATATTTTAAATAAATAAAAAACAAAACAAAAAAAAAACCTGACTCAAAGATCACCAATGAAACGTCAAATGCGTCAATTAGGTAGATATTATGTAATATCTAGTCACAGGGCGAACAATATTGCTTTTCCGGATGGCTACTAAAATTTCGAAAACACTGTATTAACCGAAAAAGGGGTTATCAATTCTATGACGCTTTTTAACACAGATTACATTTATTATTTTGAACAATGCTTATATCGAATTTATTAACCTAATAATTGCCTCAATTGTACCCTCTATCACTATATTTCAATGCATGAATAAAATATAAAATAGCTAAAAGCATAAAATTGCTTCTATTTTTTTAAAGTTTTTTTATTATTTTTATTTTCGACTTCATAGACTGAACACATAGAAAAACATGGCCTGATACAAGTTATTAGCGTAAAACGTACAGTTATTGACCGCCTCAAGACTACATTTCTGTGGTGAAATAAAAAAAAAAAACTTTTTATGAAGGGATCAAATTGAAACTGCCTATAGCTCATCTTTATCTATCCCTATAAAGACTCAAGAGGTTTTTTTGGGTCAAAAGTTCAATACTTTTACTTTCTATGGCAATATTTATTGTTAAAAGTGCAAAAAGTAGTTATTGACATCCGGTGGATTTAATTGTGAAATCTTCCCTATGGTTAGTTTGTTAAAGTCTTTCTTCATAGACGACTTAGAGGACCCTTCAAACATTAGATTTATGTATATCTTGAAATGAAATTAGGTTTGTTGTTTACTTGTTAACTTATAACTATACTGAGTGTCAATAAGTGTGTGGTTTACCTTAATTTCTAATGTATTACCAGATATGGTTACTATAATAAAGATCTGTATTATTTAGTAATACCACCAATAAATTTTCTTCTGAACTTTCCGGGAGAGGGGGGGGGGGAGCGTGAAGGAATTAAAATACGTGTCTTATCACACTTATATAAATATCCTAACCGAGTTCCACCGGAGAAGTTTATTATACAGCACAAGCTCGTTTATCCGGAAAACCGAATGTTGGTGATAAAAATAAAACGAATTATCAAATAAGTGGATTTGAATTTAGAAACTTAAAGACATTCTCCATTTGATTGAAATAGAATTACCAGCTATCTGACCATTTAGTTATAATCTTGTATTAATAATAAAATATTTGTATTTTTCTTTTTCTTTTTTTTTTTTTTACTTAATTAATTAACGTAAATAATTCATTGCAAAGAAGGGAGGACCAAACACAATCCAATTTATAATTATAATAGTAATTATGCAATTCTCTTATTCGAACTTCTGATTGGCTGTAGTTACATTTTACGACACTTTATTTTGCATCTCTTGTTTTTGTTGCCTTTTATAATTATTAGGTGTAATAAGATATAATAACCTCGCATTATTTTCATGAAAAATTATGGCTCTACGTCAGCCATATTGTTTTTTCGTCAGTGTTCGAATCTTTTTTTTTTCAGCGTGGAGATTAAAGTCACCATAAGGAAGAGATATCAAATTTAATAATGGTTTCAGTTCAGTTAATAATGGTTCCTTAGATAATTATAATGGAGGTATATATTTTATGTAATTATACTAATATTTAGCCATATTTTATGATATATTTACTCAGTTCCTTTTTTTTTCTTTCTTTCGTTCAGCTCAAAACTTTTTAACTTAAGTTTTTCGTACCGAGGGTTTTCTTTTTTAAAAACAGCTACTCATAAACTGTTGTTTTTGTCACATTTGTTTTCTATTTATATTAAAATGTCTGAGCCGTGTTTTTTGAAAACATGACAGGCTAAAAAATTTAAATATATGTTTTTATATATTTTTTAAAATTTTTTTAAACATATCTCGAAGTAGGGCCAAAGTATTATTAGCATATATTATATATTTAGTTCTTATTCGTTAATGGTTGTTTGTTTGCTTGTTTAACGTCCCTTTATGGTACTAAGGCTAATCGAACTATGCTACAGTGAGAGTCCTAAATTTCGCCTACCCAACTGTACTTAGGATAGGGATCTTAAACGAGCCGCTGATGCCGTACAGGCTCAGGACCTCCATTTTACGTCCTATCCGAGGGACTGCATAGCAAAGGATTTTTTTCTCCCTTTAAAAACCCCTAGGGTCGCTGCAGGCGGAGGAACCCGCGACCTACAGTATTGTTGGCTGCTATGCTAATCACTACACCAAGGTGACCCCATGCCTTCCCAGATATGTAATTTATTGTCTAATCTAGTATTAAATTGTATTAAAATGAAATTCTTACTATTTCTTTGGTAATTTTAAATATTGGAGTAATAGCTAATCTACAACTGAATTCCATATTGTATCGAATAGTTTTTAACCTATAAAAATCAATAAAGAATTGTGACACTTATTTCTTCCGAGAGGTCTCGAAGTGCCTACGCATGAAGTTTAATAGCACAACTCAACACTGCCTAACACGTGTTGTAACATTGCCACTGTTATTTATTCTAGCCCATTCGAAAGAATTCAGAACTATCGATAACCTTATAAGAGATTTTGCAAGATAATGTTGAGAAAGTCGGAATTCAGTTTCAATTGTAGAGGAAAATAAACTGTTATATATACTATTGTTGCGGTCAGCGGTAGTAGACAAAGCGCCTTTGGTGAACAATACATCCGTTGTTCGGTGCCGCACTGGCTGTCGGGGAAGATCAAAGACTTTGTTCTGGATGAACCCCGAACCTTCTAGAATCTTCCTAAGGCTTATAAATACCAGCTTTAACAAGCCTCAGCGGAGTTGTTTGGCAACACCCGTGGTGTAGACTTCGTAGTGAACAGTGATAGGTCTATTGTGATAAGATAGTGTGATAAGTGGTAAGCCTTATTGTGATAAGTTATTGTGGTGATAGTGTATGTCGTAGAAAAGACTCTTGTTTTAACCCGTGCGGTTTGTTATCAGTAAGTAGAGTCTGCATACACAGCCTGTTTTGTATCTGATAATAAGGCAGTAATTACCCTTGTGAGTATTAATTAATAAATTATTGTTCTAGTGTTAAATTGTTCATTTTATCGAACCCGAAGCCCGTAACAACTGGTGTCAGAAGCGGGTATATTTTTAGCATTAGCGTATTTATTTAGTTTGTTGTAAATAATTTTTCTGTTTATTACTTTAGTTAATTATTGTAATTTAGTTTATTGAAAATTTGTTTGTCTATTTTGAATATTGTTTATTTTATTTAATGTTTGAGTTTTATTTAATCTTTTTTTTGTTTCTTTTAATAATTAAGTTTATTGTTTATAGTGTTGAGAATTTCATTTGTAATTTAAATTTTATTAACTGTGTATAGGATTAGATTTATTTTTTTTTCGTTGTTAGTTTATAATCAAATTATTGTTGTTAGTCTTTAAGTTTTGATTTGTTAATTTTAATTTTGATAATTGTATATAATATTTAAAATGTCAACCGGTGGCTTGAGATTGTATGATTTGAAAGTAGCAGATTTAAAAAGTGAATTAGAAGAACGCGATTTGGATACTTCTGGGAACAAGTCTATATTGCAACAAAGGCTCAGGGAAGCTTTAATTAGTAGTGGAGAAGATCCAGATCACGTTCTTTTTGAAACAGAATTTAGTAAATTGAAAAATGAGTTGTTAGAATTTAAAAATGAGTTGTTAGAAAATCAAAATGAGTTATTTTCTACGTTATCAGAATGTTTTACTACTTTAGAAAATAAGTTAGTTGATAGTGATACTCCTAAGATTTCGGTTAAGAAGGTTCTTAGTGCTACGCAAAATGATAAAGAAGAAGAAGAAGAGCCCTTCGACCTTGATCCTCAAGTGAGTGTTGAAGATGTGAAGGTGCCGCTTGGTGGATTGAGAGAGGTGGATCCTTTTGTGTGTGGACCTTGCCGCAATGCTGTTCATTTCGAAGAGGAGTTCATGAGACACATGCCTGAAAGGATAAGAAATGCAGAGGTAGCTGCTGTACAGACTGTGGTGAATTCTAGTTCTTTTGTGTATGCTAAACCTGTTGATACAGACATTAAGCCATCGCCAGTAGGGAAGTCAATTGACAAGGAAGATTTTGATGAAAGCGATGAGGAAGAGCCTGTTGTAGAAAGAAGGCTTGTTCAGGGGGTCTCGCCTGGAGAATTCATGGAAGTGGAGTCAACCACTGGTGTTGAAAAGGGAACGGAGAATAATGAGAGCGTGAGAGATCAGCTCGAGGATGGTGGCAGCTCTCAAGATAAGGAAGAAGAGTTTGTTGTTTTCCAAAGGTTCCATCCAGGAAAGAAGCAATATGGATATTTGCTTGGTTGGGAGGGATGCCCTTCTGAACATAGTGGCTGGGAGCCGGCTGGAAGCTTGGAGGCTTGTCGGCGTCTGCTTGGAGCATTTGAGGAGAGTTTGGCCGAGCGGTCTTTGAATGGACAGAGGTCAGCCGTATCGAGGAGGGCCGGATACACCCTTGGATGGGAGGGATGCCCTTCTGAAAAGAGTGGCTGGGAGCCGGCTGGAAGCTTGGAGGCTTGTCGGCGTCTGTTTGGAGCATTTAAGGAGAGTTTGGCCGAGCGGTCTTTGAATGGACAGAGGACTGCCATATCGGAGAGGGCTGGAAACGATCAAGTGACAAACTCTGGAAACTTTTCAATCAGTGGTCGGCTAATCAGGTACAGCAAGCAAGGAACCTTGAGCTGGAAGGAACCTCAGGGAAAGGCTTGGTGTGGGTCTATGAAGCGTGATGATGCGGAACTTGAAATGTTAAACAGGAGAATGCCTGTTACTGATTCTGATGAGGATGGTGACCCCTTAGCAAAGAACTTGAAATTGGAAAGAGAAACTGACAATGAAGTGACAGTGAGTGGCATCATTCGAGGACCTGGACGGCCTCCTCCTAAGCCCAATATTACCCATGGGACTACAGAAAGTCCAACAGCGGTAGTAGGACTCGAATCGAATGGTGATGAGAGCAAACCATTAGCTGCTCATGGTGCAGTTAACGGAATCTTAGTTGAGCAGAGCATTGGTCTAGACCCTCACAACCAACAGGTGCTGGTTTCCAAAGCAAGTGTTGTAAGGATTGATCCAAGCCAGGTCCCGGACCCAACTTCTGGTGTTTGTGTAATGTCAAATGCGTTTGGCATTGTGGAGCTCGACTCTGTTGCACCGGCCAGTGTCCTTTCGTTGAGGGTGGCTTCGCCTGGTAGTGCCAAGAAACTTGCTGTGCTTCTAACACTTGGTCAGGAAACAGGAAAAGTCCTGCTGGAAGCTGAAGAGGAGAAAACACCTGAGCCTATTACACCCCATTCACGACCTGATCTGGGACAGATCAGCATTAAGGAGGGGGTAGTGTTGCGGTCAGCGGTAGTAGACAAAGCGCCTTTGGTGAACAATACATCCGTTGTTCGGTGCCGCACTGGCTGTCGGGGAAGATCAAAGACTTTGTTCTGGATGAACCCCGAACCTTCTAGAATCTTCCTAAGGCTTATAAATACCAGCTTTAACAAGCCTCAGCGGAGTTGTTTGGCAACACCCGTGGTGTAGACTTCGTTGTGAACAGTGATAGGTCTATTGTGATAAGATAGTGTGATAAGTGGTAAGCCTTATTGTGATAAGTTATTGTGGTGATAGTGTATGTCGTAGAAAAGACTCTTGTTTTAACCCGTGCGGTTTGTTATCAGTAAGTAGAGTCTGCATACACAGCCTGTTTTGTATCTGATAATAAGGCAGTAATTACCCTTGTGAGTATTAATTAATAAATTATTGTTCTAGTGTTAAATTGTTCATTTTATCGAACCCGAAGCCCGTAACACTATTATAGGAAAACTGGAAGTGTAGTGTGAAACAGCTATTCACATGAAATATATAATATATGAATAACGTATTCATTCATTCATTACTACAATATAGGTCGCTTACTCAGGGTTTCGCCATTATATGTAGCATCACGCTATGACTAACAAGAAGACTGGAATAAACGCCAATGAACGGAGGAAAATACACTCACCTCCAAAGCCCTCGGAAATAAGTTGGCACAAATATTTTTTATAATAAAACCTTATTAAAATTATCTTGTTAATTTTTTTTTTTTTTTATTATAATCTTACCTTGTTTGACAATTAAATATTTACATTATTTATTCCATGCCGGATTCGAAATTCACTATAGCGTTAACGATATAGTTCGTTCCAAAAATACCATTGAGGCTTTTATAGTTATTAGGGTTTCATAATGTGAAACTATGATGATAGTAAAATCTGCAGATTGGGAGAGTACAAAATTTGGTTTTATAGATCTTCTATAGTTCTACGGGAACATTAACATTTTTGCATTTTCAATAACAAAACATCTGTTTCTGAGAAAAGGGGTAAGGGCATAGGATTTTACGTTGCTATGTATTCTGATATATCGCTCACCACTTTCAACAACGTCATATTTAAAAAATCTGCTATTTTTAGTAATGAATATTTTCTGAATACCTTGAACTAGTAGTAAGTATATCAATGCAGGTTCGTTCCGTGTTTAAATCAATCAGAACAAAACCTTCATGAATCAAAAGGTTTATAAAAGTCGTAATAAATAAATATCTTATCTTTAAAAAAAATATATTCTTTGTGGCAGTCCATCAAACGCGAAATACTATAAACACGAAGATATGAAATACTTTGACACAGAATTCGATCTTGATCCCGTTTAACTTCCAACAACTTTTGAATTTGAATTTTATATAGAAAATATGTTTCTGATTTTTTTTATCAGGAACTTTTTAAGTTAAAAACATTAATCCCAAAATGTTCTTCTCAATAACAAAAAAATAAAAAGATATTTTTTTTCAAAAAAAAAAAAAAAAAATCCTACATAATCTAAAACTGTCCGTTGCATAGTAAAAAATTTCAATCGGATGTTTTAACACGTTCACGCCGGCGTGTACCACCGGTGGCTCACACTAGAATTCCGTCTCTGCCAAGTAATTAGATCTTTAACACTTTGACTGCCGAAAAAAGAATACCTGAGAGTCACGCTCAGAGTTTCGACACAATTTTAATATTAATTCTCTGACTAGAGATCAGTTACTCGATTTCAGGTGACATGGCAGCCAAAGTGTTGAGAAAGTAGAAATACTTAAAAATACTACTATATAAGCAGAAATATTTATATACAACTGAAAATTTAACGTAAATTCATTTATTTTTATGTTTATTTGTATTTATTTATATTTATATTCATATACTTATAAAAGTATAAACATTAATTTTTTAATAACAATTTTAATTAATATCGTATTATAAACTTAAATAGTAGGATATTATTTTTATTGTTTATTTTATTATGTTTGGATTGCCAATACTGTATAATGCCATGAACGTGAACGTGAATGAAAGGCGTGAACGTGTCAAGTTTTGGATGTCTCCACGACTCTCTTATATACGAAGAAAAAGAAAGGACGGACGGATGAATACATGTAATTTTTCTTAGGATGATTCCTTTGATTCTTTTACTTCATGTTATTAACATCCAACTATATTTCTATTATTATCTTTTTATTATCTTATGTGCGACGTTTTGGATCCTCATCTACCTTAAAATGTCTAAATTGAACATTTTATAAAATGTTACGTTTTCCTTTATCTACATAATGTGTCCGAAAATCATATTTTCATCCACTGATTTGAAGACAAAACATTATAACAAAGAGTATAATTTTTAAATATTTTCTAGGCGAAGGCTTTGAATCTAAATTGGAACATGTTTTCAAACTAAAGGGTAAGAAGTTGAAAGTGATCGGAGAAGATGTGCAACAGGGTCCTGGGTTTTTATACCGGCCGCTGATAATAATAATGAAATGAATAATTATAATTAAAACCGTATTATAAACATAACTAGTAGGATAGTATTTTTATTGTTTATTTTATTATTGTTGGATTGCCAACTCTGCATAATGCCCTGGAATAGCTCCCGCCCGATAGAGCGAAAAGCATTAAACAATCCCGGCGTGAACGTGTTATATATTATATGTTCTGTTATAATATATATTATGAACACATTTTCTACGGTCGACTATTTTACCATTTTATCATATTTTCAAACTTAAATTTTGACGTAATTCCTGAGAAATCATGTTTATTGAGATATGACGTTGTTAAAAGGTGAGATCCTTATGAAGTTTTATTTTAGTTGTTTTAAATATACATTTTATGTATATATATATATATATATATGTCTCAAATATAAAATATTCGAAGATATTACATTCCTGTCGGATACACATGCATATATACTATCCCCGAATAGACCCCTGAACAGCGGACAGTGGACCACAAGGAAGAGTTGAACGCCGTGGTGGGGAGGCGCGAAGAGGGCTGCAATGTCCAGTCCAATGTTCCAGCTCCTTGCAGGCACAGTGCTATAGAGTTCCGTTCTTCAGAGTTATATTCTTGCCAACGCTCAGTGGAGATCGCGAGCAAGTGAGTAGCCAGCTTGTTCTTGTAGTAGCTTAGCAAGTGCTTCCTTCTACTATATGTCACGAAGAGTCATTATTGCGTGGATTCGCTATCAAGTGATTTGTTTTTGTCTACCGGTTCAGAGGGTATTTATTCCTTTCGTAATAACTTGAAACGAATAAGAACTTATGAAAACTTCAGAAAGTTTTCAAGAAATGAATATTTATAATTATCGTAAAACAACTAAAATTCAAACTATATAAGAATTATATATATAAAAAATATATTATAAAGAATTTAAACCATGTAAAGATAGACCGGCAGCCCCCTAGAAAAAAAAGTTCTTTTTCTCTCTGTTGGGTTTTTCTGCTTTTTATTCAAGAATCTAAGGTGGGGATCCATGAAATCCTCAAAATAACTCCAAGAAATCATCAAAATAACACTGTCATATTGTATTAAAAAGTATAGAATTTGTTTTGTTTATAACCGCTAACAGTGTTGCCAATTTAATTCGTCCCTCCAAGCACTGAAACAGTCTTAAGACATTGGTGATTAAATAAAAATTTGTAACAGTTCCTAAAAAAAATTCTTGTTACCTTCGACAGACCATCAGACTTTAAAAATTTAAAATTTAAAAAAATATGTTTAGTGCCATGACAATCTTCATCCGTTTAAATATAAAAATTTTTTATTGTAATGTATGATGAAAAATATTTATATCTAAATTTTGTCTTAGAAATGCTATTGAATAAAAAAATATATTTTTATTAGCGAATCCTCTCTATTCATAAATTAAAAAAAAAAATCTTAATTCTATAAGAATACATAGTGTAACTAAAGACATTGAATTTAAATGCATACTTAAACTTAAAAATTATATTTCATATACGATAAAATAAAATTTATTTACGTTATTAAAAAAAAATTATATTCTTTGTGACAGTCCTTTAAACGCGAAATATTATACATACGAAGATATGAAATACTTTGACACAGAATTCGATCTTGACCCGTTTTAACTTCCAACAACTTTTGATTAGAATTTTATATAGAAAATAGGTTTCTGAGTTTTATCAGAAACTTTTGTAAGCAAAAAAAAAATGAAGAAAAATATTCCGTCAACTCATAAAACACGTTGAGTCTACACATCCGGAGTACGCCTTTAATGACTGACATTGTTCATAATTAAAGCCGTTCTGTTCATTTAATGGAAATTATTTGTTTCGTGGTATCTAAATGAGATTTTCAACAACTACATAGAGAATTATAAAATCAGACGACTTGGAGTATTATGCTTGCATTGCCGAATAATCACAAGTAAAAACTTTTATTTAATAATAAAAAAATAGTGCTTTTTATACAGAAAATAAAAACAAAAATAAGAAATGAATGTTGAAAAAAAAAATAATCCCAGAATATTACTTTTCCTGCTGTAACATTAATCGAAAAATATAGTTTTTTTTATATTTAACTTTATCTTGAATATAACATAATAACACAAAGAATTTGGTTATTTTTTAATGGACCAAACCTTTTAAATATTTTGCAAAGTAACTGCACATAAAATAAACCTGGCTTTATTTTTTAAGTGGGTCATACTTCCATTAATCGTATGGAGAATATTTATATAACAATAAATTTATTTGCGTCAAAATCATTTGATATATTTTTTATTTACTGAACATGAAATACTACTTCTCTTGGCAAAACTATTTTGACATTTTTTTCTTTACCATACGACGAATTTTAAGTGTTTCTCCCTTCAAAACTAAGTTTCAGAGTTCAATGTTGACATAAGATCATTCCAGTTGTGCTCTTAATGATGAGCTTGTTTAAGGAATGCAATTGTATGATTCTCAAACTTGTTATGAGCTTATACCTGACCAAAAAAAAAAAAAAAAAAAAAAAAAAATAATAAGTAAAAAAAAATAATGGTAAAATGAAAGTTAATTAATCTGTAAAATGTTTATAAATTGCTATTTGTTTTAACTGGTTAAAATTGTATAATTAGGAATAACCTTATTTTCACTAAAATTGTGATTGTACTTAATAAACGATTAATAAATGTATAGTTAATAAAATTCTGGGAGGTTATAGGCTCTTAATGTTAAAACCAAGTCTGACCTTGGAGGAGAGGTGATCCTGAAATTCATTGCTCTAGAATAAATTATTTTCTGACCATGAAATAGCGAAAATCCGAAATCGTAATTTTATTAAAAACATATGACCTAAGTTTATTGTCCTTCCTTGACATCATAAAAATCATACACCATGTTATCATTTAGCCTTATTTATTGGAAGAGTGTGTCATAAATTTCGCGTTGTATTCTGCATTATATAAATTCGTTTCTCCGAATTTAATGGTAGAATTTTAATCCTTCCTATAGTTTTTGATTTGCTTATTGATTTATTTCCTCCATAACGACTTATTCAAAGCTTAGAAATTAAATAAAACAAACGAAGGCATTTGAGTCTAAATTTTAAAAATGTAATGCCATATTTTAAATTTCCTATAGTAAATTTTATTTTGCCTTTTCTAATAGGGTATATCCAATAATGAGGATATCTACTAAAATAAATTCAGTCTTCTTGATTATCCAGCATTTCAATTTTTATATCAAACATAATATTTAATGTATATATTTAAAATAAATAGTATATATGTGTACTATTAGTACTTTATGTATACTATACGTGTGTGCATCATATACGTATGGTATATAGGTGCTAGTATAATAATAGGTGATAGTGAAAAATTAATTAAATAAAAAATACAAAAGAATAGTGTGTTGGACATTAAAATTCATGAATACTATTTATATCAGAAAGAGTTTGAAGGTGATTTTACGAAAAGAAATATGTAGGGATTTCCGAAATGAGTTCTTATAATCAAGGATAATAATAATAAAAAAAAAAAACTTTCCTAATGAGAGGTGGGAATCCACAAGTTTTTAGCTTAAGATGTTGTATATGTTATACGACAGTAGTGATCGATCAAGCATAATAGGTCAATACACTAGCTTATTTAAATGCTGAATAATGCAATATTGGTTTTTTTTTCCATTCCATTCCGCATATTGAGATTTTAGGTTGATATAATGTTTCAATGGTTAAAATTATTTATTATTTAAAAAAAAATTGATTATTGGAATATAATAAAATTTTATAATTTAAAATAAATAGTTTCCCTAGCTTAGTATATGATAAAAGGTGGAATTAATGAAATTAGAATCACATTATGATGAGAATTTAGTTTGCGAAATTTGAAATATAAAGAATTGTTCTCCGTGGAAGCATATTTTCAGTTTTATTCAATTAATATTTGTATCCTGGTAATTTTATTTATTTGCACAGATATCGTAATGAATCGCTATTTTCGTTTGAATGTTTTCACATTTCTTTCAACACCGCCATACCTCAAAATTCGGGTATTTTTTGCATTAGGTCATAAATCAAAAGGGGCTTGTTGAATTAAAACATTGAAAATTAAAACATTTTTAAAAATTAAAAAATCGTTTGCTCTTCTTCAAAAAAGTTAAAAAAAAGTCGATTACTATCTGAAACGAAATGCTGCATATTGAACAGTTTAATCGTAAGCTTGATAATTATTTTATACTGAACACATTTTATTATATTTTTGAAGGTTAAATTCACTTTCATGAAATTTATGGTTTTTGAGATATGACGTTATTGAAAGGAGTGAGCGTTATGTTTATATTCTTTTTATTAATTTATTATGGTTTTTCTTCTAACGTTTTCTATGATTAGACTTCATTAAAATAAGATTATGCCCTTTCTTTAGAAGTAATTATTTAATGGAGCGTTGGAAAATTCCTAGTTGTGATGAAATAAAAGAGAAAAACTTGTTACACGTGTGGACGTTATTACGAACTACAGTTTCCCTTTGAATTTTTTTTTTTTTCATACACATATATAAAAAAAAAAAAAAGAAGCTTATAACTACAACTAGAACACTTCTCAATCAAATTAATAATAATAAATGTCGCAAAGTAATTTCAGATTTTATTGGTACTAGAGAAGATGTAATCATTTATTATAATATATTCTTCATGTTTAAAAAAAATATACCTTGATTTAATTATATTTACGTTTGTTTTAGACATTCATTAGTCATTCCTATATAAAATTTTATATATCATAAACAAATAAAATTCAATATTTATCTATTATTTCAAGTTGATACAGTCGGGGAAGCAAGGTATCTCTAGTAAAATAATGGTCTTAAAAAAAAAAACATTTTTTTTTATTTTTGGCGTTGTTCAGTTTTCTGTTTTTTTGAAACATTTTTTTTGTTCTTTTAGCCTGAACGAAAAATTAAGTATGAGATTTAAACTAAAAAATTCAACAACTTCGTGTCACTTTGAAAAAGTTAGGTTCGATTTAGGTTCTTATTTTTATAAAATGAAATCAGTTATTTATATTAATTTAATTTAGATATTTTGACACAATCACAAAGGTTTAAGTAAACCTTAATATGTCTATATTTGTATCTAAATAAATATATTTAAATATATTTTATATAGCTTATGTGAACAACTAAGAGATGGCGCGCGATGTCGTGGTCTAAGTCAACTCAACTTCTTCATTGAATAATTCGTTGCTGGATCGGAATTCGGGATGATTTAAATGATTCGTACAATATATTTCTAATCGTTTTCTTGTCATTATATTTATTTATGGGGTCATTAAATGTATGATTAGTTTTACAAGGTAGCTAAAAAAAAAAAAAAAAAAAATCGAAATATCCCTTTAATTACGCACTATTATCTGAACAGCCAGGCTTAGTAATTAATATTATTTTAATAGCCAAATGACGTTTATTATCGCTAATGTTTATGATTAAGGGTTATAAATTTATCGAGCGTGTTGATATGGCATTTTTGTTTTGTGTACTATTAATTTTTATTGGGATGAAAAAACAAAATTTATGTACAGCTAATGCGCTCATCAAAATTCAAAATTCTCCTTATGTAGTCACACACAAAATTATCATTAATATCATCAGTCCTTAAATTTTTAATTAATTACTCATAGGTTTTTTGTTTAACGTCCATTTATTATACGGCTGATCGGACGATGCTAATATCAGAGTCCTGAATTTTGCCTATCCAGGTATAATTAGGATAGGGATTTTTAACGAGTACCTGACATCGTACAGGCTCGGGACCTCCATTTCACGTCCTATACGAGGGACAACATTTTTTTACCCCCATTAAAAAATCCTAGGGCCACCATGGTACGCGAACCCGCGACCTTTACTATTGTAGGTTTCCATGCTAACCTACTACACCACAGGTGACCCATCTCACAGGTTGTTAATACAATGTTAACTGGCGTGAATAAAATTTGAAAGTTAATAAATTAAATTAATTTAATTAAGTATTAAGACTTCTTGTGTTTATGGTGGCTCGATTTTGTTTAAATAAAAATTAAGGAATACCTCGAACTTTGTTTATTAGGTAGTATTTTGACGTAATATTAACTGAGCACTAAATCTGACTTAATTAAATAACTGGAAACTAAGTTATTCAAGCGTATCCCAGGGGAATTCCCTAAGGGGAATGGCCCATTCCTTTCAGTGGTAATCCCTCGTTGGAAGACAGGTCTAGCGAAACCGTGGCCTTCTGAACTTCCATCTCATTGAGCCGGAGCCAGTCCAGTGTAGTTCCACTACAGTACAACCTCGTTTATCCGGACTAACTAGGAAAACAGTCAAAGTATGGTTGATACAATTAAAGCAAATCCTCAAATAAACGAATATCAAAATTACATGTTATTTTTTTTCTTTTCTAAGGATTCACTGCAATGTCCTGCGTTTCACTTTACTCAGTCCCGAATTCGTCTAAATAAAAATATTTTTAAAAAACCACTTTTTACAATGCGGCATTATTAACTACATTCTTGCTATGGGTGTTAAAAATTATAATAAATGTGAACATTAGGGTCACTTGTGGTGTAGTGGCTAGCATAGCCGCTTAAATACTAAAGGTCGCGGGTTCGCATCCGGCCAGATGGCCCTATGATTTTTTGAATAGAGTCAAATATCGTTGGCTATGCCGTCCTTCGGATAGGACGTAAAATAGAAGCTTCGAGCATGTGCGATTTCAGCTACTCCTTAAAGATCCTTATTATACCTCGATAGGCATAATTCAGGACTCCTAGTCTAGTGTTGCATCTTTCTATTAATTAGCCTTAGCAGCATAAAAGGACGTTAAACAAAACAAACTAAAATGTCTACAAATCTGATCCAGAGATCCAAAAAAAAAACAAGGGGCGGATGAACAAGGTTCCATTTCACATGTTTTGTTTAAAAAAAAATATGCAATAAAAAATCAAAAAGAAATTGGCAATTTAAATGTTTTAATTTTAACGTCTCTCCCCCCACTCACCAGATGGCGAACTTACGAAGCATCTCTCACCTTATTTTTAAGATTCGATATAAAAGAATTAAATATTTAAATCAGAAAATTAGCTCATTTCTTTATTTTGCAATAAAAAAACTTAAAAAGACTCATTCATTTTTTTTTGGTTTTATTTTTATCACGTTTATTAATTAATAGTAGTTTCTATGGGTTTTATTCCTTTTCTTTTCAATTTCTTTTATTTATGAGACCAAGTAAAATATGATTATTTTATTTCATATTCAATTATTTTATTTTTTTATTATTTCCTGTTATCCCTCAGTGGGAGTTAGGGTCATTATGAAGTTTTGCCACCTATCTCGATCTGGAGCCATCTCCTTGAAGATGGCCCACGTATGATTTTGTCTTCTAGCCTCTTCCAGGACAGTACTCCTCCACGTCTTCCGCGGCCTTCCGACACGACGTTGTCCCTGAGGGTTTCATTCAAGAGCCTCCCGGGCGATGCTGTCTCTCCTCTTTAATGTGTGTCCAATCCTGCTCCATTTCCTGGTTCTAATTATTTACAAAGCTCCGCATTTTTAATTCAAATGTAAAGTCCGTTCTCCTACATGGCTCAGGCGTGGGAAGTGATACGATTCATCTCAGCCCATTTGGAAAACTTCTGCAATATGTGCTTAAGGTATATCTTGGGAATTTGGTGGCCAAGAATCAATGAGAAACTACTAAGAAAAACGAAGCAAAAAAAAGTAGAAGCTGAAAAAAAAAATTAAATTATTTAGTTATATTTATTTACTCCAATTAACATCCGAAAGATGTTTTGAGTCAACTAATTAATTCAATGTTAAAGGAACGATCAGCTAAGAAGAGTAAAAAAACAAATGAAATGTACTGCGTATTAAATTTGGGTCCTTTATTTAAACTTAAGTCGATTATTCATTTTTAGAAATCTATAATTTAACTAATTTACAATTTTAAATCACAGATATGATTTGAACGTTAACATTCAAATTGTGAAGGAAGAAGGAATTTATAGGTTAAAATTCAGTTTGGAGTTAGCCTTATAGAACCAACGTCATATATTATTTTGATTTATAGCGATGTCATGTGCATATGTTGATATTAAAACCTTCAAAATATTTCGAATCGACCAGTTATGTTGCAAAACATCTCAATGAACCCTACTTTCCTAATAAGGCTCACGTCCATTTTTTATGTTTTCTTATGAGTTGATTTTTTTTTTTATAGACTTTTTGGGTAATTAAATATCCTTGACAATTGTAGCACTAGGACAAATGGTCTATGACACACTAACTTAATTACCTTCAAATCCTTACGCGGACTAATTCTAAACTTATCAATTCAAAAAACCTTGTAAAGAAGGTTGTTAGCATTTAAATTGTTTCGTCCCAGATTTTTCAGCTCTACTTTTATCATGCAATTTTAAGGCTATAGTAAGGAAATTAATGCAATATAAGTTAACATATGTTGAATGTGTATGAAGAAATCGAAAATATCCGTTAGGTATTGGTTTTAAACTTTATATAATGTTTTATTTATCAAAATGGCAGTAGTAAGAGAATAAAGTTTAAAGGACAGAAGAAATTATATTTATTTTTTTTAGATTATTTCAATTCACGTGTTCATTAGTATCCCACTTTTTCCAATGGAAGGGTAAAAAACTCCTTTGAGATAGGAGATAATTTAGAAGAACGCGAAAACCCGTCAAAATTTTAGCGTGTCGAAATAATCGATTGAATAAAGATTTTAGTTTTGAAGAAATTTCGAGCCCCCACTCCCAAAATATTCTACAACAAAACAACTATTTCAGCTCATCCCAACCAAAGTTCTGCTGGGGTTGCCAAAATGCCGTCAAATTTTCGCGGAATCAGAACCTGTAAATTCTTTGAACCAACAGATATTAGATATTGAATTCTGGAAAAACTATGAAATTTGAAATAACTAATTTTTTTTAAATTATGTAGAGGCGGTTAAAAAATTAACAAAAAAGCTTGAATAAGATACAGTCATAAAAATAATAGTTTTAAAGTATTTTGTGTAATTTCAAACTCGAAATTTGATTTTTATATTAACTGCTATTCAAACGACACCAACGAGTGGTTTTAATTTTCTAAAATTAAATCATTTAAGGATAAAAATAAATGGGTACAATAAAAAGTGATAAGTAACTTAAAATTTGGAAATGAACAAGATTTAATGCAAGTATTAGTCTTTTGATCAAACAAAATATCATTGAAATTGATTTCTCGTACTTAGTTACCAATCCCTTAATTTTTTTTTAGTTAAAGTTATTCAAAGAAAAAATAATTAAACATGACCTTTTTTTTTTTTTTTTTCTTCATATTTTAATTCGCACCTATCGCAGCTAAGCGACAATCAGCAAATGTGAGATAAACTTCTTTCATGCATTTTAGGCATGAGGGAAGATAGTGCCCAGCAGCACGCCATCCCGGACTTGTTTCAGGAGAGGAGGTCTCTCATCCAACTTCTTTTCAGTCGCCTCATATAAGTCATCTCAGTCGTGGCCATGTCATCAATAAGTCTATTGTTATGTCCGTGTAATTTGATATGGAAGCCAGAATTGAGAGTCCATATTTGTTCGTCGATAGTTGGTAGTTGTAAGTCGGTATGTAGTGTTGTTACTAACGTACAAAGGTGCGTTCGTTACTAGTAAAATTTTGGATTGTAGTTTTTGTAAGTGTGTCTTTTTTGCTAATCCATACATTTGTGAGGCGTATGTCCAAATTGGTTTCAGTAAGTATGTGTATGTATTGAGGTTATGTCTGATCTTTAATTTTGATAATTTGGAAAATATTGAGTAGAGTATTTTCAGTCATTTGTTTAAAGTCTGTCTTTTCATTTTGACATAAGGCCCCCAAGTCCTCCTTCTGTCAAATATTAGTCCAAGGTACCGTACTTTGTCTGTTTGAGGTTGAGTTTTAAATTTGACCTTTAAATTTAATTTATTTGTTTTTAATTTTAAATACTAATACATTTTTTTATCATGAAATTCTTTAGTTATATAAATCCAAAACACTCGTTTGAGTCTTATTGAAACTCATTGAATCATTGAATCCCCTCGTGGAGTTAAATACTGTTATTTCTTGGAATTACTGTGTTCTTCACATAGCATCAATTGCAATATTCCCACTAACCACTAATCTCAATTCACTTGTAAAATAATATTCATCCAGAACGAAAGAAACGCTAGCTAACTGAATCTAATATTATTATTTAATATCTTATTTAGTAAATGTTTGATATTTTTGTACAGTCTAGCTTAATTGCTGGTACTGTTGCCTGGTTAATGGGCAGGCCCATTTAAAAGAAATCAACGGTATTCGATCTAAAAAAAAAAAAAAAAAAGAAAAATTCAATTGCACCACATTCCGTGCAGAAACGTCCTAGGTATCTGCAAAGTAAGTTTTAAATATGTTTGTAAAAATATATAAAGCTGATGCCTCAAGGTTCCGAATACCTTTCAAATATTATAGAAGCAACCTAATGATAAAGGTTATTATAACCCACTCTTGAATTCCCAGATATTAGTTATGACAAAACCCTCTGGAAATTCCCATTGTGTTGAAATTCATCAAATGTTAGAGCAGTTACCTCTGCGATCTCACCTTGTCATATTTTCCTGATATTCAAGTTAAAAACATTTTTCTTCTTCTATTTTTTTAGATGTGTGATTGTTGAGTGCAATCCGAAAAGTAAAGATCCTTTTTAATTTTTGATATTTATAAAACTCATGCGATTTCCGAAGCATGCGTGATGCCCCCTGATATCTTTTGTACCATAATACCACAATTAATTGCACCTGATAATTTTTTATATTTATTTATTCCTGATAAAAAATTAATGGAGTCTAAATTATATTCCTCTTTCTTCTAAAACACCAATCAAGAACCATGATTTTGCTCTTTTCATCAAGAGCAAGATTTATTTTAAAGCTTATAAATTGGCTCAGAATAATTTTTGTAGTTTTGTTTCATACCTGTATACTGAGGTGATTACTACTTGAAATCTACCCGGCTCAAGGATATATTTAATGAATGTGAAAACATACTTGTAATATTCATTGCACTCAATTCATTTCCGTAAAAATCTGGTTCGCTCTGGATACGAGCTTTTACTTACCAACTTACTTTGACTAGAAATTTACGTGTTTTTTTTTAAATGCCATTTCCCAAAGTCACACATTTTTCCACATTCACTTACTTATTTTTGTTTGCATTTGCTCTTTAAATAAAACTATTTTTTGATATTATTAAATAAAAGTGTTTACCAGGTCTGCAAGTTTAAAATGTCGTTTTAATTCCAATAGAATGCGCTCTTAGCCTATTGAAGGATTTGCTTATCTCTAAACGCTATTTTGTTTGTTAGTCATTTGTTTACAAAAGTCAGTTGTTTTTAAGTCGTTTACGTGGACGTATCATACCTTTCTTTGGTGTTAAAAATGTCTAATTTTAAGCCAAATAAAGAGCATTTTCGGCATGTCATGATTTTCTTATTCAATCAAAAGAAAAAGGCATCTGAATGTCATCGAATTCTTGTTGAGACTTATGGCGATCTTGCTCCAACCGTCAAGACATCTGAACGTTGGTTTCAAAGTTTCAAACGTGGTGATTTTGATGTTACTGATAAAAAACGAGAAAATCGACCAAAAAAGTTTGAGGACGTCGAATTGCAATCTTTATTAGACGAAGACAATACCCAAACCCAACAAATGATGGCAGAACAGTTGAATGTCACTAGGCAAGCCATTTCCGATCGCCTGAGAGCTATGGGAAAAATTCAAAAGGCTGGAAAATGGGTTCCACATGAATTGGACGAACGACAGATGGAAAAACGAAAAACTGTGTGCGAAATGCTGCTTTTACGCCACGAAAGAAAGGGTTTTTTGCATCGAGTTGTAACTGGCGATGAAAAATGGATTTATTTTCAGAATCCCAAACGAATAAAATCATGGGTAACGCCAGGACAACCATCTACATCGAGTGCAAGACCGGATCGTTTTGGGAAGAAGACAATGCTGTGTGTGTGGTGGGATCAGAAGGGAGTAGTCTACTATGAGCTTATCAAACCCGGCGAAACAGTCAATACCGACCGCTACCGACAACAAATGATCAATTTGAGTCACGCATTGATCGAAAAACGCCCAGAATGGGCTCACAGGCACGCCAAAGTCATTCTTCAGCATGATAACGCTCCTGCACATTCAGCCAGATTGACTAAGGAAACGATTTCTTCGCTTGGTTGGGAACTCCTACCCCACCCGCCGTATTCACCTGACCTGGCGCCTTCTGATTATCATCTCTTCTCATCGATGGGACACTCATTGGCTGAGCAACACTTTAACAATTTGGAGGATGTAAGAAAATGGCTCGATGAATGGATTTCAAATAAAGATGAAGCATTCTTTTGGAATGGTATCCATAAATTGCCCAAGAGATGGACAAAATGTGTAGAAAGCGAGGGCCAGTACTTTGAATAAAATATATTATACTTTTTTTTTAAATTACTGTGTATATATTTTAAGAAATAAACGACATTTTAAACTTGCAGACCTGGTACTTGCGACAATTCGGAAATGCAAGCATAATACTCCAAGTCGTCTGATTTTATAATTCTCTATGTAGTTGTTGAAAACTTCATATAGTTACCATGAAACAAATTATTTCCATTAAATGAACAGAACGGCTTTAATTATGAACAATGCGTGTACTCCGCATGCGTGGGCTCAACGTGTTTTATGGAGTTCCACTTTCATTTTCTTACAGATTGGTCCGAAATTGACGGCGGAACATAAAAAAAAACTGTATTAATTTAAGACAGCTTTCTTCCAAAATCAAACTTTCCTCTTTCCTGAAGAATTTCGTGGCTATCCTAAAGCAGAAAAACTGGAAGCCGAATAAAGTTTTTTCGTTAATAATGGTGTTGTTTTTTTCCAGTTGTTTCTTTGTAACCTGGGCATGGGGCACAATGAAACAAAATTTATTTTTTGGAAAATAAAGCTTGCGGTCACACATGATGCATAAAATAATGTTTAACGCATTTCTTACATAGTTTAGATCCTAAGGTAACATGGAAAAAATAAGAAATTGAAAATAAAGTCTCAGGTGGGGTGCTATCGGTAAAAAGAACTTTTGTGTTTCATTGTGCCCCACCTCCCCATATCTATAATATATCGTTAGAAAGAATTATAATTAGTTTACAAAGTTGTATAAGGTATAAGAAAATTTTGGCATAAGTGCATTTTATTCATAAATAATATTAGGCACGTTCCAACAAGCACTTAAAACATGCTGACATTTTGTTATTCTTCATAAACATTTTGAGATATTGTAATATCTTGTCTGTATTTTCCAAGGAAGCATAGACGTTAAGTATATTAAGAGGAAAATTAATTCAGATCATTAATTAATGTATTTATTTGTAATAATAATAATAATAAAACGTGCAGTACGTAATTTTAGACATGAGTGGATGAAGGTGGACGGTATGTTACAAATTCGAAATTTTCGAGAAATTGTAGTGTATTGATTTTAAGATCCTAAGGATGGGTCAATGCTCCCGAAAGATATTATTGAAAACATTGTGAGGATTTATTGATATTTTGATTCAATGTTTACCAAAAGCGGCTGAAGGAAGTTGTTGATGTCAAACTGCTGAATCGTGGTTAGGAGAAATTAAAAACACAAAGCTGTTAGTAGGTGACGACGGATCAGTTAATAGAGAATTCCAACCTGTGAATCATTTCTTGCATCAGGGTTACACAACCTAGCAGCTCCTCGTAATAGATTGTGCTAGTTCCATCTCCGTGGCTTCTGGATTCGGAAAATCGATTTTCCACCTTAAATTTATTTTTTCCGATTCTGATTATCAGACTTGATCGCAGCATCATTGATATAGAATCCTACTAAAAATAAAAATACTTAAATTGTGCAAAACAAATTTATTTTTTTCGCGTTACCGTTATATGGACCGGTTCAATTTTTTTTTAAGTTATGAAAACATATTTATTTAAACCATAATGGAGGTTTAATTGGAATCATTCAGTTACAATAGTATTCTTACATTTTCACTTAGAAATTACAACCGGTAGATATTTGTTCTCTTATATGAAGTTAGTTCTTCCTTTACACTTTTCTGTTATTGGCTTAACTACACTAAACTTTTTTTAGTTCGAAAATTCAGTGCTTCCTTTTTTAGATACATAAATTAATGTTGGATAATTGAAAAAATTGTTTGGCTTTTCTGTAACCATGACAAAGGGTTCCTCTTAAAGTGTGATCTATACTATTCCAACAGCCCAGGGTGGGATGGTAGAACTTTATTCCATGGGTCCGCCACGAAACAGATTTTACCGCTGCTTGACACGATAATGCTAAAATGGCAAAACGCACTAACTAACCAAACACTTAAATACCTAGAAATTACATGAGCCCTAGAAAAAAGAGTTTCGTAATACTATTTTTATTTTTTTTTTTTATGTCACTTTATACAACTATGGCTGATCGAGCGATGCTAGACTGGGAGCCTTACATTTCGCCTATTGTTTTGTGTTCGGGCATAGCGCTAGGGTCATTTTTGAGTTAGTTAAGATAAGCTTCTAGACTCCCTTTTAGCATTTTTCTGAGGTTGCTTTAATCCATTATAAGTTAGAGCAAAATTCAGAACAGCCGTCTTTGAATTGAAAATTATTGTATTAAGGTGCATAGATGCACTCAGAAATCATTTCGCTCAAGGTCGACTTCACGTTTCAGTGTAAATAACTTTTCGTGGTAAGCCGCGGTACGGCTAGGTTCGGGGGATTACGTGTTCGAGTGTAAGGTTCGCACAGTGTATAGACACATTAACGAGTACATGACATCGTATAGGCTCGGGAAGTTTTATGCCCTTTTACGTCCTTCCATCAGCGGACACCGTAGCTAAGGATTTTTTACTACCTTTAAGAAATACTAGGACCACCTACTACATACCCGCAACCTTAGTTATTAGTAGGCTTCGTAATTAAATTGCTAACCACTACACCACAACCCTATTCAATTTGAAATAATTATTGAATAATCTCTATATATATAAGAGGCTTTGTCCTGACTGACAGAATCAACGCAGAGCAAAAACTACTTATGATTAGAAACTTCGGAATTTAGATTTTAAAAGCGATCGATGTAGGTAACCACTAAGAAAGGAATATCAAAAATGTAACCCCTAAGAATATCTAAAATGTAAATGGCGAAATTGTCGTTTAACTCTAACGGACATCTATTTTCGAACTTCGAGAAAATATATCTAATTAGGACTCATTTTAAAGAATTTGATACGACGAGTTTAACTCGAAAGGCCCTATTGAGCGTCGAAAACCATGTTTTACAGCCGAAAAATGAAGCTTTCACGACGAGTAAGTCATTTTTTGTTTTGGCGGTTTTAGTGAACTCTCTCCATTGGGCGTCTCCGTCTCTTCTACCGAGCCGGCAGCTTCCCCCTCCAACATTCCACCTACCGGAAGCTCAAATTCTACTAAATCTCCTTAACATCAGTTAACATATTATATTAGATCAATACCAAGATAATGGTCACAGAATTGATTTTAAAGGCTCGCGGGCGAAGAGTATGTCCATATTGGTTTTATTAAGTATAAATATGTATTTAATTTTTGTCTTAGTCCTAGTTTTGTAGTTTTAGAGAAAAATGAGTAGAGTTGGTTGAGTCGGTTGTTAAGGGTCTTACGTTTCATCTTAACATGCGGGCCACAGGTCATCCTTCGGTCAAAGGTAAGACCGATGTAGAGTATGGTGCCAGTTTGTGAAATTTGGAAATTTTCTATCGGAAATTTTACAACAACATTTACATATAATAAACGACTGGTGTAAACTATGGAAGATTCGACTTAATCATGACAAATCCAAACACATAACGTTCACTCTTCGAAAAAATACCTGCCCTCCAATTTATATAGAAAATTTCCAAATTTATCAAATCTGAATTCAATATTTTGTATTTATTCAATTTTTTAATTAGCTACTTTCATTGAAATTCCTAAAGATGTTCAATCAATTTATGCATAATATTTCTGTCCATTTGAACTTACAGAGTTTTATTGCTACCTCGGCGCTTGTTGATTTGGCCAATTTTGGTATAAAAGCACCTATTTTCATGTTTTTTTTTTTTTTTTTTTTTTTTTTTTTTTTTTTTTTTTTTTTTTTTAATAAAACCGTTATAGGAAATGGAAACGTCCATGTTATCCAATGAGCTACTCATATGTTAATTGCGTTTGTATAATCCAAAATTCAAATTTGTCGATTATTGAATAAATTGTCTTTGATTCTTCGATCAAAATTAGCTGCGGTAATGAATTATTCAAGATGAGGGCCTGTCGGGAGAACTGACCAGCGGAATGGACAAATCGGCCTGTTGCTCTAGAAAAACAAAACTTGCAACCTCTAAAAAAACCGGTTTTTGTTAACAGGGTCATCCGGGCTGCTCTAAGGCATCTTGTTACCTGTTGTGCTCTGTTTGTGGGCTCTGATGTCATTCGTTTCCCTAGGAGTTACGTGTCTGTCTGGGAAGTCCGCTATGGTCTCTCCTGTATCGTAATCTTATTGATAAATATTTATAAATTTGTCGACTCGATGGTATCCTAAAATAAGCTAAAGGACCATGTATCCGAATAGGATTTCTCAAATATATTTGCACCTTTCACCGAACGGAAGCTTGCTTGCTTGCTTGCATCTGTTGGTGAGGATATTGTTTTGATTCACGTATCTGATAGCGAAGGCACGCAAGTTATGTAAACATATGGGACACGTGTTCTAATGAACTCGTACTCAATTATATCTTTGTTAATTAGGAACTGACAATCGTCAATGGGCATTGCCACACGGAGTCGTGGACATGTGAAATTAGAGAACTCGATTAAGGATCGCTGACACCGTTTTAGATTAGGATTCGGCTGATGGATGGGCCATGATCTGATAATCACTGCCTAGACAGAATTCCGAAAATAGCCGAGTGTGGCGAAAGTAGGCGGAGCTGAACCTTGACCACAACTAACACCTTTTTATGTTATTTTAATTTTAGTGGAATTTTCCAAATATGTGGGCCTAAGGAGACAAGGGGATAAATAACATTTTTTGATGTGGAATATTCGTCCTTTATTTATTAATGCTACCGACTTTGTTTCATTTATGTATATATATATATATATATATATATATATATATATATATATATATATACGAGCAGTCAAGGCCACGCGTTGCCTTGCCTCGGTAGCTATAATGCGTTAAATTATTTATATCCCATTCTTTATAATCTAAAAATCAACGGGATTTAAAATAGAACTTTACGCCAAATTTAAAATTGTTTGGTAAAGAATTCAGAAGGGTGAAAGTTTTTATTTTTTACATCTCATATTTGACTATAGTAAGTATTAATGATCCATTCATTCAGCACTTACTGGATTTTTTTCAGCAGAGGAGAGATTAAATATAAGTAACACACGTAAAAGGAACTAATTAAGAATATAATTGAAATAGGGTTTAGTATCAAAATAGACAATAGACAGCTAAAATGTAATAAATGTTAATTATGTAAGTTAATTAAATGCTGAATATAAACATGGTGAAATGAGATATGGGTGATTCTAAAATTATTGAAGGATTTTTCAAATTTTTTTTCCTAATTATTACCTCTTTGGTTATGAATACAGCTTTCTCATTTTCCAGTGCCTAAATACAGGATAACATTCCATAAAATCAATTACAATGCTCTTTTTGTCTCTCCCTAGCCTGTCACAAAGTGTAGGTCATGTACTTTGAAAAATAATTAAACACTTTTCCATTATAATAATTCTAAAAAATCAGGCACTAATCTTATCAGCATACTTTCAGGATGCAAAATAAAATTGAGCCAGGACTCCAAAGGGTACAGGCTAAGTACCACAACAGTTTTTCCCTTTGTCACACAGTTGTGAGGTCACTCCCTAGCTAGTTTTTCATACACCCACCAATCCCCTCAGAAAAGGTAATTTCGAGTTGAGAACATACGGGGTACCCTTGTTATAAACCTGACTATACGTCGATTCATATCATTTTTCCATAAGTTCCCTCAGTTGCTTTCAGGACGTGGTGGAAGGTGTAAAACTGAAAAATATTTTTATGGTGAGTCCCTCCCTAGACGTTATTAATATGATGATGGTAAACAATACATGTATATTTTTTATCATAGTTTTATAGAGCCTTCGAATCTCTACACAACCATAACCTCCTTTAAGAAATATTTGTCAGAGTTTTGCCAAAATTAATGATAGATAGCCGATTTGTCCCTCCCTAGCCTGTCTCTCCCTAGCCTAATACTGATTTTGTTTCTAGCTAGGGAGAGACAATCTTGGTCAGGGAGAGACATTTGATGAAATTAGTAACTTGGTTATGTTCATTACTCATCATTGTCAGTTCAGAAAGTTAGGTTTCGATTAAGTATCAAGGGGGATACAGGGGGGGTGTGTGACATTGGTCATGAATGTATCCCCCCCCCTACCCCGAAATATTTTTGTTTTATATTTTTAAGCAAATAATGCAAATAGCTGGTTACTATGGTGACAGGTGTCATGACCCCCCCCAAATATTTTGGTTTTTATATTTTTAAGCAAATAATGCAATTAGCTGGTTACTATGGTGACAGGGGTCTTGACCCCCCAAATATTTTGGTTTTTATATTTTTAAGCAAATAATGCAATTAGCTGGTTACTATGGTGACAGGGGTCATGACCCCCCCCCCCCCAAATATTTTGGTGTTAAATTTTTTTTTTAATATTTTTAAGCAATAATGCAATTAGCTGGTTAATATGCCGTAAACCTGCATTTGTTTAAAATGCAGTCCTTCTTGCATACATGATCCAAGGTAATAATCTCATTAAAAACCAGTGCTGTCAGACACATGATTATGAGACAGGAGGTTACTACCCACCCAAAAAATTTCGTGCTGGATCCGCCCCAGTTACGTATCCATATCATAACTATCCCTCTTCCCCCCTTTAACTGCCGAATAAATCTGTAAATAACACAGGGGCTCATTTAAGCAAAATGACATTGAAAAAAAAAGAATGACTGAAGAAGAAATGAAAGCTAAGGAACTAGAGAATCAAATAGTTAACTGTTATTTCTTTAACTATTTTGAAGGTATGGATCCTATTCATTAAACCTATATAAGAACGAGACATACTTCAGACGGTATAAAACTGTAACATTTAGAGAATTATTTTTTAAAAGATTTAAATTAATATAATGATGTCATATGTTACATTTTGTGACTCCTAAGAATATTAATTTCTTTGAAAATCATTATCTCGAAAACTATGAATATTATTGTGTGCAGACTTAACATCATTGCTAAGGAGCATTTGACCAAGCCATCAAGAACCAGAAACATAAGAAAACATGACTTTGAAAATCCTAAAAAATTAAGAGCCAAATACCACCATAATTTTAGAATCACCCATATCGTCTACTCGTTGAGGTTCTACCAGAAACAGGTTACGAAAAGCGAGCAACCTCAAACCATGCTGAATGTATTCCATGCTACTTATCAAAACATGAACATTTAATTTTATAAATAAGATAGATTGCGTTAATTTATAACTTTTTACAACAATGGTGTACATTTTGTTTGTTTGTTTAAGGTCACTTTATGCCAATAAGGCCTATCGGACGATGCAACAGCTCCTAAATTTTGCCTATCCAGGTATAATTAGGATAGGGATCTTTAACGAGTACCTGACATCGAAAAGGCTCGGGACCTCCATTTTACGTCCTATCCGAGGGACGGCATGTCTCCCATTAAAAAATCCTAAAATCCTAGGGCCACCATGGGACGCGAACCCGCGACCTTTACTATTGTAGGTTTCCATGCTAACCTACTACACCACAGGTGACCCATCTCACAGGTTGTTAATATAATTCTTGACTGGCGTGAATAAAATTTGAAAGTTAATAAATTAAATTAATTTAATTAAGTATTAAGACTTCTTGTGTTTATAGTGGCTCGATTTTGTTTAAATAAAAATTAAGGAATACCTCGAACTTTGTATATTAGGTACTTAGTATTTTGACGTAAAATAAACTAGGCACTAAATCTGACTTAATAATAATATTGTCATTTTCTTTTTTTTATTATTATTATTAGAATTCACAATTTCTATTTACCGTAGTGTTAATAAACGTACAATGATTTTGTTTAACCTGCCTTTTGCTAAAACCATGGGAAAAACGCGTTTTTTCCTAGTCCAAGCCCAAAAATATAATTTCTGCATAACCACCCTAAATATTGAAATAAAATGAAATGTTGTGTCAATAAACTTACACCGCCATCTGTTGGAACTTTATAGGACTTCAAATAATCACACTCAACTTTAGTATAATAAGCATTTAATTTGCAATAAAAGAAATATTGAAGCCAATAATCGAGATAAATAACTACCCTATCTTTTAAGTTGGACAAAACTACAAACAATGAGCAGAATTTTATAAAAATCGGTTGAGTAGTTTCTGATTTTACACCCCGACCAATAACAAAAAGGTTACGAAATCGACATATGACGCCATGTTAATAAATCAAAACAGGACCCACTGTATTTGAAATAATTCGCAATAAAAGAAATATTGTGGTCAATAATCAAGATAAAAACTATCCTATCTTTTAAGTTGGACAAAACTATACACACTGAGCCAAATTTCATTAAAATCGGTTGAGTAGTTTCTGACAAACATTGGGCCACGAGATTTTTATATATATAAGGATATATAAATATATATATATATATATATATATAAATATATATATATATATATATATATATATATATATATATATACATACATATATATAAACAGATATTTAATTGTGTTACAACTTACAAGTTCTAGAATTGTTTGAAACGGCCGCAGTCATGTATTAGTACGTGATCACTTGTTTGGAATGTTCTACGCCGCCCTGGGTGGCCCATATCGGACTTTAAATGAGAAGCGATTGACTGTGGTCTTAGTATTGTATTGCATCGCTAAATATCAATTTACTTCTGATTCACTGTTAGTCACTGTTTTGTAATATTGTTATTAATTTGAGTTTTAATTGTTTAATTAACGTCATTTATGTCACTTAGGCTAATCGGACGATGTTACTAGGGAGTCCTAATTTTGATCCTATCCAGGTATAATTTAGGGGATATTTAAGGATTACATTATATTTAACGATTTAAGGGATATTTAACGATTATTACAATAGGGATATTTAACGATAACCTGACCTCCATTTTACGTCATATTCGAGGGACGGTATGTCGACAGATTTTTGACTGAATTTAAAAAATCCTATGGGTACCTTTAGTATTGTAGACTACTATGCTACTAGCCACTAAACCACGGGTGACCCCGTTTAAATTATTGTTAGATATTTTTTATTATAATTTTACGATAGTAAAATTATTTAAACCCACATTGGGGTATATATACATAGACAATACATATACATCCACAATTGATTATAATATGCCTAGAACTATAAATTTACCTTCTTACCATAAATGTATGTAAACCAAATAATCCTAGTGTATCACCAAAACATTACTAAAATCTAAGATCTTTTTGTAAGGTCCAACATTGTTTTTGGAATGGCCGATTTAATATGTAATGATCCTATTTAAAAAAAAAAAATATTATATTTTTGAAAATATCGATATTTCAAGTCCGATATTTTGTGGTATCGATAGTTATAGACATATATTTCGATCAATGATATTATGCATATAGGACTTGCGATGTCCCAACACTACCCCACACCCTCTAATTATCAAGGTTAGGTAATTTGACCACATTATGAATTTGTTCTGGGTGCTAACCTTAAAAAAAATAAAACTACAATTACCTTGTTACATTTCAATCAACATGAATACAATTTTATCATTGCCTCTTTTTTTTTTCTTTTTTTTTTTTTTTGCACTTGTAATTCAAATAGAGGACTGAACTATTTATTGATTATACTTGAATATAATCCAAGATATGATTTACGATTTTAAATGAGAGGTTTAGAGGACTTAGTTGGCAGCTCTCCAGGTAGGAAGAATCGATACCTACTTAATGCTAAGCCTGTAGCTTTAAGATTGAGTAATCTCCCCATTATTCAATCCCTGGCGACTCTCTTGGTGGAATATTCACAGCGAATAAATCTCCTTGCCCTTTCGGGTGTACCATAATATGGTACGAAGATTATTATTCATGGCTCCACGAATAATTGTTAATAAAAGTGGATCATGTACAATGAAGAAGTGACATATATAACAATTTATGTGGAGACGAATGGCGATGGAATTTAAAAATGTACAATAGATAACCACAGATGATTGGGACAAAAGCCTGAAAGTTGGTATAATTAAATACAAGATAACCCAAAAGATTCCTCCATTTAAAGAAAAAACTTTTGCAAGCTTCCTCACTAAGGTGAAAGATACAATCAAGTAAAAATTATAATTGTTTTTTTAGGTTTTCTATTAGGTATTATAAATCATAATTATTAAAGACTAATTTATGATGTTAATTGTCCTGCCTTGTCACAATCCGTTGAGGCTACTGTTCAATGTTTTTATTGCGGAATCCTCAAATCGGAGGAAGATATATCTTATCTTATATATATATATATCTATCCGCTTTTGTTTGCTATCATCCCATCGACACTTCGGTCAAACGGGCTCACTTAAATATCACAGATATATTGAACGACCTAAAAAAATATAGTAAAAATGAGCCTTCGTTTACTTGTTATTTACTTTTTCAAGGAGAGTTCGTAATCTATGATTGTCACATATTTAAATACGCCAGGCACATCATGTTTCTGAACTATGTCTTATAGTGTGGTAGGAAAAGCAATTACCTTCAACAATGTTGGTAATTCCTTTGATATCAGGGAACAACATCTGTGATAATCACAACAGTGATAGCCGGAAGGCCTTGCTTGTAGGGCAAACAATCGTGATGTTTAAATCAGGAACGAGTCTTGCTAGAACTAGTAGCTTTATAAATTCTTAAAACTGTTGCTATTGATATGCCAGGGTTTGAAATAGATAACTGAAAAAGAATATGTTTTTACATATATTTTTTCTCTAAAAAATATTAAGGCATCTTTAACTTTGCATCTGATATATATTTTTTATTAAATTTTATACTATTGAAAATAATAATAATTTATGAGTAAGTAGTACATTTTTAAATCAGAAATACAATTTTTTAAAATATCCTCAAATATATATTTTTTATCTGCAGTATTAATAAATATATAGTATTGGACAACCATAAATTGCTGATGGAGATTGTTAATAGAAAAATGAGGTATAAACCCTGAAGATGGAAGAAAATTCCCACAATTTATTTGTAATGTTTAACTTGTTTTTTTAATAAATCTTTAACACGTTCACGCCGTGATTGTTTAATGCTGTTCGCTCTATCGGGCCGGAGCTATTCCAGGGCATTATTCAGTATTGGCAATCCAACAATAATAAAATAAAAAATACTATTCTAGTAGTTATATTTATAATACGATATTGTAAATGTAAATAAATATATAAATAAATGAATTTGCGTTAAATTTTCATTATTTTAATTTTCAGCTATATTAAATTATAAATTATTTCTACTTTCTTAACACTTTGGCTGCCATTTCACCTGAAATCGAGTAGGTAACTGTTCTCTTGCCAGAGAATTAAATATTAATATCGTGTAGAAACGACAGCATGACTCACAAATATTCTATTTCGGCAGTCAAAGTGTTAAAGATCTAATTATTTGGTAGAGCCGGCATCCTAGCGTGAGCCACCGCTGGTACACGCCGTCGTGTGTTAATATGGGTTCAAATTCACCATATACCTTTTTCTCTTACCATTTTTCATTTCTCTTACCACTTATCATTTTATGGTAAGAAACTAATTTATTGGCATAGGCCTTGTGATCCTCTTATAGCAAAGCTAGAAAAAAGTAATAGCTAATAAAAATTGATGAAATTATATAAGCTATTTTTAGCTTATAAGCTATTTATAAGCCGTAATAGGATAAGGAAGAAGTGAGAGAGAAGGACGGTACTATGCCGCGAAAGGGAAAAAATTACTCAAGGGAGATATGAACTAAAATATAATAAGGGGAAAATAAAAGAGGAAAGTGGGGGAGTCAAAAAAGGCAGCATTTTTCTATTTTGTAATAAAAATAAAATGAATCATTTATCTCTCTCTCTCTCTCTCTCTCTCTCTCTCTCTCTCTCTCTCTCTCTCTCTCTCTCTCTCTCTCTCTCTCTCTCTCTCTCCCTCTCTCTCCCTCCCTCTCTCGGATTGTCATGAACTCTGGGACTTGGATTGAATATTTTTCAATCTAGTATCAACAAAAAAGTTTCATCGAAATCGGTGTTCCCAAATCCGTTGCCTCCCCGTTGCAAGTAAAAATGATATAGCCATCCAGAACGTATTAATTCTTTTCTTTTTACGTGTCTTCTTAAGCCTATTCTGGCTCTTTAGCTGAAAAATGATTCATCCTAAGAGCGGAAATTGGTGTTTTATATAAAACAATTTCTGCTTATTAGGTTTCCCACTCTACAGGAGTTAGTTGTAGAGAGGTTCTACGATAAAAGATAAATCTCTATTATAGCATGGTATTGAATGTTATGCAAAAATATCTACATGTTACATTCATTTAAATTGTAAAATAGTTTTACCTCATCTATTAGGCGGTGTACTCGTTGAAGTCTAACAAATTCCATGTATTTATTGCTTTTCTTGGATCATAAATACGGATTAATTCTGTGTATGCTAATTTTTTAACAGCCGTTCGTTACCTTGTAAGTGATTAAAATGTTTGTTTTCTTGCCTTATACATTCCAAACTATTTTTTTTTACCTACTAATATTTATAATTCAACAAGTAAAAACATAGAATCTTTAGGTGGATTGAAAACTCCTATCGTGAAAAAAAATCCTACTACTAATCCTCATTTTTACTTTCACTTACATATGAACGATATATTAAGGGAAAGTATTGCGATAGTGAAAAATTTCGACTTCCGGTTTTCCACGGAAATACACGTTTTGGGTCCCCTGAGTCGAAATAACTAAGTCCCGCGAAATGGACTGTGTTAAGTGTGTTAACCTGAAATTGGGTATTTGGTGTATGTATATTCCCGCGATGTGACAGCAAAAATTTCATAACATTTTTTCCCATTTTTACGTGTTTTTCTTTTTTCACAAAAATTGATATTACGATTTTGATTAAACCCGATATTTTTAATGAAAATCAAGTATTCTTTAATACCACGTAAGCTTTATCATTATTAAAATGTTCTGAGGGGGCATAAATACGGAAGGGACCTTTTTGTTTTTTCTATAAAGTAACTTTGTTTTCGATTATACGGAGAAATTATCCGTCTCTCTTTTCGCCTGAAAATAAGAAATGGCTAAATATGAAATAGAAAAAAATCAAGTAAACATATACAGGAGAAAAAAAGAAAAATATTCCGTCAACTCATTAAACACGTTGAGCTCACGCATGGGCATTACGCCTTTAATGACAGACCAAATATTTATAATTAAGGACGTTCTGTTCATGTAATGGAAATTATTTGTTTAACGGGAACTATATGAAGTTTTCAACAAATACATAGAGAATTATAAAATCAGACGACTTGGAGTATTATGCTTGCATTGCCGAATTTCTCAAGTAAAAATTTTATTTTAAATCTTTTCTTCAATAATAAAAATATTTAGTGTACTTTAAAGAGAAAAATTGTATGACTTTGAGAAATGGCATTTAACAAAACACACCAATTTCTAATCAAAGTAAATTGGTAAGTGAAAGTTGGGTGTTGCGCGGATCGCACCTGATTTTTTAAGTTTCGGAGGATATTACTTTTTTTTAAAATATTATTCCAATGATTAATTGCACTTAGAAAAGCAAATACGAAGCATGTTTTGTATTGGCATTATTAATATGCCATACTATGGCATTAACTTATCCAATAACTCTCTCTATCCAATAAATCCATTAGCTCTAAACACAATAAAAAGCGGACAACTGTATCGCCCATGTGATGGATCAGGCGCCAATCCAATTTATAAACTTATGCAATGATCTTGATCCTATAAAGTCCTGGTATTATTCCTTATCCGACCTTGAAGTAGTTATTTTTTAGAAGTAAACTTGATTTACCTGAATAATAGTATTAAAATTTTACATGATTATCATATTAGAGTTTACATAAAAATTATCGTATACATTTAAAATGAGTCTTAATATATTGTAACGTTAAAAGAAAAACAGGCGTCACCTGTGGTGTAGTGGTCAGCATGGCAACCTACAATACTAAAGGTCACAGGTTCGCGCCTAGCGGTAGCCCTAGGATGTTTTAATGGGAGTAAAAAATCCTTAGCCATGCCGTCCCTCGGATAGGTCGTAAAATGGAGGTTCCGAGCCTATGCGATATTAAGTACTTGATATAGATCCATTTACCTGGGTAGGTAAAATTTAGGAGACCTACTTTAGCATCGTTCGATAGGACTATAGTAATAAAAAGGAGCGTTAAATAAACAAAAAAAAAAAAACCCAATAAAGATGTTTTTATACGCTGTTTTTTATTTATCTAATTTGATTAATTATTTATTTCATTACAGTATTACCGTTACTTATGCAAATTTTCATATGTTATTATGCCATGTACCATATATGTAGTAGTAGTTCACGTATAGTTCATTCATCTCTAATCAAGTATTTTTATTTTTCACATCTGTGGTACTATTTCTTTTTAAAAACCTATGTCTTAGCATCGCTTATAATTTATTCATTACTAATTATGTACTGTATCACCGCTGCTTTATAATTTTTTTATTTTTTCAAAAATCGTACATTCCATTCATTTCTAATTCTATTCGTTTACATCAACTTTTCGTAAGTTATTCCTATAACGTTACTTCGTCTAGTAGAATTGACATTTGAAGAGTGAATCGCGTAGCAGAAGAGTTATTTGCACTAAGAGCTTGATGAAGGTCTAATGACACAAACCGGTTTCAAAAAGAGAGAAACGAAAAACAAAAAAAGGAATACAACGTCTAGTTTCTTTCTAATAGATTTAGATCTCAGGTGGCAGGAATTCCAGCCTCAATTTCAGAAATACTATCCTCTTTCGAACCGAATATATACACCTATTAACGTTCCGTCCATTATTCAATTATTTAACGATTTTTTGTATTTTTAATATATTAGCAATAAAATGTGCTAGCTTGTTTTTACTTGTTATTGGTTAATCCATAAAACTATGACGAGAACGTCTGCACTTTATGGTCACACCTCTACAGAGTATGGAACAAAGTGATTTGCGCATGAACAATTTATATATCTATTTTTTACTTTCACTTACCTATATACTAAATATATAATAAGGGAAAGTATTGTGATCGTGAAAAATTTCAACTTCCGGTTTTCAACGGAAATACACGTTTTGGGGTCCCTTGAGTACAAAGAACCAAGTCCCGCGAAATGGTCTGCATGTTTGTGTGTCTCTGTGTTTGAATAGACTAGCTCAAAAACTATAAACAGTACGAACCTGAATTTCATCAAAATTGGTCATCAAACGGAGGAAGTACTTTATTCAATAATTTTTTATTTCATAACTTCGTTTCCAATTTTTACGTTTTTTTTTTTATTTTCTCAAAAATATCTTTAACGATTTTGATTAAATTCGTCATGTAAAAATGAGAATCAAGTATCATTTAGTATCAAAAAAACTTTATCATTATAAAAATGTTCTGAATGGCTTAAATGGGGAAGGGATTTTTTTTTATCTATAAAGTACCTTTGTTTTTGTTTATATGGAGAAATTATCTGTCTCTCCTTTCGCCTAAAAATAAGAAATGCCTAAATTTGAAATATGAAATATTAGGTCAACTCATAAAATATATCCCACGCATGCGCAGTACCCCTTTAATGACAGACGATCGTTTATAATTAAAGATGTTTTGTTCATTTAATGGAAATTTCTTGTATCATGGTAACTATATGAAGTTTTCAACATCTACACAGAGAATTATAAAATCAGACGACTTGGAGTATTATGCTTGCATTGCCGAATTATCACAAGTAAAATTTGTTTTTAATAATAGCAAAATATAGCGTACTTTAAAGAGCTAATACAGACAAAAATAAGTAAATGAATGTGGAAAAAATGTGTGACTTAGGGAAATGGCATTTAACAAAACACGTCGATTTCTAATCGAATTAAGTTGGTAAGTGAAAGTTGTTTGTTGCGCGCATCGTACCAGATTTTTTTTCTTTTCGTATTTCCATTTTGAATAGAATTTTAAACAGGTACAATCGCACGTGGGACTGCACAAATCGAATTATCCATATACCTACTTTTGTCTGAAAAATGACGTCAGCCCATCCCTAATTTTAGATGTGACACAAATAGAATGTTTGATGTTAAAGCACCCCCCCCCCCCCCCTCCGATCCATAAAATTCTATTTTCGTCACTCTCGGTTGACACTCACTCATTTTCTTCTTGACCTGTTGCTTTCTCTGCTATGCTAAGAATATGTCACGAATGTTAACTTTTGTCAAGAATGTCTATATAGGATATGTTATATAGTCATTTTCTCTAGACGAATTTCTAGTACATTTATGAAATTCAGTACATATTTTTCAAAAGAATATTAAGACACTTTAAGTTTGCATCTAAAACTTATTATATCTCTTTTTTATTTGCTTTTTATCACTATATTTTTTATTATTCTGGGTATTGAAAACACTGCCAGAACATATTTATGTCTTAAGACCACTTTTTGCGTCGAAGCATCGACCAAGGAATGTCAAAACGTATTTCCTGAAAATATATTAGACTTTATCTTGATCCGAAGGATGAATCTATCTCGAATAATTTATAGATCCCAGATTTTTTTTTATTCGACAAAAAATTGATCATTTTTTATAAACTCCATTTTATCCTCATAAAAGTCGTTTCTGAAGATCAACAAAATACTTATTTACAAAAAGTACGGAATAGGATTTTGTTTGTTTGTTTAACGTCCATTGTTATGCTACTAAGGCTAATCGGACGATGCTACAGTGGGAGTCCTAAATTTTGCCTATCCAGGTGTAATTAGGATAGGGATCTTTAACTAACTGGCATCGAACAGGCTCGGGACTCCCATTTTACGTCCTATCCGAGGGACGGATAGGACTTTTTTATCCCCTTTAAAAAATCCTAGGGCCACCACAGGGCGCGAATAGGATTTTTTTTTGTAAACAATTTTTTTTATATTTCGATATTTTATTAAATAATAACTATAATTATAGCTATTGTTTACTTCCACTGTTCCGCCGGTCGTCCTGAATAGTGGCACAAGTAAAAATATTAGTAATTTGAGTATTTTTTCGATTTAGGCGCCAATATAATAAATGTGAAGCAAGGAAAGTGTCATAATAATATTAGCAATACTGTTCTCAGCAGGCGCGGTTCCAGAAAAAAATTTCGGGGGGGATTGGTCGGTATGAAAAAAAAACAGCGTAAAAATAGCACACTTTATTTACAAAATTTAAATAATAATTAAAATAAAAATAAATAATTTATTTACGCTTATACATTAAGTTCATATACAAAATTCTCTATAAAAGATTCTAATCAAAATTAAACTAAACTTCCGTAGAAAACTCGTAAAAGTTAGATGCGTAATTAATTTTTTAATTCATCCCACTAATTTTTTTTCGTCGAAATTTCGGGGGGGGGGGATTGATCCCCAATATCTCCCCCCCTGGGACCGCCACTGGTTCTCAGTTTATCTCTTAAAGAGTACTATCTGTAAATAAATATTAGTTATTTCTAACTATTTACGTGTATATGAGGGAAATGGTTGGTGGTGCGGTAAAATAAAACAATATAAATGCAGTAAACATATACTGTGCCGAACTTCCGACCCGAGATTCAGGTCTTCAACATGGCTGTCGAGTCCACTGGTATTGATCTGAGTCTATTTTATTTATTTAAGATTATATTTAATTTTGCCTTATTATTGAATGTAAATTATTTATGCATTAAAATTAATTGGGTCTGTTAATTTAATTTTACATATTTGGTGTATATAATATGTCGAGCCAGACCTCCTGTAATTTTAAATTTTACAAAAGACAGTATTAAAAAAAAATGGCCGTCACGAGTTGTCACCATCAAAGCTTAGACTTGCCTCCTCCGCATTCCCGACCGGTTCATCACTGACCTCTTCCACGTGTTCCTGGACCCTCTTCTTTTCCGTGCAACCGACGCACAGTGGGGCCAAACCGCAAAAAAGTGGAAAAAACTCAATATCTTGGGAACGGTTTGTCCTATCGAGAAGGAAGTTGTTTCATTCGATTAAGAATGGAAAATTACGATAGGATTGCAACTATTGCAACTGCATGTCTATATAATTATAGAGGAAGCTTAAGAACGGATATTTTAAATAATTAAAAAAATAATTGAACTTACTTTTAACTTAATATAGCTCCAGGTAAACAAAGACATTAATGACCTTAGGGTTTTATGGCTTTTATACCTCAATAAAAAACAAACAAAATTAATTTAGTTTATTTTACTTTGATTTAACTCAATATTAATTTAAATTTCCTTTAAGGTAGATTTTTTTTTTGCTAATGTCTTGTAACTATTTATAGGAAAATATTGAGACTACTGTCTTAAATCGCCTTTCTAATAACCTCGTACTGATATTTAGACAGTTTTGTCTGAATAAAAACAGCTCGACCAGAACCAGTGTCGAAAATTGTACTTCAACAATTTTTCTCTGGGAGGAGGATGAAGCAGCTGTCATGTTTCATTGAGTATTACGCTAACCATATTATATTTCAAATTTAAATAAAAATTAAACCATGATTGTGTAGTTTTGTGGGGATGCGATTCAATGATTTTTGAATAAATTAGAGACATTCAAGTTAAGGGTAGTTTACTTCTCGCTAATTTATTAGGGTGCCGCGAATTTTTTCACATAATTGACAATAACTACCTAACAGGCAAGAAAGGCAAATTTAATGAGAGGAATATATTCTCTGATACATCCCGGTCCTAGATCAATCCCTGACATCTTAAGCCAGGATAAGGTGTTACCTATAATCATGCTTCAAATTAGTTATTTTGTGCGAAAGATTCTCGCTTATTTAATCTTTTATATTGGATGGATACTGTTATAATGTGGAACGTCTATATACGCCCATGAAGGTTGTAAAACAACTATCACTCAAATGTGCTGTAACTAGCTCAAAATATTTTTATAAAAAAAAAAAAAAAAAATGACAATATTACAAATACGACAAAACTTATAATTTCTGCTCATAAGAAATTTTTGATAAGAAAGGAACTAATCGTTTTTATTTGTTGACTATTCAACAATGAAGAACAATAAAAATTACCCTCAGATATGAACATTGGATTTTCGTTTTTTTCCCTCGTTTGCCAAACCGTGCAGCGCGCCACGAAAATTTTCACAAAAATTACAATAATTACCAAATAGGCAAATAAAGGCAAAAGATATCAGAGGAATATATTCTCTGATACATCCCAGTCCTAGATCAATCGTTATTATCTTAAGCCAGGATAAGCCCCAAACAATAATTATGCTTCAAATTAATTATTTTGTGTGAAAGATTTTCGCATATTTCATTGTTTATATAGGATGACTACTGTTATAAAGTATGTACTGTCTATGCACATAAAGGCTGTAAAACAACTATCACTTAAATGTGATGTAAATAGCACAAAATGTTTTTTTTTTTTTAAATGACATTTTTACGACCATGACAAAACCTTAAATTTCTGCTTAAAAGAAATTTTTGATAAGACAAGAACTAATCGTTTTTTATGTGTTAACTATTCAAGAACGAAATACAATAAAAATTAACTCCAGATATGAACATTGGATTTTGGATTTTTTTCCTAGTTTGCCCCACTGTGCGACGCACGGAGTATTTACCATCAAATCATGGCCGAAAGTCCAAAAAATAAATTGTACTTCAGAACATCATAATACGTATTTCCTGGTAGCTTAAGAATGTTTGCATCGAGATATATTTATTTTGTACATTTTTATCCACCTCCTGCCTGAGGGAACTAGTCTGAATCCATGAATCGAGTATGCAGTACTTTTTTCCTGAGTTGTAAGATGTTTAAAGATGTGTATTGTATTGTGTTGTATGGATGCTTAAAGGTATGTAGGTATTTCTCTGTGATAACTAGTTTTTAGCAAGTTTTAATAACATAACGGTTAACTTGTAGTTCTTTTGATTACGATGAAAAAATTAGACTTGTCTAAAAGAATAAAATATATTATGTTGTATTGTCGGGCAGATATTTTTGCATAAATGTAAAGTTCAATCCTTCTACTTGCCATACCGCAAAAAAAAAAAAAAAAAAAAGAAAAAACTCACCCCCACACAACAACCCCCTGTTTTTAATAAATGGATGAAAATACCTCTTAAAGTGAATTTTTTTTTTTTAACCAAGTCGGCGTTTAAAATGCAATAAATAATTTCAAACTCTTTTAAGATGTGTAATGGAAAGAATGCAGTCGTAATTGTTTAAAGAAACATTTTAGATTACAAACATTCAGATCCTTATAATTTTTATAGTAAAATAATTTTCTTAAAAATGATTTTCTGTGTATTTTAGCTATGCAAATAATTAGTGATTTACCAAAGTTGTTTACCCTTTTAAGTAACTTTGCCATGGTGCTATAGGAAGCTTAAATTTAAAATCAACCGCGCGAAGAATTTCATACAGGGACTAGAACTGGAAACTAGTAGAATAGTCTAGAGGCTTATCATGAAGTCGGCTGCACATAGAGAACGCGCATAAATAGACGATCACAATTACAATTGATTACGCAAATAATGTATTCAGTATTTTCAAAAGCTAGATATTAAATTGTAATATAACTTTCAAATGTCTTTTGTCTTGAACATTTTCCCGACGTTTTTCGAATTCCCTGATTTTTCCAGACATTCCCATGATTTTTGTCAAAACTTGAATTTTTTTATATTTTATTAGTTTGATATATCTTTAGATTGATAATAAAAAGTTTTAAGTATTCCACAGGAACAAAAAAATTGGTAGACAGTTTTTTGGCCATGATTTCATGTCCAATACTCCATTGTGTGACGGCTTGCTTTAATGCTTCCTAAGAGAGTGACCAGTCCATTCTTTTACTTTCCTTGTTTTGGATATCGATCGGCTTGAGTTTAGTTCTCCGTTCCAATTCTTTGTCAAAAATAAGTTCGGGCCAGAGAATTCCTAGTATCCTCCTCATGCATCTTTTAATAAATACTTGCAGTTCCTTTTCGTTTTGAATGTATACAGCAGTACTGGGAGGACATTAGTTTGAAGATAACCTATTTCGTATGCTGAGAGACGTTTTTGTTTTCGGTGTTAAGTCTTCTTCAGTTCCTCCGTCGTCATTAATGATTTTTCAAGATATTAGTCTTTCAGTGAGCCTTATGAGGAAGAAACCCGTAAGATTAATAAGAGTTATGTCCCGTTTTCCGTTCGTCATGTTTATATATGTTGTATGATTATATATGGAGTCGAACGAGATGTTTTCTAGTATCGGCATTTATCATTAGGTATCTAAGCCCTTTTCAGGTAAAAGATCTGGTCATCAAGGTGAGCTTTATACTAAAGATGGAACTATTGGATAGATAGAGCCTAGTAGGGCACGCATATTAATTACCCGTAAACCCGATTAGGTCTTTACACGAAACAAACATCATCTATTCCTAATAATATGTTTCTACTAATTGAGGACATCAATAGTGAAGGCTAAAGGACAGAAGATAAATTTCTAGTATATGATGGTTCAAGTTATCATACACCTAATTTGTATATATTTTTTTTTCATGGCTGTCTTTCTTTTTTTTTAAATATTTCTAATATCCCTTTCAGGCTAATTTGGCGATATGTGATGGAAATGGTTGGGTGTCAAAGAAAACAACACTATTTGTGCAATAACATATATAGTGCCATTGATAAGTTGGTGATAGTTTGATAAACCTTCTAATATCATATCATATACCTATTTCTAAGAGCCCTTTTTTTTTCTTTTTTTCGGTACGCCATAACTTCCTTAACACTTCATCAAATTTCATGGATGAGGCATCATTTTAAAGCTTTTCTTAACCCCTACTCCTGAAAAATATACAAATCTCTTATTTCGCCTTCGATTGCGAGTTATAATCAAAATGGTCCTAGAGGTTTCTAAATGGTTTCAATCTTCTCAGGGTTTCAAGGAGAACATTTTCGGTCGTATACATTTTTTCGATTAAACCCTTCATTTGCAAGTTGTGAGCGAAAAACTGAAATTGTCAGCGAATATGGTCGCTGGGATTTTTCGAAGGTGACATTTATTTGAGTTTTTGGTTATATGTACTTTTCCGATTTTCACCGTCGTTTGCGAGTTACAAGCAAAAACATGCGATATCAGTCAATAGAATCGGTGCACTTGCTTTCCGCGAAACTGCTTTGTGTATTTAAGTATTTCGTCTTCTAACCTGATTACTAAGGAAAGGAATATTAGAGTTTCGAAAAATAAATAATCTACAATTTAAACACATCTATCCATTACTTCAACACTCACCTATGCCCAGGACGCACTAAATACGCATTTTAATTATGTGAGATTTAAGTAGCTTAGAATGCGATTGCTTCGCACGGGTCAGCTAGTTAATAATAATAATTCATAAAAAAATGAAACAGGTATAATTTTCCAAAAGTTAAAATCAGATGCGAATGCACGCAATACAACTTTCACTCAACAACAACCTCACAAGGGCATGTAAACATTTATTTCAATGAAACTGTTTTAGGTGAAACTAGTTCGACCCATGTCCGAGGTTTCTCATCAATAATATATTTTATATAATTCAACAATTATTTATATTATTTTTTTCTCTCTTTTTCTGATTGGATTTCTCCGTTATTCAATGCTAGTAGATTCGTTTTCTTATGGAAAAAAAACAAAGAAAATAATGTTATAAATATAAAGCTAATAAAATAATTATTAATCAAAATAATTTTTAACTAATATTTTTCTAAATAAATAACAAATAATTATTTGTTTAATATAAATGAAGACCCCACGCTAAGAACGTGTTCAGTCACATTTTGCAAATTTTACAGGAGAGCAAAAAGATAGGTTAAATCTTGTATAGAACACAACCTAGTAACTCTAACTCAATGGGAAAAAATAGTGTATGCCCAATATATTTTCAAATAATGGCAATGTTAATGAAAATACAATACATTATTTGTTAGTTAAAAAAAAATTAATGACCAAAAAAGAATTGTAATTGCTTGTGCCCCCAAAAAAGAATTGTAAATATCTCAAGGACTTAACCCGCTGTTTTTGTGTAAACGACACAGATATGTAGTACTCGAAATGGTTTACTTTAATGCGCTATAAAAGAATATTCACAAAAATTGGACTGAACACGTTTTTAGCGTGGAGTCTTCAAATGTTTTAATTACTTTCATACGATTGTATTTTAAATATATTTTTAATTATTATTAAACCATTTCAAATACAATAGTTGCAAATATTGAAATATGTATTGATAAGATGTACAAGTAAAAAAATATATATATAATTTAGTACAATTTTAGATATGGCTATAGGTTGCCCTAGAAGGTTTCATACCTGTATTTGAGTAACCCTAGATATAAGACGCTTCAAGTTAATCAGGCCAAAAATATGTTTTAAAGGAAAAGCTAGTCTGATTAGGGATCGTGGAAAGCGCTTGAAAGCGAATTTTCATAGAAATGAATAAAATTCGTCCTGGTCATTCATAAAAACATTAAGGTATAATTTTTTATTACATTTATTATTACATGCTAGAGAATGTTAATTTACTTATGTTTCAAATTTTATCTACAAATTTAAATTTATTTAAATTAATTTAAAAGACATACCTTTGTAGAAATAAATTACAAAAAAAAAAAAAAACTCTGCAAATGTTTTTATTTTTTATTTTCTGTTTGTTCTAATTTTTTAATTTGTTTTCAATTTTTTTAATTCGAGCAATTCCTATAGCAATTTCGTGTACTTTGTAAAAGCCCTGTGTACTAAAAGCCCCTAACAAAAACCATTTTGATAATATTCGCGATGATCAGTGTAGCGGTGTTGTGATAACATTGTGATGTTTGTGATTTTGGAAAAATCATCTTAGGTACCCAGACAGGCGCAAATTTTAACATTTTACGTTAAATAATAATTTCCTTCTTCGCCTAATAATTTTTATTTTTACTTTAGTTAATAAAGAAGGCAACTGAGTAAATATATGACCCTTATTAAGGTCTGGCCACACATGTCCGCACCGGATCCGCACCGTAGCAATAATACAGGTTATGTTCAGAATATTTTTAATTTAACTTACATATTACCTTTAGTTATGCCTAAAGTGGCCTGTGTCTGACATGTGTGGTTTGAACTTTAGGCATAAGTAAAGGTAATATGTAAGTTAAATTAAAAATATTCTGAACATAACCTGTATTATTGCTACGGTGCGGATCCGGTGCGGACATGTGTGGCCAGAACCTTACTGATATGACAATGTTGTTTTACATTCTCAACTGTTGTTTTGGTCCTAATTTTCATTTCTTTCTTTGATACATTTTTTAGTATCTAACCGCTATCATTGAAAAAATATAATAGAAATATTTCATTATGCTAAAAAATAACTGTTTCCTTTCTGGGTTTTAGATTGGTCTGAAAGTTCATCGCGTGACCTCGTCCAGAAGCTCACAAGGTACAATCATAAGGTCGTGGTAAAATTGCTGACCACTAACAATAATTGCCTGATATTATTTGTGGGAAAGGCTAGACTTCCTGATTCTTATCACTTGTTCATACGTCGGAGATAATATAGTCTTGTGCACGGTAAACCAAGCTAATGCACTTTTAAGGAGAGCCAAAACAAATTTAAAAAACCAAAAAAAAAAAGTTCCTTACTTTAGGTCCTATTCCGCCACTGCCTTTGTGATTTTTAGATATTATTTTATACGATTTCTTATAACGAGTCCATAATCGCAATAATGTCAGAATTTTGAATTACTTGGAAGGTTATCATGATCGCCATTATTAAAAATTTATACTTATATGAAGATTAAATTTTTTATTTAACTAGGAAGATATAAAGATAGTATCTTGAAGATTTGAAAGGATTTAAAAAAAATAAAATGTAACCTGCTTTTCAAATATCTCATAAACTCGATTTCTTCAGATTCGTTAGGTTAGAGATGTTCGTTAGGTGGGATGAGATAATTCGTATACGACGAAATATACAAGTTATAAGTAAATCATTAGGTGTATACGTATAAACATATAGTACGTATATGTACTATACGTATATATAGTACGTATACGTCTATAAGACCCTATCTTTATAGGTATATAAGTATTCATATAGGGTCTCAGGTGATTGATTATTAATTTATTTCTCTTTGGTTTCTTTTGTAAATCCAGTTGGCAAACAACTTGTTGACAATTAGCAGATTGGATGGCTTTTTTCACTAAACATAGATGGCATGTTAGGTATGGGGAAGGATGGCACCCAGCGGTACCTCTTTCCAGGCTTGTTTCAGTTAATCTGATTTGTTAACGAAGAAGATCTCTCATCCAGCGCCTTTTTATTCTCGCCCTCATATTCATTGACATGAGGAGGTTTATATGTTCTTGGAAGTTAGCGTGAAAACGTTTTTAAAGAATATTTATGTGTTGCCTTGTGTTAGTCACCATTTAATGTCTTATTATTCCAGTGCTTTTGGAATGAGTCATAACATCTTTTTTTTTTTCTTTTTTTTGGGCAATCTCGCATATCTAAGCATGTGTATGTCTTTTATACTTAATATTTAATTTTGAGGAATTATAAAAATATGGGTAATCTTTTTTACTCAATTAATAGATAAAATTTTTACAAGTTCCAGGAAGTAAATTTTACCAAATTTGTAACTTCATTCTTTTGTTTCATTGGAAACTTTATGTTGCCAGCCCGTAAAGCAGGGCTGGAGTTATTGAGGTGATTCATCAAGTGGCGTGCCACGTCCTAGGTGAAAATTTATGGGATCGTTTCCTCTTGTACGACACCCTCAACACCCTGGAAGATGGAGGAGAGTTTGTGTCGGTGGAGGTGGTGCTTGTTGTAACTTTAGTACGTTTTAATCTTAATGAAAAATTTTAATTCAAATTATTGAATTGTGTGATATCAAATCCTCCTTATTTTTTATAATTTACTTGTTGGACCGGTGCGTAGCATTTCAATTTAACGATTTAAGAAAATTTCTACTATCTTTTTCGCAAAATCTTTTTTACTTTCACTCACATATATATCAAATATACAGTAAGTGGAAGTATTGCGATCGTGAAAAATTTCGACTTCCGGTTTTCAACGGAAATACACGTTTTGGGGTCCCCTGAGTCCAAATAACCAAGTCCCGCGAAATGGTGTGTGTGTGTGTGTGTGTGTGTGTGTGTGTGTGTGAACAGACTAGCTCAAAAACTATAAACCGTGCGAATCTAAAATTAGGTATTTAGTGTACGTATATGCCCGCGATGTGACAGCAAAATTTTTATCTAAATTGCTCAAAGGGAGGAGTTACTTTATTTAATAACTTTTTACGTTTTTTTCGATTTTCTCAAAAACGGCTCTAACGATTTTGATTAAACTGAGTATTTGATATATTAATATGCCTGAGATATGACCGTAAACATTATATCAAAATTGATCAACCGGAGAGGGGACTTTACTTAATAAATTTTGTATCATTTTTTTATTTACTCAAAAACGGCTTTCCCGATTTTGATCAAATTCATCATGTTTAATGAAAATTAGGTGTTATTTAATATCAGGTAAGCGTTATCATTATTAAAAAGTTCTGAGGGGGCTGTTTTTTTGTTTCCTATACAGTACCTTTGTTTTTGTTTAAATGGAGAAATTAACTGTCTCTCGTTACGCCTAAAAATAAGAAATGGATAAATATGAGATATGATAAAAACCAAAACAAAAAGACAAAAAGAACAAGAACAAAAAACAAGAAAAAAACAAAAATATTCAGTCAACTCATAAAACACGTTGAGCCCACGCATGCGACTGTTGACAGACCATTGTTCATAATTGAAGCCGTTCTGTTCATTTAATGGAAATTATTTGTTTCATGGTAACTAAATGAAAATGTTTAACAAGTATATAGAGATTTATAAGATCAGACGACTTGGAGTATCATGCTTGCATTACCGAATTATCACTAGTAAAAACTTTTATTTAATGATAAAACCAATTAGTGTTTTTTATAGAGCAAATGAAAACAAAAATAAGAAATTAATATGGAAAAATGTGTAACATTGAGAAGAGGCATTAATTTCTAATTTAAGTAAGTTGGTAAGGGAAAGTTGTGTGTTGCGCGCACGCAACAGATTTTTTCTTTTCGTTTTCATGTACCTCAATGTCATCTCGTCTGTCTCGTCTAAATATATAGTTATTTCTTCTTAATTTCTTTTTTACTTTATTTATTTATTATTGCGTCTACCCGGTAGGGTCAGTGGCAAAAACGCTTTCAATTCAAACTTGGTTGTACAGTTTTATCTTCTTTAAAAAAGTCACAACTACCTTCACCGAGTCCTCCATGTCTCCCAACAACTCCTTGAGATTGTTTCCCATTTCCAATTCACGTAAATCTTGGGCATTCCAGGAGGATGTGCTTGACTGTCCTCATTGTGGGATGGCAGAGTTCACAGGTTGGGGCCTCAAGTCCTCTCAGCAGGTAACCGTGCGACAGTTCACAGTGGCCAATGCGGAGTCTGCACAAAATCGTTTCCTCTCTTCTGGAAATCCGCGAGTTCGTTTTCCATTTTACTGGTCCATCTTTGATCTCTGATAGTTTTGAACGTGATACTCTCCTACTATCTTGCCATTTGCATCGTATTTTGCACGACATGGATTTGCACCAATCTTCGTTTGTCATGTTGATGAACGTTTGGAAAAGTAGTGCACTTTTAGTACGAGCCATGTGAGCAGCATGATCGGCACTTTCATTTCCTGTTATTCCGCAATACGAACGGACCCAAACGAAAACAATGCTCCTGCCTTCTTGACATAGCCTCATCCACGTGTTTCTAATCTCTTGAATAATGCCATGTTTCGGCTGGTGCCTAAACTCAATTTTATTCGCCTCGATCTGTTGAATCACAACGATTAGATCGATTTTATTTTTCAACCAACTTTTCAGAATTACTTCCTATCTTTCATTAATATTTTATTATAACCTATCACCAGTTTTAAGGGAAAACACATACTAAATGCTAGGAGCATTTAGTATGAGTTTTACAAATATAGGATCTTTGTCCCATACGATTTTTGTCTTTAGATGTTTTTAACTGTCTTCTTGACATTTATTAGACAATAAGGGCCAAAAGGGCCTTAAAAAGCACTCTCCTACTTTTAACTGAATTTCCTTCATAAGAAAATTCTATCCTCTGTATTAATCTTAATTTGAATGGACTATATCCTTAACAAAAAAACAAATGACTACATGTTGGCTTTATTCACAGCTTATTTGAGCTGGATGTGACAAAATGTATCAGGAAAAAAATTTACGATATTATCTTTAGGGAATAACATGGCAGAAAATTTATCATAAATTCTGTTTCTAAGACTGATATTTTGTCTTCATGTTCATTTGATATTGGACAAACACACACTCTGGGTTTAAATACTTCAACTTCTGTTTAAAGAAATGATAGTTCGATGGATCTTGGATCAAATCTTAGATTCTAATATAAATTCGTATTTCAGACTTTTTCGAGTTTGAGGTAATATGTTTTTTTAATTTAAAATGTAGGTTTTAAAAGAGGGATAAATTGCATATTAGCCTTAGTCACATTTTTAAGCAGATTTGGCTTGGACGTGTTGATGAGTTGAAATGATTAGAGGAAATTACCAATTAGCATAAAATAATAACGCGTCTGTACACAATGCCCCTTCATTTTACTGTGTTGGTTAAATAATCATGGATCATTAATGACACTAAAGTAATATACACCATGGCATTGTGGGTGAATTAAATTAGAATTAGTGATTTGATGATCGGTCTTGATTGAATCGAAGAATGTCGAGACGCATGAAATCGAAATTATCATGAATTTTTACTGTTAATAATTAATTATTTTCAAAAAGTTTATTAATTTTTATATGAGGCAAGCCTCTCATTTAATTTTGCTAACCGTTTTTTCATGTTTCAACATTCCAAGCAACCCAAGAAATATAAAAATTTATGAAAAAACGACAATTATATTTAAAATTTTTAAAAATCTACAAAATGATTTTTTGATTAATTTTTTTTTTAGTAAAGGAAACATTTAGGAATTGGTTAAGAAAACTGCATACTTATTTGAAAGTTTCCGTATTTCGGTAATAAGGTTTCCTATTTAACTTTCATTTAAATTTACTCAAAAATGTGGATTTTTTTTCGTTAAATTTCCCTTATGATCATATTATTTTTGTCTTCAGGATTATCAGTTGACAAATCAATTTATCAATCAATGATTTGTGATATTACTGAGGTTAATGATTATTTTAAATATAATGTCTACTTCTAAATCTATCTAAAGATTTCCTAGAAATTATTGATGTTTTTTTTTTCTTCAACTTATTGTATAGCTTTTAATGAAAAAAATCGTTTTGTTTTTCATTTTTTGATTATAGAAATGTGTTTTAATGATTTTATTTTTGTTGCAGGTGCTTCCTCGAAAAATAACAGAAAAAATAGAAGGATTTGTGTAAAGGTATGTTTTAAGAGCAATTTTAATTAGTTGCATATATTAGCGTATATTTAGTTTAATTTATTCATTTTTTGTAAATAACGGTATTGCTGTATTACACGTGTATCTGAAAACTTATGTAACCTTTCAATCACCTTTATATTTAAATTTAAATTATTTCTCTTTGCATTCGTCTCTTTTATAATAGTGGACGAAACATATTTACGATTTTTTAAAATCTTTAACAACATACCAAATTTTTTTCTATCAGACTTTATTAAAAACATATATATATATATATATATATATATATATATATATATATGTATTATACTCTCCGAAAAAAAAATAAAACCCGGACATACCGATTTCTTCCCCATAAATCTTGTAACTTTGTTAGATATTTAAATATTTCGTATAATATAGTTCCTTCAAAAGTCATTAAAACATTATTCATCCAACAAATAGTATCCAATGATGAACATTTATCATAATTATTTAGCTTTATTTATTTATTAATAAATAAATAACAATATTTAGTTACATATTTCAACTTATCTGACCGATACTGGCTAGATGTTTCTAATTATTCATTTGGACATAACAAGCTAAATTCCTGCGATTGAATATAGCACTGCCGGAATTATTTCCCTATACGAACAAGAACGTTCGGAGTCTTGAATTCTTGGCTTGAAAACTGTATGTTTGAGGTATTCGGGAACCTAAATTTAGATACTCATTAGGTTACTTGAGGTAGAGACAGACCTGAGCATACAGCCACTGATTGGCTAGACCAGGTTTCGCCTACCTTTCCTGGCCTCAGTCCAATCCTTAATTCCACTTGAAATTTTTGAATCATGGGAATATTGTGTATATTAATTCTGATTTTGATCATTGCTCATCCTGCTTATGAACCGATGTCGACACAGTCTTCTCTGTTTAATAATGAGAATTACGGAATACTTTTTAGTTTAGAATCTAAAAAAAAAACCTGCACAACTACAACCCATGAAGGGTTTTGGTTCTGTACTATGTAAGGAAGTACTGTTTCTTGGTCAGCGGAGGTGATCACGCTCAATCGTCAGGTTTTCCCCTTCCTCCACCGAGACGATATGAGACAGAATATTATAGATATTATGCCAAGCGAGATTCGAACTCGTGATCTTGAGAACAGCAGCTTAATGCCTTACCAATGAGCTACCCCACTCCCTAGTTTAGTATCTAAAGGTGCCTTTACACTCTACGAACTTCCCTCGAACAGTTATGTAGCGGCGTTCCACGAACAGCCATTTATACATAACGTGACTTTAAGCGAACAAATATGACTGACGCACCCAACGCTAACTTTTGATGAAGGAAAAATAAAAGTTTATTTTATCTGAAAAAAAAAAAAAAAAAAAAGGAGACGAATTAGAAAAGGCGCACTAGTATCACAAACAACTGTCAATTGGGAAAACCCAAATCAAACGTGCCACAAGCGCTACCCCCGAACACAGGCGAACAGATGAAGTACCTAAAATACCCGAACAGTCTACGTGAAGGCTGTTCGAGTGTGAGGTTCGAAGGTAAAGTTCGTAGAGTGTAAAGGCACCTTAATAATAATAAATTTATTTTATCTGCTAAAATCTTGTTTTTCATTGTGATTCTATTTTTTCAATAGATTTTTCTTCAACTGCTGCTGCCGGTTCTCTGGTGTGACTTCTTATAGCATTTCCTGATCCTCCTTGTTAAGGAGGATTTGGAAATGCTAATTGGGAAAGCCTGAATTTTGAGTTTTGGAGAGATTTCCCTATTGGAGGGGACCAAGGCTAATATCACCGTTTTTATCCTTAATTTCAAATTATTTAGTACGTGTGAGAGTTATTTTAATATCTTAACAAATCAAAAATCCCATTTGCTATAATGTTTCTCTGTTATAAACCCTTGCATTTTTGAACTAGATATATTTCTCCTCGGCGCAGTACAAACATTTTTTTTTTAAAACTGCCACATCTATAACTACTTAGGCTCCGAGTAAACTCTAAAAATTCAAAGAAATAAAGGTAAATCATTTCAACACTTTTAAACCAGGTGAGCGAAAATAATGGATTCCTGGATGTTTAATAGCGTTAATGATTGTTCCTAAGTGATTGTGCAAAATGTCACTAAAGTGCTATTCAAATATACATTGAAATAATATTTTGAAATCTGATCATATTTAAAATTACATTATTATTACGATTAGTAATCGTTTCTAGTGCTACGAGCTTTGCTCATCTATCTTCAGCCCTTTCCGTCAACATTAACTTTTATTCTACTCCGTGTTCGCTTATCTATTCATTGCTCTTTGTTCAACTTTGACTAAGGCGAATTCGCTCACTTCAAGGTAAGATGGTTGCGAAAAAATATCGATGACTGTCAAAATCAGCAGACTAAATAGGCATTGACGATGATCAGTTAATGAAGAAGAATTAATTCCAATTCGTATCATCCTCTGGAATGAGGTTAGTCCTGAGGTTAGATGCTGTCTGGACCAGTTCGATTCGATATTATCAACTAATCGATAAAATCGAACGACCGATAAGCGATCAGTCCTATCGTAATGAGATCATGACTTCATTAGTGCCTTGAGAGCTCTGATCCAGATACCATTTGGCGGGTCAGTTTGCGAAAATGAAAAATGGCAGGTGGTTAAATTAATTTTGGGTGTTATAAGCTTTTTTGATTATACAAAAAAAGAATTCAAAATTAATTATGATAAAACAGTTCATTCAATTCGATTGAGGATTGTTCATTTTGAGTAAAATATTATAAATATTTAGTGATTATTAAGTTTTTTTTATTTTTCATTTCATCCTAACTTTTCATTTTTTTCAATTTATATAGTTTTATTAATTTACTTATTATTTGTTTTCTCATCAGGAAAGGTGGGGGATTTCCCGCCCCCAGTTAAGTTTTTAATTACCCGTGAAACTCTTTCTTAAGCACCTTTATTTAGCAAAGTCGATGTGTGTACCTAGTGTGTGTTAAATGATTACCCTAGTATTCTCAATACAATCCATATGTGCTGCATATTCCTGTTCTGGTAAGTATTAAAATAAGATTTTAATAGCTGCGACAAACTTGCAGTAATTTCCAGTTATGTTTTAAAAATTTCGACTACTTATCTTTTAAATGCATATTAAGCTTTTAATAATTAGAAATTTCGTAAGCGATACTTTCAATTTGATTGCTGACGGTTCTGTTGAGGAAACAACTCCGCAATAAGATGAACGTGATTTATTTTTGTTCTTATATTTCCACGTGTATGAGATACTGCTGATAAACGGAACGATGTAAGAATTCCGAACAATGTTTGCATTAATAACAATACTTAATCATAGCTTCAATCAGTCCAAAACAGGTTTCTTGCCAAGTTCTTCTTGTTAATCGGTTTTAGTTGTTCTCAAATACATCGAATGGTTGTTGGGTTAGGTATAAAGAAGTTGGCCTTGTTAAAGTTCCGCATTTTTAGAATTTCTAAAAATCTAGAAAATACTGAAAATAATTAAATTTAATCGCCTCGATATTGGGTTATTTTTATCTACTTTAAATATGTTATATATTTTACGATTAAATTTAACTAGATAGATTTATTTATTGTTTTTAAGGTACATGCCTTACAACAAGGAGTTGGCAGCAACATACAATACATGAAATTACAATTTAAATAAAAATAAAATAAGTTCACAAAACTCATAATAAAGATACAAAAAGCATAAAGAAAAATATAGTTTTAATAATAAACTAAAACGATGCTATATATAAGAAAATGAAACAAAAATATACTATATAAGTACTTAAAACTATTAATTATCATTTTAATTAATCATAAATTGAATTAATTAGTTCCAATTTTTATAGGTGATGTAAATTCATATTATTGCTAAAGCTATTCCTTTAAGATAAATGATCTTATTTTGTGTGCTTGTTTAACATAACAATATAAATTTATAATTATGTCGGGTGAGGATAGTAAGTTGGCAACATCATTACATTGTGGCAAGTGGTATTGGCGGACAGGGTTATACATTGGGCATCTCAGCAGGAAATTTTCTAAGTTTTCTTCATTTTTTAAGTTACAAATAGAACAACTTTGTTGCGGATTGATGCGATAAGTTATTCCAAATATTGTTAGTTTGATAATATATAAATTACTTGTTCTTAGCTGCGAGTAAATTTTAATAACATGCAAAGGTATTTTGTCATCAATGATTTCGTTACTATGAGGACTGTTTATGAAGATTTCTTTGTATATTTGACAGTAGCGGGACTTTATCAGGGTGGCTTCGTCGATTAAATTTAAATTAATTAATTAAATTTAACTATTTTCAGTATTTTCTAGGTTTTTAGAAATTCTGAAAATGCGGAACTTATAACATATATACATATATATATGTTTTTTTTTGGTACGGCAATTCTTTCTTATAGTACTTCGATAATTGCGGAATCATTTGATGATTTCCTTCCCCTCTGGAAAATTAGTTAGGTCCTCTAGAGAAATCCAGGAAAACGTTATAAAGAAAAGAAAAATTTATTTAAGCATAATTCAAAAAACTTTTTATGTTAAAATGCATAAATGGGTGGTTTCTCTCTGTCTTTTCCCTCCGAAATGAAAACTAATATTATTAATAGTTTATCCTATACTGGAAGACTTTTTTAAAAATCCCTTTTGGTCTTTTATTATTCTAAATTTATATTTCAGTGAAAAATTCAGTCTTCCGTTTTGATAATATATATTTTTTAATATGTTAAAACATCACAACGTTTCGAGGCTCATTGCCTCATCTTCAGGTGTACTGCAACAATATTTTACATGATATTTACAACTTTTTTTAAAATTTAATTTACAATAATTATAAAATTTGGAATATAAACATTTATGACTTAAAATCCTATATTACATTACACTCATTATATACATACCAAATTATATGTTATAATTATAAAATATATCAATTCCTTAAAATCTCGTCAAATAATTAAGGTAAAATAAGCCAGTAACAGTGAGGTGGCCAAAATAAGAAGTGCATTCAGATTATTTGATTATTTGACCTTAATTATTTGACGAGATTTTAAGGAATTGATATATTTTATAATTATAACATATAATTTGGCATGTATATAATGAGTGTAATGTAATATAGGATTTTAAGTCATAAATGTTTATGTTCCAAATTTTATAATTATTGTAAATTAAATTTTAAAAAAAGTTGTAAATATCATGTAAAATATTGTTGCAGTACACCTGAAGATGAGGCAATGAGCCTCGAAACGTTGTGATGTTTTAACATATTAAAAAATATATATTATCAAAAAGGAAGACTGGATTTTTCACTGAAATATAAATTTAGACTAATATTATTAAAATCGCATCATTACAAAGTTACAACCTATCTGATTTTTTGCATGTTTTGGTTTACGTGGGAACTATTGTAATTATAAACTATTAAAATGAAAAAAAAATTCCTGTAAAATATGTAGTTATTAATTATTAAAATCATTCGCACGGGCAAAATTTATATGTTGAATTTAATAATTTTTCTTTTTAAATAATTTATCTATAATTTTAAAACAATTTTATTAGAAGTGAAAATTTTCAACCACGGCCGGGAATCGTAGCCAGGTGCTCTGCATCTTCGTTGCAATGCTCTTACCACTGAGCTAACCGTGGGGCCATTTCCAACTGTGTTGTGGGGAAACATTCTCTTCTGCAAGAAACAAATAAATGTTTCCTCACTATAAATTCATTTGAGACCTTTAAAGCGTTCTCGATTATATATAATAACCTCCTGAGGACCCGTGTAATTTATTAATTATGCAAATTAAATTTTTCTTTAATTCGAAAGTGGGTGAAAATGTACTATTACTATTTACTCTGAATCTTCATACTGATAGTTGAATATTTTTTTTTACAAATAATTTAACTCATCTAGATATTTATAAATCTTTGTTGTGTAACATTTGATGAGGAATAGGTGTTTCCACTGCGTAATAGACCAACCTTTAAACTAGTTCTGAAACAGTGGTTCCCAGCAAAAAATTTCAAGGACCCTCTAAATACTAAAATAAAAAATCCTTTTATTTCATCGTTAGCTACTGAATCAATCAGTGGATCGAGGAGGGCAAAAAATATATCTAAGCAGTAAAAGTTTCAGGTTTCCTATAAAAAACTTGGATGCTATAAATTTAACCGTTTGTTGTTATACTTCTTTAATTTGTGATTTTTTTTTTTAATTTGGTTAGTTTTTAAAATCTTTAAGTTAACAAGAATAGGGCACAGCCAGTCTCTGTCAGGAATATTTTGATGAATTTATTTTGTAGAGTTTCCTAGTAGAAAAAATTATATACGTCTTTTGACGTTCGCGATAACGGACCCTAGAAGTTCAGATAAAAAAACGTTAAATTACGTTTTTTTTATAGTTCGTTTTTTTTTTTTTTTTTTTTTTTTTTTGAGGGAAGATTTAAGGGGAAATACAGCTTTTTCAATGATGTTGTTTTAAATGAAATTAAAAAAAATAATAATGAGATTTTTAAGCAAAGTACCCTTATAGAATTATCAAAACAAAAAAATGACGTCAGATTCTAATTCAGTACCCTCGAAAACATTGAAAACGTTTACTCATTAAAAAAAAAATGGAAGATTAGATGGAATCATAGAATATTTGGTCTAAATATAATTATTTCACTTTATGTAAAAAATTGTTAATAACTTATGATAACTAATACAAAAAAAAGTTAATAACTTTACCAAAGTAACAGGATGAAAATGTAAGAAATTTTAATTTGTCCGAAAGATGTAGTTTTTATTATGGAAAATTTCTTTAAAATATTGCAACACGTATGGGGGTTAAAGAATATTAATTACAGAAATAAACATTTATCACAATGCCAACGAATTTATAATTTTTAAATATTTGAGCAGGTTACAAAATTGATAACGTTATATCACACAATCATATGACTTGAACTCCACTGTCAAGATACAGACTTCGACTAACTCGTTCAGTCACTGCTCCTTATATATAACTGTAAATAGTCAGGCCTGGGATATTCCAGAACAATGTGGGCGGTTCTACGCCATCACGGAAAGATCTAGACACAAACAGTTCGTTCCAACCTCTTATTTTGTTCCAACAAACGGTCTGGGAGTTTATGCCATATGGTTTTTTTATTTCTTTTTTTATTTTATTTGCTTATCGATTTAACGCTACAATATTATTAGATTTTAAATGTTGTTTGAAAGTTGATTTTATGTATTCTTTGAGGATATTCGCTGAATTGATTCTCTAACATCATCTCACGAAAATCTGAGTAATCTTCCTCTGAAAAAACTTTTTGAAGATTTTCTATCAAAATAACTTACCGAACTACAAACCAAAACCATCTACTGTGTATTATTGCTGTGTATCTCACCATAATTAGTGCATAGATTAGCAAATACCCTTATATGCTCCATTTTGGGGGAGCGTATAAGGTAATGCGTCTAAAGAAATGGTAGAATAAGTTGAGCACAGTGGCGCTGAAGAATTGATTAAATTGCCAGGCGGAGGAACGATTTTTACTTCATTGAGAATGGATTTAACATTGCTCTCTGCTGAGTGGGAGCGCAATCGTTTTGATCGTCCAAGTCCTTCGATGTTTTATATTTACCTGATGTGTTTTTAAATATGCCTAATAGGTACCAGTAGTCAGAAATGAAAAAAAAAAATTGCGACACTGGAAAATTATCCTCTCCCAAAGACAAAGAATTGATTTAATTTTTCACTGATGTTGATGAATAAGGCAGAAAGAATTCGTAGGAGTATTTTTCTTTTTTGGCTTCATGATCATTAGAGCAATCTCTCTTCACCGATTCCGACAAATGACTGTAATCTGTCTTAATGACATCCCACGAAGTGCGGGTTACTTCGCATTCATTATCTTCCGAGCTTTGCCTCGACCTCGAACTTGTGACTAAGTACTGCATTTCATTGTTCGAACTTGAACCACGATTTAATATGGATTAATATTATCAATTCAGCTGCTGTTTTATCATGATTAGAAATCCGCGATGGGTGAAATTATATAAAATAATTTAAAATTTAAAAATTTAAAGGGTGTGGAAAAACTGTGTATTGACTTTGCGTTAAACGTGAAAGTATTCGTAGCGGTTACTTCCTGCTAAGACTTCGGCTTTTGAAGTATCAGGGGATTTGATAAAATATTCATAAAAATAACTACTTAGACAGGTAGGTCCTTCGCTAAACTTATCTTTTATATTAACAGATGGAATATGGTTGTTTCATTAGTTCAAAATGGTAAATACTTCAAAAACCGAAGTCTTAGCAGGAAGTAAGCCAACGAATTTGTATTTTCCCAGGATTTAGCTAATGTTGTGTGTACGGAGCTTAATTCCTGCTAAAATTGATGCTCATCTAAAGCATTTTTCATTTAAACTGAGTGTTTTTGAGTTAGAGGCGTTGGAACACGGTTTTCAACAAAATCGTAAAAATTACAATTTTTGATGTACCGAACCCGGCTAAACCACTAAACCGATTTAAACTTCAAATATATCATTCTATTCGCAATAGTATAGCCTCTTATAGTAAAAAGAAAGCAATACTTTGTGATCTGTATTTGCCGAATTATATGTGAGAAACTGAAACAAAAATCCAAAATTATTTGGAGTAGTTCTCTTCAAACTGCAGGCCTTGGAACATGTGCCTAATTCATTTTTTAATTTGAGGACCTCAGTTGACGCGAAATTTAATGCCCTTTTATTTTAGAAAGAACACAATTTCCTCTGCGATAAATCGTTTTCGAGTTATTAGCGATAAATTGAACATTGAAAGTTCGACAATGTCGATTTTGTTCGCCTATAAAATTTGATGGCAACCGATCTGAGGTGGCAGACGTTCACATTTGTTGTCTATGAAATGAGTACTTTCAGCCCATATCATCAAAAATTGTCTTCAAATCAGGCACATTCTTTGTCCTCACTTCCCGGACTATTTCCTCTCTCCAATAGCTTGTGTTGCTACAAGCCCATTATTTGTTGATTTCAACAATTTCCTGGCCTCCCACATGGGTTTTGGCAACTATTACGGCATCTAATGTTAAGGCCCCCTGTTAGATTGGTTATAACTCCTTTTTTTTTTTTTTTTTTTTTTTTTTTTTTTTTTTTTTTTTTTTTTTATACTGGTCGGACGTTCCTACTTTGAGAGTTCTAATTGTTGCCTGTCAAGATATGATTAGGGTTAAAATATCTCTTAATAGTAGGGGAGAGCGGGGTTGGTTGGCATAGGGGGTAGGTTGGCCATTGGCTTATAGTTTCCGTCACACCTATTATGAAGGCCCCACCATTGTACCATGTCACCCGCTCGACCTCGGGAGTCTTGTCCTGAGTTTTCAATTCGATGCTAACAGTGTGAGAGTATGAGAGCTAGTTTTCTTATGCAAAAAGTGACGACAGTCTAAACTTCTATCTTCTTCTATTGTCATTCTAGTTTCCCTTAAAAACTGTTAAAAAACGATTCATAATTATTATACCATTATAGTGCAGCTTTTAATAACAATAATATTTGTCAGGCAGTACTTGAATGAGATGGCTAAACAACCCCACCTTCTACGCCATCCTGCCCCACATAGGGGGTTTATTGGCATACTCTGGATTGAGGAATTCTTCAATTCTCTATGATCTTAGTATTAAATATTATGTGGTCAAAAAATACTTGAAGTACTCTAATTCTTGGAGTTTACAGTGGTATCAGCCCTATTTGGATTAAATTAACAGGAACGACTCAACAATAAAAAAAGTGAAAACTGTTGCCAACCAACCCCGCTCTCCCCTACCTAATTTTTGGATCGATAATTTTTTACACCCTTTAAAAAATCGTAGGTACTTAAGTATTGTAAGCTGCCTATTTTTTAGGCACTTAATCTATCGCTGTAGGCCCATTTCTATCTCCCATATTCACATCTTGCTTTCATACCTTGAGAAATAGACAGCTCAGATTCTGTAAGCAATTTTTTATTGGCATTTCTCCAAGTTCACTGATCGCAGATTTTCGGTTAGAGTATGGATGTCCTTTTCTCAAATCTTTATTTTATTTTCTCCAGCTTCATTCTAATGTGTTTGATTTGATTTCAGGTTTTGCTATCTTTATTCGATCATTCCTTTCAGATTGCTTCGTGTTAATTTTCCAGCTAATCATAAAGTTCTCACATTCATAAGAATATTAGATTTTCATCCTGGGTCTGTTACCAATATTACGGATTATACGGTTTCTAATTATTCCTCGAAAACGGTGTTGGTATTACATTTAAAAATAATTTCCATTTTGTAATCATATTTTCTTTTAAATTGTTGTCGTACCTTATAAAGAAATAATATTTTAAGAACAAGTATTTATTGAAGACAAAAAATTATATTTACCACGCAGTAGACAGCACTGGAAGTATGTAGAACTGGTCTATTAAATCGTAAATCAAACCTGCGTGATAAAGATCGTCGGCCTAAATACTGTATTTATGAGTAGGCTAAAAAAACTAATTTTTCTTTTCTCAAGATTTGATTAGATAATTGTATGTTTCCGTCCTATTCTTATTTCAGCCCAATTAGTTAGTAACCATTTAGTAAACCAAAAATAGAATATAAAAATATAATTATAATAATAAGTATATAATTATAATTATTTCTATTATTATAGAGTGCAATCATTAATAGAGAAGAAAATAAAAATATACATGTTCACTTATTTTTCTTGTTTTGACAACTTTATAATTATTTTTAAAATTATTTTAACAATTTTTTTAAGAAGAGAAACTATTGGCCTTGGCCTGGATTCGAACTTCCGTATTACTATTTACTATTTATATATTACATATTTTCGTATTACTATTTACTATTTAGAAATTACATATTTCCGTATTACTATTTACTATTTACATATTACATATTTCCGTATTACTATTTACTATTTACATATTACATATTTCCGTATTACTATTTACTATTTACATATTACATATTTCCGTATTACTATTTACTATTTACATATTACATATTTCCGTATTACTAGTACAGTGCGTCTAGTCCATAAATATCCCGATCAAGTCAATCCATTCTCTTCACTTTCCACTTTCCCACCAACCTCACAAACCTTGTGAATTATAAGGGGGGGGGAGTGGACTCTTCTTCCAATTAGTAAGGATCATCCTCAATTTCTTTGTACTATAATTATAACGTATAACATATAATTAGATATTGTTTTGCCAACTTGAAAATTGTCTATATAATTTTTTAAAAACTTTATGAAGAGAAAAGATCATAAAGAAAAGATATTTTTCTTTAAAATAATATTTAAAAATTATATAGACAATTTTCAATTTGTCAATATAAGAAAAATAAATTGATGATGGTCACTAGACCTTGGTTACTCAACGAAGAGTACACTCCCCCTTATAATTCGCAAAATTTGTGAGATAGGATGAAAGGGGGTCCAACGAGCTTTTCTTTTCTTAAAAAAATATTTAAAAATGTTATATATAGGGTAAACCGTACAGTTATTGGCACCCTTAAGAGTACGTTTCTGTGGTTACATTTAAAAAAGTACTTTTTATGAAGGGATCAAATAAAAACTTCCTGTAGCTCCTCTTTATCTATCCTCATAAAGACTCGAGAGGATTTTTTATCTAGTTATTGGTACCCTGTGGATTTCATTGTGAAATCTTCCCTACGGTTAGTTTGTTAAAGTAACAAATTATACATTACTTCATAAATCACTTAGAGGACCCTTCAAACATTAGACTCGTGTATAGCTTGTAATAAAATTAGGACTTGTTTACCTATTTCTTTAAGTTAAAGTTGGGGTCCCAATAACTGTGTGGTTTACCCTATATGTATATATATATATATATATATATATATATATATATATATATATATAGTATATATAAAAGATAATATATATAAAAGATAAGTAAGAGATAAATAGACAGCTATAAGTTTTATGAAACTGCAACTAACAAATAACAGAAAAACTGCAAATATTTATGAACATTTAACATCCCACCCAAAAAAAAAAAAAAAAAAAAAAAAAAAAAAAAAAAAAAAAAAAAAGTATATATATATATATATATATATATTAAGAGTTAAATGTTCATAAATATTTGCAGTTTTTCTGTTATTTTTTGCAGTTTCATAAAATTTATACCTGTATATTTATCTCTTTTAACATCTACTCATTGGGCATGTCGTAATTTCAAAACATCCAGTTTTATTTTATTTTTTAGGGGAAACTGTTCTAAAGGAGTTATACTACCTAAAATATTTTAAGTTAGCAAACATAAAAAATTAACTAACTTTTTTATTTCGTTGAAGTCGTCACAACCATGCTAAAGTAACGAATATGAATAGGTTTTTAGTTGCACATTCGATACATAAGCATGGAGACGACGAAGTGTGTGAACATAGCAGGTACAAAAAGTAACAGTTCCCATTAGAAGGTTCGTAACGAAGGTACTATTAAACATTTTCCTCTGCTCTTTTCAACTTCCCCCCTCCCGAAATATATGCTTATTATAATTGTCATTCATTCACAACGAAGCACGGTTAATTCCTCAATGGCAAGATTCCATTGAGCAATTAGCCGAAACCATAAGGCAATTTATATCTAATAGTAGAAGTAATTGGTAGCGAGGAAATCACGAAGCGTTAAGTTCGTGGGATTAACAGTTTTTTTCCACTGGCCTTTGGTTTTCTTTTGTTTTTATTGTTTCCTTTCGTGCATGAAATATTAATGATTGACCTTTTTCAGCCTTCCCTCCATCGATATAGGAGGTTTTATTTTTTTAGTTTTTTTTTCTGAATATCGTCACGAATGGTATCGAATCTGCTTTACTTCTAGTGGGTGTTTTATGTCTGGGTTTGTATCGAACAGAAAGATATTTATGGAAGATACCAATATCTACCTTATACCTCCATGAGATGACATGAGTCATTACCTCCAAAATGACTATTTTCAGGATTTGATTGATTCTTGTGCAATTTCAACAGGTCTTGTCACTGAAAAAACTAGGTATCATTGTAGGTTTTAAAACTTACGATTTTGTAATATCACGGGGCTATATGATAATTTGATGATTTCTATATTACTTTTGTTTTCATCCTCCCTTCATTAAATGACATAAAATAACTAATTACTCGATCATAACATTCGGCAAACATGTTTCTAATATAAATTAATATTGTCTTATAAGATAATGTTTATTAATAGCATTCATTTTCTTATTTTATAAATGAAAAATCTATTAGGCTTCGCTTACCATCATACGTTGAGTAGAAATAGATATTTCATCATATTTTTTTTAAGGTTGGCGCAATATGAATTTTTAGACACTCTGCCGAGCCTTCTGGGTCATCTTACAGACAATTTATGTTGCTTGCATGGGCTCAGACAGCCTGGTGGGGTGGCCCAAACCTCACTTTGCTGCAAGCCATGGTCTCCTTAACCAACTTTATGGTTGACCAACCTTAGGTCCAATCTGGCAGTTTCTTTCCCCAAGGACTGTGACTAGCTGGACTAGGTCCGTGGATTAGGGCTGCTCTGAGTCAGGAGACCCCGAAGACATAATATAGCTTTCCTCGACTAATCCAAGTACTAACCACTCTGGACGTCGCTTAACTTTGATTACCTACTACAAGCGCTATTCCAACCCCAGATATTTCAAAAGTAAGGTTGTAATAATTTAAACTTTTTAAAAAAATATATAATAAATATATTATTTTTTCACATTCGTTCAAATTAGTTCCGTACTCGCAGGTGCTCAAAAGTTAGTACCTTAATTTTTTATACGTTATAACAAGTATGCAAGCATTTTTTAATAGTGGTTTATAGCCTGAACAGTATTACAAAACCCGATGGGTATTAAAAAATAATTATAAAGCTTAAACTTTGATGCAATTATTTTTGATGCTGTTTTATTTTAACCTGGAGGCAATTTAAATTTTCTCATTAAATAACTGTTTATTTGATAATAGATTATAGCTTAAAATTCAATTTCAAAACATTTTTCAAGTATCTCGGACTTTCCGGGTTGTCTGAAAGCCAAATTGGTAGATAAAGCTTGGAAGAATAGGCAAAAAGCCAGTGAAGAGACTGTATGCTAAATTTATTATAGAAAGTAAAAAGGTAAAATAAATAAATGGAAAAACTAAATTATATAGAGGCAATAGTCTTAATCCAGTTTCGTAAATAATTGATAACGCCTTGGAAGTTTTGAATTTTTCCTAATTCTTTTCAAACGGTATTTGTTAAAAAAAAAGATACAGATTAATGATTAGCTCGTTAAAAATAACCAGTTTTGATTTAAACGCAGCCTTGACCTTTCAAACGCTGCACGAGTCGTAAGATTCGATACTTCCGATACATCGAATCCGTCTTCTTTCTGGTCTGCTACCCTGTACAGTAGGGCAATAATACTTACAGAACTATTACAGAACGATAAATTATATATATATATATATATATATATATACATATATTATAAAACAGACAAGCCTAAGTATTTTAGTATTTGTTCTCGCGGCCCTCCAAAAAGGCCTTGGACTTCTCCAGCTGCTTCCTCCATATTCTACTATATTGTACTGCACCACCAAGTTCAACTCAGTTGGCTGACAACTCTGACCCTATTTATGGGGACTATTATAAAGTGAAAACCAAAATATCATGTAGGCCCAATTTTTTTAACATATTTCTTATTATCCTAAACTATGAGGGGTGATAAAATCTTATTGAAAAAATGCTGTAATTGGAGTTAGTCATTTTGTCAACTGGAATGGTCATCTTCTTTTTTATAATTACATACAATAAGAACACTGCAAACTTTTTATTTAAGATTTATAATCAGTCAATTTATCTCTTCTTTTTTTTTATGACTATTTTTATTTACTCCGAGTACTACTAAGAGATGTTTACTCACATTGCATTAAATTTACTTAAGTTTATATTATATATTGATTAAATGTAATGTGTTGATCAATTAGCCTTCTTATAAGAAAATTAATTTTGTAAGGAATGCAGTCGGTATTTTAATTTATTGCAGAGATGTAAAATCATTATTTGAAAGCAAAGGAGAAACTAATTATTTTAGTTTGATTTTTTAGTAATTTAAAAAGAACAGCTGAAAAAATATATAACCTTTACAAACTAAACTGAATGGATGAAAAATAAACATTGAGTGAAACGCACGCTAGCGCTTTCTGGTAGTCTGGAGCTCGAACTAAATTTTTATTCATAAACTCGTTTGTCATTAAATGGTGCTAGAGGCTTAAAATTCATTTCAAGTCATTTTCTCTTTAATTTTACACCCTTGATAGAAAAACGGAAACCTTCTTCTCCGTTAGAGGTTATATGGCTACACGCTGACATAACTTTTTGGTCGTACGTTGAGTCGTTTTTGAGTCTTATCGGCACGCACATTGTGCACTTTGCTTTAAAATATATATTTATGTAGGGGAAGGTGTCCTTGACCAGCGCAATGCTCGGCCTTGGTTTGAAAAATTTAGAAGTGGAGACATGACGTTGGAAAGGAAGAAGGGCTTCGAGCGACCATTAATGGATATTGATGAGGTTCTGAAGGAAGCTGTTGAGTCAAATCCGTCCACAAGTACTCGCGAACTTGCCAGGGAGTGTGGTGTGTCGAAAGATTAGTCGCCATCTTCTCTCCATAGGGAAGGTGGAAAAGACCAGTAGACTGGTCCCTCACGAACTTACTCCTCAACAATCACCACACACTTCCCGTCAAAGCAAAGAAAAGTTTACAGAACTTCATGGGTTTGAGCTCCTGCCTCATCCACCATGTAGTCCAGACCTCGCACCATCGGATTACTACTTGTTTCGATCCATGGCCCATTTTCTTTAAGGGAAAAAGTTTGTTGAAAATGCGGTCCAAGAGTACTTTGACAGCGAGTGGTATCAGCGTGGCATCGAGCAATTGGCTAGCAGATGGCTAAGGGCGGCAGATAACAATGGACTATACTTTGAGTATTTATTGTATTTTACATCAAAGAAATAATAATACAAATATTTGGTTACAAAACGGTCATTTTGTTTTTATGCTCCCTATTAAAATTTGTATTCATATTGTTTTAATTAAACAGAAGAAAGCAAAATGTATAGAAAACTTTGGATAGTTTCGGTTTTGGGCAGTGTAGTCTTTTGTTTTTATAATACATTTATATTATGTCTTGAAGCCTTGACGTGAATAAAATTTCTTACTAATCATCTTGACGGTTGGCTAGGAAATATATTTAGGCAAGGTGGCAAACATGTCAGAAATAAAGTGAACTAACACGTAAGTCCTTTCGGTAGCGATGATATCTGGATTACAGGTATCAAAGCAAAGTCATATCATAAAAAACGTCAAATGACATGCCTAATAATCCTGTCGTGATAAACATATTTCACTCGGAATGATTTCACCTTCCGGTTTTTATTAGAAACAGATGGAATGTATTTTTGGATGAGACCATTAAAATATACTCATGGTTCTTCCGTTGAAACAAAAATAAAATATATTTTGGGTCCACCTTCGATTTTTCTAACTATTCATAATGAAATAAAACTCATTACGTATGTTTATATTCCAGTAGGTTTATGTATGTAGTCAAAGTGATGACTGGTTATGCAATATTATTAAAATCTTTTTCATCATACTGTATCAAAATCCTGTGTTTTCAATACTCGGTTTGAGCCCGTAAAGTAGTACTTTTCGGGCCTAGGCCTGAAAAATCTTTTTGGTGCGCTAACCTTACCTGCTGCTAGTATATATTAATTAACATGTGTTTAAAGGAGGTTACTTGTAGCTATACTTTGCTTCATTCTAATATAAGTACATAACATGCAATATAAGTGCAAAATAACATGTATTCCAAAAGGCAATGCCAAACAAAGGTTTTAATATAATGAATAATCGGAATTTTACTATAAATATATAAATGTAAATATATAAGTACTTTTCTTCTATTATAGGTTAATAAACAGAAGTTTTTTTTAAAAAAAGGTGTCAATTTAATTTCTTATATTCTATCTATAAGTTATTAATGAAATATAAAAGTGTTTTAATGTACTCAAGTATGTGCAGTATGATGAAAAGTATTGTTCATAACACGTACCAAAAGTGGGTTTTCGGTGCTTGGTCTAATCTACGTTAAGTTAAACTCGACTGCGCACCGAAAACTACCACTTTTGGTTCTTTGATGAAAATAACTAGTACGGTTTTCTTAACTTTTTAGTTTTTATTATATTATTCAAAATCATATGCGGGCAGTATAAGGCTTCAATGGAGGCCTTTGGCAAAAAAAAATATGGCATAAGTTGACGGATGAGGTTGATACTTTCCCTTAAAAAACCCTTAAAGAACCTATTAATGATAATATGTATATTCAATAATTAGTGGTATCTAAAACTAAAACTTACAACTAAAATTATGAATCTAATCACATGCATGCTATAAAATATATTTGGTTTAACTAAAATAGAATAAATTAATAAAACCAAAAAGAAAAATATGGTTAAAAATATAGGTATTAAATTGGAAGATTTACAAAGAATACATTTGGGTTAGTGGTTCCATTAGATATAAATTTTTGGGACATAAATCTTGGTATCATTAATTTACATTAAAGCTTTTGAAATTAAAACCTCATTACGAGTATAAAAAAAAAAAAAAAAAAAAAATAGCAGGAATAATTAATTATTGGAATAATTATTAGTGAAGTATGTAAGATAATAAGTTTAGATAAGAAATATAACTGACATTTTAATTTTTTGTTTTCCAAAATATGGAATAAATATGATTTATATGCTAACTAATTATCATAAATAATTTAAATTTATTCAATGTTCGGTTCTAGGAATTCTATTCATTAAGTCTATACTTGACCTTTCTAAAAATATGATGAATGATGGTTAACCTTTCCATTTGTAGTTCTGGAGGGAAAGTCTAGTCTAGTCTTCGCCTCATAACTAATGTACATGAATGAATATCATGATATTATGAATGGCATAATTCCTCCCTTTCCCCTATCTAATTTAATAATTTAGAAAATAATGAATTTAACTCATTTTTCACAATTTTTTTAAAGGTTGAATTTGGTGATTTTAATAATAAAAATGGATAAGTTAAGATAAGACTATATTTCATTTTTGGAACATATGGGATGAAGGAATGCATGGATTTTTTGAATATAGTGAATAATTGTCAATCTGGATTCAGTCATGACTTGTTGCAGAGTCATTACTTCATTTTATGTAATTAGAAGAGAGAAAAAAGAAACACTTTTGTTATCCAAGTTCAGATACCTAGTGTTCAAATATTGGAATAAATTATTTCATTACAGTTAAGGTATGTAAAATGTAATTAGATTTTAAAATTAATTTTGAATATTTATTGGGAAAAGAAGTCATAACAAATATCATTAGGTTAAATATATATATATATATATATATATATTATAATTACATGGAATTAACTATTCCACAAAAATTTAACTGTTCCAATATTTGAACTCAGGAAAAGAATGGGTTAATCCAGAATTATTTTAAATTTAATGATGAACTAATTTAATATCATTTTTTAAAATATAATTTTTATTTTTCTCCTATTTAATAATGCTTCGTAGTAAATATGAATTTCATGAATGGGACTAAAGTTGATTCTGCTAAATGGGTTTCGTGTGTCAAGATATAGCGGGTATATTTCAAAATATGTTTTCGAGGAATGTGTTTTTGAAGTTTGACTAATTCATTTGCACGTTACTGAGAACCAAAGTTTGTTTCTCAGAATAACTCAAAGTTTACCAAGTTATTCAGAATGTTTACCGCTCCTATATTTAGATTGGCGTAGTAAATTTTGCATTTTCTCCTGCGAATTCCTAAGAAGTATTGAAATTCTTACTTTTGATCGGTAGTCGATTTTAAAAACAATGATTAAACTTACAATTAGAGTTCGATATCGACAATATTTAAAAAAAAAAATCATATAATAATTATAACTTATATTTAATTTTTAAAACATGCTTCTTTAAAACATACAAACTTTTAATAGATCTTTGATGCTTATTGATTTGATTAAATAATGATTATTCCGTGAGTGATTAGGTACCTATTACATAAATATCAAATATTATGATCAAATTAGGATTTGTTGATATATGGATCAGTAAAATTACATTTTAGAAGATACAATTAAATGTTAAATTTAGGCGTTTCATTCAAATTCATTACTTTTTCTATTCCGTACCAGTTGTATCGTTTGACATATTTGGGCCTGGTGCATTAAGGATTTTCTTGAAACTGTTCACCGAAGAATGTTAACATTCTACTTGTTCGTTGTACTTCGAAAGAATCGTGAATTTGAAATTAATCTCTTCCAGCTCCACTCAAGGCAGTTTTTATTTTTAGTTATTTTAATTAAAGCCAAAATTTCTAATGTATTGAGGGAATAAATTCTATTGCTAAAAGTTGGTAACGATATTTTTCACCTACTATTGCACACTTAATCTGTTATGGAGAACATTAAAAAAAGAAACTGATTGAAAAAAGTCCACTCTCCCTCCATATGAACCATCGTTACCTTAATAATCTTTATGTAACTTTGAAAAAAAAAAATATATATATATATATATATATTCATACACTAAAAGTGTTATTGTTATTTTTTTTTAAAATAGGGCGAAAATGTCCTATGTGGTCGAATCTCCCTAAACTTTTATGTTAATAAATATATTCAAGCTTTATAATTCAGATGGACTTTATTAACATCTTTAGTGTATAATTAATTAGATTTTAGATATTAAATGAGGGTATTTATTTTTATTTATTTTTGAATAATAAAAAAAATTAGGCCCGGTGCGCGCATCACACAACTTTCACTTACCACTCTTATTTTTTTTAATAAAATAGACAATTTATATATATATATATATAAATCGGGTACATTGCTAGCGGAGATGAAACACTAAACTTTCTTTCGCAATGAACATTGTTTCTTATTATTGGAAAGTGGGATCAGTAATTCCTAGAAATTTGTGAATTTCAGGGATTCGTTCGATTTTTTTTTTTAAATAAATGGTTTTTTTGGAGATTGTAGAAATAATATTCGAGTTTTGGACTAAACGATCATGTTACGATCTATAAATAAAAATTTATAGAAAGGGTTCATAACAACGGTCGATAATGAATTGTAACTAAATTTTCAAATTAGAGCACCTCAGTATTTTTCAGAAAACGACGTAGTTATTTTATTCTCCTAAGGCAGGAACACTTATTAATGCTTTATTTAAATCAATAGTTTACTTACGTTCCTACAAGTTCTTAAAAAACACGGTCGATTTTTTCGCATGCTCAATACGCTTGATACAAAAAAAAAAAAAAAAAATTAAAGGAACCACCTCAAATATTTTCTTGTGATAACTTATTTTAAGGGGTTTTTAAGTGAGATAGAACGCCTCGACATAATTTATATTCCTTAAAGGTGGTAGATTGCCACCCAATTTGTTTTCTTATTTATTTTTGGAAATGGTATAAGAACCGGGGAGAGTTTCATCATCTCACGAACATGTTTCAGTCCAAGTTGATTTGCTGGTCCTCACTGAATTTTAGGATGAACTGGTCCAACTTATATCTTTATGTTTTTTTTATGATTACGGTGAAATGTCTTAATTTTATTTCTAATGTTATTCTCTCTGAATGTAATATTCTAATGTAAAAACCTTTTTTCTTTTTTTTTTTTTATTCGTGTATTCTTCACACATCTTTGTTTTTTACTTGATATTAAATTAAAAATTTAAGGGGGCTTAATAAAAATGAAAAACCAACAAAAGAACCAATTTCATTAACTTTAATTTTATTTTAAAATAGCTGTATCCTAGGTTTTACTCAGTAAGAGTTTGGTTTATTGGTATATACATGATGTCCATATAACGGTTTTCATCGATACCTATCCGTTGACTTTCTGATCTAATGATTCTTCTTTCGTCTTGTTTTTAGGCAAACGTATCGATCCTTTCCCTGACGCTAAAGCTAATTTTTAATTTTTATTTTTTATTTTGAGAGAGACATGGTTTGCTTTTTGAATTTGCGATTAATATATTTTATTGAAATATATATGTTATTCAATTTTCTAATACACACAAAAAATCATAAAAATTATTTTTTCCTATCTTAGCGTATATCAAAACGTCAATTCTGACTAATCGACTTTTTTTTTTTATACATAAAATAATGTTATAAAATGCAGCATAACTCCTAAGAAGCAGATTTGGGCATTACTCGAATATTTTTTTGTTCAGATGGCAAAGAATAACCACGATTAAATTTTAGGAACGCACCTTCTACAAGAACGAATATTTGATAAATTTGTTTAAAAATAACAGCTATTAACATCAGTTATAAAAATGTTATTATTTTTAGATTTAGGCATTTATAATCTATTGTAGACGTATATAACAAAATCCCGTGAGATACACCATTTATAAATCAAGAACCGTTAGACCGATTTTTATGACAATTCATTTGTTGAATTGTCTTTAAAAAAGTAAATATAGTGTGGACAAAAATAGTTACCCCGAGATCAGAGTTATGCCTTTTTCAAAATCTTACCCCTCCGGGGTGTTTAAAGAGCAACGTTAAACAATAGAAATTGTGTTTGGGAACAAAGTTATATTTATATTGATATTAATAAATTACATTATTAATTTATAATTACATAAATTAATTTATATTGACAGTAACCAAATTCAACAGACTGACACAGTACACTATCTGGGACTCACTTTCGACAGTAGGATGACATGGGGCCCACATGTAAAATTGAAAAAAAGAACTCTTGACAAAAGAATCAAACTTCTATACCCACTACTTTCTAAATCGTCAAAATTAAAACTGAAACAAAAACTAAATACGTACAGTTACTTACTCAAGCCCATATAGACACATTCCTCACAGATATTCGTCATAGCTAAAAAGAGTCACTAACAAAAACTTCAAACGTTTCAATCAAAATTGTTACGACTCATTACAGAAGCACCTTGGTACGTGACTAACTACACTTTACATTCTGAAATCTATGTACCGACAGTCAACCAACAAATAACGACACTTTACAAACGATTTTTTAGTAATTTGTATGGATATCCAAATACTTTAATCAGTAATATGGCTGATATAAGCATGGGTACGAGAAGACTAAAAAGGCGTCTAATGTCTAAGAGATCTGCTCTCTTAGACAGTCGAAGAAATTTACTCAAGACAGGAAGGGGGTGCTGTTGGGTGCTTTCCCTCCTCATGCCTGACATGTCATTATTTCATATTACCGCCATCTCATTCGCTGGTTTTCCGCACTTTGCTGACATGTGCGCATTAATAATTAAAGTAAACAAAAAAAAAAATTAATGAATAAAGTATATGTATTACAATAGTTTAACAGACTTTTACCCAACTAATTGAGCAACAATGAATGATATCAACAACATTGTAACGTATGTGACTTGTGACAGTTCCACAGAATGATCTGGTTCATTTGTTTCTCCATCTTCTGGCTTATATTCTACGGCTTTCTTTTTCACGAAAATTGGGCAATGATAATGGGCTTACGGTACCATATTTAGTATCTAACTCGAATTTTTCAAAAATGTAACAGACTTTTATTGTTATGTATGTTTGTTTTAACGTAACTTTATTCCATTAAGGCTAATCGGACGATGCTACAGTGGGAGTCCTAAACTTTGCCTATCCAGGTATAATTAGGATAGGGATCTTTAACGAGTACATGACATCGTACAGGCTCGGGACCTCCATTTTACGCCCTATCCGAGGGACGGCATAGATAAGAATTTTTACTCCAATTAAAAAATCCTAGGGCCTCCTCGGGACGCGAACCCGCGACCTTTAGTATTGTAAGTTTCTATGCTAACCACTACACCAAGGGTGAACCCTTTTATCGTTATTCTGCATGTCTAACAAGCATTATTTTATTCGAAAATCTCCATCAAATTATACAAGACGAGTTTTTGCTCAAATTTTCCTCATACCCTTTCAATGCAAATCTTATTGCCACATTATTTATGCATATGGCTTATACATTATATGATGTGGTTCTTTGTACTTAAGGTGGTACTTAAGACGGAATGAAGGGGAAATTCAGAAGGACATATGTAATTTAAATAAATACATATAATATGCCAGTAATGACACTTGTTGCAAACAAATCAATCAGAAGCAGCATGAAACTATTCGCAATGGATGGATACTTTCCGATTGACTGGAACAAATTGCCAATCCTGACATTCACCTATCAGTTTTCTTTGTTTTTTGTTTTTGTTTTTTTGCGAACGTTTTTTAAAGATATTTTAAATAAATTGTTTGCTATCATTCATCGGACATGGAAGGCCGGGGAGATAAGGTCGTCGTAATACGTTGCACTGCCCGCTGGAATAAATCGCGGCCTTGGTTCATCCTAAAACGGAGTCCGTGAAGTATCTTAATGGATGGACAGTCTAATTTATTTCCATGGTCGTCCATTCGATATTATACCCCTTGTAGCATGCGGAACAGCTGGAGTACAGGTAGTTGTAACGTCGTAATTTACCTTTAGTAATATATTTTTCAACACTTAGATAAAGAGATGTACGATAATGCAATATAAGTACATATAATGCTAACGATTAGTGTCCGTAGTATGCAGTTGTGTCCGATGGCATGGAGAATGTGAGATATGAAGAAGGTTTTCATCAAGGTTACTTTTAGAGAAAAAGAAAGTTTACAGTTGAAGGATTTACAATTTAGAATAACCGCAAGTATGTAACGTGACTTTAAGTTGTTCATATTACCGTCTCATTGGCTCCAAAGTGGAAGGAAATCCGAGCAACCTTTTTTAGCCATACGGATAACAAAGAAATTTATTCCATTAATCTTTTATAGCGGAAAATCTTCTCTGTAAATATATATATATATAGGGGGATGTGGGGCACAATGAAACACAAAAGGTTTTTTTCTCCATAGCACCCCACCTGAGACTTTATTTTCATTTTTTTATTTCTTCCATGTTACCTTAGGATCTAATCTATGTGAGAAATGCGTTGAACATTATTTTATGCATCATGTCTGACCTCGACCAGGTGTTTTCCAAAAAAATAATTTTGTTTCATTGTCCCCCATGCCCGGGGTACAATGAAACAGCTAAAAAAAACAACACCAATAATTAATAAAAACAACTTTATCCGGCTTCCACTCGGTGTTTCATCCTTCTGCTTTAGGATAGCCAAGAAATTCTTTAGGAAAGAGGACTTTCTTCCAAAGTCAAACTTCTTCCAAGTTTGACTTTGGAAGAAGATTGTCACAAATTAATAAAGTTTTTTCGCACCAATTTATAAGAAAATGAAAAAAAATCGACTTCTTATTGCAAAATGAAAAACACATGCGGCACGATGAAACACTCGTGGGACTCCATGAAACGTTTCATTGTGCCCCGAACGCCCTTGCTTCAAGGAACCCCATTCTAGCTATTTTGATGTCTTTAACTTCCTACGACGAACTTGAAGAGGTAGGAAAGCCAAAGGCAGGAAAATCTTAAGAGATACATGCATGAATGAGTTTTAAGAGCAGATTGAATAAAATAATTACTCATACATAGAGACAAAAATTTTAGTTTTCTCACACAAAACCGCAGTTCAGCCCGCGAAGTCAGTCATGAAATAAGTCGAAAGGGGACAATATGCTGACTTTGGAGTCACCCTTACCGCTTGCTGTCTGAATTTGGTTGCTCTAGACCTTTTGATTCGCCCAGTATTAATGTTATCAGATAGAATAAAGTTCTTTTTAGATAAAAAAAATTAGCCAGGATATGTTATTGATTCGATTTACGTCAATGCCTGACTTGCGGCTTTGCTCTTGATTGGCCGCGCACTGGATTTTTTTTTTAGTGATAAATTATTAATATAATCAGTTATATGTTAAGTATTTATTTTCAAACCACATTTAAATTTCCATGAAATTCTACTAAGTAACTGATAATTTAATCCTTTGTAATTTAATAAATATATTATAAAATTTGAATATATTACTTTATTTACGTCACTGTCAGTTGTTTATATGAAAATAAAAGTAATAGTAATAAATTACCTCCGGGAAGACTAGGAAAGTTCCTGAATCCATAATTAAGAAAGGAAATAGTTCGTTTAGATAATTATAAATATAAAAATGTGTCTATATTTGGTTATTCGAGAAGAAAATAGATTAAAATAATAAGATAGGAAGAATTTTTTTGTTTTCAGATCTACAATACTGAACGATAATTTATATCTTGATATCGGATATCAGATCCGTCCAATCAACATAATTTAACTTGAATTTCAGTGGTCTAATAATGATGAATATACAATATAATATGATATGAACTATAGGAAAAAGTATAAAAACCTATACCAAAACAATAAATAAATGATTGAATAAGTAGAAATATCGTTCAAAGAAGTTTTTTGAGTCAATATTCCCACGAATATTGTTTTTCACAGGCTATTTTGAAAAGCGGTTTTAGTAAGGTTACGTAATACACTTACAGGGCAAGTGCATCATATGGAGTGCAAAATACACCTTCCACAGAACAAAAACTATATCATTTTTAGAAGTGTAATTGACTTTATTTATCTTAAAAATTTCCATCATGGTAAAGAAAAAAGTGGTTAGTTAATCCACGCTCTACTGTTTACTGTGTAAGTTTATTCTGTAGTTGGCTTTGTTTTTACTTTATCTGTTATCTTTATTTGGATTTTGGATCCTTGCCGATGTTCTTTATATAGTTTCCTAGATTTAATCTAATTGACTTCTATTTTTTTATCCTTTAAGCTTGTTTTGATCGAAATAATTTAATAGTAAATAAAATGTGACATTAGGATACTTTTGCGTTTTATCAAATTAATTGTAAATACTGTCTTACAAAATATAATTTAATTTTTTTTTTTTATTATGATGATTTTAATACTTAAAATGCGTTCTGTTGTAAGGTGTAGAATTACAAAACCTTTTTTGTAACCAAAATATTTTTTTTCCAGTAACAGTTTCGTCTTAATATAAGGTAAACAATTCCTAAAACCACAAGTAATAATCACTAATATGTGTGGGAAAAAATCTCTTGACTCATGATAGCAAAACTATTTAAAAAAAAAAAATTAAAAAGTTTATTTAGAGCGAAGTTGATATCTTGTTTTTTCATCCAAAGTGTTTGAAGTGTGTTTTAGTAATTTTTTATTAATGCGATCGCTAAAATATTCCGGTTCAGGTCCGTCGACCTGGCCACGTGCTTATGGCCAAAAAACGTTTTAGTGATGACGCAAAAGGAAAATGTACCCTCGTTTTTCCTTGATTGGATGTTCCACTGGGTTATATAATCTTTTATAACTTAGTATTATAGTCATTTCAAAATCTGATGAATGGGAAATAATTAAAACTAAAATAAAGAAAACTACATTGATCTATATTTAAATTAATACTAAAAAAGATAAGTTGGTTAATATTCGAAAAGGTACACTTTTTTATGCCTTATTCATTCGACAGGAATAATTAGGATCCTTCACATACCCTAATTGTTAGAAGTTTTTATTTTACCAGATCTATCAAACATTTACATATAAAGAAGCATTTACACTGACGAACATTGACGAACAGCGACGAACAATTGACTCAATCATGAAACTGTTGTGTGCTAGCTCTAATTTCGCATTTATTTGGAGTTTTGGCTATTCTTATTTGTGTTTATTTATTGATTAACGAGAATGCTTAATTAATGCAGATTCCCCTATCGCTATGTTTTGATACCAATTACTAACATCTTAGGAAAACGCCAATTTGGTAATCATATAAAATTACAAACCTTATCAAAACCCACTCTTTCACTAAGAATTAAGTCAGTTAACGACATCGGTCAGCTTTTTAAAAAGGTTTGAATTAAAAATATTGAAGTTCGATTTTTTATTTATTTTTTTGTTTTTTATTTGGTGGGAAATAGCTTGTTGTCCACAAACTATAGTTTAGTGAAAAAATGGCGTATTTTTATTGGATAATTTCGCATCAACCCAATTAACAGAAGCCAAACCCAATTCGTTTTAAACTTTTTCGTCAGTATTGTAGAGATTATTTGTTGGAATACATATAAAAAATGCACGATAAGATAAAAAAAATATCTCAGAAAGTTCATGTTGTACAATTCTTTCCGAAACCCCGTCGAAATGACCAACAGAACAATTTTTTTTTTTTTTTTTTACTTAATAATTGATAATGAAGCATTCAGAATCTAATTGGCAGAATTTTTTATTTATGCTTAAATATATACTTCTATACTTAACACAATCGTCTCGACAACCATTTAGAGTCTTGACCTCCTCAAGCAGCTTCCGGCGGTGAAGTCCTGCTGGCCTCCAAGTTCCAACTCCAAGTTGGATGTCCTTGAATCTTAATAATATATATCTAAAATGAAATATAATATTCATCTGTATATATTACTGAGCTGTGGTAAACTAAATAGCAAAGATATTAATTCATTTTATTTATACAAAGATCACTAGTAACAGAAACCAACGTTTGGTTGAAGCTAGGACAAACAACGTTGGGCGCCAAATTGGCCTGTAATCTTGGGATGACCCAAAGATGTGTTGATATGTGGATAAAACAGCATTCCTTTCCCCATTACTACATCACATTCTTTGTTCTCTAACTAATTTTTTTTTTTTAATTTAATCTTTTAATTTCAAAATATATCGAATTCCACAAAAAATAATACAAGCCTCTTTTGCTCAGAATCAGAAGTTTTTGGCCGTCATCCAAGAAAGCTAAATTGAGAAAATTTAAACAAATGTAAACCCCTTGAGATACTGAATTACCTACCATCAGATTTATTTGTACTATTCTCCAGTGTATTCCGTGGAATTATAAGCGGTATGTTAAAGTCAGCTTGGGTTTGTTTCGCTTTCGATTTAAGTGCTTATCAAAACATTTCATACTTTTAGGCGTCAAAAATTATTTCGTTTCAGTATTTGAGGCTGTAAACTATTAGTAACCATAAGAGTGGCGTTTTTACTACATATTGTAAACTTTATGAGTTTAAATAATTTTTATTAAGCGGAAATAATAATTTACAATACCGCACAAACAATATAAACTCAAATCATCTAGAAGTTTACAAAAAGTATCAACTTGTAATGACACTGTGGTATAGTGGTTAGCATAGAAACTTACAATAGTAGAGGTCGCGGGTTCGCGTCCCGAGGTGGGCCTAGGATTTTTTAATGGGAGTAAAAAATCCTTATCTATGCCGTCCCTCGTATAGGACGTAAAATGGCCTGTACGATGTCAGGTACTCGTTATAGTTCCCTCTCCTAATTATTCCTGGATTAGCAAAATTTAGGACTCCCACTGTAGCATCGTCCGATTAGCTTTAGTGGCATACAGTGACGTTAAACAAACAAACAAACAACACTACTTATGCACCACAAACGAAAAGATAATCAATGGATATTTATCTTTTTATGAAGAATTACTATCTTAAAAGTGTTTGATTTTAGAAAATCAATACTCGAAAGAAGAATATTATAAGAAATTCATAAATTATTAGTCTTTAGCCTTGTGAATGTGTTTTAACAGAAAGTTACCGAGTTGGAACCTTGTTTTGGCAGATGGTAGTTTACTTAAGTTTAACCTGACTTTACTTTTCTTATGTAAATGTACTAGCTACTAGTTCTTCTTATCACCCGTATCAGAAGTTTTCCTGAGGTGATGTGGGAATCAATTCTCCTATAATTTTGAGGATAAAAATTATACTGGAATAAATTTACCCTTTTAATTCTTATAAGTTTTTAGTATTGTATTCTTTTAGTATAGCAGTGTTTGGTTGGCGGGTTGCCCGATTGGGCAAACGTGTTAGGATATACGCATTGCTCTTGACAAACAATACATATGATAAGAAACCGCAGATAGCAAGTTCAAAACCCGGAGCCAGGGTACATTTAATAATACTCAGGATTAATCCTCCACCTACTCCCTTCGCCCGGGAGGTAGGGTAGAGACGAAAAAATAAATAGTATTCTATAAATAGCACTTATAGTAAATTAAAAAATAAAAAATAAATAGTAATTAACAACTTATAAGATTTTAATTAAAGGAAAATAATGTTCCTACGAATTTTGTAGACAAAAAAGTGTGCTCTTTTGTCATGTATTTTTTTTCCATGAACAATTTTTTTTTTACCATTTAAATGTTTTTATGAAACCGCACCTGATCTCAAATCCGAAAGTTTCTCTGCTTCTTTTTTGAGACCATTGGTCTACTATATTCGGATGATTAACCCTTTGCACTCGAGGTCTCCGCTAGGGAGACAATGCAAATAATTTTCATTTTTAACATATAAGGACATAAACAAATCGTAAAAACTATTTATAGGATATTTCGCTTTTGGTGATAAATGACGGAAGCGGTTCGCGGTGTTTTTCATTATTTTTATCGTACGTTAATCTTTTAACATCGGCTATATTTTGTGGTTTTAATTTATCTTTTATTTCCTCAATTGTACAATAATTTAGTTCGGGGCACCAAATAATCCCCTTACGTTGATTTAGTTTCCCATGTGCTTCTCCTTTAACCGGAAAGTTATCAAGTAGATTTTCACATTTGAGGAGCTTTTCTGATTGGATATCTGAGAAAATTTCAAAAGGGTACCATCTCATGATTTTTTAACTCTTTTTACTCCTCCAATTAGATTTTTTATGCTTTTATATGTAAGAAACGGTGAAACCTATGTGAAATCTAAGGGATTTCTTTCGTTATCCGCTCCGGTTCTCTTAATTATCAAAAATTTTACACAATTTTTAGGTCAATGTTTTGTATTCCCAAAAAACGACATTTAATCAATAAAATTATTTAAAAAAATATTTTTTTTTGTAACTATGTGTTTTTGAAGCTTCACAAATTCATATAACCTAAATTTCATTACAATTCCTTACTTGGTTCTATAATTTTACTATATACTATTACTTTTTCCGGGTACGTTTTCGCGAATAAGTTGCGTCGAGTTGCCGGTAGGTAGCGTTCGAAACGGTGCCGAGTGCAAAGGGTTAAACTCATTTTACATTTTAGTGATTTTATCTTGAAATTTATTATTTAAATTCCAGAAATTTTCCAATTCACTATTATTATTATTCATTTTGTTATTACCAATATATTTTAACTTGAGGCCTCTTCTAAGGTAGAACTTCCCTCAGGGACTGAATTTCGCGATATCTTATTATAAAGATTCGATACAGTTCGTTCAATAACTTTAAAAGGATTCATAATTTATGAGCTGTAATTATATCTGTTAATGGGAGCTTGTCAAGGATTGATATTGACCTATTTCCGATCGGCTATTGGTTTCGAAAGCAACTAATTGCTAGTTCGTGCGAGGGATGGAAAATAATTAACTTATAAAATATCATTATTTACATAAATTTAAGCAGGTTTTATTAAATTCAATTTTAAAGGCAAAGACTAAAAATTTAAATTTAATTATAAATTTTATTTGAGAAACACTAAGCGATATTTAATGATAGGATTTAATACCGAACGCTCTAAAGCACCCTTGCTGCTTAGTAGTTGTATTAAGTGACTTAATTAAGTGACTCTAGCTATTAATTGATAATTAATAGCACTAGGTGATAATTAGTGATGTTATCGAGGTTTAGCAGGAATCAGGTGATAGTTGGCGAGCTCCACGAGTCCTGATCAATATCTCCGCTCCAGCACCTGGGCCGTTATTGGACCGACAAGAAGCTGACTTGAGGCTTTTGTTCAACCAGCACTCCAGGTTAACCTAGAGCTTGTAAAGCACATAAAGCTTATGATTTCATTAAGTTCATCGAATAACTACCACAATATTCCTAGAGATGTTGGGAAAAGCGCTTTTGAAACGCTGACATTACACAGGATTCTTTCCTTAAGAGGCTTTAATATAGAATAAACAAAAATTAAGATACATACAGGGTGTCCCGGGCATGGGCGTACCCAGGGGAGCATTTGAGGGCAGCTCACTGAGTGATGTAAAACTATCGATAGTCTCCCTTATCGATAGTTTCGATTGTATCGGACAAAAACGATCGATACTATCAATAGTATAGGGTCATGATCGGGGGGGATGGGGAGGAGTTGGATAGTTGTTTTTTTTCATTTGGAACGATAGGAACTATAATGCCCATTCTCAATTTTTTTTTCTTTTTTAATAGGGTCTTTGATTTTGTTTCTGTCACTAACCAAGTGATTTTCAAGCGAAGGAACTGGCAAGCAATCAGCTGTTTTGTTTGTATATTATTTCATTGAGTTGGAAGTTTATGTATATAATATTTTATGTACATAAAAATCTCGTGTCCCGATATTTGTCGGAGGCAAAATCAGATACTACTCAATCGATTTTGATGAAACGTGGCTCATTGTGAGTAGTTTTGTCCAGCTTAAAAGATAGTTTAGTTTTTATCTCGATTATTGGCCACAATATTTCTTTTTTTGCAAATTAAATGCTTACTATACTACGATTGAGTGTGATTATTTGTTAGTTCTATAAATTTCCAACAGACGGCGGTGTAAGTTGACTTATCGATACACCACTTCATTTTCATTCGATATTTAGGGTGGGTAAGCATAAATCTATTTTCTCCGGCTTGGACTAGGAAAATCTGTGTTTTTTCCTTGGCAAATCATGCGTCGCCTTTTCACGTGTGGGGAAAACATTGAATCTATTTGTTTTAGCAAAAGACAGGTTAACCAAAATCATTGTGCACGTATTAATATAACCTCCTTATCTGATATCCCATTTCACCATCTGTTATATTCTGAATTTAATTAATATGTATTACGGTAAAAGATTAATTTGGTACATGTTTGCTAATTCTATAATTATGTTCCTTATTAGTTTTTTTTACATGCCCCATTCATTAACATATTATGGTCAAATTTAAGATCCAAGCAATAAAAACTTAATAAAAAAATAAAAATAAAAAACCCATTTAAATTCTTAACCAAACAATTTTAAATTTGGCGTTTTTATATTAGCTGAAACGTTTTTATCTTTATCAGTGAATTTTCATTTGAATGTATTAAAAAGATTAGGATATTATTAATACAAAGCATAATAGCTACTGAGCCACAGCAACGCGTTGGCCTACAATGGATTTCCTTTTATGATTTTTAATTATTTAATTAATAATCCCATAACGCAGCATATTTTTGAATTTTGAATTTCGATCAGAATAGTGTAAGGAGTCTGTAAATTTGATTTTATATAAATATATATATATATATATATATATATATATATATATATATATATATATCCTTATATATATAAAAATCTCGTGTCCGTATGTTTGTCTCTCTATTTCTCAGAAACTACTCAACCGATTTTAATGAAATTTGGCTCAATTTATATAGTTTTTGCCAACTTACCGGACCGGATAGTTTTTAAATTGATTAGTGATCAAAATAATTCTTATATAGCGAATTACTGCAAATACAGTAGGTCGTGTTATGATTTATTAACATGGCTACACATGTCGATTTAATAACCTTTTTGTTTACAAGCATGCTATTATAATTACGGTTATAATAGTTTTGTATTGCGTTATTAGTAAGTGCAGTTATTTGGTCTTATTGTTCCATCTTTATATTCTGCAGGCAAATAGTAATAAAAATCTTTATATTTATTCTTAATTTTCAATTATGGATAAATCAAGAAAAGGTTACACCAAAGTCTCAAAAGTGTATGTATTTTTCCTTCCTTTTCCTTTTTATTTGTAATCTTTCCAATACCTAACTAAGTGCTCAAACACTTTGCTGAGGTCCACCCCGATATCAACTTTTAGAAAAGTAAATACATTTTAGGCTTTAATTAGAATAGTCCTTATATATATGTAAAATTTAAAAAATGTCAGCGAAGATTTTGTATTATACTATGTAAGTGCAGTTATTTGTTCATAGAGTTCCATCCTTATATTCCACTGGCAAATAGTTGTAAAATCTTTGTATTCTTTCTTAATTTTAATTAAAGAATATAAATCAAGAAAACGTTACAACAAATTCTCAAAAGTGTAGATATTTTTCCTTCCTTTTCCTTTTTTATTTGTATTCTTTCCTATTCCTAGCTAAATGCTCTAACACTGTGCTGTGGTCGACCCTGATATCAACTTTTAGAAAAGTAAATACATTTTAGGCTATAATTAGAATAGTCCTTATATATATGTAAAATTTTAAAAATGTCAGCGAAGATTTTGTATTGTATTATGTAAGTGCAGTTATTTGTTCATAGAGTTCCATCCTTATATTCCACTGGCAAATAGTTGTAAAATCTTTGTATTCTTTCTTAATTTTAATTAAAAAATATAAATCAAGAAAACATTACAACTAATTCTCAAAAGTATAGGTATTTTTCCTTCCCTTTCCTTTTTTATTTGTATTCTTTCCAATTCCTAGCTAAATGCTCTAACACTGTACTGTGGTCGACCCTGATATCAACTTTTAGAAAAGTAAATACATTTTAATAACTTAAAATAGGATATAATTGGAATCGTCCTTTTATATATGTGAAATTTAAAAAATGTCAGCGTAGATTTTGTATTGTATTATGTAAGTGCTGTTATTTGTTCATAGTGTTCCATTATTATATTCCACTGGCAAATAGTTGTAAAATCTTTGTATTCATTCTTAATTTTAGTTAAAGAATAAACCATGAAAAGGTTACTACAAATTCTCAAAAGTATAGGTATTTTTCCTTCCCTTTCCTTTTTTATTTGTATTCTTTCCAATTCCTAGCTAAATGCTCTAACACTGTGCTGTGGTCGACCCTGATATCAACTTTTAGAAAAGTAAATACATTTTAATAACTTAAAATAGTCTATTCTTATATGTATATGTGTAAAATTTAAAAAATGTTAGTGAAGAATTGTAATTCTTTCTTAATCAACAATTATTTGAAGTAGAAAAAATTAAATCTCAATGGAATACACATAGTTCCTTTCTGTTCAGCAGAGGTATATTTTTCTTTATATGTAGAATTTAAAACATGTTAGCGAAAATTTCTAATCCCTTCTTAATCAATGATAATTTAAAGTAGACAAAATTTAATCCCAATAGAATACAGATCGTTTCTTCCTTTTTAGCAGAGTTGTAATTATCTTTATAAGTAAAATTTATAAAATGCCAGCGATGATTTATAATCTCTTCAAATTTATAGTATTTTGAAATTATTAGATTAGAAATAGGTTTTTAGAATATTTTTTACATTACTTAATTAAAAATAATCAATATTCAAATTAAAATATGTCCGTCTGAATTTAAAACAATTAGTCTAAATAATAAAAACATGTGTTTCTTTAAATATCAAACATCCTTTAAACATCATTACATATGTAAAATTTATAGAAAGCCAAAGAAAATTTTAATCCTTTCTTAATCAACTATATTTTAAAGTTGAAAAAATAAATTGAATCCCAATGGAATACAGATTATTCCTTCCTGATCAGTGTAATTATCTTTATATGTAAAATTTAAAAATTGTCGTCATATATCGATTTCATAATGTTTTTGTTTATAAGCATGCTATTGTAATACAGGTTATCATTATTATAATTTTGTATTGCGTTATGTGAGTGCAGTTATTTGTTCCTATATTATTATTTTCCACAGACAAATGGTAATACAAATCTTTGTATTTATTGTTAATTTTCATTAAAGAATAAATAAATCAAGAAAAGGTTACAATAAATTCTCAAAAGTGTAGGTACTTTTTCCTTTTCCTTTTTTATTTGTATTTAAATTAAATTACAAGCTAACCGCTGAAACACTTTTCTGTGGCCCACCCTGATATCAACTTTTAGCAAAGTAAATACATTTTAATAATTTAAATTAGGCTATTATTTGAAATAATACTCTATAAATGTTGTAACAGCACCTACTGTCACAGGTGTAACCTAATAGAAACCTTACTTGGGGAGTCAGTGTTGCCAAAAATTAGTGAAAATTAGTGAGACAATAGTGGCTACACTGCGGGTAACAGTCATAAAAACTCACTGGGTGTGTTTTGATTAGGTGTTGTGGGTTACTTTGTGATTTGCATGATTAAAGAACTGCATAATAAAGACTTTGATATTATATTTTCAGTTGATTTATTTAACAGAAGTTTCTTTATTTTCATTATTCGTTTTGTTATTATTATTTAAATACAGTGTTTTTTTTATTTTACCAAACCTTTTTATCATTTTTATCCCGAGATCTAAAATGTAAAATTTAAAAAATGTCAGTATAGATTTGTAATTTCTCCTTTATCAACAATAATTTAAAGTTGAGAAAATTTAATCCCAATCGAATAGAGGATGTTACTTCCTGTTCAGCAGAGTTGTAATTATCTTTAAATGTAAAATTTAAGAAATGTTAGCGAAGATTTTAATCCTTTCTTTAATTTAAAGTAGGCTATTATTGGGAATGATATTTCGTTGTTATTTTACCAGAATACAATTTTTTACTTATCTTTAAATGATTGTTGATTAAGAAAGGATTACAAATTGCGGCATTTTTTAAATTTTACATTTAATGATTATTACACCTCTACTGAACAGGAATAATTGCTATTTGGGTAACTTCAAGTTTCAGATTTATCCGCCATAAATATGAGAGTACTACTGCAAAATAATCCATCGGCAGATATATTTTTTAAACAATTGCTCTATATTGGAAACGGTGAAATAGAGCTGCATCGAAATTCAAAATTTATCAAATTACCAGAAAATTTCTGAACTGTTGTAGAGACGAAAAATGAACAGGATACGAAATATAAAGTGTCTTTCCTGATATTTTGAACAATTATTTGGACTATAATTGGCTGGGTAGTCGTGCTATTTTGGCAGCAAAAAATGTTGATTTCGATGAAATAAACTTCCAAAATCAATTGACAATGTTCTAGATGTAAACGAAGCCGTAAATTTCCAAACTGAATTTTTTAATTCCCTGGATATACACCCAAACAATCTCCAGTTGAAGATTGGCTCACCGATCATTCTTCTTCGTAACTTAAATCCACCTCAATTGTGCAACGGTACACGTTTGGTCATTAAAAGGATCACAGGAAATGTTATTGAAGGAAAAATGTTGCCTGGAAGGTTTACAGGAGATATCGTCCTGTTGCTACCTATTCCTCTGGAACCGACAGAATTTTTAATAAAATTTAAAAGGCTTCAATATCCTATTCGTTTGGCTTTTGCCATGACCATAAACAAATCCCAAGGGCAAACAATGTCCACTTGGACTTTGAAAATCCGTGTTTTTCCCTTGGGCAATGGCATAACTCACTTAGGAAATGGGTATCGCCTGCTCACGTGTGTGGAAACCATCAAATCTTTGGTTTGTGTTAAAAAAAACAAAACAGGTTAACCCAAAACATTTGAACAAATTAGTACTTGAATAAATAAAAATTCTTAATTGTATTATGTAAAAACTTCTTTAAGAAGAGATTTCTTATCACTCAAATATATTGCTAAATTAAAAGCTTCAACACACCACCCTCCTACCGAACACTTATTAGCCGATGGGTTGGGAAATCGAGGTCTCAAAAAAATTGAGAAAAACGCCTATCAAAAAGACATATATGACGCGTTAACCAAGATTGGCATGACCCTGAGCAAAATTAAACCCGTTGTTAAACTAACAATACCAAGTTGAAGTAGTGTTAGGCCAATAATCAATAGATCAATGGCTGAGGTTATCAAAACTTACTTCAGTCATTCGTTCTAAATTAGTGGAAAAATATAGCCATTTCGAGTTAGTATATACCGATCCATAAAAAAAGGGCGATAGTGTTGGCAGCTCTGTGAGTCGTAAACACAATCAGCTCCTTTTTAATCAAACTACATTGAAATATGAGATGTAAAAAATAAAAACTTTAACTTTCCTATATTATTTACCAAATACTTTTAAATGGTGTAATGCTCTATTCTCAATCATGTTGGATTTTGATTAACTGAAAGGTTTTCATCTTTACCAAAGAATATTGGTATTACTGTATTTGTTTAAAAATATTAGGATATAACTACTGAGCCACAGCAACGCGTGGCCGGGTCTGCTAGTATATATATATATATATATATATATTGTGAAGATAATATTTTTCGTATTGAGTAATTAAGCATTTTTTGTTAGAAAAATAAATAAAATAAAATTAATTTCTTTATTTTCCATTTAAATTAATTATATAGCAGAAGGGTGCTTATTGGCAGAGGCTATCACTTTTCCCCTTTAAAAACAAAATTTTCGATAGTACTACATCACTAGTTTAAAATTATCGATAGTATTGATAGTTTTACATCGCTACAGCTCACCCCCCCCTCTAAATATTTTGAGAAACAAAAACATCAAATAAAATAAATTCGTTTTCATTTACAATATTTATTAAGCACTAGCTGTATACACCGGTTTCAGCCGGAGAATTTCATTTTTTAAATCTTCAAAATCTATAAAATGAGACATTTTTCGACTCAAACGGTCGATTTCGTAAAAACCAATACTAAGCAAGATCAAAACAACACAATAAAGAACAAACCAAGAGATTGGCTGAAGTTATGCAATTTTAATATGGACAGCTGTTCCTTGTATGACAGGCACCTGGTATGAAAGAACTACAGAGCGAAATTAGGAGAATTTAGGACAAACGGTATGGATTTCTACATAGAACAAACATTATTTCATCTTTATTTATATAGATTATATAACCAAATGTTTTAACTTTTAAATGTCAATAAGTTGTATTTATAAGTTTAATTAAGCCTTTGAAGGTCAGAGTACCTCGAAATCTTCCCCAGGTATAAGAATGTTACCAACTCCCCCTAGACGAAACTTTTACCGGCATACCTACCCCCCCTGGACGGAATTCTGCGGAAGCCCTTGATCCCAGGTTTAAAGTTTCAGGCTTCATCCCAACAATAATTGAAGGTAAATTGTCATTTTTTGTTTAAAGGTAGGATTTTAAAGATCCTAAAACATGATGCATGTGGGTATATAACTATATAAGGGGGCCCGAAATGGGTAATATAAAGAAAATAGTGCGAAGCGCGCAGTGCACACCTTTAACTTAGCTACATACTTATAGTAGAAATCGACTCGTTTTGTTTACTAACTCAGCCTTATATTACAGGAAATGGAAATTACTTTATAACATTCATATACACCTGTGGGCGTAACCTTCACCCAGTTTCTGGAGCCTACATGGACGGGAATATGTGTGTCCGGTTGTTCTAATAATTTGTTTAGCCTTTGAGGAATTCGCCGATTGCTGTACATCGTTTAATTTTTATTTATGTTTCTTAGTTTAATGTCGTCAGACATTGTTTTACCTTGGAATTATATTTGACAGAGTTGGACTTGGGACCATCGTGTCGAAATGAAACGAAAACCCTAAACAGAAGACTGAAAATGACGTGATTCTTTTGTTTTCCTTTTCAAATTATCAAAATTCAAGATCAAACATAAGCTAAATACATATACAAATTTTAATTTTAGATATAGTATGTAAGTCCATTTCAAGAAAAGGATGAGTACCATCGTCTTTGATTGATTTAAAAAATATACATATGCTAAAGAAGTGTTCATTATAACATACATCTTTAAAATTTGGATGACGTAGACGATGATCTGCTGAGGATGGTATCATTGGAGAAACCGAGCTGCAGACAGGGAGGATTGAGAGACATTGTAGAGTGTAGAGCCAAGTGAAAAAAAAAAAAAAAAAAAAAAAAAAAAAAAAAAAAAAACTTTAAAATGCAAATATGCAGAAAAAGGATGATTTACAAAACTTTAAACACAGAAAAGAAATACGGGGACATGAAAAACTCTTCACAGTTTTAGTTTAATAAAATAAAAAATAAAAAAATCACAATTTAAAGCTCAGTAACATACGCTTCCTGGTAGGCAAGAACAAAACATTATATACTTACAACAACCACCTAAAATGCACGGACATAACAGGCTTATTTAAATTTTATTGTTAAATTGACTGGTACACCCGGCTTTTCTCAGAGAAATCATAGATGAGATTGTCCGATAGTTGGAACAAAAGAATAAACTTTAAAATTTAAGAGGTATACAATTTTTATTGAAAAAATATTCTAGGTAACTATTTACAATACTTTATAGACTACAATTGTGCACATGCACAATAATCCGAATATCCGTAAAATTATCCGATTATCGTTTTGGTATTATATGAAATATCAAAACAACTTTTAATTAGGAAATATACTAATTTCCCTTTAAACTTAAAATTTAACTTAAACTCTTTATTTTCTATTTTTTGTTAAGACACTGTTTTACTTTTGTTAATCACACATCATTGTTTGTTTTCGTTGATTTGTTTAATACTCAGTCCGATTTAGTTTCTTTTTATTTTAAATTTAGTAGAAAGATCAAAATTAATAATTTTATGTTTAAATATAACAATAAAGGCTGAAATTCGTTTTCTCATCAGTCATGCAGCAGACTGTATATCAAGAGCGAGCAACTTCCACCCCTTAGATTTTCAATATAATCAATCCCTTCGGGTAAAACCCTCTTGGTTAATGGATGAAGGGTTACAAAGGTGCATTGATTGTTTCTAGACTCGTTTTTTAGTTATAGCGACATGCACTCTGTACAATTAGTTTTTTTATTCATAATAAGTGTAGAAATGGAAAAGGTTAGTGTTGCCGACGGTAAAATAACGCTTTATTTGTATTTTTCTAATGAAAGAGTTATTTTTCTTACTGATCCCTGAATAATTTCTATTATATTAATATCTATGGTCAACTATCTCCCATCATTATTAATAGTGTAATATTTTGGTTGAGGTTAGTTACTACTAAAAGTCCATCGATTTAACAGTCACTGAGGACTAAACTTGAAGATTTTTTTTTTTATTGTTTTTAAAAATCAATTTGGTGGTAGCTCATTATTTATAGAAAAATGAAAAGGAATATGAAAAATAGTTCGTTGATGTACTGAATACCAATTTAACCATGGAAATTTTGCAGAAGATTCTCGCATGACCAATTCATAATCCACTCAAGGCTAAAGCGTGATTCTCAAGGCTGCGCTGTTTATTTTATTTTTATTCATTTTTTTTTTCTTCGGTTAGCAATAGTACTTCCAATCGACACTGAACACGATGCTTGTTCCATTTTCTTCTTGTGAAGACCTATTTTTTTTTTTTTTTTAAACGGCATGCCCTCGATGAGAGAGAAAGCAAGGGTATCTTTAATTGCTTTTTCTGCAATCTCCTTTTTATTTCACATGGATTCATTTATTGATCGTAATGGGAAAAATGAAATGATGTGTATTTTTATAATGGTGACATTATTTCCGATTATTGTTAGGATAAAGTTTGATTGGTATCTGATTTTTTGATATTATATTTTTATTTGTACAATAGTAATAGTTACTTAATAAGCATTAGGAGTATATAGGATTAGATTAAATTTTGTTTATTAGGATTGAAGTACAAATACGGAATTGCAAGCTTTCAATTCAGCTATTTAATATCCGTGAATTTTTAGCTATGAAATTATTAACGTAAATGAGCGCTATGAAAAATTAATGTTATAATTATATAATTATTAAAAAATTCTTTAATCTTTGTTTTAATTCTATTTATCAAAGATTTTGTTTGTTTTAGTGAATTGATAACAACTCTTCATAAGTAGATGTTAAGTACTTGTCAAACACGGCGATGGAACATACTACACCCGCATAACAATCCCGGGCACTTCTCTATTATTTTATTTTATTGTAATTATGCCTTAAATTATTATTAAATTATAACTTTTATAGATATTATCTGTGGCAATGTAAAGAGTATCAAGTCCAAAATATTTTTTTTTAATTGCACAGGACTGCAGATTTTTAACACATTTATTAGTTTATTTTGGCATTTGGCGCGCTTAGCACACTGCTGAATGTTTAAAGTCATTCATTAAAACATCACCTATAAAGTGTTATAAATTTGCAAAGTCAAGTGAAGACTAATTTAAAAGTTTTTTCATCATAATGCATCCAAAACATGTGTTTTCAATACTCGGTTTGAGTCCGTAAAGTTTTCGGGCCTAGGCCTGAAAAATCTTTTTGGTGCGCAAACCTTACCTGCTACTTATATGCTATTGGGTTGTCCGGAAAATAATGCAGGATTTGGGTTTTTTTTTTTTCCAATCGCCTTGAGGTGGCCATCGACGGTCGATTTGCTTACTTGAAGTTTTTCCGCAAGTTCTCTAGCAGTTATTCTGGGGTTTTCTTCCACCGATGATCGGAGAATATCGTCATCAAGAGAGGAAGGCCTTCCACGACCTTCTTTATCTTCGAGGCTGAAGTCTCCCTCCCGAAATTTTTTAAACCACCTTTGAACAGTGCACTCAGTAACAATTCCCTCGCCCCACACTTGGTTGATGTTTCTAGCCGTCTGGGCTCCACTGCGGCCGAGTTTGAACTCGTAAAAGAAAATCGTACGAAAATCACGACGTGACATCGTAGGAAAGACTGGATTATTTCCAAGTAGCGAGATGCTATAGAGGTAAACAAACATTGTCGTTTAGAAGAGGACTAGCAACTGTTGACACTCGTACAAATAAATAATCCCCTAAAAGTAAACAGATTACTATATATAGAATATTTTAAAAGAAAACTTGAAAACCTGCATTATTTTCCGGACAACCCAATATATTAATAAACATGTGTTTGAAGGAGGTTACTTATAGCTATGCTGTGCTTTATTCTAATAAAAGTAGTATGTTAATAATTTTAACTGTTAACGATTAAAATATAATGTTCTTTTGCTTGTTTAAATTATTTCAAAGTAATATTAAAGCCCACAAGAACTGATTATGTTGTTTAATGTTTGATTCGTTTTTTTAATAGTACTATATTCCTACAAATCCATAGTTCTATACATAACTGATTGTGGTAATGCTAGTGAAAAATGAAAATTCAATAAATTTCTAAAGTAACATAAACATAAAATATGCATTCGAAAACTTTTATGCTGAAATTAAATATTTTTTATACTTAAATTATTTTAATGGAAGAGAAAAGTTGAACCATGCTGAATGCAGAGGACCTGGGTTCGTTTTCCGGTCGTGATTCAATCTTTTCTCTTCCTTTATTTTATTTTTTATTTTATTACCCAAATTGTTATTTAATGTAAAAAAGATATATTTATACGTTTGTAATGGTCAACTGTCTCTCTGTATTACTCTGGATTCAACAAGCCCTGGTGAAGATCCAAAGGTTTGGAACGAAAAGTTGGTTCTCGAAATGAAAATGGGTTTTGACTGAAAATCCTGACAGAATGTATTTTTCAATCATTACCAGTAGAAAAAGGTCCATTTTGATTACAGAGAGTTGGAGTTGAACTAAAGGTAGTCCATAAATATACCCAGATTGAAGAATACAAACGGATCTGTTCCTGCCGGAAGAGGCAATTATCATTCCGCAAGTTGGGTCCGGTCTCGAGGGATTCCCCACTACTCATTGACCTGACTTGTCCTTTTCCAGATATCCCACTTCGGTTAATCTTTGGATGAATCAATCATGAAACAAATGCTGTTTATTTTTGCTAAAATTTTTCTTTTCTAATATAAACTTGCCAATATTTCATTTAATATTAAAGTTTAAATTTAATAAAAAAAAAATGATTTTAAATACTTAATAAAAATTTTATTCTTTATTAATAAAGTGTACTTTATTAAAAGAACTTTAGCAAAAGAAACGAAAACATTGCCTTAGCCTAAATGAGTAAAAATAAAATTGATAGAGATGTTAGTGAACCTAACATTTTGTTTACGTACATAAATAAATTTAATCTTCAAAGGAATGCAGGAAGTCTGTGATGTAAAATCTGGCCAAACAGAACACAGACTTATGCAAACAAATAGTTAGATTTTTCATAAAGTTCAATTAAAAATAATTTTATTACAATTTTATATTGTTTTTATTCATAGGCGAGCTTTATGTCAGAAGTCTTTATGTCACTTCTATAAGCAATATATTTCCTAGTGACTTGAGGGATAATGATTCATGTATTATTACATTAAAATATCAGTATATATCTATTAATCTACATGTAAATGTGCTGTACATATCTTATTAAAATCAATTATTACTTACATAAATAAGCAAAAGAGAATTCTATTTTTATTTCTATAAAAAAAAAAAAAAAAAAATCAATTCATTATTATTTCCAATAAACTATTAGATGTAAATATATTGTAAAAACCTGTAGAGATTCTAGAATATGTATAAGTTGTATTTATTTATATCTATTGTTGATCTATAGTGAGATTTTTTTTCATATTTTTAAATTGTTTCATTGTTACCAGCTCTATTTGTAAGGGGTCAACCCTAAATATATATTTTTTTTAATTTTATGATAATCCTAAGTCCTAGTGCCTGTTACTTTAAATCTTATTTGAATGAATGGATCGGCCTGTTGAGATAAAAGAAAAGAATCAGAAATACCGTAGAATAATGTTATATTATAAAAGAAAAATATTGAATGTCCTAGTGCCTGTTACTTCAAATCTTATTTGAATGAAGGCATCGGCCTGTTGAGATGAAAGAAAAGAATCAGCAATGCCGTAGAATAATGTAATATTATAAAATAAAAATATTGAAATTTTAACACTTGTATGTAGTAATTAGTCATTTGAACTTGACTAATGGACTTGCATTGCTCTGATTTTCTTCATTTATGAAAAAAACTATTGATTTCCATCAATATGCTAAATTTCTAAATGACATGTTGTAAACAATATAATAAAATACTCATAAAAGGAAAAATAGAAGTGATACTAAACGATTTTTTTTTAATTCTGCTTCTTTATGTTAATTTATGTAGAAGTTATTCATAGTTGTATTAGTCCAAGTATTATATAATCATAAATGTTAATAAAAATGTTTTATTTTTGTTTCAGGTGAGTTTTGACATTTTTTTGGATCATTCTTTTGTGAGTAAATCTGATATTCAATATTTCGTTCATAAATAATATTTGAAATAATATCTGGTTTTGAACTAAGTTTGTTTAAGTAGGCGCGCCCGCCAGAGGGTTAATCTAGTATCATATTATTAAATCCACTATACATAAATTTACCTTTATTTTTATGCCTTGTTAGCATTAATGGTGCTGTGAAATCTTATCACACAATGCTTGCCTAATGTTGTAGGTGTGCCCTTGCTTCCCCACTCTTTACCGTGGCGTCTTAAGACATTGATTTCATTCATCTTGTAACTTTGGAAGGTATTGAAGATGTGCCTGCTTGAACAACAGAAAGCTAACTAGGTATTAGAACCAAAAGGTGTAAAAATGGACATGAGACCTTTCAAGACTAATCGATTCCATTTGACATTTTACCTGCTGAAACTTGTCCGTAGTTTGATTATCGCCCTTAAATCACAAATAACTGTTTATTTTCAATTGATTTGATATTCAAAGGCATAAACTGTTAAAAAAATAAAAGCTTTTCTTTTCCTTATCCTTAAGATGGGGTATGATCCCCTCCAAAAGTGGATTCAACGGTGACCTTTGAATCACTAATAATAACCAATCCAACTCAAAGTCATGCATTAAACTTTAACAATTGAATTGTATAGTATATTGACCGGATGTTGTATCTAACGTAGGCCATTACCTACCTCAACATTTCTTCTGCATGCGATCGCGTGACATTATTTTTTTCGTTATACCAGTCATCATTAAGTTTGACGCAGTTACTCTTCGCCTTCATATAAGATTGAAAATAATTCTTAAAAGAAAAAAAAAATACTAGCTTTGTATCGAATCCAAGCCATGGGTCGCCTGTGGGGAAGTGGTCCTTAAAATGGTACATTCAATGGTGGTCCCGAGCCTGTACCCAATGTCAGGTACCCGTTAAGGATCCCTATTCAAATTTTATTCTGAACAAGCAAAATTTAGGACTCCCACTATAACATCGTCCGATAAGCCTTATTGGTATAAAGGTCGCTGCATAGAGCCTTTATAAGCGGATTTTTTTTTAGTAAATAAAACATTAGAAATGTCATTTTCTCTTATGTATGTCATTTGGAATTATGATTGTCTTTTTTTGAATATGCGATAAATAAAATGCCGTAAAATAAAAATAAAAGTAAAATCATTATTTACATTTCAGTGAATCACTTCTTTTATACTTAATCTATTTTCAACACTAAAACACTATGTTTATTAATTATTATTATTTGTGAGTATTAACAAACTATTGGGTTGTCCGGAAAATAATGCAGGTTTTCAAGTTTTCTTTTAAAACATTCTATATATAGTAATCGTTTTACTTTTAGGGGATTATTTATTTGTACGAGTGTCAACAGTTGCTAATCCTCTTCTAAACGACAATGTTTGTTTATCTCTATAGCATCTCGCTACTTGGAAATAATCCAGTCTTTCCTACGATGTCACGTCGTGAATTTCGTACGATTTTCTTTTACGAGTTTAAATTCGGCCGCAGTGGAGCCCAGACGGCTAGAAACATCAACCAAGTGTGGGGCGAGGAAATTGTTTTTTTGAGTGCACTGTTCAAAGGTGGTTTAAAAAATTTCGGGAGGGAGACTTCAGCCTCGAAGATAAAGAAGGTCGTGGAAGTACCTTCCTCTCTTGATGACGATATTCTCCGATCATCAGTGGAAGAAAACCCCAGAATAACTGTTCGAGAACATGCGGAAAAACTTCAAGTAAGCAAATCGACCCTCGATGACCACCTCCAGGCGATTGGAAAAAAAAAACCCAAATCCTTCATTATTTTCCGGACAACCCAATACTAGTTCGCGGTGGACCTAGGAATTTTTAAAGGGAGTAAAATGAAGGTGTGGAGCCTGTACGATGTCAGGTACTCGTTAAAGACCCCTATTCAAATTTTATCTGGACAGGAAAAATTTAGGACTCCCACTGAACCATCATCATAGCAACATAAAATGAAGTTATATAACCAAACAAACTAATTCAAGCAAAAGCACGTCGCCCTGAGAGCGGGTTTTTGTATTTAAACTAAACTATAACATTACCCTCTTTTTTTTGGTATGTTGGCTCATCCTGGATTGTCGTTCATGTATTTGTATATTCTGTATGCAGCATGTAGGTACTGAACCACAGAAGTTAGATACCAAAATTGTTATAAAAAAATATAATATTCCAATCAAGGCTATTTTTAAACATATTTATGTTGGTTAAAAAATTGTCTTAAAATAAAAAACTGTTATTAGCTATTAACCTCTTTTTGGGGATAATCGAAAGTTTACTGTATATTTTTCAGGTGGGTGCTTCAAGACCTCTGAGTAGATATCCATGTATAAATTCAACTTGTCCTATTCAAATTCTACAATATATGATTTTTTCCCTTTTCGATTTTTTATTGCATGGGAAACATTTGCATCACTCCGATTTAATTTCTACTAGGTTTTGAAGGTTGGTTCAACCAATTTATTTCACGAATTTTTAAACTAATTTTCCTCAACGGGTGTTGCTAATATTCGTATCCGACATATTTTATTGCAATTATATTTGCTACTTCTTCTTTTGTAGTCGAATTTACAGCATTGTCTGCTCTCTCATTTCCTATAATAGCGCAGTGGGATATAAAAAAGATTAATATTATGGTTTTTGATCTATTTTTAGATCAATCCACGTTTTAGGGTCTGGCCACACATGTCCGCACCGGATCCGCACCGCAGCAATAATATAGGTTATGTTCAGAATATTTTTAATTTAACTTACATATTAACTTTAGTTATGCCTAAAGTGGCCTATGTCTGACATGTGTGGCCTGATCATTAGGCATAACTAAAGGTAATATGTAAGTTAAATTAAAAATATTCTGAAGATAACCTATATTAATGCTGCGGTGAAGATCCGGTGCGGACATGTGTGGCCAGACCTTTAATGGTATAGAAATAACATAAAATGTAAGATAAGCATAAATCAAAATCAGCTGTTAACTTTTCAATAGAGCATCAAATGGAAAATTACACCACAAATCCTATGATACCATTACTATCTCTCAATTTGTTAGTTACAACTTTTCACTTTTAAAACATAAAACCTCACTTAAACTCACAATAAAACCTCACTTAGGCAACACTCCCCCAAAAGTAGCAAACATGTACTCCCGACTTTGCATTGATTTTTTTTTAGTAGGTTTTTTCTCACATTTTTCCATGTACTAGAAAAACAAATATTATTGTTCTAAAAATTTATCACGACAAAGGAAAAATAAGAATCATCTATATAATTTGCATTATAAAGATTTTAAATAAACAATTTCTTATTCTGCTAAAGATAAAAAGTAAATATAAAAATCTGGTGCTTGCGCGCACCACACAACTTTCACTTACCAACTTACTTAGATAAGAAATTAATGCGTTTTGTTAATTGCCACTTCTCAAATGAACAGAACGGCTTTAATTATGAACAATGGTCTATCATTAAAGGCGTACTCCGCTTGAGTGGGCGCAACGAGTTTTATGAGTTGACTGAATATTTTTATTTTTTCTCCTCTTTATGTTTTCTTTATTTTTATCATATCTCATATTTATTCATTTCTTATATTTAGGCGTAACGAGAGACAGTTAATTTCTCCATATAAACAAAAACAAACGAACTTTATAGGAAACAAACAAACAAAAAAGGCCCCAACCCCCCCCCCCAAAAAAAAGCCCCCTCAGAACATTTTAATAATGATAAAGCTTACCTGATATTAAAGAACACCTAATTTTCATTAAACATGACGAATTTGATAAAAATCGTTAAAGCCGTTTTTGAGATCATCGAAAAAAAGGTAAAAATTGGAAAAAAAATTAGGAAATAAAGGCCCGCTCCGTTTTACCAATTTTGATGAAATGTTGGCCATCACATCTTTGGCATATACATACATACATCAAATACCCAGTTTGATCAAAATCATTAAAGCCATTTTTGAGTAAATAAAAAAACACGTGAAAATGATACAAAATTTATTAAGTAAAGTCCCCCCTCCGGTTGATCAATTTTGATGTAATGTTGGTTACCGCTTCTTTGGCATATACATATATCAAATACCCAGTTTGATCATAATCGTTAAAGCCTTTTTTGAGTAAATAAAAAAAACACGTGAAAATGGTACAAAATTTATTAAGTAAAGTCCCCCCTCCGGTTGATCAATTTCAATGAAATTTTTACAGCCATATCTCGGGCATATATATAGATCAAACCTTAAAAATATTTCCTTCTTCATAAATATAATAAGTAGGAACTCCGAAAAGTTTCGCAGGAAGTAAGCTAATTTTAGAAGTCCCGGTTCGGGATCCCGGTTTGCAGTTTCTTGTAAGGCTGCTTAGATGTAGGAAGGATGTAGAAGTGGCCAATCCGGTTTCGGAAATTCGAAGCAAACTTGGAAGGAATTCAATGCGATTGGCCATCTCATCTCCAATTTCAGCCATACCTATCTACCGAGAACCCCTAATGGGACAAACGATGCCTCTATATTCTGGACACACTTAATTGAAAAATTAAGGAAAAAAACCTGGCGCCTGTGCTTGATCCCGGTCAAACAACTTTATAGCACGACCGCTGACCGAGAAACAGTACTTCCTTACACGGTACTGACCCCAGAATTTTGTAAGTTTCAGTACCGTTTGGGTTAGGTTTCAGTACACGTCTTTTTAAAAAATCTTTGGTTACATATTTTTTTAAATATTGTCACGTGGAAGATGTCCATTGAACCTAGGAGACCCTGAGAGAGAGGGGGAACTCCTAGAAGAGGCTGGCCCAGGAGAGAGTGGGGCAGTCTGGGAGAGTCTGAGTCAGTCTGAGAGGGGCAGAGTCAGAGACAGTCAGAGACAGTCAGCAGTCTGGAGCGGAGGCTGGGTCTGAGATGGGCTGTCGAAGTCTGGGACAGGCAGAGTGAGCCTGGGGCATAGTGGGACCCGAAGTAGTCAAGTACCCCCAAGTGATTTATGAGTATATACCCCCCTTGTGTAGTTGGGACGTGTAGAAACAATTGTAAATAATAAATGATGTAAATTATACTTAGTTGCTTAATTACCTCACAACCCTTGCCCAAAGATCCCTGTGTCACTTTGGTCTGGATAGACTTAAGAATAGGGGTGACAATATATTAGCATACAAATGAACATATTTGACTATTTTTTAACATGGAAATTCTATCTCTTGTTATTACTGATTATATATGTGCTTAACAATTAATTTTGTTTATCGCAGACATCATTTAGTCTCGTTGATCTTGCGGCTATCATTTATTCTCATTGGATTAAGAAGCATAGTAACTATCATAAAAGTTGTTCGACCGAATCGCAGCAAAACCGAATTAGCATACCTCCCCTCCTTTCAACTCCCCCCTAAAAGATGGTTGCGCCTCTCATATTCCTTCATATAGCAAACTCTGCTGGTCTCGCATCTTCTTAGTTAAGTATAGTTATGATCAAAGTTTCATGAAGGTTGGTTGGATTTCAAGTGTTTTAGTATTGTATTTAAGTCGTCTTTATAACATCATATAAAACCCTTAATATAAAATTTTTGAAAATTTTTCGGTATTTCAATGGCCAAGAAAAAATATATAAATATTTCTGTACTTTTAAATCTGCATACATAATGTGTCCGGACACTAATCCCGTCAATTTTGGCATAGCATAAGTATCTCAGGTTCAGTAAAATTTAAATCATCACTCAAAATTTTATTTCTCTTATGTTTTTATATTATAACAATTTTTCTTTTATCAAAAATCGAGCTTGGCATAAGTATTTTATCCCTTCCTTTTTCCCCCTCGCTTTCTGTGACAATTAGTACTATCACGAATTTGCTTATTAAAATGTGTATAGTAATTTTGGCAGATGCGTCTGTATATATATATATATATATATCTTAATTAAATAAATAAAATTGTCCCGCGTACTACCAGTGATAGTTAGCCGATCCATATGAGACAAAGACCTATTTAAAAACTAAACAGTTAATAAAATTGAATTTGAGAATATGAAGGTTTTTTTTAATTCTAATTATAACACAACTATTGTATCTGCCTACAACTAATATTTCACTAATAACAAAATTACTAATATTTCACTAAAAGCAAAATAATACCCGTTAGTTTGAAGGGAAAGTGGCATTTTGCATGGGTTTGACATGTAAGAATGCAGATAGGAATTCGTCTACTACATCAGTCAAATTTCAAGAAATTCGTCATGTATATTCGTTCATAACACAAAATAATTTTTGCCTCATTTGTCAAAGTTTCCCTAATACCTAGGGAATTCGCTTGGAATTTCTGAAGGTGAATTACTTTGTGTCATTTAAATCTGTGAAGAGATAAGTGGTTAAACATGGACTTTTAAATTAGTTAAATTTGGATTCCTACGTGAGTAGATTTTAAAAACGACCGAATATCGTGAAAGGCCTCCAGCCATCTCACCCAGAGATAAAAATTATAACCTGTAATTTAGGGAATCCTTCAGGTTGAAAAGAGTCAAGGAGAGAGAAAAAGGAATTTATTTTAAGAAATTGGACAGTTCAAAATGAATTATGATATATGAAATCGACGAGGATATCTTGGCTGATGTACAAGTATAACTTATGTAAATTATTTAAGGTTCGCCATTTTAAACACTCATTTTTTTTTCTATTGGCATTTATAACACCGGTTTAATTTTAAATCCTAATGAATAATTTTTTTAAATACTGATTTGTTTATATCGTAAACAGCAGCGGATATTTCCTACTGGTAAATAACTGAGGTGAATATAGTCTGTTCATTTAATTGCCATAAAATAAAACTAGACACCTGCTCGGGTTTTCCAAGGTTTTGTAATAAACCTATTATTAATACATGAAAGTTATTACCCCCCATTAAATCTTTGAGACGAGATAACCATCGAGGTATACGTCCTTGTGAGGTCTGGGAATTTCTATTTTTGTTGCCTGGCTGTGATTTGTACTATTTTTCTCATCTGTCGAAGCCATTCAAACTTTTTTAGTAGTCGAAATTCTAATGTTTTTTTTTTTTGTTTTCTCCTGACTTATTTTAAAAGTGTCATTTTATTTTGACATTATTTTATAATAAAATTATTATTAGCATACACAAACACAACAGGGGCGGATTCTGCACTAAATTTAGGTAGGGCTCACTACCCCCTCCATGTCTCACACTCACTGGTTTCCTTTTGCCTGATGCACTTTTGTTTTCAGTTTTTTTACGAGATTATTTCCTTAGTGCAATATGCGGAGGGTCTGAGATCTAAACAACCAAAAACTGTTAAATTTTGATTTTAGTAACAAAAAATTTCGACTTCTGGTTTTCAACGGAAATACACGTTTTGGTGTCCCCTGAGTCCAAATAACCAAGTCCAGCGAAATGATCTGTGTGTTTGTGTGTGAACAGACTAGCTCAAAAACTATAAGCCATACAAAACTGAAATTGAGTATTTAGTGTATGTATGTATATGCCCGCGATGTGACAGCAAAAAATTCATCAAAATTAGTCAAACAGAGGGGGTACTTTATTTAATAACTGTTTACGTTTTTTTCGATTTTCTCAAAAACGGCTCTTAAATTGATTTTGATTAAACTGAGTATTTGATGTATTAATATGCCCGAGATATGTCTGCAAAAATTTCATCAAAACTGATCAACCGGGGGGGGGGGGGGGACTTTACTTAATAAATTTTGTCTCATTTTCACATGCTTTTTTTTTTTTTTATTTACTCAAAAACGGCTTTAACGATTTTCATCAAACTGGGTATTTGATGTATGTATATGCCCGGGATGTGACAGCAAACATTTCCAACAACAATTTAATTGCATTATTTCTTTGAAAATACAAAAAAGTAATAAATAAAATTTAAAATGTTGGCTATTTTTTCAATTAAAATATGCAGTCAAAATATTTGATGGGGTCATGCCCCCATCCCTCTCCTCCATCCATCCCTGCTCCCACACCTATATGAATTGGCTTTAATTGTAATGGCGTCATTGTTCTAAATCTAACTTTTGAAAAAAAAAATATCTTACAAAACTCATAACTTCTCAACTGAAATGATGTACCTTGCTTTCTATATTTTACTTGAAGAGAAAGCAGCAAAGATGCCATTTGAAGAGATGTGGATGCTTCTATGTTCAACAATCACTAAAATAAAAAAAGTGGAAATTTCAAAAAATGTTGATCATGCCCTTTCAGACAAAAACCGATTCATATATGGCCCACTTAGTATTGTTATAATGATCCACCAAAATTTGATGAAGGAACGTTGACTTTTGCCCCTACTATTTTTCTTTTACTGTCTGCTATTTAGTTTTATTTATTACCCAAAGTGCATATATGCAACGCTTGTAGTTTTAGTTTTAAAGGATTTCTGCATAATAGTGGATGTAAAGACATGTCCCAAATAAATCGAATTAAACTTGGCTGATTTTAGCTGTCTAATTGTCTAAAAACGGAATTATTATAGATTTACAATGATAGAGGTGCACTGTAGATAGACAGAAGGAGGAAGATATCTTCTGAGAACCAGACTTTTTGCCTTGCATCAGAAAAGAAAACATTCTTAGCCTATAAAATGGAAAGGATATGAATGCTAAATGAGTAGCTAAAGATCTATCAACATATTACAAGGTCTTGTCAATAGTTCAAAAGAGAAGGGAAAGGTAATTAAATTAAGGTTGGGAAAATTAATTTTTATTACCTTATTCCAATAACCTACCTGAAGTTGTTCAACGATTTTTCAATATTTTCTTCTTTATACCTTCCTTAGACTGATTATTTAATTTCTGTGACATATTTAATTTATATAAAGGTATTACTTATGACTTAGGTCACCAATTAGTCATTTCACTTCATTCTTTTAAAAACTCTATTGTCTATATTTTGGCCTCATTCTATTTTTAAGACTTTCTACCATACAACCAAGTTTATTTAATTCTAAATCATTTTTTAATGGAACTCATAAAATTTTGTAATTAATTGATCCAGTTCTTGGATCTTTCTAATATCTTTATATAATGATGACTTCTTCTTCTTCTTTCACTACCTCCAGGATGCCACTAAGCGCGGAGGTTTAGCCTCAGTCCAACGTTTCCACTTGTTGCAATCTTTCGCCCAATTAATGATGACTTCATTAATTAAAAAAAAAATTAAAAAAATAATGAAGGAACTCTTTACGGCAGGAAGTCTTTAAAATGATACAATGTTGCCGAAACGTTGACAATAAAGTTTTTCAAAAGAATAAGTGAAACGTCTATTTGGTAACTTAAAGCCTTAGTAATAATAACTTTGAATGAATTTCACGTTAATATTTTTTCCAGTTTTATTCTAATGAAGTAGGTTTGTCCAGGAGTACTACATTAGACAGTTAACTCACCCTCCACTGTCTATTAAAATAAAACTAATTAGAAAAAAAATACTTATATCATAAGTTATTACTTAGGACCCAGGTCAGCACATAATCTAAAGTTTATGCATTAACTTTAAATAAATTTCTTGTTTATATTTTGCCCTATTTTTTTTTCCGTTTGGATAGGAGAGCGCATGTAGGATGTAGGATAAAAATATAATCCCACATTTCTAGAGAAAAATATGGACCTAAGTAGCTCTTGAAATTGTTTTAATTTATAATTTTTATGCTGCTGATGGCATTGTACTATTGTATATATTTTATTTACACTTTTTAGATTTCACTTCAACAATCTCCTCATGTTCTATTGAGGCTAAAATGACCCAAGTGGTTGAAGAGCCCATATTAGTGACAAATAAATAAATAAATACAAATTTATTTATTCATGTAAACACTAAAATTTAATGTATTCCTGGGAATTATTGTGGTCAACAGTGTGATCAATGCCTGATACTCATTAATTATGTTTGGTGAAGCTGTGGTACTTAATCTAAAAACAATATTCCGTATACAGAAACCTTTCTGTGCCGCTGGGGATTTTAACTATCTTCATTCATCGATTACCCTTTTTTGCCGTACTTTAACTGGTAGCTGTTCTTTCAAATAATCAAATGTATCTGTGTCTTCACATTCATTTCAAAGATAACATCTCAATATATTTGCATTTATGCAATAAATAATTAAATTTATTAAATGCAATAATTTATGCAGACCTTCATGTTCATTTATTATATCAAATTGAAAACTTAACTACAAGTGAAAGGAGAATGATATTAATAATCTCTCTATTAAATAATGGAATCAAAATTAGTGCCTGGGTAATATTTTATTTTTATAGCTCTTGCAGAAAAACATCACAATCACCATTATTACCATGTTATAAAATATGACAACTGGGGTCACCTGTGGTGTTGTGGTTAGCATGGCAACCTACAATACTAAAGATCGCGGGTTCAATTCCAGCGGTGGCCCTAGGATTATTTATTGGGATTAAAAAATCCTTAGCTATGCCGTCCCTCGGATAGGACGTAAAATGGAGGTCCCGAGCCTGTACGATGTCAGGTACTCGTTAAAGATCCCTATCCTAATTATACCTGGATAGGCAAAATTTAGGGCTCCCGTTGTAGCATCGTCCAATTAGCCTAAGTAGCATAAAAATGGACGTTAAACAAACAAACAATATGACAACTTAATATGAATTATGGGGTAATTTGTTATTGCTAACGAACCTATGAAATTTCCTAAATCTAAACCCCAGGAAAACTTGTTTCCTTCCAAACATTGTTGCCCCATGAAAATGCACTCTCTTCAAAAATCCATAACCCTTAAAAATATGCATTATATATAAATATAAAAATATCCATAACTCCCAAAAATTTTGAAGGTGCAACTTAAGTGGTTCAATGCTCTTAAAGGCTACCAAGCTGAAGATCGAATCATGAAGTCAATTTCTGTTGTAATTTATGACTTCATGATGTGTGTGACCTTAAATTTAAAAAAAAAAAGAAACTTGAAAACATCACAGGAATTTCCTATGATATTCCTAATTTCCTTTACTCAAAAATATATCCTTGTCAATATAAATTTGACTCATCTGTTAGGTGAATCTGTGGCAGGCTGCCAGCTAGTTTCTCTTCTATATGAATGGAAAGTGCCTTCAGAGAAATAACTCTATATCACTTCAGACTAAAATATTTTGAACCAGATTTATGTTACTTTTAATATTTAGAAGTTTTTTGTAAATAGACAATTAGTAATAATAGTCACTTTAACAATATAAATAATGTTAAAAATATTGTAATCTGTACAATGTAAATAATTAATGCTCATTTAATAATTAATTGATTAGTTAAGCAGTTATAGTGACTGACATATTTAATAGTTTTATTCTGTTAAAACCAAACAAACATACCGTTAATTTGAAACTTCAAGATTGGTCCAAATAGTTACATAACTTATTTATCCTTTCTGAGGTGGCTTAGGAAAACTTCCTCAATATTTATAGTAGGAAAATTTTTTAATTTCAAAGAAGATTGAACATGAATAAATAATTACAAGCACATTAGTACATTACAGTAATCGTCAAAATATAGGAAAGAAAACAATACGGCAGCTTTAGAATATTGATCATAGTAAGAACTTATTTAAGAATCCATAAACCTTTTAACCTACCGAGTGTAATTTATAATAACTTAATGGTCACTAAAACAACGGGATGCTGAGGAAAGTCAGTAAGGAGGTAACAAATGTAAACAAAACAATAATTTAAAAAAAGTACCAAGCGAAGATAAAAGAATAATTAAATTACTTTTGAGACCAGCATTTAAATATCACACCCTATCACTTGAACCATAAATCATAGTTGGTAATTGAAGCATGGAAATGCATAAGGGTATAAGTGCCTTAGAAAATTTTTACAGAAATGATGTGACTTATACCCTCTAGGGTGAACTACGTTCAGTGCTTACACCCATGCCATCATTCACACGTTTAATGAACTCTTTTCTAACAACAAAATATTAATTATACCCATTTCTGAAGAATGGCTTTGGCTCATATAACAATTTGGCAAAAAAAACTTTGTTTTATTTTTTTTGGAACTTAGTCCCTTATGGTTTTCCACGCTTCAATTATAAACAAATGGAAATGGCTTCACGAGTTCATTATTTAATGAATGAAACTACAATTAATTTAATGATCATTTTCTTTTTTTTTTTAATGGAAAAGAATGGAATAAAATATTATCCTGAATAAAATAATGGTATAAATAATAATGGTTACACAACTGTAGAAAAAATAAATACCAAAACTTTACTCACCTTTTTTTAATAAAAATGTTAAGATTGCCTTGTAGTTTGTCTATGAAATTATAGACTTGTCGATTGAACAAATAATTCTGTTTAAAGAAGGATTTTATTTAAACAAAATAAAGAGAATAGATGTTGAAAATTGTGAAATAGTTTCCATGCTCTTCCTTCCAGTCCTGAATTGTAAGTTAATTGTAGTTGCTACTTACGTAGCAACTACAAGTAACTTACTTGTACTTATTTTTACTTGTGTACTTACTTAGTACTTGTAGTTGCTATAGATATAGTGTGTGTATATTCAAATAACCAAGATCGAAGGATATTTTTCGATTGCATTATTTTTTTAAATTTTAGTAATAGATTTCACTTTAAAAAGATGGTGTTCAAGTTCCTTTATCACAAAACAAAAAAATCATTAGGTATTTTTCAAAGAAACATGCTCTGAATTTTCAAACCCATGTTGAAATAATTTAAACAAATATAGAAAAAGTACTGTTCAAAACTTGATGTCAAAATGTAATTATAAAATTATATTCATGATTATAAACGGACAGCGATTATACCTTCAATTACTAATCTTCAGAAGAGAGATATGGAGGGAAATGGGAAACATTTTGAGTGAATGTACAAATTACACTATATGCGCATCTTTTATTTAAACATATACTTAGTTACATAATCAAAAAAATAGGTAAAAAATAACTAGACTACATTACAAAGAAAAGTCGTCCATTTATTTGGTCACTTAACTAATGGCTTTTCATACATGTATAATAATGCTTTATGAATTTATATGTATTATTGTTTATAATACGTTATATATTCCACAGCTTATTGATTTAAGTCAAATTTAATTTTTGTTTTCTTTTTATTCATCTTTTAATCTATCCCTTTTTCCCTCACGAATGGTTTACATCTAAAAAGATAGATCTATATTTCAGTTGTTATCATTAAAATAAATCATAAAATGAATAAAATTATTAAAAATATTTTTTCCAGCTTTTCAATATCACACCCTATCAAAAATATACCTATCTAAAATATTTATATTTGTCAAAACATTAAAATACACGCATGAATGGAACAAAAAAAATGATTGTATATATTATGAAAATATTATCACATTTACTATGTTTAAATATATTTCTAAAGCAACAATAGGTATTTAATGGAATTTTTCATGTTAATATTTTAGAGATGGGTAAAATGGATAAAAATACACATTTAATGACATCGAGTTCTAATAACTGATATCTATGTTCAACATTTTTGGAAGGTAAACTAGTTTCTGGTTGACTAGTTTAATGGGCCAATTTTTTTTCATTTAGTATGCGTAACCATCCATAAAATACCCAAATGGTTAAAATTAAAATTAATATGTAAATATTTTTTCCTCACTCCTTTTTTGTTTCTTCCAACTCAGACCCTATATTTATTATGTTTATTTATTATAGCCTTTAAGATCTAATGTGTCAGGAAATTAAAAACTATTTTTCTTTTTTATCCAAGAGATAATCAACACTATTTCTGTTTATGGATTTCTATATAAATATATAAATTGTAATTTATGATTCCTGAATATAATTTTTCTCTACAATACTTGAAAAATCTAAAAACCAAATTTTATTTATAAAAACCCTGTACCAACCCTGTCATTCATAAAACCTATTTCTTTCGGTCTTAGGTTTTTAGCCCACTGGAAAGATGAAACAAAAATTTTCTAACATCCCATTCTTAATAAAACAATGAGTGCTACAGACAGAGATGAAATATATATCACAGCACACCTTCCCAATAATTAATTCACGAGCGAGAAGTATATATTAGGAAGAAATAATATAAAAAATCATTAAAAAAAAATTAAAAAAACAGAGCTGAATAATATCATAAGAAACTTAACAAAAACATAAAATAATATCTAATTATAAAGTATAAAGACATCATACACTATATAAAAATAAATTACATAGTTTCTTATTACAATTGAAATCCTTATGGGTGTGTTTCATCAAACATGGATGAACTGCACAGAGGCGAATTAGGGTTTAAAATAGATTCCATAGGGTCCTAAATTCCATGTCATGGGAACAGAATCATTCAACCCATCCACTGATCGAGTAGGTATACATTTATACAGCAGTTGTTTCCAACTCATCACCGAGCCTGAAGATGTTTGTCAGCTCATCGATCATAGTCTCGCTCCTGAAAGCAATTCTTATATCTGGGACATTGGATCTGGTTATATCATTCCCTTCAATGCCATCTTTGTGATAATTAGGTCCAAGCCAGTATTGCTTGGTCCTGTGTGGGAATCCACTCATGATCACGCTATTTCTTGCAAGCTCGCACATGTCGCATGAACTCAGTTTCCAGACTTGAGCAGCAATACTGTACTCCTCCATCAGAGGTTCCTTAGTGAAGTGAAACTGGAGTGGATCATCCGTACTCAGGGATACACACAGTCCACGAGCGAGGTATTCTGGCAATGGATTTCTGCAAAAACAAATAAGCATTTGTAAAGATTTATGCACTTTAACATTTCTTATACATCTGAGGAAGCTATTTGAAATAAAAAATATTTTACATCAATAAGCAGATCAGATTATTAATGAGATTATGACAGAGAAATAGTGGAATCGAAATAAGATTAAATTTTTCTTGAGGATTGTACCACATGACAGAAAGATTACCTGTATGAAAAAAGATTGTACCACATGAAAAAAAGATTAGCATACATGAAAATGTATGCTAGGTTCTTTTTCTTCACTTAGTGAGGAAGAGTGCGGTAATTTATAGGATTTTTTAATGAAGGAGCTCTTCCGTGTTTGTAGTTGTTTATTATTTTTTCCCAACGTTTCGAGCTATTGGCTCATCCTCTGGGGTTATCTACACTTATCCTAAGTTCCTTCAATTTTCACATTAGTCTTTTTATGAGTGAAATAAAAAGACTATAAAAGGTGAAATAGGCCATAAAATGTAATAATTAGACAAAAGTATTCATATAATGTTTAAAAAAAAAAAAAAAAAAATATATATATATATATATATATATATAGAAGATGACAAATGACTAATGTGAAAATTGAAGTAACTTAGGATAAGTGAAAATGTATGTATGGATCATTTTAATAACTTTTCTGAAGTGAGTGGTAAAGGGTTGAATTAAACTGGATTCATCAAATAAAATACTGATACTAAACAATAAATAATGGATGTTTAGTTACCTGTGATAATTGAGGAATAAGGAATTGTTGCTGAGTGGAGACATGGCAATTCCTATCCTGGCCAGGTAATAGAGGTACTGCAGCACAGGGACCTTCCTCAAAAGCAGGCCGTGGGAAATGTTCTCTGCCATCATGAACCCACAAACCAGGTGCTGCACAGGCCCAGCTTCTCCGCAGTGAGGCCTCAGCACAAACGTGTTCATCCCCTTCTCCTCCCTGAAGTGGTTCAGCACGGCCATGTTGGCGAACATGTAATACTGGTAGTAGGCATAGGGCGGGTTGTCTATCTGCGTCCACTCCTCAGGCCTCAGGGTGTCCTTGTCGATCATCGGGTTCTCGGGCTTGCTCTCGTCATCAACCGAGTCGAAGCCGATGACGTACTGCAAGAACCTGTGGAGATTGGGATGGCTGTTCGGGTCGTTGGTCACTTCGAAAAGAGGAAGGAATATGTTCGTCAAGAATTCTTGGAAATTATTCATCAAATTATTTGACTTGAATATATCAAACAGCCTCGGTATCTGAATCAGCCAACGCACGTTGTCACTGTACACATCATTGTCGATCGCCCAGTTCGCCAGTTTGTCCCACTCATCCACATTCTTGCCATAAATCGAAAGCCGTAGCTCAGAATTTTGATATTTACTCTCCTCTAAATCGAAAGAAACCTCTTTTATTATCCTAGCAAAATATTTACCATTTAAGTAATTGTCAGTCTTCAAGAAAACTTCTCGCAGTCTACTTTCTCCTATTGGGTTATACTTGGCGTTGAATTTGTCAAACCTATGGAACGTGTTTCTATCAGCATGCACATCAAGCATATCAACTGTCAAATCGTATGCCGTAAGATTCATGGATTGGAAAACCTCTTCCAGAGTCATGGCGCCCTTTTCACCCTTGGTGACAACTTCATCCTTATGATTCTTCAATGTTTTTTTAATGAACCTCAGTAAATGCTTCTGGTTCATACAAGAGGCTGCGTGGATGTGAGTGTCGACTTTACGAATGTTGTAAAAATCCCTATGTGGGACGGCCTTCTGTGCAGCCAGTTCTCTCAATTCGTTGAGGAGGAGGTGGAGTTGATACTTGGAAGAGAGGTACGTTAGTCGCCGGTAACAGAAGGATTTCAGGGGACCGTCAACCATCGTGGAACACAGCTTGTTTAGTTCGGCGACGAACTCAAGGTAGCGAGGGTACGGGTAATCGAGAGGTTCATCCAGGTCTGCTTTTTCTTTGTTCTTGTAAACTTGAAAGACGCCATCGACGGGCTTTATGACGTAGTTGGAAGATGGAGGAAACTCGCAATCCCACGGGTTTCCGTTAGAGGGGGCGTGGACACAATGGTCCGCTATCCCGTGGTCCACCACGATCTCTTTCAGATTTTCCACCTTCTCGAATTTCGAATTGAGAAGGAATTTCGCAGTTAGTGCAGGGAACGTCTGCCGTGACATTTTCATGTACTTGTACCTGATCTGAAGAGCTTCAATCAGTTTTGCGGATGCCATCTTCCTATCCTCTATGGACACTCCGGAAATGTCTTCACCACTTATTGACACTCTCTGATAAGCACTGACATGATAACCGTTCTTCCGGACTCCGAAGATGTCAACTTCATCAGATGAGCCTTGTTCTGTTTTGTTGAGTGGAGTACCGCGTTCTAGGGCAGCCTTAGTCCTTAAGATCCTCTGTTTGGCTAATTTGTTTTCGATCTGCTCGATAGGGAACTGTGGAAACTCGTAGGGCGCGGATATCTCATTGGGAAGCTCTGTGTCTCCACCACCTCCCTTGTCGAAGACGGGGATCGAGGAGAGGATCTCGTTCACGGGGCTCCCTTCCACATCTTGGTCCTTGCTCTCCTGGTCGATCAGGGTGTGTAGCCCACGGGAGCACATTCTTGTATTTTAGTAATTCTCCTACAACAAAAATTCAAAATTTTATTTTAAAAGTATGTGTATTATTAAATGTTAGGTAAAATTATATTTCTGTTTCATGATTTTAGCCTGCTTATAACGGTTGAGTTGACAACCAAACATTTTTCTTTAACGATTTACCTTTCTGTTAAGAGCGTGGTCAATACGTGCTTATTTGGGTATAATTAGAGAAATAATAGTTATGTTCCAATAATCACAATTAAAATATGTACTGAGCATGGCCTTCCTCCACTCAATTAATTCTCATTGTGATTGGTTGGCTATCCGATTCGATTCATCTACCATTGTTTCTAAAACCAAGCAATCAAATTTAGAAATAAAAGAGTGTTGGGGAGGACATGCGCAGTCTGTTAGGTGTTAACATTTTTTAAGAGCTTGTTAGAGCATACCTAAGGGTTTACGATTTTAATCCTTACTGCATTGCATAATCTTTAAAAAAAAAAAAAAAAAAAAAAAAAAAAAATTGGGAAGGACTTTCCAAACCTATATTTTGCTAAAATTGTACCATTTTTGGCATAACATTATTTAGTATCAGTTAAAGCATAACGGCAGCAGTGTAACATTTTTTATTCTTCAAAAAGTCCCATTTACTTATCGTAGCTTCATTAAACCATTTTTTTTTTATCATATTTTCTAACCGTTCATACCGGGGCAATGTATATATATATTTTTTACTTTCACTTACCTATATATGAAATATATAGTAAGTGGATGTATTGCGATCGTGAAAAATTCCGACTTCCGGTTTTCAACGGAAATACACGTTTTGGGGTCCCCTGAGTCTAAATGACCAAGTCCCGCGAAATGGTCTGTGTGTGTCTGTGTGTGTGTGTGTGTGTGTGTGTGGGTGTGTGTGTGAACAGACTAGCTCAAAAACTATAAGCTGTGCGAATCTGAAATTAGGTATTTAGTGTATGTATATGCCCGTGATGTGACAGCAAAAATTTCATCAAAATTGCTCAAAGGGAGGGGGTACTTTATTTAATATCTTTTTAAGTTTTTTTCTATTTTCTCAAAAACGGCTCAAACGATTTTGATTAAACTGAGTATTTGATCTATTTATATGCCCGAGATATGACTGTATAAATTTCATCAAAATTGATCAACCGGAGGGGGGACTTTACTTAATAAATTTTGTACCAATTTTATGTGTACATATTTTTTATTTACTCAAAAAAGGCTTTAACGATTTTGATAAAACTGGGTATTTGATGTATGTATATGCCAAAGATGCGATAGCCAACATTTCATCAAAAATGGTTTAACGGAGGGGGCACTTTATTTCATAACTTTTTAAGCAATTTTTACCTTTTTTTCGATTTTCTCAAAAAGGGCTTTAATGATTTTCATCAAATTCGTGGAGTTTAATGAACAGTGTTGTTCTTTAATATCAGGTAAGCTTTATCATTATTAAAATGTTCTGAGGGGGCTTAAATGGGGAAGGGGTCTTTTTTGTTTTCCTATAAAGTACCTTTGTACTTGTTTATATGGAGAAATTATCTGTCTCTCGTTTTGCCTAAAAATAAGAAATGGCTAAATATGAGATATGATAAAAATCAAGGAAACACGTAGAGGAGAAAAAAAGAAAAATATTCAGTCAACTCATAAAACCCGTTGAGCGCAAGCGGATTACGCCTTTAATGACAGACCATTGTTCATAATCAAAGCCGTTCTGTTCATTTGAGAAGTGGCAATTAACAAAACGCATTAATTTCTAATCTAAGTAAGTTTTTAAGTGAAAGTTGTGTGTTGCGCGCACGCACCAGATTTTTTCATAAACAAAGTAAATGGCCACGTCTGTTTACTTGAAGTAACTTTACTTTGGTAAGTAAATAAAAGCCCTCCCCTATATCCCCCCTTCCCCCACTATTAATTAGCTCGGCCCTCAGATGTTGAACGAGGTTCTTACTGCTTTAAACAGTCATATGTTTAAAAATAATTTAAAGGTTTTTTTTAACTGCTAGCTGATCGAACACGCCATATGATTATCTGATATATTGGTCATGTTAGTACAAAACCATGATGAAAAAATATTAAATAAATATCTGCCTTACATTGTAATGTTTCTGCAGAAAATCATGTTTTGTTTTTTTACCACAAATAATACATCACAATTTCTTTTGTTTGTTTTTAACATACACATCGTTTCATTTGAAATCGAAATGTCTACGAGTCCATTCCAGGCTTTCATAAAAATCTAGGAATAACCTGTTTCAAGAGTAGTAGAGTAAGGGTAAACTAGTAAATAATTCATAGTTCACAATAAAGAAGCATACCTATCTAATATATTCTTAGGTTTAAATTGTGAGAAGTGAACTTACATTAAATAAATTTTCATGCTGAATAATCGCCTCAAACTTGAAATTTTAATATGAAACTTTGCCTAACCTCACAAATTTAGGAAAACTGACACTGAAATATTTATTGATGTTAATAATAATGAGTCAAATATAAAAAATTACGTTCAATATTAACATATGATTCAATCTTTTGTTGTGAATCTATTTTTAAACGAAGAAAACTTGTTCAGGCATTGTTAAGTCTCAAATATGTAATTATAAATACTATACCTGAGTTCTTGGTCTGTGCCAAAAAAAAACTACTTGTGAATCCTAGAGGTGTGATACCCTCCACGATTTTTATAACCTGACACAACTCACTGATAAGGTGCTAGCCTCATGTTGGTATTGATGGAAATCGAACAAATAAGTACGTTTTTATTTTAAAAAAAAAAAAACCTGTAATTTTAGCTTTAAAAACTTTAATTTTTTAAAATGAATTTTTATAAATGAAAATGTAAATTATAGAGTATAAATTGAGTTTAGTGTGTTCCGAAATAAATAAGAACATTTTATAATACAAGAGATATAGGCCCCTATCTCTACTGAAAAGGACGCGTCTGGGCTTTTGTTCCCTTTTGAGCTAGCGTCATGGGCGGAAGTCGAAAGCTGCGATCTAATAAAACTAGTGGCACTTTTTAAAAGGCACTTTTTCACTAAAAATGATGCGATGAGGGCTCGCTGTAGTTATTTGTACTACTCAAATGATAATAAGGTAGGTTTCACAAGGTAACCGGGATAAGAGGGTAAGTATAGAGGCTCCGTTAGGATTTAGAAGTAAAAAAAAAAAGATAATGGGCATTCATGATGAAAATCCAAAAACGTCAATTAAAATCAAATCTTAAATTAGCTCCGCAATTTAACACACGACCGGAATTAAAAATGATTAAACAATAGAGGGTAGCAATAATAAAAAGTATTGTCACGGTTTGTTTAATTCAATTTGGGTAAATTTACCTAAAACATTTTTAAAAAATAGTAGAGTTAATGTGTTACTTACTTAAAATTAAGTATAGGTGTATGAATAATTTAAAATTATTTATAAATGTTGTATTATTATGATTTTTCTACAGATAAAACAAGAAAACAATAATAATAATCAATTTGAATATTTAAAAAAAATTAAATATTTCGAAAAATCTAAAAATAACTATTTGAAACTTTTAAAAACTATTTGATCTATAATATTTACATCAATTATTTGAGTAAAACATTTAATTTATGAAAAAGCATGTTTTGCATCCCCCTAAGGCCAAGAAATATTTTAAAAATATTTTTCGACTTTGTTCTGGAATTAGGTTTCGAAAAATCTTTCGCTGAGTACATTGTTTCACCGTCCTTTCCAAAAACGAATACCCTATCATCATCATCCGACTCATATTCATCATCCGGACCGCCGTTCTGAGTCACTGTCATGCTCTTGGTCAGAATAATTTATGGCTTCACCTTCCCCATCAGAAAAATCCGACTCCTATTCCTAGAAGATCCCTTCTTTCTCCTCACCATACAACTAACTCTCTTAAAATCCTTGGAATGTTTTCATATTTTATAATATTGTTCTTTAAAGGGAATAAGTTTCAGATATTTAACATAAACAAAAAAAAAAAAATCCGAAAATAAAATAATAAAAGAACTTTATAACTAATATGTCCGGGCGCTTTTGGACACCAGCCGTGGTTTTCAATGATAAAAACGCAATAACTTGTCTCTTGTCACTCGAACAAAAGCCAATGTGAGACTTATCTAGGGAGGAGGAGTCCAGGGAAAGGTACTTAAGGCGGGAAGGGGTAATTCAAATTGCTACCTGCACGACTGACCTTTAATGAGAATTGGTGTCCAAAGTCAACCAGCGCGCCCGGTTTAGGGTTAAATAAAATAAACATGTAAAAAAAAATATTTAAATTTTTAGAATGTGTACACCAGAGATGCTTAACCAAGTTACGTTTCGGAATTGTCGCCCAGCCTTAGCAGGTTTTTAATTCTGAAGTTACAGTTACTCGTATAGTACAAAATTTAAATAAAATAAAAAAAATCCCGTATCATATAGGAATAAATAAAGATACTATGTGAGGGAGGCGTACAGATGTGGGGCACCACAAACCAGGAAACTGTGGTTTTGACACACGTGATTGGACACTCCTAGATTAAAGCAATCGACAATTTGAAAAAAAAAAAAAAAAAAAAAAAAAAACCTGTACCACTACAACCTATAAAGGGTCTTGGGTTCAGTACTATGTAAGGAAGAGCACTGTTTCTTGGTCAGCGGTCGTGCAAGGAGGTGATTTGACCGTGATCACGCTCAATCGCCAGGTTTTTCCCCTTAATTTTTCAATTAAGGGTACCCACTTTATAGAGGCTGGGTTTGCCCCAGGAGGGTCTCTCGGCCAACGAGACGATCTGTGGCGAATAATAAAGATATCATAAGCCATGTCAGATTCGAACTCGGGACCTTAAGCACAGCAGTCCACTGCCTTACCAGTGGGCTACCCCGCTCCCAACAAATTTGAAAAATAATCAAAACAAAAATAGAAATATCTATGAAAACAGTTTCAGTCAAAGGTACCAAGACATTACCGCTCCTCACTATATGTATAAGTAACAAGAATTTACACAAAGATTTAAAGACTATATACGTACAACGTTCCTGACAAACTTAACGCACACTTAAATCCATTAATTAAAGGACTATCAACACTAGACTTAGCAGACACACGATGACCTTTACGAAGGAGCTGGAATAGGGATCTTTTAACCAACCAAATTTAAAGTTTTATGGAGTGGCATCATTAGATCACCTTTACCTTTATGCATTCTGCGCTATTTTTCTATTTATTTTATTATTATTTTGTTTATCGCATTCATTGGATCTAATCATTCTAATCAACCAGGATCTAGATGGAAAGAGAGAGTTAGGGAATAAATCCAAATACAACGGCTGAAATAATATTTTTACCTAAGCAATAAGTAATCAAAGAAACCTTGGAGAGATAGAATTAGTAATATAGATATTAGAGAAGTAATTAGAGATAGAAAGTAAGAGAATTCCTTATTCCATCGGTAAGATCGATCGTAGACCTAACCCCTTCTGGTAAAGTTTGTAAAATGGATGAAGATAAAGGTTTAGTAAGAAAGTGCTAGCAATACCCGTTGTCTAGAGACCTAGAGGTAGCCACGCCGAGAAAGAACTTTTTGGATCATATCCAAGGGGACTAGAAAGAAGAAAGAGGAAAAGCTTACCGAGATTGTATTTTCTAAAGAATTTTAATAAATATTATAGAAACTGTAAATAAACTTGTTTTAGCTTTAGGTTAATAAATTTACATACCTGACTATATAGTTATATTATTATTTCCCCTTAAAATCAATCTTTTTTGGTTAAAAAAAAAAAAAAAAAAAAAAAAAAAAAAAAAAAAAAAAAAACGTGTAGTGTTTAGGAAAGCCTAAAAATAGCCGTGCGAATTTCTTTTTGCTTAAGTATCAGAGGGGGAAGAGTCATTATAACTGGCAAGATTCCAAGAGGAAGTGCTGACAAAAACTTACAACTCATTTTTAAATGATTCTACCTTGCTTAAGATATAAATTCCATCGATTGATACGTTTTCTAATGTTTGATAAAACATTCAATTATACTGACCTTTTAATGATCAATTAGTGTTTTATTATTTATAATACTATGAATTAAACTTCTATTTCCAGTTAATCCTTCATATATTTTCATAGTTGCAGATTATAAATGATTCATAGTGCTATACAAAAGTATAAAATCTTCTTTGCAGTCTTAATTTTAATATTATAACACTACATATAAGTTTCGTTATATTCTTCTATCGTTTCGACGTTATAATCTGAATTTAATTAATGTTTATTATGGCAAAAGATTAATTTGCTACATTTTTGCTGTCTATTGTGATTGTACTAAACCCTAATCCAATTATATTCTTTATACGTTCCTTTTACATGCGTGTTATTTATATTTAATCCAGCCTTTGCTGAAATAATCCAGTAAGAGCTAAATGAATGACAAATATGAAATGTAAAAAATTAAAACTTTAACCCTTCTAAATTCTTCCCGTTGGTTTTTAGATTATTTGAAGCTTTCTTGTCTTTATCAGTGAATATATATATATTAGAGTGTATTATTAAATATAATAGGTTATAATTAGTTCAACGCATTACAGCTATTGAGCCACAGCATCGCGTGACCGTGTTTATATATATATATATATATATATATATATATATATATATATATATATATATATAAATAAATCTTCAACAATTTCTAAACTGAAGAGTCAAGGAAGTCTTTTTTAATTTATTGACAATTCAAGGTGTTGATTCAAGTTGATATTTAATTTTTAACATTACATTGGTTAAAATTCAATTGCTCACGATAATTTATCTTAATTTTACGTAATAAACAATGTTTTTTAAAGATACTGAGATAAGAGAGGTTTGTACTCTTTATCGGTAGTGATAAAACACCGCTCGAAGCTTCATCCTCGCCCACATTCTATTTAATTAATTTAAAAAAAAAAATTACACTTAAATTTGAAAATATAGAGTTAAAGTTAAAGTTAAAAATAATTTCGATAAAACCAAAATCAGGTTTATGATAAATTATTTCAAAAAAGTTTCATAAAAATATAATTATAGATTAATAGAATAGTGTATAAATATACACTGTATACTATTTACACTATATATACCCTATTTAATATACTCTAACAGGCTAAAATTAAGGGCAAGATCAAATGAAAGAGTTAATATTTGATAAAGTTGAGCATGCGGCTTTTCCTCATTGTTCTAAGGTCAATATCGCTTTTCCTCAAGGCTAGAGAAAATATTCATTAGTTGCACATTGTCAACGCCTTTATATAAATATAATCATGTGCATAAATTTGCCTTGATAAATTTGCATATAACAATTAATGGCGTTAAACAATGAAACAAACAAACAATTAATGAAAAATGAAATTTTAAATGAATCTCTCCTGAGTAAGATTTAGACAGAAGGGAAAGAAAAATTAAAACGTTATGGTTATTCAGTAATTATAAGTTTGTGTTTATGCTATAAAGTTAAGTATTAAAACGTTTGTTTGATGTTTACTTGTTTTCCCATTGTACTCATTGAACTATCCTCGTTAAGGCTGTGGAATATAAAGATTTTTCACGTTATTTAAAGCTTAGTCCACAGCACATTAAAGTTTAAATACGAACATGAACAATTGACGAGTAAAAATTAAAATGAAAAAATTAAATTTAATGCTTTAAAATGTATCGTGTTTATAATTTGATCTTATATTACGGTTCGGATTCAGTGTGAAATCATATGCATATATATATACAGAACTAGCATTCCCCGTCGCGGTTTTGCCCGCGAGCCTTTAAAATCAATTTTGTGACCATTATCTTGGTATTGATTTAATATAATATGTTATATATTGACAGCATATGGAGAGTTCCCTACAACCACCTAAACCAAAAATTGCTTAATCGTCGTGAACGCTTCATTTTTCGGATTAAAACGTGGTTTTCGACGCCCAGTAGGGGCTTTCGAGTTAAACTCGTCGTATCAAGATCTTTAAAATGAGTCCAAATTAGATATTTTTTCTCGAAGTGCAAAAATAGGTGTCCGTTAGAGTTAAACGACAATTTCGCCATTTAAACCCCTTAGGGGTTACATTTTTGAAATTCCTTTCTTAGTGGTTACCTACATCGCGTTTAAAATCTAAATTCCGAACTTCAAGTTTCTATCAATAGTAGTTTTTGCTCTGCGTTGATTCTGTCAGTCAGGACAAAGCCACTTATATATATAGAGATTATATTTTTTTACGGAAGAGATTCAATAACTTACATATTGTACATAACACAACATACATATCCAACATAATATACATAGTATGTATATTATAATACCTTGTACTGTATGTAATACCTTGAACTAGCTTAGGCCGGTAAGCGGACTAGAGGCAGCGGGCAGAGTGCCATGCATTGACCCCAGGTTCACCAGTTCCCTCGCCCCATTGTCGGGGATCGATCCATCTTGCTTCGCTCCGCGGGGGGCTGTTGTCCTCTCTGGCTACGTGGATAGTGTAAGAATAGTTGGGATTTCGGGGGCCAAATATCGATTTGAATATTGAATTCATACAGTCGATATATTCCATGAGAAAAAATTATGGTTTTAAGAACCATCAAATTATATTTAAAAATCTGGTGCGTGCGCGCAACACACAACTTTCACTTACCAACTTACTTAGATATGAAATTGACGTGTTTTGTTAAATATCATTTCCCAAAGTCACACATTTTTCTACATTCATATCTTATTTTTATTAATCGTTAAAGCCGTTTTTGAGTAAATAAAAAACCCCGTGAAAATGATACAAAATTTATTAAGTAAAGTCCCCCCTTCGGTTGATCAATTTTGATGAAATGTTGGCTATCACATATTTGACATATACATACATCAAATACCCAGTTTGGTCACAATCGTGAAAGCCGTTTTTGAGTAAATAAAAAAAGCACGTAAAAATGATACAAAATTTATTAAGTAAAGTCCCCCCTCCGGTTAATCAATTTTGATGAAATTTTTAGTCATATCTCGGACAGAGGAATACATCAAATACCCAGTTCGATCAAAATCGTTAAAGCCGATTTAGAGTAAATAAAAAAAACACGTGAAAATGTTACAAAATTTATTAAGTAAAGTCCCCCCTCCGGTTAATCAATTTTGATGAAATTTTTACAGTCATATCTCGGGCATATAAATAGATGAAATACTCAGTTTAATCAAAATCGTTAGAGCCGTTTTTGAGAAAATCGAAAAAAACCTAAAAGTTATTAAGTAAAGTACCCCCTCCCTTTAAGTAATTTTGATGAAATTTATGCTGCCACATCGCGAACATATACCTACACTAAATACCCAATTTCAGGATCGCACGAGTTATAGTTTTTGAGCTAGTCTGTTCACACACACACACACAGACACACAGACACACACACACACAGACCATTTCGCGGGACTTGGTCATTTCGACTCAGGGGACCCCAAAACGTGTATTTCCGTTGAAAACCGGAAGTCGAATTTTTTCACGATCGCAATACTTCCACTTACTATATATTTCATATATAGGTAAGTGAAAGTAATTACTTCCACTTACTATATATTTCATATATAGGTAAGTGAAAGTAAAAAAGAAATAAAATTTCTTAAATTAAAGTTTCTCTCATAATCAGTTGTTGACATTTGCACTAACATGAAAATGTATTAACATTGTCTTCGGAACTATTTAGTAACAACTCTTCCAACAACCAAAACATAAATGTTTCACTACGCGCAAAAAGGTTTCTGCAGTATGATTGGGCTTCAATGAGATCACTAGAAGATAAATAAACATGTGAGAAGTGACGAAAGAGGCTAAAATGCATAAACACTGTTTTCCGTAACATAACTACTCGTAAACTACTTCGAGTCCCGGTCCATCTCCAATAAATATAAAAGCCACTTGCAAAAAACATTACCTATATTCGGTTCCTGCACAATGGATCGCATTTGAAACTCAACAATAAGAATAAACCTGTAAGGTGTGCCCGCTCACTTTGAAAAACAGTTGATCCTCTTTGCCGCAAAGACCTACTACGAACACCCATTTTGTAATATTTACATCGGAAAGTGAAGTTAGCCGAGCAAAGATGTCTATCGTCACCTTTATACAACTTTACAAAGCCAGCTGACATGGAACTAGTGGCTGTTCTTGTTTTTTGTTTTTCTCTAATTTATTAGAGATGTAAGCAACGTCGATAACAAGCTAAAAGAAGTTCGAGAAGCTAACTCAAAAACGACACTAGCGCTATTACCGAACACGCGGCCGAACAAACAAAATACTTGTTTAAGTTCGATTCTTATTTAGACTAGATCAACAGTTCCCGACGCAGGCTTTCGTGAAAATGGTTCGACACTTGTAAATGTAATGAAAGAGTTAGGTACTTCAAAAAAAAAGGGTACTTCAAAAAAGTAGAATGAGAACCACCGTGCTTGTAACTGTTTATGCTGTATAATATCAAAATTTATATTCATAGTTCTTTCTTTATGGTATGATTTTAATAAAAATAAAAATAAAATAAAAATTAATAAAATAGTGAAAACATTATAAAGGATTAGCCAGAAATCGTTAATAACTTCGACATATACTTTTTTCAAACCTATTTCTTTTAATAATTTTTAAAAATTAAAGATATTTTATTAATAAATATAAATAAAGAAAAATGAATGAAAAATAAAGCTTAAATTAATCTTTTGAATAGAAGGGAAAAAATTAACCTGCTATATTTATTAAACAATATCTGTGTATTGATTTCCTTTCTGTAAGAACTAAAACGGTCATAAAGATAATATTTAGATGAGAAATACAATCATGTTTATACGGGGGCATTAAAAACAACAATAAACTTTTAAATAATGCCATACGGATATACTTTTACGTGTTAAATTTAGCATCTTATGCAAAATTTACTAAAGATTTATATCAAAATATTTTAAGTAAAGTTTAATAATTATAAAAAGAAGAAAAAAATTATATTATATTATTTATAATTATTATACTAAATATATATATACTAATGAGGAAAATGAGGCAGGACTCTGAGATATGGGGTCAACGACCTATTTGCTATCCCATGCAGGCTGCACTGACCAACCCCATTCAAGAGAGACGCGGCCTATCCTTTCATCGAGAAATAAATCTTCTTGATTTTTCCTTTTACTTTGTTCACATAAATTCGGATAATATTCAGTTAATCATCAAAATTCATCATTTTTAGTGGAAAAAAATGTTTATCTAAATATAATGGAAACGATTAAAAAAAATATTTTTTGTGTTATAAATAAAAGTTATAATACCATACAATATGAGATGATTCCAAACAGTTTTACTTTAAAAGTATATTGATGAAAAAAAAAATTAAAAAAAGTAAATATATAGATAATCATTTATTTTAATTAATCCAATCTTCAATTGTGGATGACCACCAATTTTAAATTATTTTTTTTTTTTTAAATAATTTATTTTTTGAAGAGAAAAGATTTGGCTCCGCCGGGAGTCATTTATTGTTTCATGGGTAGACCGAAAAGTCTATTCGATAAAATAATATTTTAGCGGACGTAAAATCATAATTTCGAATGTCCTTGAATTAATTAATAAATAGTTAATTTATTAAAGAGTGTTGAATACTTGAAAAAATAAAATAAACTAATTTCGATAAGTATTAAAAATATTGATTTTTTTTTTTTTTTAACAATGAATCATTACATACATCAGGGACTCTACTTTAAATTTTGTATTGACGTTTAAATCTCAAGCCCTTAATTTGAAATAGGTCAATGTTTTAGCACCTATATACAACTATTTTTGTTTTTGTAATATCATTCATACTTACTATTATATTTATTTTTTCAATTTTCTGCGATCCACATAAGATATATCAGTTGAATTATTGACTGATGTTTTCGCTTTATAAGTATGTTCTGAAACAAGCATTACAGGAAAATAAATAATTTTTTATTTAAGGTAAAATTCAATTAGATATATATTGGAATCCTTATAAGGATTAATTAGATACTGATAATTTTCCATAGGGATCCCATCGTTAATTATCAGAATAAGGTACCGATTGTTATTTGTTGATGGTATTCATTAATCTTTTTAAAAATAAAAGCAAAAAACAAACACAAACAATAAAAAATAAAGAAAATTAAAATCAAACACTCAAACATTGCTTAATATTTTATTCGTCAACTGATTGTGAGATGTTTTAACCAAATCTACTCCTGTCATATCAAGCACTCTCAATAATGACAGTAATTCTCTGTCAATATTTATATGCGATTGTATGATTTAGGGATCGATATAGGACGTACCTCTTATGTAAAAGGAAGCCAGAAGCTTTTAAATAAAAGATAAATTCACTTTTGAGAATCTTTTACGCAATACGTATTTCTAAACAGAGATAAACGTCTGGGAATATGTTTGTGATAGTATGGTGATAGGCGGAGTAAAGAGGGTACTCATCGCAGATATAAAAAATAACAAGTAGCTCGAAGAAAATAATTAAAATAACACAAATCATGTTAACCTGTTATTCATATTTTAGTAATATTGATTTATCAATAAGATAAATTAATCACTGTAAGAGTGGATTAGGCATTTAAAATGTTTTGATAGCTTTTTTTTTCCTCAATACAATGTCAAAATTAATTCCATTATTCAGCACCTGAGAGTCTGACTGTCTCAAGGCCGAATTATAAATGTTGTATAAATTAAAAAAACAAACATGAAAGCTTCCAATTGACACTTTTTAAAGCCCATTTTTACTTTCACTTACCTATATATGAAATGTATTGTAAGGGAAAATATTGCGATCGTGAAAAATTTCGACCGGTTTTCAACGGAAATTTTGGGATTCTCCCGAATCCAAATGAGTCCCATGAAATGGTCTATGTATGTGTATGTGAGTGAACAGGCTAGCTCAAAAACTATAAACCTGGAATTGTGTTTGTTATATGTACATGCCCGCGATGTGACAGAAAAAAAAATCATTAAAATTGATCAAATGGAGGGAGTACTTTATTTCATAACTTTTTATGTTGTTTTCGATTTTCTCAGAAATAGCTTTAACGATTTTGATAAAACTCATCATGTATAATGAGAATCAAGTATTCTTTAATATCTGCAAGCTTTATCGTTATTAGAATGTTCAGAGGGGGCATAAATAAATTTCCTATAAAGTATCTTTGTTTTTGTATATATGGAGAAATTATCTGTCTCTCGCTTCGCCTAAAAATAAGAAATGGCTAAATATAATATATGAAAAAAATCAAGTAAACATATTATAAATAAAAAAGAAAAATATTGCGTCAACTCATAAAAGACGTTGATCTCACGCAAGCGCAGTAAGCTTTTAATGACAGAACAATGTTTATAATTAAAGATGTTCTGCTCATTTAATGGAAATTATTTTTTTCATGGAACTATATGAAGTTTTCAAGAACTACATAGAGAATTATAAAATCAGACGACTTGGAGTATCATTGCTGAATTATCATAAGTAAAAACTTAAATAAATTTAATTTAACACTTAATTAAATCTAAATAACAATAAAAAAATGTAGTACACTTTAAAGAGCAAATACAAACAAAAATAAGTAAATGAATGTGGAAAAATGTGTGACTTTGAGGAATGGCATTTAACAAAACACTTCAATGTCTAATCAAAGTAAGTTGGTAAGTGAAAGTGGTTTGATTTGGTAGCATTAATTTTGATTTTAAATTTTTCGAACCACTGTTGTTAAAATAGTAATGACAAAAAGACATGAATTAAACACCTACCTTAATTGACATCAATTGCTTCAAGGTTGAGATATGATAACATCGTTATTTAGATTATTTGCCAAATCATCTAATACGCGTTTTAATAATTTTCGAATACACCCGACATCTTTTACTGATGTATGACAACTTTAATTTTAAATGTACACCTCGTGTCTCAAGAACAAAAACATTTTTACACATTTTAATTTATTGTGTTTGTTGGAGGAAAAAAAGTGGGATCTCCGCACAAATTGATAAGGTGTTCATATATTTACACTGATTTATTTTTTGTCATTTTCTAGAAAATGTAGAACAATGTTTCCTAGGAATATAGTTAGTATATTGAACTATATTCCTAGGAATATAGTTATTATTAATATAGTGGATAGAAGAAGTTTTATTGTATAAATTTATTCCTCTTTGTGCAAAGCTTATACATCGATGTATCGAAGAGAATGGAGCAGACAGGCATGCGATGTGCCCCAGACGGCCTAATAATGCGGTTCCGTTACTTGGCGCTTCTTGGGGAAGTGACGTTAGGATAACACTTAATAAGTATCGACACTTATCTCGATATGATAGCACTTATCGATACTTCTTTCTACTTAAACTTTTCCTAAAGTATCGATACTCGATACTGATGATCGTTGCATGCATATTACACTTATACATGGTTGGACGTGATAAATAAAACATACAAAGCAATCAGTTTCAAATATTTTAATATAAATGTCAGCTTTGATTTGTTTTAGAATATTTTTTATTTGTAAACATATCTACGCTAAATATAACAGATCTTATTTTTATTGTAATTTATTTACAGTTTATCGTAATTTAAGCAAATATTTGTACTTTTTAATAATAAATCATTGGATAAATATTTATTAAAATGAGCAATATGAGAGGATAAATAAAATAAATAAATTTCATAATTTATGAACGAAGAATAAACGAGTGTTCTCGTATTTTTTAATGGGTTTAACATATATAAAACGGTAAAAAATAGCAAATCATATTGCCTTTTATTAATTATTTAGTTAAGTATATAAGAAGAATTAATTTAATGATAAAATTATAGAATGGAAATGCATATGGGTAGTTTCAAAAAAATAAAACAAAGTTTTATATATGTTTTACTTACACTTATACCCTTATGCATTACCACGCTTCAATTATTATAATTTTTAAAATATTAATTAATCATAATGTTCGCAGTGATCAACGGTTCAAAAATGTCTCAATTTTATGATTATAAGGATGAAACTAATATTTATCATTTCCAAATCAAATTCTACCTTGTCCAAGTCATATATGAATTTCAATTTCAACCTTTTCCAAGTCAAATTCAACCACTTCATGTTCGCCCGGTCTACCCCCTTACCTAAGCATATTATATCATGACCAGGTATCCGTTAGCATTAATATTTATTATTTTAACGTTCGAGTGAGGGGGGCAATAATATTGAAAATGGTACCATTTTCGGATTTTTTTTTATACGGGGGTCCATTACTATGTTATCGGGGATGTTGTTTTTAAAAAAAAAATCAATTTGTATTTTAGTGGCGGGGGGGGGCACTATAAAAAAGTTGGATTTTCAGATTTCTTTCATACGGGGTCCAATTGTGCATGTGCCATCATATACATCTACATCTATATTATAACTAGTGAACATATATGTATCTTTTTATAATTACATACAAATATTAAAATACAACTCCGGGCTTGGAAAAGGTTGAAATCGAATTGGAAAAGGTTGAAATTGAATTGGAAATGCTATATACAGATTCGATTGATATTTAAAATCTTTATTAAAGTCTTTATTATTCGTATTATTTGCTTACTTAGTTTGGTTAATCAAAACCAGCATTGTTGTATTTTAAAATTTGTATATAATTATACAATGATACTAGTTCACTAGTTGTAACAAAGATGAAGATGTATATGACGGTACATGCAGTACTGTGCACAATATAACGGATAAAGATTCAAACAATTTATATTAATAATTTACTTATTTATATATTGTTTAGCATCTACCCCTAAGGATTAATAATAAAAATAATTTTAGATATAACTTATTTTATATTTAATTAATCTTATGTAAATCACTGTAGGAAGAAGAAAATGAGTTGGATTAAAAAAAAAAAAAAGTAGTACGCAAAGGAAAGCAGATAATTATAATAATAACAGTTTAATTAGAAGCTAAGAGATTCGACCACGGCCTGGAATCAAACCCAGGTCCACAGATTGTATGGTTGTATGCAAGTTGCAGGGCACCTGGGTTCGATGACCGGCCCTAGTCAAATCATTTATCTTCTAATTAAATAGTTTAAAGATTATAAATTAATTATTTAACAAATAATAAATTATTAAATAACAACATATATTAATAACACTCATAATAAAATATATTGTTGGGAAAGTAGAAAATAACTGACCCATCAACACATCAGTAAAGACCTTCAACCATGATTCCAAACAATGTGACACCAAACTAACAAGAAATTTTATGTATTTGAAGAATTCCCATTTTATGCACAATTGTTAAGTAACGTAGGAATACCACAAAATAGTTTAAAAAAAGCTTTAAGTAACGGCAATAGTTACTTTCACAAAGTAATATATTGTCTGGATAGTGTAAAAATAAAAAAATAAAAAAAGATTTTATTTAAAAAATAAATAATAATTTTATATAAGTGGGGTGACATGTGGTGTAATGGTTAGCATGACAACCTACAATACTAAAGGTCGCGGGTTCGCGACCCGAGGTGGCCCAAGGATTTTTTAATGGGAGTAAAAAATCATTGGCTATGCCGTCCTCGGATAGGACGTAAAACTGAGGTCCCGAGCCTGTACGATGTCAGGTACTCGTTTAAGATCCCTATCCTAATTATACCTGGATAGGCAAAATTTAGGAATCCCACTGTAACATCATGTGATTAGCCTTAGCAGCATAAGGGGACGTTAAAGAAACAAACAATTGTAAAAATAAGGCTATCATTGATATATATATGCATACATCATTTGATTTTTAATGATGTTTTGTGCCTAAATTATTTTCGTCATAGCATAGGAAGGACATGAAGAATGTAAATAAGTCAGAATATTTAACAGACGGTATGGGATCAATGTTTTCTTTGTTAATTCCTTATTTTTTGTTTGTGTTGCTAATAAATAAACAGTAAACCAGTTGTTATTGTTAAATGAATTCCATTGCTTTTGTCATAAATAACAACGTATTTTATTTATTAATAATAACTTTCCGGCGTTTCTAATATAATAAACGTTTCTAATAAATAGAAACGTAAACAAAGAAATTACGAGTAGAGAGGCCTTGAAGCGAACAGCTGGAATTTGCATATTTTCATCCAGGCACTTATGTATTATTTATTATTTTTTATATTAAATTTTATATATTAGGAATGAGTAAGGTTAATGTGTTCTGCATAGCTATGTCGTTCTTATATAAGTTTAAAAGTACAATAATTGGCACACTTTTTTTTTTTTGCTGCTTCAATGATACTTCATATACCTACTATGATTATTTTTAATTGAATAATATTATTTTATTTCGTAGTGTATAAATATACATATTACATTAATCAATTCAAATTAGGAAAAAAATAAATTGATTTTGTTTTATTTATTTATATATTAAATTGTTTCGCCTGCGTTTAAGATATGTATTACTTTTACTGTAAGTGTAATTTTTTTTTCTTTTGTTTTTCTGTAAATATGGTGTGAATGATTTCTTATCTTACTATTAGCAATTTCCTTTATCGTGACACCGTTTATTGGTTATAAAAAAAAAAAAAAATAATAATGATAAATTAAATAAATAAATATCTAGTAAAAGTTATGAATATTCAATCCAAGTTCAATGGCAACGGAATCTACTATAAATGCATCTAACTAGGCTTATACAATTATTTGGTTAACCATAAAAAAATGTTGTTATATTTTTATTTTGTGTTTTTCACTATCACCAACCTAAAGAATAATATTATCTCTAGTATATTTTTGATCATGTAAAAGTGTAGATAACTTTTTTTTTTTAATTACAAAAACTAATTTACACATTCACTGAAGATATAGAACCAAACAAATCGAACTTTAAACGTTTAACATATTTATTTTAACAAATGAATAATTTATAGAGGAACTCGTCTGAAAAAAAAAAAAAAAATAGAAAAAAAGAAATCGGTGGAATACATTTTCGCATCTAATTCTTAAAAATTGACAAGGATAATATTTTTGTTAAAGAATTCCGTAATGTTCTTATTTTTTTATTTAAATAATTAAGTGAGCTTTTTTTTTGTGCTTTTTTCTAGCTTTATGCATGTTTTTCCTTGTTTATTTATTTTTATACAGAGCGATTCCCACGGATTTTTTTCAGCGACCACCAGTGATGTCATCAATACAATCTAATCGATATTTAAATATTAGATGCGTAAATTATTCCACATATATTTTATTTTATTTTTTAAAAATTTCATGGGGGTCTATCCCCCTTATCCCTGCTCAGGAAAAGTCCCTAGTTGACATATCTTCCTTTATAATTATTATTCTTTTATTTGTTAAGTCGATGCATTTTCTCTACATTTCCAGAACTATTAGTTTATAATAATAGAAATTATCTACAAATTTTCATTATCGACAAGATAGTAGAGATTATATTTTACGTTGCACTTGTGGAAAATTACCAAGGAAAAAATCTTTTAAATTAAATGTTAAATAACTACCTATAGGTATTCCATAAAAGTTCAGAGTATTTAAAATATAAATAAGCGTTAAATATTCAACAATAAAAAAACAAAACAAAGACATGACGTGCAAGAATATGAGACAAAGAGGAACGGAAGGTTTGTTAAAATCACGCTGATTTGTCTATTTTTCTGTAGTTTAGAGGATCTATTTTTGAACTATTATAAGAGGCGAAGTTAAGAGTAGAATAATAGTAATTATAATGATAATGTTGATAAAGGTACAATACACTACAAGGCTGACTCACCTTACAGCTGACTGCTGTGACCTCGAGCGATGGCGAGGACTGACTGAGCCACAGGTGGCCCGAGCTCCCACTGCCACCGCTAGCGGTTGCGCAACACTCCCTTATCAGTCCGCTCTTATTTAAATGTATATATGTAGTGTATATATATGTATATATATATGTACATAGATATAATGGCACTCTATATACTGGCCAATAATTAATCGCTGGTTAAATGAGCCGGTTAAGCGGAAGATTTGTTTTAGCTATTAACGCTAATTTGTTTTAGCTATTTTAATGAACGTATTTCTTAACGAATTGGACGTTCGTTAGGATAACAGGGATTAATACATGTGGACCTCGGAAGATGAGGGTTATAAGCAGGGCCCGGATTTTTATGCAATTGCATTTTGTTTGCGTGCTTCTTTAAAATAGTGGACCAGATATTATTACGAATTAGAGTACGTAGATCTATTTCGTCAAGTTTTATTTTTCATATTTAATGATAACTGCATATTCTTGCATATTTTGATGATCTAATAAAGTATTAATTTATTTATGTAAGATTTTCGGACTTTTCGACCGCCCGGGTCATTTTCACTCTATATCTATATCTATTAAGAAATATAAAAGTAATATCAAACGTGGGAGCTAAGATTCACAATTTCGATCGGGATTATTCTCCGTAAATAAGTATTCTTCTTCGAAATAATTAATGGGATTCCCGACTTTCCATCTCCGTTTTTAGTAAATAAAAAAAGGAAGACGTTTTATGAAAAATTCAGGGTTTAAAATTCTGGAAAATATAAATAAATAACATTTTAGACGGGGATAATTCAATTGAAGGGTCAGGGGGAAAAACCACGGTAGTCCACTTTTTGTTGATGTGAAACAAGTAGTGCCATCTGATACAGAGTTGGGCAAATTGTAATCTGAATAATTATTAGTGAATATGAATAATTGTAATCGTAAAACAAATGAATAATGAATATCCATTATTCATAATCAGTGCGGGGTATTTTTAATGATTATTGAGTGTTTATGGTATTCATTTGAAATGAATAATGAATAACTGGTATTCAGTTATTCATGATTAATGAATACTGATAAATTCAGTTAGTCATTATTCATGAATAATATATATTCATGAGCTAGGATTAATATAATATTCATCAATCACGAATACCTAATATTTGTCAATCATGAATAACAAATATTCACTAATCCTCAATCATGAATATTATATATTCATAATCATTATTCATTTAATTTAAAAGACGAGGATGCATTTCTGAATTAAAAGTTGTCCTAATGAGCAAGGACAAGTGCGAAGTGTGGGTGTAGTCAACTGAACAGCATTTGAAGTCACAAGTAAAGAATTAGACCCTAATTCCAATGGGTATTAGTAAAGGTCTATTGACAAGAATTGTGATTTTTTTGTAATCATGATTAATGAATTTATATTATTCATGATTAATGAATGATTTGTAATCATGAGTAGTGAATTCCCATTAATCATGACTAATGAGTAATGAGTAATCATGAATAATGAATTCTTCTTAATCATGATCACTGACTAACATTTAATAATGAATAATGGTCATTCATGATTGTTGAATACATTATATTCAGGAATAATCCACAACCAATGATTAATAAAATTCATGAATAATGATTCTGCGCTAAAGAATGATTAGAGAATGATGATTACAATCATTATTCACATTTTCGATTATTAGTCATAATCATGAATACATTTTTATTTAAATATGCCCAACTCTGATCTGATAGTATAGGAAGTGTACTTTCTTTTCATACTTGTTACAGTCGAGAAAAAAAACGATAGTCTACATAAACTCTGTAGTTTAAAATCGATACAAGGGGGAAAAACAGCTGAAGTCCTGAATGTCGGGGAAAGATTAACAGTAGTCCATTTCTTTGATGTTTGTCTGTGGTTGAGTGTAAATGAACAGTGACTTAAGTTCAAGTGAAAATGAATACAAGTAAACACAATTAACAGAAAAAAAGAGAAAAAACACATACGAATGTCTGATGTCATGAAAAAACTCAGACTTTCAACTCACGAGTCAGGGGAAAATTGTATTTGTAAACGATTTAAGTGTTTTGAAAACGTTCCTTTATCTGCAAGAAACAAAATATTATCTAATTTTAATAATATGCCGTCTAGAGATGAGCAAAACGCCTTCCTTAGCGGTCTCATAACTATTATTCCAATCCAAAGTGGTCGTCCCAGAACAAATTCTGCGGTATTTATACCAAATAAATCTCCTTATGTTTATAAAGTTACAGTAAAGATGAGAACAATAATTATCAATACAGTGATATTCAAGTTTGTTTGAAGGTTTTTTTTCGATTCATTGCATTAATGAAACTCAAGTCCGGTTCATTAATAAAAGTTTAATTAATACTGGGATGGGGCCAAAAGATCAACGCGGGTAACATAACTATCGATCTCACAAAAAGTAGACAGAATAGAGAAACAAATTAACTTCTATTAGCAAATAGTTTTGTTTGTTTACCCAAAAAAGTAATAATAATTTACGGGTCCCAAACAAATAAGCAATGGACTACAGTGGTTTTTCCCGCCAACAATGAGCAGTTTGGTGATGTTTTGTTATTTCATTGGCATTTAAAGTAATATTTGGTTTTGGAAATTTTTTACAGTGGTAAAAAATTATCTGGGTTACAGGAATATGTTTTTTGAAACTGATTTTAACTTTCAGAAAATTGATCAAGATGACCACAAACTTCAAATTTCATTTTTCTCAGAATGGACTAGATTGGACTACCGTGGTTTTTCCCCATGACCCTTCAATTGTTTTCAGCGACTTGGACAATGACCCAATAATTTTAGGCGCTTATATATTTACTCCAAATACATCAGTTCATGTCTAAAGAACATTTTCGACAGAAATAAATTTAGAAAAAAAAACCTGTACCGCTAAAACCTATGAAGGGTCTGGGGTGCTGTAATGTGTAAGGAAGTACTGTTTCTGGGTTAACGGTCGGGCAATGAAGTGTTCACCCTCAACCGTCTGCTTTTTACCCCTTAATTTTTCAATTGAGACTACATTTAGAAATGCAGAGTAGAATGCCCAAATTTAGAGAGGTATTAAATAATTCTTTTTATTGATTATTTTACTTGTTTTATATGTTTTTTTAATTGATTGTTAATTTAGTTATCTTTACTCATATTATTCGTGTATTCTTCTAGTTAACTAATAAGTTTGAATTATTTCTACATTTTAGTTTTAAATGTGTTTAATTTTATTATCGGAAATACTTATATGTTTGATTTTAATTTTTTTTTTAATCTTAATCAAACATATAGGTATTACTTATTGGACTACTTATATGACTACTAAATAGTCTCCTCCACTCCGTTTTCTATGAAATATTTTATACACATAGTATCTTTGAATATTACAGTGGTTTAATAGCATATTTTTAGTTTTTATACTGCATATTTTATAGTTTTTTACTGCATATTGTATGGCATATTTTGACACGTCTTACTTCATAAAAATCCGGGCTCTGGTTATAAGTGACATTTGTTTCCATTTTGAGTTAATATATATTTAAAAGATTCATTTTTTATTTATATTTTCTTATTCTAAAATTTCAGTTAGGTCTTTGATATTCAATATCAATTCTAACTTTTTAAAACTTCAACTAACTTTATTTTTCAAAATATTTTATCTTAATATCAGTCATCTCAAAAGGAAAAAAATATTACAGGAGTAAGGAAAAATTATATCAAAAGTCCTTGCAAAACTTAAAATTATTATTTATAAATAAAAACATGAATAAATCATAATACTTAGGAATTTATTCAAACCTGACTTGGAAACGGTTACAATTGACTTGAAAAAGGGTACAATAGACTTGGAAATGCTATATATCTACCACTGCCCTGCGATGGAGGAAAGCAGTAACACATAAATTGTTAGATAACGGATTAATTTTTCTTAAGTAATCTACAATCATTTTGACAATTATTTACATTTGAGAATCGTTTATTTTGAATCAAAATAAATAGGAGCGTGAGTAAACATTCACTCAACCTTTAACTATCATGAGACCATTTATGTTTATAACTAAGGGTAAGAAAATTTTTAACTCACACTTCTCGCGGGTTCGTAGACGGGCAGGTTGTATTTCTTTTAACGGAAAGAAAAATTCATTGGTTATGGCGTCCTTCGGAGGGGACAAAATATGGCTGTCACGAGCCTGAGCGATGTCACGTACTCGATAAAGATCCCTACCCTAATCATACACAGTTAGGCTAAATAAAGGACTCCCACTGTATCACCGTCCAAGTAGCCACAATAGCATAAAGTGACGTCGAAACAAAGGTACTCACATTTCAATTGCAGTTGTACAAAAGGTTCGGGTGAACAATACTAAAAGCTGTCACTTTTTATGTAATTCCGTTTTTATAGAATTGTTCTGGAATATTGACTCCAACTGCAGAAATCTCTGCCTTCGAGTAAACAAAGTTATGCAATGCAATGCGTAACAACCTCTTACGAAACCAAACTACACAGATTTGATTATCTTATTAATGTTGTTAAATGATTATTTTAATCTTTGAAGAAGAAATAAATGGCTATAAACTAATAAAGCCTTAAAAAAATATTCTCCCAATAAAGAGATCCACGATTAAAGCCTAGATTTGATTTGCTGATCACATGTTTTAATAGAAGGCAACGCTAGGAATTCTAAATCGAAATTCGATTTGCAGCGAAAATAAAGCGAGTCACGTATTTGAACATTCTGTGGCGTAGGTACTTGAAGAATATTGACTGCGAATTCACAATATTCATACGCTTATGGATATAATTTAATTTTAATATTTTTTATTTATTATTTTATTATTATTTTGCGATTCAGGCTTCGAGTTTAATTTAAATTGAAACAAATATTTATATTTATAGAATAATTTATTTGAGGATTCTCCTTGCGATAGAGGAAAGTACCAACGTAAACAAATCCAAGAAAGTCTTTCTTACTCACTCGGTTAGACTTCCTCGGTTATTTCGGTCAATGATATTTTTAAATTAAAGGCGCTTCTATTTTAAAAACTAAATCGGATACTTTCAGGTGCGGTAATTCCCTGCCAAATTTAATTCCCTCACAAATGGATAAAATAATAATAACCATAATTAATAGTATAATATTTAATTTATTATAATGAGATTATAATTATAAGTCCTTTTTAATTATTTAAAAAATATTATCGACAGCTTAGAATGCACATCATCTAGAATTTTTTTTTTTTTAAATTTCGCTTACAACCAGTCACGTTTAGGCAGAAGATCAACTGTAACGTCAAACAAAAAAAAAAAAAAATATGGTTGGAACAAACTGTCATCGCACATGTATGTGAATACGATGTTCGAGTACCATCTACGCCGGCCCAGAAGGTTCTTGCCTATACATTAATATCTTACGACTATATATATAAGGAGCAATGGACTGGAGAGTTAATCTTTGTGCTGAAGTCATATGGTTATTCCTATGTTACGAAGTGATAATTTTTGTCACCTGTTTAAATATTTATGTTCTCATAATCTGTGAGGCATTGAGAATTGTTATTTTATTTGAATAAAAATATTGTTTAAGCCATTATAACAATACTTTATTATTCCTATAAATCCAAGTTTTGTCGGCAGCGCAGTTGTTATGAATGATTGTATAATAATGATACGAAAGATAAACGAATGAAGAGTAAGCACTTAACGGATAGTAGCTGAATAAAACTGACTATCATATAGTCATAACTCCGGCCTGCACGAATAGTGTCACAAGTCGATATTTTAGGTTTTTATTAATTTATACGCCAATATTTATAAAATATAGTAAAGCTAGGATTATTCCCGGTTTCACCAGGGGAATTCCGACTCGTCAAACGGTCGATATCGTAAAAAAGCAATGTTATGAGAGGTCATAACGATGTTATCATAATATTTTATCAAAAACATGTTGTTTCAATACTCGGTTTGAGTCCGTAAAGTAGTACTTTTCGGGCCTAGGCCTGAAAAATCTTTTTCATTACACTGCACGGAAAGAAACTACTTTCAATGCATGCAAACAGTACAGAAAACAGCTGTTTCCCGTTTACTTCTAAAAGTGCACCGAAAATTTGCACGGAAAAATTATAAGTGCACCGAAAATTTTCGGTGTACTTGTTATTTCGTTTCCCGGCCACCAGTAGCGCTTGCTGATTGTATTAAGAACAGCTGTTTAATGAAAAATCAAGAAAACTGAAAATCCACCGATTACAATTAGTTTTTGTGTCATAAATATTATCAAAAGTTGTCACTTTACTTAGTGCTTTGAAGAAATGGCATTGCCCAATGAAATGAAATGGCATTGCAATGAAAGAGCAGGAAAGTGTCAAGAAATACACAAAAATACAACTAAAAATTTACACTTACTACAAAATCAATTAGCAAATAAAATCATAAATATAAGCAACAATCAAAACTGTACAGTAAATATTAATTTCAATTTCTAAAATTCTTAGAACCCTTATTTATTTCAGTATTTTATTTAATTTGTATTCAGCTTCTGTTTGTTGATCAATAAACTAATCAAACAGTATACTAGTGTTTGAAATCATAATTTAAGTTAATTAATTATGTTAGTTTGAGATTTCTGTTATACTGCCAGTTTGCAGTGTAATGAAAAATATCGTTCATAACACTACCAAAAGTGCTTTTCTCGAGCTTACTCAAACTATTTCCTTACTCGGCTTCGCCTCGTACGTGAAACTCGAATTCCCGTGTTCGGCTATGCTTCACACGTGAAATTCAGTAGCGCACGGGAAAAGGCCACTTTCGGTACTAGTAATGAAATATACTATTAGGTGCGCTAACCTTCACTGCTACTAATATATATTAATAAACATGTGTTTGAAGGAAGTTACTTGTAGCTATACTGTGCTTCATTCTAATATAAGTAGTATGTTTGAAGTAGAAAATAACATGGATATACCAGAAGATTTTTTAGAAGAAGCCCAAGAAGCTTTAAAAGAACTACTTCCAGCTAAATCCCGCGCTTAATATGAAAGCGAATACAACAGATTTGGTTATTGGTTAGAAAGAGGAAATGTTCGGGTTGTTTGCGATCAAGTTATACTTGTTTATCTCTCAGAAATGGCAAACAAAGGTTTTAATATAATGTTTAATCAGAATTGTACTATAAATATTAATGTAAATATATAAGTACTTTTCTTCTATTATAAGTTAATACACAGATGTTTAAAAAAAAAAAAAAAAAAAAAAAAAAAAAAAAAAAAAAAAAAAAAAAAAAAAAGTGTCACTTTGATTTCTTATATTGTATCTCTAAGTTATTAATGAAACATAAAAGTGTTTTAATGTACTCAAGTATGAGCAGTATGATGAATAGTATTGTTCATAACCCGTAACAAAAGTGTTTTCGGTGCTTGGTCTAATTTAAACTCGACCGCGCGCCGAAAACAACCACTTTTGGTACTAGTGATGTAAATAACTATTATAACAATAAAGAATATGCCCAGAGATTGGCTGAAGTTATGCAATTTTAATATGGACAGCTGTTCGCACTTGGTATGAAAGAACCACTGAGCGAACTTTGGAGAATTTAGGACGAACGGTATGGATTTCTACAAAGAACAAACAAACAGACCGAATTTCATCTTTATTTTTATAGATTTTAAGCAAGAAAATATTCATAAATATATTAGCAATATTGCAGCTATGAAAATGTAAATATTTCTTTTGATAACTACTGATGTCGACTATTTAGATTTATGTCACTACTATTCTGACGACAGGCGACATGTATAATGTATAAAGTAGGCCCCACACATTGGGCGAGCAACCTCGATGTTGAACAACATAAAATGAAAACAACGTGTTGTGTAATAATCCTCAGTAATATCTAGATTTAGCGATGTTAACAATTATACAAAGAACTAACGATTTTATAAACGATTCGTTTTGAGTTTGGCCCTCGAAGCGCTAAGGGTCATCTGTTTCTTGTTTGGACCGGATCCAAAGTGCACTTCTTTGGAATATCCGCCACAACCAATGACAGCACCATCGCACAGAGGGGTATTTGGCCCTAATAGCTGGCCAAAACCCGTTTTTTGAAATTTGAAATTTCTGGTAAACAATGACTCGAAGTTGAAGTAGAGGACCTGTTGGATCATGCAAGATGATTCCTATCTCTTCCAGCCCCTTAATCCGGCGGATATTCTAATTCCAATCTGACCTTAGCCTTTACCTCGTCTCTGCTCATAAATATTGGTCTACAAAATATATTAATTTTCTTTGTTTTTACTGAATTATCGGCATTATCATATGATGGATAGTTCGAGGCCAGGTTTGTACTTGTTATAAATGTTTTGTATTCAATACGAGTATCAATATTTTATCGTTTTTTGGTAGGTAGATTTTAGAGCTAAAAATTAAATTTGAAGGTTAAAAAGTTATACTTCTGGTCATTTCTGGGCAACGAAATATTTTTCATGATAATGTGTAATTATCGTAGTTTATGTTTCATGAAAAAAATTCTGCGAAAATCTGCGAATGGGAGCCTTATTATTTTTTATTTCTAAAATGTCAGTTTCATTAAATAATAAAAATAAATAAATGTTGTTATATTTATATTTATTTGTAATTTAGGATCTTCTGGAAAAATAATAATAACCCCAAGGGAATTATTTGCCGTATTTTTAAAGTTGAAAGCATTAGCTTTAAAGCAAAATAACGAATTTTTGGAGTCTTTCCTCATTGGGAAGTATTGTTATAGCCTAGAGCAGGTGAATGAGCTAGAACATAAATAATCAATTTTAAGGCATGATTTCCAAGTAAGATGGAATGCTTCTTCAAGGAAAAGAAATGTTTTGAAAGCAGCAACAAGGAACGGCTAAGTGGGACGATATCAATTATAAGCCCAAGATCTGGTGCAAGCCCGGAAAAATCTTTTGATGGTTCAAGTGAAAGAAGCAAGAGGCGTAAAACAGAAAACTCAGATCATCAACTAGCACTGATATGAAACTACGTGATTTAACTATGATATAATGCCACTCGTATAAAACTAAGAGATTCTGGTGATATCAATGCGTCCTATGTTCTGAAGGATCTAACAAAAACTCCATCTCTTGCCATAAAATATAGGAAAGCATTTAAAAATTTCATTTGTCAGAAAAAATAGAAAAAACTACCTATTTGCACTGAAAGATTTATTTATATATATTAAATATTGGAGGTTCTATCAAGTGGTCATTTCATAAATTAAGAAATATTTTCTATATTTGCTAAGGGTACGGAGAAACTTTACGTAAAACTTTATCACCACAAATTTTTATTTTTACCTATTTTACACTATTCCCATTTTTCAAAAATAATATTAATAGATAAATTTATAATAAATGTTTATTTGTTACAAGCATATTTGATAGGTGCAAAGAGAAAATAATATGAACATAAATTGTAAACCCATGGATGCCTATTTCACAGTCGGTGGAGTAACGCAAAAATTTATTTTATGAAAACTTTCACCTATGAATATTTTTTTAACTGCTAAAAACATATTTTTAATGTCTATCAGAAATTTAGAAGCCATTTTGAGGACCTTTGTATTAATAAAATGGAAGGAAATAGTTTTGGCCAGCTTTTGGGGTCAAATACCCCTGTGTGCATCGTCCAGAACTTTATTTTACGTGAGAGAATCATCGGCACATTTGTCTCGTGAACAATGTCTTCATGAAGACAATATTTGTTGAGCTGATGTTGTGATCAAGCACAAGATAGCAGCAGTCTATGTTGTCGCGGAGGGAAATACCATCTTGCGACATAACGCTTATTTAATGACGTACTTAAAATTAATTATGTGATTATAATACTTCATCTGAATGGAATAGAATACAATACAATTTTATTATTTAAAGGGCAATGCCCTACTCAATAATAATACTATTATATTTAAGAATAATATTTCTTCCTCTAATAAAAATGCATATAAATTAAAGAATGAAGAAAATGTATAAAAAATTTAAGAACGTAGAAGAAAAAATATATATTAGTACTGGTAAAAATTTGATGTAAAAACTACTGCTAAAAAGATTAATATGTAAGATTTGAAGAGTTGATGACTTAATTTTTGTAGTAAAACGAATTAAGTTTGAACAATAATAATGGTGTGGAAATTTTAACAATAAAATATTTGTGCTAAGGCTAAAGATGAATAATTTTCAAATAGCTGAATAACCGGAAACCGAATAAAATAAGTGACATGGAAGTGAAAAAATATGCATAAATGTGCACGCATAAGCATGCAAGAGTTTATTAATATATATATACACACTTATATACATTAATAACATAAATCCTTTTTTATTTATTGATTTCATTAATTTTAATTGCTTGTTCGCTAGGTAGCGATTATTGCAGAAAATCTCAAAGTAATATAAATTTATTTTTTATTAAATGCTTATTTTATAACTTTGTTAATTACTGTTTTAGTGGGTGTTACAATTAAGAACCAGCATGGTAGTCATATAAATCTCTCATTCAAGTGAATAAGTGCTCTATTAATACAGTTCAAACTTTAAATGTCCAGCCCTACATTTAAAGTTTGAACTGTATTAATATAAAATCGGGTTTTGATTGTCAAGCGTTGATATTTCTTCAAAATATTAAAACATTGTCTTTAATTTAACAACCTTAACTTAACCTTAACAACCTTAACTTAACAAACTTATCATGACTATTAAACCAACTGAATAGATCAGTAATGAGATATTAGAACTGAAAAATAGTTCACCGACCAATTACAATATATTTAACACAAATTATAATAACTACATTTGAAGTGAACGCTTGAACAATATTTTTGTTGAAGAAACCACCTCCATTCTTCACTGTAGACATTTAAACCATTTCGGGCTAAATTCTAACCATCTCTTTTCTTGGAGTTTTCTTGGATTGAATAAGCATAAAATATAAATTGTTCATTAAAAAATAAAAAAAAATAAAAAAAAAATAGTACCACTACAACCCAAGAACGGTTTACGCCACTGTTTGATCAGCGATCATGCTGATTTGAATGAAAAGATGATTTGATCGTGATCACGCTCAACCGCCTGATTTTTTTCCCTTTTTTCAAATTAAGGGTACCCAGTTTATAGAGGCTGGGTTGCCCCAAGAGGGTCTCTCGGCCTACGAGACAAGCTATGGCATAATATTAAAAATACCGTCAAGCCAGCTTCGAACTCGGGACCTCAACTCACACAGCAATTCAAAAACTATTCATTAAAACTTCTCAAATTAATGATACAGCTTTAATATTGATTATGGAATATAGAACATGGCTTACAAGACCATCATGTTTCCTATATTTTTATTAATAGAAACTGATCAGCATTTTTGCTGTTATCATTTCAAAAAATTACTATTAGAAAAGTTTTTCAAGTTACCCAATACATATATCACAAAAGTACGAGCATTTTACAAAAGTGCTTCTTGGATTATTTTATTTTATTCGCATTTGATAACACTATTACTAAACATTCTATGGGAATAATTTTTTTCTAATATATAATAGGCGAAAATTTTATTCAGAGATCTGAGATTGTAGATAATAGAATAAATAATGAGCATCATTAGATGAAACAGTTTATTCAATTCAGAATATTAGAAATTTTGGAATAAAACTCATGCAAATACCTAAATTTTAAAAATTTCTTACGTTATTACTTAGACACATAAGCTTGTTTGTTGTATTCTTTTTTTTACATATTAACCCTACGTGCGTACAGTTTTACATTTTATTATGTCTTAAAAAATCTTTGAGCAAAGATATGATAATAGTAGATGTAGAAATTTCTAAAACATTAAAAACAAAAAATATGAAGAAAATTAAATACAACCAAAAAATATGAAGAGAATTAAATAAAAACAAAAAATATGAAGAAAATTAAATACAATAACAACAAATCTGGTGTGATGTGCGCAACACACGACTTTCACTTACCAACTTACTTTGATTAGAAATTGACTTGTTTTATTAAATGCCATTTCTCAAAGTCACACATTTTTCCATATTCATTTACTTATTTTGTTTGTATTCGCTCTTTAAGAACACTATTTTTTTTTTATTATTAATCCTCCGTCGGGCGCGTTATCTGTGAGATACACTTTTTATAGAAAAATATTCACCAAACTGCCTTCTTAAAGGTGGTGGTGTTGTACTCCCAGTTATGTGTTCCACAGGTCCTTCTGTAAAGTTCAGTAGTGCAATTTCATTGGATAGTGTTCTGTGATTTACTTGCCATTATTTTTAATCTGCTTGATACAACGCGCCCGTTCAATAATTTTTTTCAATTCCATACTTCTCTTCTTTATTTATTGATTTAGTGTCTCTATGTAACAATTAAAATATAAATATATATTTTTCTTACTTTATTTCATATCTGAATTACTGTAAAGCCTATTATCTGAGATATACACGCGTCCGGTGTCGTATTTTTCTACTTTTCGTAATGGAATAAAAGACTATTTTATAATTTTTTTTTTTTAAACTAACGCTTTCCATTCTTAAGGTTTCGAATGAAACACATAACGTTCAAGTTTAGATAAAATGAAATAATGTTTTTTGATGATTATGGTTAGAAGATCTCAGAGATACACGCGCCCGACAGCGTAACATTCTCGACGCGCCCGACGGAGGGTTAAATAAAAATTTTTACTTGTGATAATTCGACAATGCAAGCATAATACATCAAGTCGTCTGATTTTATAACCCTCTATGTAGTTGTTGAAATCTTCATGTAGTTACTATGAAACAAAAGATTTCCATAATCTGGAAAGAACATCTTTAATTATGAACATCGTCTGTCCTTAAAGGCACATGCGTGGGCTCAAGGAGTTTTATGAGTTGAAAGATAAGGATTAAAAAAGATATTGGTCTTATTATAGATGATTGAATTCAACAAAACAAAAAACAAAATATTTGCCCTCAGTAATATTTTGAAGAAAGCCTAGAATAAGAATAGGTCCATAGAAATTGGCAGCTGCAGGTGGCTCCAGGTAAATAAGCTGCCCACCGGTTTAGCGGGGCTTTTGTTGTTAAGAGTACAAAAGAGGGGATCTTTCTTTAGTACAATCTTCTGTATATATATAGCAGTTATCGAGTACAAATTATAAATAAACATTTAATTAATTTTTAAAAGGTCGCTAGCGGTGATTCATAAATATTTTTAAAAAATATCTGCTTAATCTTTTGTTCGACTATTTATCACGATCAAGATACCTATTTCTTCATAATGAATTCCTGAAGAATTCATTCATTCCTGAGGCTTGTGATAAGAAGATGATCGCGACCTTCTGATTTAGAAATATTACTGGATTGTTACTTATTAGAGTTACTCTACTTGTTACGTATGATGATAAATCGTAAATTAATAATTGTAATCGGCGATTACAAATACTGGCGCTCACCCCACTTTTCGAAGTTAACATTTTCTATTTATTATGTTTGCCCAAGCTTAGATCTTAAAAGGAGTATAAAATTCTATAATTCGACAGATTTGGGTGGGGGTTACTTTATTTTTAACTGTAAAAATTTACGTGGGTGTGGCGCCGTTATTTGTAATTGCGGTTGAAATTTAGGTTTCGATCTGAATCTTTTTTGACTTGATGATTACATAGTATTCTGTTGGTTGCCCAATGCCCACCACTTCTATCTAAATGCTTCAGATTCAGCGCTCTGATTACCTAGATAATATGTTTTATGAGAGCTATAAATACCTTGAGACTTATGTTTGGGACACAGCTGTTGCTATTGACCGTAATAGATCGATAGAACTAATAGGACAGTACAAGTTGGCCGGCTACGTGGAGACTGACCGCGTAGTTATCTTTTCTCTCAATCTCATCATCATGTGAGCCATTGGTGACTACGTGGAGTCATTGTACATGATTCATATCGCCCTACGATCATAATCTCTTCGCATCATTATTACTCATGAATAAACACTTGAAATTTCTGATTAAATGCTGCTGAAAATTTTCCGTTATCCAAGCGAATAAGTGCCATGAAAAGTCAAATTTCCTTACTTTTCATAGAATGGCTTTTAAAGTCTGAACAGGATTGGCATAAAAGAATATTTTCATTGTAAAGCTTTGAAACTTCGCCAAAAATATCAAAATAACCGCTAATTATTACGGTCATTAAAATCAGTGTTGAGACATTAAAGTACAATAACTGTTCACCGACTGATTGCAACAGCTTCAACGCTAATAATAATAACTTGGTTTTCAAATAAAAGCCTGACTTTTACACTAATTCACTACGAATAAAAACCTCCATGCTTCTTCTTAGGTGTTAACGTATTTTTGGTTAAGTTCGACTAGTTAAAAGTTTATATGTTCTATTTTTGAACAAAATTAGCTTTAGAGCTTGATATGTTTTTTTCATCTTCTACACACTAATGAATAGTACCTTAGGCTAATGTTGCCTCCTTATTAAACTAAAGTCCATTATTCGAAAAAATCCAAAATATGATCTAATATTGACTTTTATTGAGACTTAAAAACTGCAACTCTACCTTCTATAAAATCTTAACACTTTGAAATATCAACATTTGCGGAAACACTACAGATATCTATGGGGTCACCTTTGGTATAGTGGTTAGACAATACTAAAGGTCACTGGTTCGTCCACCGTGGTAGCCCTAAGATTATTTCTGGGAGTAAAAAATCCGTGACTATGCCGTCCCTCGTATAGGACGTAAAATGAAGGTCCAGAGCCTGTACGATATCAGGTACAAGTTAACGATCCCTATCCTAATTACACTTGGATAGGCAAAATTTAGGACTCCCATTGTAGCATCGTCCGATCAGCCTTAGTGGCATAAAGTGGCGTTAAACAAACATACAGATATCTATAATACTATAGATCTAAAAACTTGAAATGGAACTTAGAAGTTATAAATTGCTGACAAACATTTAAAGCTAATTTAAAAAAAAAAACATTTCATGATTATGGTATGCAATGCTATGAATCTTCAAACAGCAATAAAAGACAACAAAATGGAATATCAGCGTTCCAAATAGATAATTGAAAAAAAAAAATAATAAAATTCAAATCCGATCAAAATTGGTATTTACAATTCTTAAAAATCATTTGATTATTTTTATCAATACTAATGTTATTTTTGATCATACGTGTAGAAATCATATCCTGATCTTGTATTATTTTTTATTTACTATTAAAAAATAATAAAAATAAACACAATCAGTATGGAATAGAAAAAAGTAATGAATTTGAATGAAACTTCTAAATATATTGTATAAAGTGTGATTTTTTTCTGATCCCATATTTGTTTAATATATTTTTTATTTCATATATTTTTTTATTTATATATATTTTTTAAACGAATTCGATCATTATTACTTATGTAATAAATAGCTTATCAGTGGAGTGATGATTGTTTGTAATCAAACCAATAAACATAAAAGATAGATTTAAATTTTCAATTTAAGATTTAAATTAAATTAAATTTAAATTTAAATTTTTAATTCAAAATTTTAACCTAAATAGATTCATCATTTAATTTTCAAATAAAAAATCATTCTAACAATAAATTAAATATATCAAATATGATTTTTATATTAAATATCGTACATGTTAAAAATGTTTTTTTTTTGAAAAATAATTATCGGTGTCGAATCTTGGAATCTCCGTAATACAGGATTTTTTTTAAATAATTTAAAACATAAATGAGTAATATAACTCTAAATAATCTTATCATAATGTAAGACGTAATAGTAATAATTATTAATGTTTTGGAGAAAAAAATTTCAATTAGTCCCAATTGTTTTTAGGTTTTATCATTTCTTTTTCAATCCTTTATTATTTTGCCCACAATAGATCACATATCTTATTTATAGCATTATAGAGTGAATATTAACATCAAGACTATTAATATAAATTAAATAAAATTTAAAATATGGTTTCTTGGTTGATTCAAGTGTACGTTTTAAAGGGTTCAATCTGTTAAGGAAGTTTTAGTTGTAGTTTTTGGCTATATCTAATTGTAAGACTGTTAGGGAGTCATTGTGCAACAAAAAATTTATAACTTTAAAATGGTCTTACACTATTGTTCGTAAAATTGAATCTTATGGATGTTCAATATTCATAGGGTTTAAATTATCTTATTTATATACTTATATTTATATAAATTATGAAACATATGCCAAAATATCTGTCATCAGTGAACATTTCAATTATAATAACAATTACCTATTTAAACGGTATAATGGAATGCACAATCCTCTCTTCTTGCACATCGTACAACCCATCAGTTAAATGAGAAACAGTTTTGGAATCTTTCTGTTCAACAAGTATTGCAAACTAAGTCTGTTTACTAGCTACCTGCTTGTCTATTTGCCAACGAATTAAATATAGTTGATTATTATATTATTATTTGTTTATTTCCGAGTTAAGTGTTGTGTTTACATAAGCTAATGTATCGACAGGTATTTATCTGATAATAAATGGATAATAATTATAAGCAATATTTTTTTTATTTATTGAATCCATTTAAAATGGCCCAGAAAAAATAATTTGGCCGCTCGACCATTTTAGAAAAATATTTATATTTTCACCACCAATTACTTATGGAATCAGTAGTTGAATAAAATTTTTAAAACAATTTAAGGGTCAACCTTTTAAAAATGTCATCCATCTTTGTTTCCGATTTTTGAGTTTTTAAGCTCTTACGGAAAACTCTTTTCTAAATTCGTAGCTACCAAAATACTCAAATATAGAGGTTGAAATTTTTACAGGAGTATTATGTTGCATGTAAGCATAACATGTAAAAAAAATTTATTTTTACCAAGCCCCCTCCAGAGGTGTTGGTGAGAGCCTAAAGTAAACAAAAATTAAGAAATTTGAATTTTTAAAATTCATAAAAAAAAAAAAAAAGGTAACGAATATCAATTTAAGTAGCTTATAACGAAAGCTACTTAGGTTTATTATCATGCCAAAAATCAGCTTTGATGTACCTCCCCTTCTACCCAAACGCTACTCTCAAAAACGGTCTTTTGAGAAATCAAAGCAGTTGTTTTCAATAGCAGTTTTCAACTATTCAAAAAAATAAAGAGAACACAAAAGATAGATCAGACTGTAAGGAAAACAAGCATGTCTGAATCATTAGTCTATGATTTACCATTCTTGAGAAAATACATTTTCTCTAAGAGCTTACAAACTCAAAAATCTGAAACAAAGATGGCTGCCATTTTTAATACGGTTGACCTTAATTGTTTTTTAAATCTTGATTTTTAACTACTGATTCCATAAATAATTGGTTGTAAAAATTTAAAAAAATTCTAAGATGGTCGAGCAGCCCCCTTCGGACCACTTGATATGGATTGAACCTATTTTAAGAATAAAATTATTTAAAAATATACAAATTAGTGTGAACTTGTTGCCTTAATAACAAAATATCATGGGCATCCTCAGGGGGGGGGGGGCATGGGAGGGCACCTTCCTAGAAATTTTCAGAAACGAAAACTACAATTTAAATAAATTCATATTCATTTACTATATCTATTAAGCATTATGTAAACACATATAAGCTTTTGATACTTTAAATATCAATAAATTTTATTTTAACATTTAATAGAGCCTTACTAGGTCAGATTACCTCGACTCATTCGAGGGCCCTTCCAATGTAAGAATACAAAATATATATCACCAAACGACTTTTTTTTTCTTAATATTTAAGGGTCTTCTAAGAACATGTATGAATGGTTTATGAATCTGGCACTTATATCATAACATGTTTTGCGCATAAAATATTAAAGCATAGGTATCACTCTATACTTACTGTTTATAAATAGTTTATTTATAATAATTATTTAACATTGATAAAACTTGCTGAAATAAGATGGCACTTTACCCATACGCAGTTGCCGGGGCTCCAGCCGATGTAAACTAACATCCGGATTATATTTAGCGATGGGTGCAGGGAGACGGTGTCCTTGCCGTTCAGTTCCCGGCTAAAACAGTTCCCGTCTGAATCCACCAAAATCACTTTAACTCAACTACAACTTCATCACTAATCTATTACTAGACAACCGAAGTTGGTAAACTCCTCTCGAATATATTTTTTCTGTAATCGTTGAATAATGGTAACATTACTAAACTGAAATGAGTGAAGAAAGTGAAACATTTCGCAATAGAATGAAAAAAGTGATTACTTTCTTCACAAGTGAAGAAAGTGAATTGCCTTCTTAATCAATATATATTATAAAGCAAAGTGTACAATGTGGGTGCCGAAAAGGCTCAGAAACGACTCAACATACGTTTAGTAAAGTTATGTCAGCGTGATGCTACATGACCCCTAATGGAGAAGAAGGTTTCCGTTTTTCTCTTAAGGGTGTAAAATTGAAGAGAAAAGGACTAGAATTTTAAGGCTCTCGCACCATTTAATTAGCCTACCTGAAGATTACATACGAGTTTATGAATGAAAAATTTAGTTCGAGCTGCAGACTACCAGGAAGCGCTAGGGTGTGTTTCACTCAATGTTTATTGTTCATTCATTCCGTTCAGATTGTAGAGGTTATATATTTTACAACTGTTATTTTTAAATTACTAAAACGTCAAGCGAAAATAATAAGTTTCTCCTTTGCTTTCAAAATAAAATTATGATTTTACATCTCTGCAATCAATTAAAAAACCGCCTGGATACCTTACAAAATTAATTTTCTCATAAGAAGGTTACATAAAATACATTTAATCAATATATAACATATACTTAAGTAAATTTAATGCAATATGAGTGAACATGTTTTAGTAGTACAGTGAGCGAATAAAAACAGACATAAAACAAAAAAGAAGAGCTGAATTGACTGATTACAAATCGAAAATAAAATGTTTGAAGTTCTCATAAGAAGGTTAATTGATTAACACATTACATTTAATCAATATACGAGTATAACATATACTTAAGTAAATTTAATGCAATATGAGTGAACATTTTTTAGTAGTACAGTGAGCGTATAAAAACAGACATAAAACAAAAAAGAAGAGCTGAATTGACTGATTATAAATCGAAAATAAAAAGTTTAAAGTCTTCTTATTGTATGTAATTATAAAAAATGGTTTTATTACTATGTATGATGAGCATCCCAGTTGACAAAATGACCAACTCCAATTACAGCATTTCTTCAATAAGATTTTATCACCCACCAAATATCACCATGATATTTCGGTTTTCACTTCGTATTAGTAGGTGCAGAGTCCGGCCAAATTACGGGGGGCGGGGATATCTTAATGGAGGTTGAAATGGAAGAAAGGTCTTTAAAAAAAGTTTCTATGAATCTTCGGTAGTTTCTAAACTTCTGGATCTAATAGGACCTCACAGTAGTCGGCATTTAAGTTGTACTCGAAATATAGTTTTTTTAACTAATAGATTTTTCAACTATAATCTAATAACTTATTATCTGCTGACTGCTTGGAATGGGCTTATAGAATTCAGAATCACAGAAACCATCAAAAACGATGCATGACTCGACAAAGTTGCTGCAAAATTAATTGATCATTCACAATTTTCAACCCCCTTTAAAGTATATAGGGTTTCTTATTTGGGCGGACTCTGCAGATCTCGAATCTTAATATTGATACCATGTTAAAAGTATCAAGAAAGTGCTAATTTTGTTCAATATTTCCTTTAATTTTAAAGTTTTTATGTTATTAAAACCACCACACAACTACCGGAGCGAAGCCGGGCACCCTAGCTAGTTAGTAATAAGTATAAATTAAAAAATAATTTGAAGTTGGAAATTAAATCCTTTTAAATGTTTCTTAACATTGTAAGAATTTATTTTAACAAAATAAATTGAAATGTGAATGAATTATTGGTGGAAATAATCAATATATTTTAAAATTTAAATATAATAATAATTACCTTCCTTGTTTATAACCTGCACTTGTTTATAACTCCACTACTTCACAATCATTTTAATTTAAACAGACATCTTTGATATTACTAAAAAACTTCAAAAAACACTGTTTGATTAAATATTATTATTATTATATTATTTTTTATTTAATTAAACATTTTCAATTTATTGTTATAACATTTTATAACCTTTCACAACCATGCTTATAACCTACCAACAACATACCATAATCTTCACAACATCCTAATTTTGTTCATATTCTGGTTAGATCTGATCATGTATTTACGAATATATATATATACGAATATACGAATATATATATATATATATATATATATATACGAATATATATATATATACGATTACAGAAAAAATTTAATATTACACTCGTGAAAAAAGTAGAATTTACAACTCTCGTGAAATTACCACACTCGCTTCGCTCGTGTGGGTAAACGTTTCACTCGAGTTGTAAAATGGTCTACTTTCGTCACTTGTACAATAAATAACTATTTTCTGGAATTTTTTTTTCAGGTTAGGATCAGAATGGCGGAGAGAATACACGTAGAATTGTGGTTCGAAAATGCGAAATTATAATTTTAATTCTAAAACTGCTAAAGACTTTTATCTCATCACTTCAGATAAGAACATTATAATAAATTAAATATGATTATCATTCAGCGGTTTTCCCTGTATTCAAATGATAGGAAAATACCTTACTAAAATTATATTTGAGAAAAATAAATTGTTCATTAAAATAAATTTACTGAAGGTCTCGGGTTCGCGCCCCGCAGTGGCCCCGGGGGTAAGATATTAAGTTATGGGAGATATTGGGAGTAAGATATACAGATGCGGGAGATAATGGGAATAATTTGGTTTAGTTCGACTCAACTAGTTAAAAGTTGATATGTTCTATTTTCAAACAAAACTAGCTTTAGTGCTTTATATGTTTTTTCATCTTCTACACACTAATGAATAGTACCTTAGGCTAATGTTGCTTCCTTATTAAACAAAAGTCCAGTATCCGAAAAAATCCGAAGTATGATCTACTATTGACTTTTATTGAGACTTAAACACTGCAACTATACCTTTTATAAAATTTTAACACTTTGAAATATCAACATTTACCGAAACACTACAGATATCTATGGGGTCACCTGTGGTACAGTGGTTAGCATGGCAACCTACAATACTTAAGGTCGCTGGTTCGCGCCCCGCGGTAGCCCTAGGATTTTTTAATGGGAGTAAAAAATCCTTAGCTATGCCGTCCCTCGGATAGGACGTAAAATGCGGGTCCCGAGCCTGTAAGATGTAAAATACTCGTTAAAGATCTCTGTCCTAATAGACAAAATTTAGGACTCCTACTGCAGCTTCGTCCGATTAGCCTTGGTAGCATAAAAAACCAAACAAACGACAACAATTAAAATAAATGAGAAATTGATTATATAAAATATACGATTCGTACACATAATTGAAAGTAATTCTACCTATCTTAGGAAGAAGATATATTACTTAAATATTACTTCCTGTAATTTGGGGTGATGTATGAATATCTTTAAATGAGACGTCTACTTTCAAAATAGGATTCATCCATTTTAATTTTATTTCAAGTTCTATTTTTGAAAAGCTAATACGGCCAAAATAAATATTAAGTAAAAACTTAACACATTCTGCAAAACACAAAGCTACAAAGAAGGCTGAGTGACATTTCAGAAAGTTATTTAGGTTTTACAAAGGTCTTACATAGCTTTGAATATTTTTTGCAAGGTTTGAGAAATATTATTTCTTTTTCTAAAGAAATCACGTATACGACATCCAAAAATTTAGTTCTTTTAAATTCACAATTCGCCCTTCTATGCAACACAGTTTAATGCGATGGGTTACTATTAATGTCTTAAAACTATTCTTATTGTTTCTTCATATCTTCTGACCACCTAGCTTAAATAAAATAAATGATAGGTAGAAGTCATTTTTACAGGTCTTGTAAAATACGAAATATTGGACGCATGTATCCGTGTGATGTATCTTTAAACTGCAAAGCTCCAAAAAAATTAAAATAGATCATAAAATATATAAGTGTGTATGTGAGTGTATGAAACTGATTAGAAGATTTGAGCCCCCTCGAAAAACAAAAAAAAAAACACTTTTTATTTTTTTTTAGGCGGGAGGTTGCCAGATTCTAAATCCCTTCATTTTGAGATGCTTGGGCGCCATAGTTTAGGAAATCCTACTTGATGTTTATAGAGCAAATAGACATTCAAATCCATGATATATTTGTTGAATGAATTTCACCTCTGGCATGGCAATGTTTAATAATTTTTCTGTAAATTATCTCTTAGTTAATAATGTTGATTTTGGTTGAATCGATTCATTTTCCGTCCCATGACTACTCAATCTTGTACTCGTGCAACAGGCTTATTTGTCAGTCTCTACTTTGTCCGGTCCTTAATGATCCTTTAATCCTCATTTTTGCATTCATGTAATTATTTTGTTTTAATTTATTATTTAATGTTAGAGGTAATTTTACCCCACTCCTAACTGAGGCGAAGTAAGCGGTCACAACAATTAAACTTATCTGCAATAAATACTAAGCGCCTAAAAATTAATTAGATTAAATAATTAATATTTCATTGCCTCAATCATATTTTATATTTTATTATTATTTTTTATGACTTTTGAAGTTGCAAAAAAATTTAAATGCATTAAGTGCAATGATCTTGATACAATTGGGTTTTACACCCCAGTTTGCACGAACTCACCCTTGCTACACGCAAACAGAGAAATGGATGTGCGGTTGAGTGTCGGGCGTCTTATTTCAAAGTCCTTAGGATTTGTGCTTAAACTGGTTACAGCACGGAACTTGAGTTTACTGGATCTACTCCTCAGGTATCGATTTATGTCGAGAATAAATTATTGGGGATCATACTTTCAAGTTATCTGAATAACATAGGACTATTTTATGTATCAAATAAAATACGGATTATGCCTGAAAGTTATATACTTATTTTAGAATACAATCGAATAGAAAATAAACTTTATCCTGGGACGGGGTCTTTTAAGAATAAACAATTGGAACAAAACAAAACAAATTCAACTGGTAAGTTTTATGGAGGATAATTAAAATTATAAATTATTTTTTTGGATTATTATTATACAATTGTATTTTGTACGAAATGAATGCAAAATAAACTCCCTTCAGACAGGGTTACTGTGGGAAGTAAAATATATAAAAAAAAAAAAAAAAAAAAATAGAATTTATAAGGGAATATATTAAGAATTTATGTGTGATAAAAAAGGTAGCTGCATTAGATTAATTTATCATATGCTTTTTTTGCATTGAAATAAATGCGATATTAAAGAAGCTATTTGGGACATATTGATCTTCCTTTAATCATAATTAACTAAGAAGTCCCCTAAAAAAAAAGGAAAAAAAATCATCTTTTTACTTTTTAATTTTCATATTTAAAAATAGTTTCAAAAATTAAAAAAATTGGTATAAGAAACATAAAAGTGGATTTTTGCACTCTTCCATTAAAATATAGGATAAAAATCTATTGAAGTAAGAATTTATTTTTGTAACCCTGAAAAAAATAAGTAATAAATCGAATAACAATCACAAAGTAGTAAATAAATGTGGAAAAAGCTGCTTCCTGTGAAGTTGCCAATTGGCGTTTACACATCTAACAAAATACACAGATTTACATTTCAAGTAAGTTGTAAGTGAAAGATGTGTTTTGAGTCCTTCGCACTAGTGTATCGAGAAAAAAAAATTAAGCGGAAAAAAATCGTTTTCTATTCTTTATAAATAAATTTCCATTTTGAATATTAACAAAATAGGTAAACACCGTTACTCTTCTACATTGGATAAAAAATTTAATTCACTTTACCAACCATTTTGCGTGTTTTGTGGTAACAAACATCATGGCCCCTTCGTTTGTATATAAATTACATAACTTTTTTCTATTACTTGCGTATGAGCACTTTTTCGAAAGATGTGAACATAAACGCTATTGTTTTTTTTTTTTTTTGTTTTAATATTTTATCAGTCATGTTTAGAGCTGAACCTTAAGAATTTATTTTTGGTAAAGAAGACATCCTGGCGCCAAGAGAAAAATAAATTATAAACAATATTTAAAAGTGGAGTTAAGAAATGCATGTGCCGATTCTGTCATAATGATATTAACTGTGTCACTATATTCATTTATCACATACGTCACCGTGCAATCTCTAATGTACACAAAGGAATAAATAATTATTTTCGGATAGCTCTCTATGCTATAGAGGTCAGGTCAAGCAAGGCCGAATTTATAATTCTAGCTCTCTCTGTGTTTTGAAGAATCGGTTACAGGAATAATTTAAAAACATTAAGAAACTTTTTAAAATACCACCGAAAATGTTCTCCTTGTTAACCTAAAAGATAGAAACCCTTCAGAAACCTCTACGACAATTCTTCTCGCAAAAACCGCGGTTTTGCGCGAATAACTCGCAATCGAAGGCGAAATGAATGAGTTGTATATTTTTCCGGTGTAGAGGTTAAGAAAAGGTTTAAAATGATGCCTCATTCATAAAATTTGATGAAGTAATAAGGAAGTTATGGCGTAAAAAAAATGGCCTTGAGAAAAGATATATACGCTGATGATACACAATAAAGGCTTTCCTTTGATTAAAATATTTAAAAAAAAATATGAAATTTAATTCGATGTAGAAATACAAATGAATAAAATTAGAACAAATATATTTATAGGCAAAAGAATAATCCATATATGCAAGAATGATATGTATGTACAATAAACGTAAACAATTAAATGTCAGAGATCAATCGGTGCCATAGGTAATATCGTCTGGTGTACGGCAAACCAACAAATCTGAAAAAATAAGGTTTTTGAGATATTTGGCACACAGAGATATAAGGCACCTTTTTTCTGTTATACAACCTGTCGAAATTTTGGAGTTGAAACGTTGGAATTTGTAGTTTAGCTAGTTTACCATGCACCCAACGATATAGTACTAAGCGAATACAACTTAATCTTGGAGGCTGCAGGATTTTTAACGATTTTTCACCTTGGTATTTCAGTACGAAAGGACTGAAATTCATACAGATTTCGAGATTTTCGTTGTTATAAGTAAATAAATATAAAAAAAGATATATATTTGTCGCAGATCTGAAAAGGTCACGTTACTGGAATAGAATATTTTCCGGAGATGGGTCCAGAAATAGCAGAGCGTTCCCTTCTGCATAGTGCGTGGGAGACTCGGAGATATCTCATACCTTCCACTCAGGAGTTCAATGTGATATAACAACCATTTGCGAAAATACATTTGTGCTATTAAAATAAAATTATGCAATTAATTTATGCAAGATTATAACTTTCAAAGTACATGAGGATATAAATATACTTTATACACTAAAATAATAAAAAAAATGTAAATATCTAAAATATTCGTACATATTTACCAATGTATATATATATATATATATATATATACATAAGAGGCTTTGTCCTGACTGACAGAATCAACGCAGAGCAAAAACTACTAATGATAGAAACTTGAAGTTCGTAATTTAGATTTTAAACGCGATGTAAGTAACCACTAAGAAAGGAATTTCAAAAATGTAACCCCTAAGGGGTTTAAATGGCGAAATTGTCTTTTGACTCTGAAGGACACCTATTTTTGCACTTCGAGAAAAAATATCTAATTTGAACTCATTTTAAAGATCTTGATACGACGAGTTTAACTCGAAAGCCCCTGCGGGAAGTCGAAACCCATGTTTTAAAGCCGAAAAATGAAGCGTTCACGACGAGTAAGCAATTTATGTTTGGGCGGTTTTAGTGAACTCTCTCCACTGCCCCCTCCCTCTCTTCTACCGAGCCGGCAGCTTCCCCCTCCAACATTCCACCTACCGGAAGTTCAGATCCCTGTTATGTTGTTAATAAATAACATATGTTGTCAATTTATAACATATTATATTAAATCAATACCAAGATAATAATCACGGAATTGATTTTAAAGGCTCGTCGGAAAAGCCGCGACAGGGAATGCCAGTAATATATATAAAGCTATAAGAAAAATTTGTATTTCACAATTAGGCGTTAGACGTAGGTTACTTAAGTTCGAATACAGATTTGAAAATGATAATTTTAATTTTATATTAAAATGAAGATTTTAATTTTTAATTAAATGACTTTTTTAACCAATTAAATGGTTATGGAGTACTGTAAATATTAAATAATAGAAGGTACTGAGTAATTGGTAATATTTTTCTAAAAAACTTATCATTCTATTATGTTATTTATAATGTTAATGTTAACGTGCTCACTGGTTTTGGTCAAAACATCGATGTTTCAGAAATATCGACATCGTTGTTGCATCCTTACCTCGAACCCCACCCTTGTTCAGGCTTTCCAAAACACTTTTCGGCTATTAAAACTCGGACACTTTATCTGTTCGCCAGTGTGTTCGGGGATAACGCTAGTGTTGCTTTTGAGTTAGTTAAGACAAGCTTCTATTCTTCTTTAACATTTTTTTGACTTTGCTTTTATCCATGAAAAGTTAAAGCAAAAGTCAGAACAGCCGCTAGTCCCCAATCAGCCGTCTTTTTAATTACACGTTTTGGGGTCTCCTGAGTCTAAATAACCAAGTCCTGCGGAATGGTCTGTGTGTGTGTGTGTGTGTGTGTGTGTGTGTGTGTGTGTGTGTGTGTGTGTGTGTTAACAGACTAGCTCAGAAACTATAAACCGTACGAACCTGGAATTGGGTATTTGTTTTATGTATGAGCCCGTGATGTGACACCAAAAATTTCATCAAAATTGGTCAAAAGGAGTGGTTACTTTATTTTATAACTTTTTACGTTTTTTTTTTTTTTTTAGATTTTCTCAAAAACGGCTCTAACGATTTTGATAAAACTTGGTATTTGATGTATTTATATGCCCGAGATATGACTAAAATATTTTCATCAAAATTGATCAACCGGAGGGGGCACTTAATTCGTAACTTTTTTCCACATTTTTACGCCTATTTCGATTTTCTCAAAAATAGCTTTAACGATTTTGATTAAACTGGTCATGTTTAATGAGAATCAAGTATTCTTTAATATCAGTCAAGCTTTTTCATTATTTAAATGTTCTGAGGGGGCATAAATGAGGAAGAGGCCTTTTTTGTTTTCCTATAAAATACCTTTGTTTTTGTTTGTATGGAGAAATTATCTGTAACTCGTTTCGCCTAAAAATAAAAAATGGCTAAATTTGAAATATGAAAAAATCGATTAAACATAGGATAAAAAAAGATAAATATTTCGTCAACTAATAAAAAACGTTGAGGCCACGCATGCGGAGTACGCCTTTAATGACAGACCATTGTTTATAATTAAAGACGTTCTGTTCATCTATTGGAAATGATTTTTTTCACGGTAACTAAATTAAATTTTCAACAACTACATAGATAATTATAAAATCAGACGACTTGGAGTTTTTCGCTTGCATTGCCGAATTACCGCAAGTGCACGCATGTGCAGTACGCCTTTATTAATGAGTGTTTATAATTAAAGATGTTCTTATCATTTAATGGAAATTATTTGTTTCATGGTAACTTTCAACAACTAATAATTTGTTCAACAACTAATAGAATTATAAAATCAGAAATGTGGAAATTTGTGTGACTTTGAGACATGGCATTTAACAAAACACTTCAATTTCTAATCAAAGCAAGTTGGTAAGAGAAGTTGTGTGTTGTACACATTGCACCAGATTTTTCTATTAGGTTTTCCCCTACGTATAGTTATAACCTTGAATAACATTGCTTACAGTTGCTAAGATCCGATAATAGGTTTAAACAGCTCTGTTTGGGTAAAAATCATCGTCCACTTAAAGGTAGGGTGGTGAGTGAACGTTGTGTGATGAATGATACTGTATTGTGCATGGGATACACGCATTACTCAGCATTTAATTTTAAAATATTCCGAATTAAACTATTCATATTTGTGTGTAGTGATTAGATCCAAGCGAGGGTACAGCATTGATCCAGTGCTTACTGGGCTGTGGTGGTGTTGGAGGGGAATGGTGCACCACAGATTTGCATAACTGAGGGCAGGACATCCGGGCATCCCCCGCATTCCTCTGCATCACTGTTCTTGGTCAGTTCCAGCTATTCGATTAGGAATACAACGGGAAGATAAACAAGTGATGAGTGAATAAAGTTAACCGATCCAATGAAATAGAATGAACATTTTATTACATGTTGATCAAACAATCAATTAATTCACTATTTATTGAAATAAGAAAAGAAGGGGGAGGTAACTATTGCTTTAGAACTCAAAATATCCTGATTCATTGAATAATGTTTATGTTAATTTACATACATTGAAGCTCCGTAGCTCATTAACTACCAATTAACGTAAGAAGACTTTATTGATTAATAAAAATTTTCGGTATTATATATATATATATATATATATATATATATATATATATATATATATATATATATTTTAATAAATAAGACTCCAGGGCAAAAAATTTCAATTTTTATATGAAAACTTTATTGTAAAAATATATGTGTATATAATATATACTCTGCATATTATGCATTTCTTAATCGAACGGGGAATATACTTTTTTAATCAAAGGAAATTCCGTTTTTGTTTTTTTTAAGGGGGATTCCTTTTTTTTTTATTTAGGAATTTTTTTTTAATCCTTTTTTTTCTTAAACTAGAATTAAAAATTAATGTTTTTATTAAAATGTCTTTACATGTATTTTTTTATGTGGGTCACAAATATTTTAAATAAATTATATAGTTAAGTAATAATTATTACTTATGAACATGGTTTTTGATTATTATTAAATAACAATAAGCCTTATCCAAAATTTATTTTTGTTAATTTTGAAAATTAAATTTTTTTTCCATTTCTAGCATATGAATGCAGCAATGGTGTCTAATTAAGTAATATATTTTAAGGTTCGATATGTGATTCGGTAACGCATCACATTCCCGAATATATATTAATAATTCAATATGTGCTCTTTAAATATCATCTTCAATATTTAATATTAAATATCCAGCCAGTAATTATAAGTTGATCGTATGTATAATTAATTTGAGAAGAGATGTTCCAGGATTTCAAAGAGTACTAAATAATTACCAACATCAACATATGATGCAAATCGTTCTTTAGCCTTCATGAAAACCAAAATCGTTCGGTCGAAACGTGGCTTTCGGTCAATAGGTAACAATATTTGAAGTCTTTTCAAGTCTTTCCCTCCGTGATCCTTATCTGCCCTAATTTAAAAATTATCTTTGCACGGTATTGAATTTAAGTCACTTAGCAATAAGCAAATTGTGGGGTTCCCAGATTTATGCAACTGCATAAATTGCTAACTTACTAAGTAAGCAAATCTCTTGGCTACCTCTCAAAAGTTGTCGAGGTGTAAATAAAATTCTAACATAACGTAGGACATTGAGTTAGAATTTAGTGTCTGTACTAAGGGTTTCATTTTGAAAGTTAGTGGATGTTTTTTTAGTATTGTGTGGCTGTATCGGGATATGAATTAAAAATGGGATATTGAATTAAGAAAATCATACCTCTCTTAGGATTAAATTTATCAATCAAAATTAATATGATAATTGCTTAGAATTAAGGGACTATTTTGGTAGCCGCTTTCAATTGCCCTAATTAAAGAGCAGAACCTTAGGCCAGCGAAGAGGGCGTGGGAAAATGGATTCTCTTCCAATTATCTAATCGAGGCAATTGCATTATCCTTTCTGGCAAAATGGCTAAATTGTAGTTATCTTTAACGGACTTTATTAAATATTAAATTATCTTTAGTTAATTAACGGATATTTTTATTTAACAAGTTAATTAACCAATTAACTGATGATTTTTTTTAATTCAATATATAGCTGGCATGAGAGAAAAAATAAATAAACATTCAAAAAGTATGAATTGCATGAAATAAATTTCGGATTATATAATAACAATAAAGTTTAAAATAATTTATTTATAAACTTATATATACAGAAGTTTCGGGCTTTGACTACCTGGGACCCTTTTTTTTAATCCCATATTAAAATATTTAGCAACTTTTAAATTTGTTTTCTAAGTTATATAAAAATTATTGAGAAAACATTGATTCGTTAAAAAAATAATATAGAGTTTCAGATAAGATCACTAATTACATTTAAGTAATTGCATTTTCACTATTCTGATATAAAAATCATTTATCTAAGATAAAAGTTAAAATTGATAAGACGTGTTAACAAAATACAATTAAAATAAATAAATATTTTAAATAAATTAAAATGGTAAAACTGATCCAGCCTGTAAAAATAGCTCCACCGCGGATTTTTTTAGTTTGTGCCGATGTATATCGAAAAACGAGTTTTATGAAATATAAGTTCTTTAAAAAATAACATTCAGGTAGGCGTTTTTTCTACGAAAATCGGTCAAGTTCACAATCTCCTATCCTCTATGAAAAAAAGGTGTTTTTTCAATACCAAAATTTTTATATTCAACAAAGAGGTTCATCAACATGAAAGCGAAGAAAAGGATGTGTAACCATTATTTAACTAATATAATTTAGTTGAATTAATTTAATTTTATCTGAAGAGAAAAGATTCAACATGGTCCGGATCCAATCCGGGAAACCAATAATAAAAAAGTTAAAATGTCTTTCAGTTATGACAGGCGTGAATATAGAAATAAAGTTTTAAAATAAAATGTACAAATATTATATTAATACATAAAATTATCAAAATTTAATCAATTCATTTTATAACCACATTGCGTACCAAGCATAATTTTTTTATTATGTTTGGTATTCAATGTGATTTAAAACTAATAAGATGTTTTATTACATTGTAAAATATTTGTGTAATATGTAAAGATTTTCGTGTGAAACATTGATCCACTCCAGGATCTGAAAACTATCTAGATATGACGAGGGAAGAATTTCGTAATATAGACAACGAATAAAATACAATTCGAATCTATGTTAAATTTACTTATTTTTACGAAGTTTAATAATTGAATAATATTCATTTATATTCATTTGTATGGATATGTGTCATCATATTTTTATTGACCAGGAAAAATAAATGAATGTTTTTTTAAATCACCGTTCAGCGGTTGCTTTTATGTACAGTGCTGAAGAAGTTTCAAACAAGGGTTCGAAACGTTATAAAAAAAAATAACTGTTACATATTTGTGAGTTCTGATCCGCATGTTGATTAATAATATTAATCTAATTTATCTATGGTAAACAAATCTCTATTGAAATAACGTATACCAACTTGTGAAAGAAACTAATAGCTACACATACAATTAAATACGCATACAATTTTTGTTTCACAATTAATTTAGCATTCATTTACGAATAAAACAAAACGTATGCGTTTAGGAACTTAAGGTTTTAAGCCTTTAAACCAAAAGCAGCAAAAAAATAAAAATAATTAAGTTTTTCCTCAAAAATTATATCATACCCCAAAGTTTTCGATTATTATTTTTTTTAACGTTTTTTTTGTAAATACCGCATTAAAGATTAAAGATGGTTAATATATATACATATATATATATATATAAAAAAAAATATATAATTAAAATTCTATTTTCCTTCAGTTATCAATACTTGCGCTCTAAGATGGTGGCTTTCGACTTTCTTTTATTGAAATGAGAAACTTCTTAAAAAAAAACACGAATAGATAATTTCCCTTATAAAACCATTAAGTTGTTATCCTCAGTATTACAAAAAATAATGGGTGGTGCATTTTTAAAACAAAAGTTCAGTTACAACATTTTGTAAATTACGCAACTCTTATTAAATTTACAATAACATTTTCTTTAAAATATTTGTCTGACTGGAACGATAACATCATTAGTAGCATGATTCATCCATTATTCTTCAATGATGTTCTAATATAAAAAGCAATGTTGTGTATACGAGTATTTATAAAAAAATAAAAAATATTGCAACATTTTAAAAATTGCATAATTATTTATTTATTTTTTTCATAGCCTTTTTCGGTAAGTTAGACAATTTTAAATTGTCACAAGTTTAAATCAGTTTTATTGACCATCATCAAATTAGAAATTTTGATCAAAATTATTTTACAATAAATATTTATAATCCTTACCATGTAAACAATAAAACAACCCTAATGGGTATAAAATATTCTAAAATTTTTTTTTCTTAAATAAAATTTTGAACTAATTTGTGAAATAACAAGCGATTTTACGAACCAATCAGGTTTAATTATACAACAAAGGTGACGGTCAGAAATAAGCTGAGTCTTATCAAGTATTCCAAATTAGTACAACGATTGTGTAAACATAATGACCTGCCCTACTTCTACTAAACTAAGTCTTTTGCAATCGTATATCTATAAAATGTATCTATAAATATTTATAAATCTGATCAACGTTATTATAGTACATTATTTATTTATCCTGGTTAAAGTATAAAAAATAAAAAAATTAAATAAAGAACGAAATAAGGAAGGAACTCCTTAAGAGGGTATTGATTTGCCTTCTGTAAAGAGGCTAAAGAATTCTAAGCTGTTGTGTGAGGTTCGAGCATGGGAATGCGATATTTGTGAGAGCTCTCATATGGTACAATTGTTAGTTTGAATTTTTAATTAATTAAAATTTGTTTATGTTTCGAATAAAATAAATAATTATTCATATTATAAAAGGAGATATACTCGTATTATCGAAAATTAATTTATTACCGATGGCTATTAAAATATATATACGAGTATATATATTAAAATATATATACGTTATATATATATACGTTAAAATATATATTTAATATATGCGAGATATATATTAAAATATATATATACGCTCGTATATAAAGGTGAAATTATTAAATAAATATTCATTAACTTATCGAAATGAAAAATTCAATTATTTTCCCCATTTTTACAAATATCCAATAATATAGTACTAGAGGTTAGTAAATTATCTACAATTTTAATTAATTTAATAAAATTATTGACACTAATTAATGCTTAAAAAAATAAAGAACTAAAAAAATATTAATCATAACAATAATTATAATAATATCATTAAACATAACCAGGTAAGTTATAATGTATAAAGTAATAAATCTATTGGAGAGGTTTCCACGCCAGGCTTGCCCAACAATGCTAATTGATTTTATCATCCATGACATCGCGTAATACGCTCAATTTTCTACTCAAGAGATATGAATGGAAATATTTATAATGAAATTTAGCATATTTATTAATTAATCTATATATTTTCAATTGGATAAGTTTATTACCAAATACGTGCTAGTTGATTACGTGCTTTTAAGTAAAAAAAAAAATTGTATTGGTTCCTTATTCCAATGTGGTGAAATATGTTTTTATCTATAAAATTGCTGATTTTTTATGCAGGATATTTTGCAATGTTATAAAAGGATATTTCTCTTATATAACCAATTGAAAAAAAAAAAAGTGTAATGGTTTTGTTTTATATGTAAAATAATATTTTTTTAATAACAAGTTTATTGAAATTTACAACTGTATTAACTAAAAATACTGTATAAAACGTGAGTTATATTAGCTCTAAATAAAAACAAAGAGAAACTACCCATTTCTTGCTATAAAATTATTAAACTATTATATTTAAAGGGAAAAAATCCATTAACAATGATTTTTCCTTTAAATTATAATTTAAAATAAGTAAAAATAAATCTCATACCGACTCTAGATTCAACTCGCAACAATGAATTTACTGTTGGGCGAGCGATGCATGGATCACCAAGGACTAACGCTATCTTAACAGATAAGAAGACACGAGCTACATCTACGCGTGTGTACTTACGTGCGCACGTTGCTACGTGCCCCTGCCAGAGACAACGATTTGCTGAAGTGACAAACAGAACGCTCGGAGGTTGGCAAGCTACTGGGGAGAGAGCTGATTGATGCGGCGCAGGGCGCATGTGCGCCTTTATCGCCTCCGCTGGGTATTTTAGAATGCGGGCTTTGCGGGGAATTTGTTTGATTCATCTCGGCTCTTTGTTTGGCCCTGTTTGGAGTTTGGAGGAGCAAATAAAGAAAACTTGATCGGAACGCAATTGAGCTGACACCGCAGTGCCAGTAACACAAATGCCAGTTCGTTGACGATGTGCATCAGTGTTTCTAACAGCGTACAAAGCAGGACCTAAAAAAATATTGCGGTCTTGTTGGTTTTACGATAACGAGTCATTAAAACGTTTTACCTTGAAGTAACATATAAAAAATTCAAATTCATTAAATCATATAAACCACAAGTAACATTCACAGTGAGCATCATATTATCATATTCACCTTTGTTGCTCTTTTGAATCTTTCTTCGTGGTGATGCATTTTTCTAGGTCAATAACGAAATTTGATAGTCAGAAAATGAAAGAATGTTCAGACGGCCGTCAAATTACATCCATGTAATTTATAGTATTTATAAATTGTTAACATCCTGCTGAAACTTCGTGAGTGGCTTCATTTTTACAAATGCTAAAAGTTATCTATCAACCGAAATTGAATCATGGAAATGCAAAAGGGTTTAAGTGCCTTATAGAAAATTTTCTAGAAATCATGTGACTTATAGCTACTAGGGTGACCTACGTTCGGCGCTTACACCCATGCCATCTGTCAAACCTTATAGTTCAATAAACTACTTTCTAGCAACAATAAATTAATTATACCCATTTCTGAAGAATGACTTTGCCACATAAAAATTTGGTAAAAAAAACTTTTTTATTTTTTTGGGACTTGCAATTGCCCTTTTGCATTTCCTAATTCTGGGCCGTTTGCCGTGACTTACGCTAGTGGCAACCTAATGAACTTATGAAAATTTATGAATATCCAGCTAAATGTTGGCCTACAATTCCCATAGATCCGCTTCTTCATACCTTCGCCTCAAAGGTCGACATCTTTAAGGCATAGTTCTGAAGAAACGGCCCATGTGATTTGTAGGCCAGCATGACAGGTAAAATAATCAGGTTACCGATCTTTATTAAACAAAAACGTGAAAATCTGCTGGATTTTCATAAGGTCGTTAGGTTGACATGATGGAGGCGTAAGTCACAACAAACGGCCCAGATCCGAGAATTTCCCTAGATATAAAATGTTGTAGCAATTAGTAAAAAATTAAGCCACTCACAAAATTTTAGCCGGATGTTAATAATTTCACAAACCGGGACCCGAATTAGATAAAAATAAAGCATTGAAAACCAATAAACTCGCAATTTTTATTTAGAAGATAAAATTTACAATTACTCTCAGAATTTTGTCAATCGAATCTCAATTTTAATATTTTTTTTCGCCAAAGAAATTCATTTTTGTTTGGACAGAAGGATAAAACATAAAAAGATTTTTTGTTTTGTAATCTTAAAATTCATAAAAACTATAAAGACCGCCCTCTGTTGAAATAATATATGTTCATTTTTTATTCAGGAATAAAGAAATACAATCAGACAGAATTTATAATGATTTTTAAAAGCTTGTTAAATCGTTAAGTTTAAGTGCTTTTACCCAAACCCCAACGAATTCACATGAGTATGAATCAAGTAGACTCACATAGTAATGGCGGTCTCCTTTTCTTGAACAATGTATATTAAAAATAATATATTACCGGTAATATCTCGGGGACTCTATGAAGTGATAAAGCTCACAGACCGAAAGATCTAAAGACTAAAGTCCGTAAAACAAACATAAAAATCTCATACAGAAAAAAAAAAAAAAATATTTTAAACTCAGGAGAAAGAAAATATCAATTAATTAATAATTTTTTAATGAGAGATATATGCAAAAATTATAATACTTAAGCTAAAGATCAAATAAAATTTTTAACTTTAAATACATCGTTTGATAAGTCAAATTAATAGTTAAGAACCATACTGAATAATTTCATGAATGTGAGTGAGTATATAAAAGTCCTTTTACACTACGCGAACTTCACCCTCGAATAGGTAATCTGCCGCACCGTAGGATACCTGCGTACCACGAACAGCTATTTACACTGAAACGTGAAGCCGGGCGAACAATGATCTCTGACCGGACCTACGCATCTCAATGCAATAATTATCATTACAAAGACGCCTGATTTGGAACTAGCGGCTGTCCTGGCTTATTATGGATAAAAGCAACGTCAGAAAAATGCTAAAAGAAGGTCCAGAAGTTTATCTTAACTAACACAAAGCGACACTAGCGCTATCCCCAAACATACAGGCGAAAGGATAAAGTACGTGTTCGGGTTCGTTTCTTATTTAGATATTTGTTCGTAACAGGCTGTTCGAGGGTGATTTTCGTACAGTGTAAAAGCACCTTTAAAATTTCTGTTTGAAAGGATTCCTTATTATATACTGAAACTGATAGTGGAAATTTCCATCGTTTTTCTCGTTATTTGAATAGATATGTTCGTAGTTGTCGGCTGCCTGTCTGTCTGTCAGTATAAATATCTTATCCTGTACGAAACTTTAAGTGATTACTAGTACTTTAGTAGTTAGTATCCATTTATTATGTACCTACTTCACTAAATAGATAGGATCACGTGTTTTTTCCCTCTTAGTCGATCAAGTCTTATCTTTTTCCAGTCAATATCGATATTAAGAGAAGTTGGATTCGAAAAAATTATCTGTATCGTTATTTTATTGTGCAACGAGCCATCAGATGCCGCTGAAAATCCATTTTTCGACTGGTTCCTTCAATTATATTCTCAACTGACTGTTTAAATTAATTTTAATTAATTTCAATTGAAATGTACAACTGTATTAAATAGAGACACATCGAAATAAATATAAATACGAAGAATCTAAAATAACGAAGAAGGGGATATGTTTGTATGCGAGCCATTAATAAAGTTTTGAATGCTCCTGGGAAATTTCGCGAAATTAGACTAGAGTTAGGGTCTTTATTAACTTTTTTATAGTGGGAACGGATTTATTATTGATCTGTCAGCTACTCATATATCAATAATAAATCTATAAGTTAAAAAGGTTCTTTCTTAAAAGATTTAATTATTTTATATTTCAGGGTGCTAACAACATTAATCACCATAAAAATTACAAGTTATTAACTACCAATTAGTAATTTGGCCTGTATTGTAATTTTATGTAATTACGTTTGTGCAACTATTCTTTACTGCAATCTATTTTTCAGATTTTTTGTTTTTGTTCGTTGAATGTTTTTTCACTAAAACGATCTGGAATAAATATTATTTTTCCATTAGGTAGTTAAAACGTCCTTGGTTTGAGGTATCCCACCTGAATTCTATAGCTGGTCAATCAATCCTAGACATATTTAGAAAAAAAGCGAAGATATATCAATGTTAAAATGTTAAGATGACGTTTTTACAACAAAAAGTACTAGATTCAGGGAAAAATACAGTTACTAAATATTATCATATTTCATTATTCTTGATAAATTTTCGCTATTTACATAAAGTAAATTATGTAGCTTAAAATCCAACTTCCATTCAAAACAACTACAGTGAGTGCGATATTATTTCAACATTTATATTGATACTAGCTGCATATCCCGGTTTCACCCGGGGAATTTCGTTTTTCTAATAAACGTGAACAATTCTACAAACAAAAATAGAACTAATAGATTAACTAAAGCTTTAAGGTATAGGTGAGAGCGGGGTTGGTTGGCATAGGGGACAGGTTGGTCATTGGCTTATAGTTTCCGTCACACCTCTTGTGAAGGCCCCACCATTGTACCATATCACCCGCTCGACCTCAGGAGACTTCTCCTGAGTTTTCAATCCGATGCTAACAGTGTAGATAAGAGTGTGCTTCATTGATTGATTTTACAACATGTAAGTAAATTTTTATATTTTCAGTAAATTTGGTTTAAAGGAATGGCAAAACATTTGACTCCGATCCTGTTCACATAGCCCCGAACTCCTTTCAAAAACCTAACCTTTCGACTAAACAGTTTCTTTTTTGATTGCTCTCCCCTGTCCATCTTTCATATGATCTCTTCTTTGTGGTTAGTTGGCTCTCTTCAACTGGGGTTTGTTAGCGCAGTAGCAATTCACAAAAGCAAGGTAAACATAAACAAAGGTGGAACTACCAATTGTCTTTAGTTCCAGCAAGGAGGATGAGAGAAATTTTTCTTATGCAGAAAGTGGCGACAGTCTAAACTTCTATTGTCATTCTATTTTCCCTTAAAAGCTGGTTAAAACCGATTCAAAATTATTATACCATTATAGTGCAGCTTTTAATAACAATAATATGTGTCAGGCAGTACTTGAATGAGATGGCTAAACAACCCCACCTTCTAGGCCAACCTGCCCCACATAGGGAGTTAATTGGCATACTCTGGATTGACGAATTCTTCAATTGTCTATGATCTTAGTATTAAATATTAAGTGGTGGAAAAAATACTTGAAGAACTCTAATACTTGGAGTTTACATTGGTATCAGCCCTATTGGGATTATATTAAGAGGAACGACTCAACAATCAAAAAAGTGAAAACTGTTGCCAACCAACCCCGCTCTCCCCTACTATATTTTTAGTTTTACCCTCTGGGTCATATATAATTAGATGAACCTACTCTAGAGCATGCAACTTAAAGCTGACCATGAGAAAATCATGGGGCTGCCCAAAATATATAGATTATAAAGATTTTTATAACAAGAAAGAATATACCCAGAGATCGGCTGAAGTTAAGCACATGTGTTCGCACCTGGTATGAAAGGACCACTGAGCGATATTTGGAGAATTTAGGACAAACGGTATGGATTTATATAAAGAACAATCAAACAAACAGAATTTCATCTTTATTTAAACAGATAGTTTTCATATTAAAAAATAGAATATTTAATATGATGCCAGAAAAAAACTCAATCAAATACTAAAGTATATTAATGTTAATTTTAATATAACATATATTATATTGTAAAACTTATGTGGGTTTGAATAATTCTTACTAGACGAACATAATAGTTCACAATGTCAGACAATCAATAAAAGCTCAAATTATCAAAAAGGTTACAAAAAGCATCAACTTGTAACGACACAGTAACATAATAATAACCACATGATTCGAGCTTCTGAGCAAGACTAACTCTCCAGTCCATCGCTCCTTATATTTAGTCTGAATAAAAGCAGTCTAGAAGGTTCCAGACAAGCGTAGATTATTCTCGAACAGTCACGAACATGTACTAGAACAGTTTGTTCCGACTGTTTCACTTACCTATATATAAAATATATAGTAAGTGGAAGTATTGCGATCGTGAAAAATTTCGACTTCCGGTTTTCAACGGAAATACACGTTTTGGGGTTCCCTGACTCCAATTAACCAAGTCCCGCGAAATGGTCTGTGTGTGTGTGGGTGTGTGAACAGACTAGCTCAAAAACTATAAACCGTGCGAACCTGAAACTGGGTATTTAGTGTATGTATATGCCCGCGATGTGACAGCAAAAATTTTATTAAAATTTCTCAAAGGGAGGGGGTACTTTACTTAATAACTTTTTACGTTTTTTTCGATTTTCTCAAAAACGGCTCTAACGATTTTGATTAAACTGAGTATTTAATATAATAATATGCCCGAGATATGACTGTAAAAATTTCATCAAAATTGATCAACCGGAGGGGGGACCTTACTTAATAAATTTTGTATCATTTTCACTTGGTTTTTTATTTGCTCGAAAACGGCTTTCACGATTTTGATCAAACTGGGTATTTGATGTATTTATATGCCCGAGATATGACTGTAAAAATTTCCTCAAAATTTATCAACCGGAGGGGGGTCTTTACTTAAGTAATTTTGTATCATTTTCACGTGTTTTTTTTTAATTACTCAAAAACGGTTTTAACGATTTTAATCAAACTGGGTATTTGATGTATGTATATGCCAAAGATGTGATTGCCAACATTTCATCAAAATTGATCAAACGGAGGGGCCACTTTATTTTATCATTTTTTTTCCTATCTTTACCTTTTTTTCGATGATCTCAAAAACGGCTTTAACGATTTTTATCAAATTCTTCATGTTTAATGAAAATTAGGTGTTATTCAATATCAGGTAAGCTTTATCATTATTGAAATGTTCTGAGGGGGCTTAAATGGGGTAGGGGCCTTTTTTGTTTGTTTGTTTTTTTGTTTCCTATAAAGTACCTTTGTTTTTGTTTATATGGAGAAATTAACTGTCTCTCGTTACGCCTAAAAATAAGAAATGGCTAAATATGAGATATGATGAAAATAAAGAAAACATATAGAGGAGAAAAAAAGAATGCGGAGTACGCCTTTAATGGCAGACCATTGTTTATAATTAAAGCGTTCTGTTCATTTGAGAAGTAGCAATTAAAAAACGCATTAATTTCTAATCTAAGTAAGTTGGTAAGTGAAAGTTGTGTGTTGCGAGCACGCACCAGATTTTTTTCATTATCTTCAATAATTTCTTCCTTTCATTATATTTGCTTGGGTTTTCTTCTTATTTTTTAAATTATAAACATTTAAAAACAGAAGATTTGCATCATTAAACCGCATAAAACAACAAGGTTGGAGCACCAATTAGCTCATGTTCAAAATGACAGTCCTTGGTCATAATAGCACAGCGGTAAGATTTGTGAGGATAGCAGCTGTGTAAACAGCGTCGACTTGATCACCACTACCCCGAGTGGTAGAGCCTATCGGGTTTATGATTAAATTTAAAGAAGGAGTGATACAAAGCATTTCTAAGATATTGTGCGATGTGCATGTCACACATCTTTCAGAAGCCATTCTAAGTTTACGAGTAGTTCTAATTTAAAAAAAAAATCTTGTGCATGCGCGCAACACACAACTTTCACTAACCAACTTATTTAGATTAAAATTTAATGTGCCACTTCTCAAAGTCACACATTTTTCCAGATTCATTTACTTATTTTTGTTTTCATTTGCTCTATAAAAACCACTATTTTTTTTTCAATATTAAATAAAAGTTTTTACTTGTGATAATTCGGCAATGCAAGCATAATACTCCAAGTCATCTGATTTTATAATTCTCTATGCCATTGTTGAAAACTTCATTTAGTTACCATAAAACAAATAATTTCCATTAAATGAACAGAACGGCTTCAATTATGAACAATGGTCTGTCATTAAAGGCGTACTCCGAATGCGTTTAATTGATTTTTTTCATATTTCATATTATTTATAATTTCTCCATATAAACAAAACAAAGAGGTACTTTATAGGATAACAAAAAAGGCCCCTCCCCCATTTAAGCCCCCTCAGAATATTTTAATAATGATAAAGCTTACCTAATATTAAAGAACACCTAATTTTCATTAAACATGACGAATTAGATCAAAATCATTAAAGCCGTTTTTGAGATAATCGAAAAAAGGTAAAAAATGGAAAAAAAGTTATGAATTAAAGTTCCCCCTCCGTTTGACCAATTTTGATGAAATGTTGGCCGTCACATCTTTGGCATAGACCTACCTAAAATACCCAGTTATATAAAAATCGTTAAAGCCGTTTTTGAGTAAATAAAAAAACACACGTGAAAAGATACAAAATTTATTAAGTAAAGTGCCCCCTCCGGTTGATCAATTTTGATGAAATTTTTACAGTCATATCTCCGGAATGTTAATACATCAAATACTTATATAAAATACTTATAAGAAATATAAATATAATTTCTTTTAAATTCGGTACATTCGTACTATTTGTATAGACTAGAAAAATTGTGATGTATTACTTATATATGCCCACCCGTTTTTGAATTAAGGACCTGCAAATCCCTCAAAATCCAAAGTTCCAGAAAAAGAAAAAATCATGATTAAAAATATGAGATTGGTGTCGTTTTCCATCCCATTTCATGTGATATAAAACAATGTATTTGCTGGTACCAAAGAAATTTTCTTAAAACAAAATATGATTTGATTGAACAAAAATTATAATTTTTTATTGTTTTATATATATATGTATGTAATATTAGCTACACTTATGGGTATTTTTTTAGTCCTCTAATTCAAATATTCATAGCAGGGTAAAGATTGATTTTTTTAACAATATAGGTATATGTGACATTTTATACAATAAAGATAGATTTTTAAACCGAAAATCGCCAAATTCCCCCATTCCAATAGCTCCTTAGTATCAGTCCGAGCGAAAAAAATTATATTTCCTTTACTTTTTGTTTGTTTATTTAACGTCACTTTATGCCGCTATAGCTAATCGGACAATGGGAGTCCTAAGTTTTGCCTATCCAGTTATAATTATGATAGAGATTTTTAACGAGTAACAGAAATCGTACAGGCTCTGATCGGGTATGAAAGAAAATGTCAAAATCTGAACATTCCACGTAGCACTTCGGAGGCATCAAAGGATTCACCCGAAGCTGCAGATAGCATGATAAAACTCTTAAAAGAGGTTTTCATATTTACAAAAACATAATAGTGGGTGCAGGATAATAATAGTACCTATTAAATAATAGTTAGTATTACAAAAATTAGAACGTACATATTGCAATAATATCATAAATAATGTCATAGAACAAAGAAAGGGCGAAATGACCGCGCTGTTGATCGTCCATACCAAGTTGTTATTTAAATATTGAAAACGCATTATACCTAGGTTTAATAAGGATACAAAATGTAAAAGTTCTCGAGCACAATAACGTTTTTCTAATTTATCAACTTATGTAAAAAGTAGCTTTTTTTTTTTTTTTTTTTTTTTACATTACAGTTTTAAATCTGTCGATAAAACTGTCCAACAGAAATAGTAAACTTATCTATATTTTTAACTTTTTATATTAGACTGCTAAAAATTAAACATTAATTCAAATATTTTGATTTCAGGTTGACCAGATCATTGCTGACAGAATCATGAGCGTGTAAGTATTTCACTTAAATATTTTATATTATACCAATATAACGTTTACCTGTGATTGCAAAACTGGTAGAAACCTTAGTTAAATAAGATAATAATAAGTTTTTTGTTATAATTAAACTAGTTTAATTATATAAAAAAATATTTAATATTTAATATGTCATTCTATTCTTCTATTATGTACGGGGAATGAAGCATCCAGACGAATGGCCTTATGCCCTGCCCTAGTATTCCTGAAGGAATGATTTCAGTGTATATTGCTATAAGCCTATATCTACTCAATACAAAAAAGATTTCCTTCAAAAATAAATATCTAGCTATACATAAATATAAAGATAGTTGCTTTCATTTATAACTAACATAAATACTCGAGACCATTGAAGGTGAGGTCAAGTATTTGGCTAATGAGGCGCATTAGACGAAGAGAATTCTAATTTCTTACCTCTGGAATACCTGGATATCCTTTTGCAATTTATAGTAAAAGAAAAATTAAAAGGGGGGTCAAGGGGTCATGACCCCCCCAAATGTCGTGCTAAACCCCCCCCCCCCTTATCACAATGACCTACAAACCTTCATCAGCCTGCCCCCAACTTATTGTATAGTATTTGAGGAATCACTAAACTATGTACATCTACTTATTGACGAACGATCGATTTGGATTCCGAACGCAGCGTTCAACTATCAATCAATCGTACTGAGCGATCCACTGTTATTCGTTGCGATGTCACTAGAACAGAAATTGGAAACAACAGGAATTTTTCTTGATGTAGGTAGCTCTAGAGTTCAGTACATCGGCTTCTCTTCTATTTTTATCTTATCATTCGTACCATTGTCTTATTATCTCCTTGTTCAATCCATTATTTTTGTCTATATTTTTCTGTTTAAGCCAATACTAAAAATTTTGTAAGCTTAGACTACCTCTGGAGGGGGGAAGTTCTTTTCACTATTATGTTTCAAACAATGTTGTAAATCTGCATTTGTCTGGTACTTAAAAACCCATTATATTCTTTCATTAATTACTATAACTCTCTGGATTTGAGTTGCTATTATGTTAGATGATACCTTAGCGTTTAGAGATGTTCGTGCAAACACCCCGAAGTTTGTCATGTAAATGACTATTTCATATTAATTGAAATAATTAGCCATGTTTCGCCCGGGTTTTAATTGCTCCTGCATAAGGATGTTGTTTGGATGTACAAAGGTATAACCTGAGAATGGGCGAGGAGCTATCAAGATTTCGCAAGAGTAGCAAGCTCTAATAAAGGGAAGCCCAAGGATTCCAGCATGCAATGCGATTAAATACAATGAAAAAGGGGAAGACAAAAAAAAAGCAGGAGATCCCCACTCGGGCTGCACTCCAATGCCAGTGGCTGCCCGGCTTCTCTCCAATTAGGGAGTAAGTACCCTTGTCCAGTCTGTGAAAGCTCTTCCTGAAGGAGTTACTGTTCGTTGGGCTTGTTGCGTCTGTGTTATGCAGCTAGATTAAGAAGGACCTAGTTCTTGTGCTAAGGTATTCATTTTATCATTTCCATAGTTTTTTGCTGTATCGTATCCGAGCACCCGGGATTAGAACTCACGAATTTCGTTGGTTGTCAGGGGCAACGCGTATTTCTACGCTCTGCCCTGATTTGTGTTATATCTAAAATATGCCGAGTACACATGACAAAACCTTGACCATCCCCAAACACATACTTGACATCCTACCACTACCCACAGCCCTCGTTACGAGGTGACCATATGTAGGGCTTCATGGTCAGTAGGTCTGGTATCCGTATGGTTTCATCTAAACTTAGATCTGGAAAATGCCATAATTTCGGTTTATTTTATTTAAGAAGCTGATAAACGTTTAAGAATTACCTAATCACTTGTCATGTTTTCTTTTTGATATGTGAATTTCTACAAAAATCGCCACATCCCCTTAGATTATAAAGACTGATGGGTATGTATAATAAACATTAGATGCCTTAGTAAATTTAGGAAATGGTAATGTATTTTACAAACAAATTTGAAAATGGTCAAGAGACCTTACTAAATAGACAAATTGTCCACTCCCCTGTATAATTCGCAAATATTGTGAGATCTGTAGGAATGTGATCAGTGAAGGGAAGGGATTGATTAGACCGGGATATGTGCCTGGTAGCTCAAGCGGCAAGACAGGGAAAACCGGGCTCAGAACCTCTTCTTATAAAAAAAATTTAAAAATTATAAAAACAATAGTTTTTGTTCTATTTTTTTAATTCCGAACATGTATTCAAAATTTCTCCAGTTAAAGGATTTTTTGGGATGTGGATTATTTATGGCTCCCAAAACGTTCCTTGAATCTAATAAAATGGCCCAATAGTTAATGGAATTTTCTCCTTTAATTTTATCTACTAATATTAACTAGTAAATCACTTTAAATCTTTTTCCCAAGGAAAATGCGAGGAGAAAATACATCAGTTAAGTGATGAGAAAAATAACGTTTTTTTTTTTAATATTTTTAATTGTGGAAATGCAATTCCTTTGTTTTTATCTGGAAGATAAATAAAAATAGCTTGATGAAGACTTGTGATAATTGAACTTGATTGAAGAATCAGATACGCAATATTATTTTTTTTTTTTTTTTTTTTATCAAGCCTTGTAATTTTTTTCCTCCGTAATCATTCCTGATGACATGTTAGTATTCTTTGGAGCGATTGCTCGCAGTTCTATTAGCATTTTAATCCAGTAATTATCCAACTATTCATAGTTAACTCATATCTATGTTTCTTGAAATTGGCAATTTCAATAATAGTGTAATGTCAAGAACTTATAATAAATCAAGAGAAAAGTACAAGTTCGATTAGTAAATAAATAAAAATTCATCTTTTTTGACCGTAATTATTTTAATGTATTAGGAAATATTTATGGTTTCCGGTGATAGTAGGCCTTCGACATTTCTATAGCTCTATGATCCACCCCCTGCCGAAAAAATAATAAATTTAAATTTTGAATTTATTTCTTAAAATTTAGTATTCTGCTTACTATAGAAAATAATTTTATTAGCATTTAATTTAACATCTAAATCTGTTCGGTTCCTTTGTATTTTTGTATAGTGGATACAATTATTTAACTAATTCTCTGTATGTGGCGAATTTCAAGACTTGTGAATCTCAATTTTAAGAAAATATATTTCTAAAATGATGTAAAATATTTATCAAATTTACATTTATTCAGTTAATATATAAAGATATTTTAATAAGACAAAATTTTTTACTTTTTATTATATCTTTGCGAACATGTCGAATATGAAAAACTGATCAGCTTCATAAAAAACGATACTAGTACTATGGCGCACTGACTAAATTTCGGTCAGTACTACAATTCGGTCAGTAATCAATCAAAGATTCGATACGATTTCAAGAACAGTTGTTCGTTTGAAGTAAATTCAGAAATACCGAAAATCTCATGTTAATCCAAAATCCAAAACCTATTGAAACCTAGATAGTTTCTATTTAATTATTCCTCTATGGAGTGGCTTTTTGAACTATTTAAAAAAAAAAATCATTATAATAAAATAGTTCATAATATTCTGTAAAGGCTCCAAAAATACTGTTAGTAGGTTAAAATGTGGCACAAAATCCGTTCAACACGATCATACAAGGAAAAAAAAAAAAGCTGGAACCTGCTAAATTTTTAATTATCATCCTTCCCAATTACAACTCTTCCCGCAATAACTGCTAAAAATTCACAAGGAATCCCACATCGGGTCATGTTGGTGCGAGAGTCAGAAAACGGTATATGGCACAGAAAATCATTTTCTCTTGAAAAGAAGAGAGAGGAAAATTTTGTTTCGAATGACTCACTTGAAGGAAAAATCGGTTCAGTCGTTTCACCAAACACGATTATTGAAAATTGGCAATTTTTATAGTTTCGTCGGTAATATGACTTACGCTCATATTCCAATGCCTGTATTTCGAAAACATCTGATACAAATAAAAAATTTTAACAATAAAAATTGTAAAGTATGTTATTCTGCTTAAAAAAAAAAAACTCCTTGATTTTAAACAATTTACTCCTCTGTATAGATAAAAATAAAAACCTACGTTTTACGAAGTATTCGTAACACTTACTTCCCGCTGACTTTTTACAATAACTACAAATCATCTTACTTCTTGTATACACCAATTTCGCACACTTAAATAGTAAATTATAGGTGACATTAGTCATAGGCTGATCCAGGGGAAGGGCTGTGGGGACTGCAGCTCCCTCCTTTTAAGGCCCGGTGCACACGGACGACACTTTTCTGCGATCCTATGGACTTGTGGTCAGGTGTACCTGGAGTATAATGGACCGACCGGATTATACCATTATACTCCATGTACCTCTGACCACAAGCCTATAGGCTTAAAGTCCGGATCGCAGAAAAGTATCGTCCGTGTGCACCAGGCCTAAAACGGCTAAAACCGCTCCTGCTTAAAGGATTGATTAAAATGTAAAATATATACTAATGGAAGAAGATCCATTATATGTGTAGGGGGGGGGGTCCAGTTTTGTAATGCCTCTACTCAATTCTTGTACATCCATAAAAATTACATCTTTCAAATAAAATCAGTTGAGGAAGCTGATACTGGTAACATTGCCTCATCCCTTTTTGAACGTCGTTATAGAAATAATGAAATGGGTTTGGAACATTAAAGAAAAAAAAAACTTGTCCTTGACAAAATTCTTGCATAAATTATTTAAAAAATTGCTATGATTAATGCGCCACGCCTGACCCAAAAACCCGATCCTCCATCCTTGTTAAGCTACGAGGAACAGGTTTGGAGGCTGTAACCCAGTTCTTCTGCGATCTTTGGTCAACGGAACCTTCTCCGCGATTTCCGCATTTCCTGGCAACATATCCTTGTACTCTGGAACTTAGATTGCTATCTTGCTTGGATGAGTAATATACCTTTCAAATGTCTGGTTGAAGCTATCTTAATGTATGCGCGATGATGTCGAATGGGTCAGCACCTGGCGAGAGGGCAAGGGCGAAAGTGACAAGAAGATGATAGTGATCAAGAACTGGAAGCAATTCTAATCTAGCTATTGATATACCAGTGTATAGTTCTTAAAATATGCTAATCGACATTAAAACTCCATATTTATGAATGAAGTTTAAACTCTTAATGTTTCATTTTACCAAACTCACACGTATAACAATAAAGAAGTCCTTACAGTAGTTATCTATATAAATAAAGATGAAATTCTGTTTGCTTGTTCTTTATAAAAATCTATACCGTTTGTCCTAAATTCTCCAAATTTCGCTCAGTGGTTCTTTGATACCAGGTGCGAACACATGTTCATATTAAAATTGCCTAACTTCAGCCGATCTTCAGCTTCTTTATTGTTATAAAAATCGTAATATCTCTCTTTACAATGGTTTTTTACGAAATCGACCGTTTCATTAGAAAAATAACATTCACCGGGTGAAACCGGGATGTACAGCTATAAACTATGTAAATAAAGATGAAATTCCGTTTGTTCTTTATAGAAACCCATACCGTATGTCCTAAATTCTCCAAATTTCACTCAGTGGTTCTTTCATACCAGGTTCGAACACCTGTCCATATTAAAATTGAATAACTTCAGCCGATCTTCAGCTGAAATTCTTTATTGTTATAAAAATCGTTATGATCTTGCTTTCCATTGGTTTTTTTTTACGAAATCGACCGTTTGAGTCGAAAAAAGTCTCATTTTATAGATATTATAGATTTAAAAAATCAAATTCCCCGGGTGAAACCGATATATACAGCTAGTAGAGGAATAAATACTATTTTCATTAAACGCAAATACAAAATTCCAGTCTTGTTTGTGAGATTTGCAGTCTGCAAATTATCAATTAGTTAATGAGAGGAATTCTGACTGGATAAATCGCTAACTTAACTATGTTAACATACCTGAAAAGTCGTCGAGGTGGAATTTAGGGGTTTATTTTAGCTGTTAGTATCTGTACTAAGGGGTTCTTGTTAAAAGTTAGTCTTTGGTGGAAGTTTTCGTACTATTGTGTGGCTGTATCGCTGACTGCTGGGATATTCAGGTCCTTGTGCAGTAAGTCATTTGTCACCTATTATGGTGCTTCTACTATTTTCCTCAATACTTTACAAGGACTGAAATGACTGACTTCTTTGGATGTTTGTGGGCTTTGCGGAACCCCATAGTTCTATCCATAATGTCCATAATGGTCGTATACCAGATCTTTATATAGATATATATACTAGTCATATAAATATATTACGACATAAAAAATAAATTTATAAATTTCACTATTATACCTGGAGCAATGTGCTATTAATTATCCTATTAAAAATACGCTTCAATGAAATTAAAATTGTATGAACTCAAAATTGGTGAAGTTGGATTCAAGACGGCCTTGCAATAAAGAAGCCAAGACCATGTTCTCTTACTCAGAGCCTTTGATAAACCTTTTCCAGAAATTTGAAACAAAAAATTAAAAGAATCGGATACCATTATTTTATACTGACACGCCCAAGTCTAAAGTAAAATTATTCGACTTTACATAAGTCTCAAAGATTTATAGAACGATGAACCCGTGAATTATTTCGATGGGGTCTAACATGCTTCTTGCCTCATTCAATGCAAAAACAGATCTGTGACTCTTAATAGGAATATGTTTTAGATAGTGTGAGTACTTTATAAGATTACCCGAAAAAATAAGCTTACAGAAACATGGCATATTCCCAAGGTGTATGATTTTCATATAAAAGAGTACTTCTGATATGTAAAACTTTTTAGAAAGATTTGAAACTTCTCGGGATTTCTGTTTTCGTGTTTATAGTTCTGAGTCATCTTAGCATGTTACAGTAATGCATGAAAACATTTGGTATCCTTGAATTTTAACTGAATATATATTTATTTTATTTTGCTGAAAATTTCTACTTAAAATTTCCATCAAAATATTTAAACATTTTTTTCTTTAATTCTTGTCTTTTACGACTGATTTAGATTATAACAAAGAATCAATGGGACAATAAACGACTAGAGAATTTATCTTCAGGTATCTGAATCTGAAAAGACAAATTAATTTTTTGTCAAAATAAACATGAGGCTTATAATTCTTGTTTGATATTGAAAGATATTGTTTAACCTTGTTCGAGAATCGCTTTGGTTTTTTTTTGTTTTTAGGTTTTTCTTTTGAGTATATATAAAATACTAGCTAGGGACGGGCGTAATAATCGCGATATTTATCGCCCTAAAACCCCTATCCTATCCTACTAGCTAGGGTGCCCGGCTTCGCTCCGGTAGTGGTGTGGTAGTATAACAGAAAAAATTAGCACCTTCTTGAAACTTCGGTTTTAACTTGGTAATATTAAGATTCGAGATCCACAGAGTCCACCCACTATATATATATTCAGTCCACCCCCTATATACTTTATGGATTGAAAATGGTAAAAGAATAATTAATTTTAAGGCACAATTTCTTTACCATATTCCTTTTTATCCTGAACTATCAGGAGTGATAAAATCTTATCGAAAAAATGATGAAATTGGAGTTAGCCATTTTGTCAACTGAAAGGTTCATCATACATAGTAATAAAATCAATTTCTTTTTCTTAACTACAATAAGAACACTTCAAACTTTTTGTTTTTATTTATATTCAGTCAAGTTACCTCTTTTTTTTTATATCTGTTTTTATTTGCTCTCTGTACAACTAAGAAGGTTTTTCTGCTACACGACGACATAGCTTTCTTGGTTGTAAATGAAGTCGTTTTTAAGGCCTTTTCGGCACGCAAATTGTACACTTTGTAATATATATATTGATTTTAGTAGCAATCGGAAGTACAGTATTTTGAACTTGACATAGAACAATATTTTTTTAATGTCAAATAATTGGACAATTTTGATCGATTGTTACTTTTAATAGATAAGATAGTATGTTATTGGTACCTGTCAACTACAGCTGGTTCAAATGATAACACATCGCCCTGTGATAGTTAAAATGATTACTATAAAGTAAGAAGCTGCACTTTCATTAATAAATATAAAATGAAGAACCTCTATTTTTAATATTTGATTTAGTGAGAAACATCCTTTGTAAAAGTATAAACAGGGTGTTTTTTTTTTAATGTAACTATTTGTCTCATTTTAATAGTTTCATGGCATTGATCTGTATAGAAAATGTTGTATATCGAATTTCAGCTACTTTTACAACAAAATAAAAAATAAAAATATGAGTGTGTATTTATATTATAAACAACTAGCATTCCCCGTCGCGCCTTTAAAATCAATTCTGTGATAATTATCTTAGTTTTGATTTTATATAATGTTAAGGAGATTTAGTAGAATCGAAGCTTCCAGTAGGTAGAATGTTGGAGGGGGAAGCTGCCGGTTCGGTAGAAGAGAGGTGAGGGGGGGGGGGGTCACTAAAACGGCCGAAACAAAAAATTGCTTACTCGTCGTGCATACTTCATTTTTCGGCTTTAAAACATGGTTTTCGATGCCCCATAAGGGCTTTCGAGTTGAACTCGTCGTATCAAGATCTTTAAAATGATTATATCTTTTTTTCTCGAAGTGCAAAAATAGGTGTCCGTTAGAGTTAAACGACAATTTCGCCATTTAAACCCTGAGGGGTTCATTTTTGAAATTCCTTTCTTAGTTGTTACCTACATCGCGTTTAAAATCTAAATTCCGAACTTCAAGTTTCTATAATAAGTAGTTTTTGCTCTGCGTTGATTCTGTCAGTCAGGACAAAGCCTCATATATATAGAGATTGGGCCGTGGGAATAATTCGCATACCATATTAATCAATGACTGTATAGCCTTAATTTGAGACAATATGATATAAAGAAGAGATAATATTAAAGGTTGTACAACGAGTGGCGAATTCAGGGGAGTCCCCCCCCTCAAATATATTCTATTTCAATTTCTTTGTTTTTTTTAAAACGAATAATGCATTAGGCACTTACTATGCTCTAAAAATAACACATTTGGTTGTTTAGATCACAATCCTTCATAATACAAGGTAATAATCTCATAAAAAACAATGGTGCGGTGAGCCACGTGATCATGAGACAGGGGGGTAACGACACCCCCCCAACCCCCTAATTTCGTGCTAAATCCGACCCTGACAGGTGTTAATCATTTCATTCCATTTCGTGTCTCATATAATATTCACGCATAATTTTCGCCCAAGTAACTAGCCATTTTATCTTAAAAACAAATGAATTAATATGATATGGAATATTAATATTTTAGAAAAACATCTGTCATATTGATAGAGCCATGTAATTAACGTTTTAAAAATCTATTCGTTGTTAACTAATAAAAATTATGTCGAATATAGAGTTGTCTGAAATCTTTTTCCAAGAAATGGAAATTCCAGAATTAAGTTCAACTATATTCAGGTCAGTAAGGCTTATATGTTGAAATATTTTCTGATACTAATATTTTCACAACTTATCTTTGGTTACATTCCCTTCTACTATATTTTAATTTAACATGTTAACCAAAAACTAGTTTTGTATACCGTTTCCTATTATTTGTTAACATTTAATTTTGAAGAAAACATAACCTTTGATACTGACAAACAGCCTTATCCAATCTTTGCTTTGTTCCATATTATCCAATTCATCGCACTAAATTTTCCTATCCTTATTAGACCTTTAATTCTTTGATAACATACTTCCTTCTTCTCAGTTCTGTATTTCTTCTCTTTAATCACGAGATCTCTTACAATTTTTGTGTCGCAAATCAAAATTTTTTAAAAATTGTTTTAATCATTATCCATGATTTCGAGTGTCCATCATTTCTATACAAATGAAAATTAACTTTATATTACTCTCACTTGAAATCATGTGTGTTCGGTGTATGATTTGCGTACAGAAAGTGATTATTTTATAGTGTTGCTATGAAAACAGCAGCAGTTAAAAAAAAAGGTTAACTTTGCCAGACGTGGACGATTAAGTTTTAATTGAATTCAACGTCTTTTAAGGTTAGTTCCAACTGACAGTCATGGACTAACCGATATGGTCTCCAATCTTTTGATTCCAAGTTTTATTGGTCGGTTTTCCAGTTCAATTGGTTCTTGTTGGAACGACAATGCTTAGTGCGCATACAAAAAATCCTTGAATGTGGTTGAACTGCTTGTTAGAAAAAACATTTAGTTTTATATAGTTATGGAAACTTACTTACGACATGTTTGTTTTTTACAAGTGATAAGAGAAAGTGTTTATGCAGAATTTGCGATTAGGTTTAAAACACTCACTTTAATTTCTTTACATATAAGCAGTATATTGAAAATTAATGCTCATGACACTTACATGATGTGTCTTGTCTGAGCCCAGACTTAAGTGCAGTAAAAAGCGTCAAAATATGCCATATAATACGTAATAAAAACTGTAATGTATGTGTAGCAAAATATGCAGCCTAAATTATAAAAATATGCCAATAAACTATTCGAATATACAAAGATACTAATGTGTTTAAAATATCTCATAAAGTGGGGGACACAATTAGGAAATTAAACCAAAATGATTTTAAATTTTGTTCAATTTCAACATTTCAATTTCAATTCAACAAAAATAATTTCCAATAATAACACCAAACGCTTTTAAAAGTAACATATGATAATTATTCAAACTTACTAGTTAACAAGATAATTATTTGATAACTAGTAAACAACAAATAGATTTTTAAAAGTTAAATCACATGGTTCTATCAATATGATGGTGTTTTTAAAAATACTCGTATTTCATATCATATTAATTCATTTGTTTTTACGATAAAATGGCTATTACAAGAATAACAGCAATAAAGATTAAACTAAATTAAAAATCAATTAAAAATATAGAAAACAAGTGAATAAATCAATAAAATTGTCTGAATTAAAATTAATTATTAAATGCATTTAAAAATTTATTTCTCTGGATCCTAACCTTCTATCATTTAAAATATTTTTATAATTAGAAAATGATCTTTTGACATCAACTGATGTTATTGGAGCAAATTTATAAGTGCCTAAAATTATTGGGTCGTTGTCAATGTCGACTGAATTCCCCGTTTAAAATTTTATTTATATTTTCTAGGATATTAAGCCCTGTATTTTTCATAAAAAGGTCTTCCATTTTTCTTTTTATTTTATTTTTCCATTTATTTCTATTTTTCCATTTTTATTTTATTTCCATTTTTCTCTATCAAAGACAAAGAGAGGAACATGGGCTGCCGCAACAAATGTGTGAGCTTCTGGGAAACGATCCTTTTACCATATCAAATTTACTTCAATTTTTAAGGGCCACAAAACTGATTGATCTTATTTTAAAATACAATATTAACATCTTCTTAAAAAAGTGACGATAATATTATCTGAAAAATAAAATAAAGTAAAATAATTTACTATAAATTAATAATAATCTCTTAATAATAACTCCACCTCAATCGTTCTAGTATTATCCTATCCACCTTCCAGTATTAATCTAAATTGTATCTATCTATCCAGTATTAATTTAAATTGTCAAAAAACTAATATTAATCTAAATTGCTAACCAGTATTAATCTAAATTGTCAAAAAACTACCTTAACAGTTGGACGATAATGACCTTAATTGTCGACGTGTCCTTAAACAAAAAAAAAAAATTATTTGAAGAAGAAGAAGAACTTATGAACGGCGAATAACCCCGATCGAAATTGGGAATATTAGCTCCCATATTGATGGTGGTGGGATGGCCGAGTATACGCGTTGCCCATGGCAACCTACGGTCGGGAACCTGAAGATAGCAAGTTCAAAACCCGGAGCCAGGGAAAATTTAAAAATACTCGGCATTATTTCCCACCCTCTCCCCTGGCCCGGGAAACCCCGTATAGCCTAAAAGAAGAGCGATGGGGAAGAGAGGAAAAAAAAAAAAGCTTCCACATTGGATTTTACTTTTATATTTCTAAATGTCACTAAATTATGTCAATAAAGAATACGTACAAATATGTCAATTAAGTATACCTACAAGTATGTCAATTTAGCGTACGTACTTTATTTGATCATCAAAATATGCAGTTATCATCAAATATGCAGCTTGGCCAATCAGATCTGTGTACTCTAACTCATAATCATACTGATCTGCTATTTTGAAGAAGCACGCAAACAAAATATGCAATTGCATAACAATCCGGGCCTTGTTTATCAGTCACTCGGTACAATATCTGTACTCTGTGGAGTACGCCTTGACTATCAGCCCAGTTTTCCAACAAGATTGGGTATCATGACAGTAAATCCAAAACTGAGATTTGGAACTCATTCCGAAAACACCCACTTTCCGTATTAATGATGAAAGTAACTATCCCATACTTTAATATGAGTAATGAGTAATGCTTTTATTTGTTTTTAGGGTTGAACCCTATACAAATAGAGTTAGCCTTAGAAAATAACATTTTAAGTTATACATCTTATAAATAGAAAACGTAACATTTACAGCATTATTAAGCATATTAATAATATTAAAAGGTCCATTAGTATGCGGTATTTTCACTTATATTATCTATACTTACTACTAGACTAATAGACTATAAACACATAATATTTATACACTATAAACAAAATTTATAAATAAGTATATAAATAAATAGATTTAATAACTATACAAATAGAACTATACAATGAGATAAGAATATATATATAAATAAATAAATACATGCATTCACTCAAACATAACTTATTCGAATTCGAATAATTAGCAAATTATTCATTAATAACAAAAGCCCTCAGAAGAAGGCAGTTAGATAAATAATAATATATTTTAGCCAACGATTCTTTGTTCGTTATCTTAAGTAATTTTGATAAATTGTGAAATATATATATTTTCAGCGTGGGGAATATAATGTTTTCTAAGGGAAGAATAAATCGGGCAAGAAACAAATATATGATAGAGGGTCTCTTTAGCTTGGAGATTACAAATTGTATAGTTGAGTTGAGGTTTAATAATATGTGCAGTGGTTTTATAAGTAATTTTTATAACATGTCTACCAGACAATCTAAGTTGGGCTAACATACGGACCATGGGAAAGTGACTTTCTATTGACAAATATGGATGGTTGTGGATTTGTGGATCCCATAAATTTACATAAAATGGGCTGTATGCCGAACTGGTTAATTTAGCCTTATCCTCCTCCATTAAATATGATTTGAAACTATTTAAAATCCCGGGTATTTTTTCTTTTAGCACTTTTGGGTCATTAATTAACGCTGTATCACCGTATCCGATATTTTGTAAAATTTTATGAATTTGTGTGATCCAATTATATTTAATATTTTTTCCGGGTTGAAGTGCATATTGCTGTTTTAGTTTTATGAATCACTGCTTTGGATATCTTTCATTATCCATTTCTAACAACTTTAACATTAGTTTTAACCCATAGATTAATATTAGTTAGCTTTATTAATCTTTTATATCCATCAATAATAACGATATATTTATCAATGATGTCGTTAGGACTTCACCACCCAACCATCTCCACAAGGCCTCTGGCAGCTAATGGGACCTCACGCTAACGCACACCCACAAACACACACTTGACCCCTGTCGATATAAATGGCCGTAGAGTGGTCATTAGTGAGGATAATTCATTTAATAGACCATCTCATGGACGAGGTGCGCCCTTCGAAACCTTCCATTCCATTGGCTAAACCTCATTTTAATATAAGAAATATAATGTCATTACGTCCAACCATTAAGTATGTGCATTTATAATAATTGCTCACCATGTTGTTCGCAAAATGGCGCTTCGATTTAATGCATTACAGGAACGGCTGTAAGTGTTTCTCGTTCGCACTCGATGGATATAGAAAGTTTTGAGGCGTTTTATTATTTTAATTGCAGTGTAAAGATCACTTTTAAAAAAAATCATGTGCAAATGTCCTCAATTACTAATTCGGTTATTAATTTAAAGGCTGGAGTTTCGAAACAAATTATGGCCTTACAATAATCTATAATTATTACAAAAATATTGAGAATACTTTATACAACACATAAAAATAAAACCAAATGTTCGTGTGTGTTGTGGAAGTATGTGTGTTTTTTGGAAGGATCAGATGTTATTATTTGGACGTTCCAGCCCAATTAATATGGCTCAGCAAGTAAATTTTTTTAAAATATTAATTTGCCTCAAATACTGATAGTTCTTTATATTTGAATTAAAGTAGTAATCTTTGAATTAATTGTTGTTCATCGGAGCTATTTTTTTGCATTGGTACTGCAAAGCGGTTATAACAGCGCCGCTTATAAGTTTTCATAACCTTACATAACGTCCCTTAGCGCCTCTAATTACCTATTCATTTAAAAAGCAACTTTATTAGCTTTATTTGTTCTTATATCGAACCGCTCGCTAGGATCGCTCAAAACGAATAAAGTAACGCCCAAGGGGTCATTTTCAGTTGGGATCGGGCCCACACAGTGCTTGCTGTATACCCTCCATTATAAATGATGGCGCTGGAATGATAGAACAATACCATTTTATCATTTATTTTTACAAGTAATCAAAGTTTATGCAATTCGTAGATGCGAGCAATCTATTTCCCGACAACAGTAAGTTTATACTTTTTCAAAATATAAAAAATCTGGTGCGTGCAGGCAACACACAACTTTCACTTACCAACTTACTTAGATTAGAAATTAATGCGTTTTGTTAATTGCCACATCTCAAATGAACAGAACGGCTTTAATTTAATTTCTCCATATAAACAAAAACAAGTGTACTTTACAGGAAAACAAAAAAGACCCCTTCCCCACTTAAGCCCCCTCAGAACATTTTAATAACGTTAAAGCTTACCTGATATTAAAGAACACCTTATTTTCATTAAACATGGCGAATTTGATCAAAATCATTAAAACCGTTTTTGAGATAGTCGAAAGAAAGATATAAATTGGAAAACAAGTTATGAAATAAAGTGCCCCCTCCGGTTGATCAATTTTGATGAAATTTTTACAGTCATATCTCGGGCATATAAATAGATGAAATGCGAAATAGGATTTGTCAACAAATCTTAGTGCCAAAAAAAAACAAAAAAAAAAAAAAAAATAGATGAAATACTCAGTTTAATCAAAATCGTTAAGGCCGTTTTTGAGAAAATCGAAAAAAACTTAAAAAGTTATTAAATAAAGTACCCCCTCCCTTTGAGCAATTTTGATGAAATTTTTGCTGTCACATCGCGGGCATATACATGCACTAAATACCCAATTTCAGGTTCGCACGGTTTATAGTTTTTGAGCTAGTCTGTTCTCACACACACTCACAGACCATTTCGCGGGACTTGGTCATTTGGACTTAGGGGACCCCGAAACGTGTATTTCCGTGGAAAACCGGAAGTCGAAATTTTTCACGATCGCAATACTTCCATTTACTATATATTTCATATATCGGTAAGTGAAAGTAAAAAGGAAAATCGTTAAAGAGAAACATGTGTTCACTTGTGACTGTTACAGATTGTAGTATCAAACTAAAGAGGATGTATTCAAAATTGAAGCAATTTGAATTTAGAATGTGCTCGTTTTACAGTAATCGTAATCAATGAATTAGAATCACTTTAAAAATTGTAATTAAATTTATTCTATGGATTAAAGTATAAGATAATTGTATGTATTTAAGTAAAACCTTTATAATAATAAAGTTGTTGTTCGGATATAGTATTATACTCTCGGAGGAGAATCCTTTTTTTTCTTCATGTGAATAATTTTTTCATCTATCACATTGACACATGTGAGGTATCTAATTAGTTTGAGGGATTGTCACGCATCAATGATGGGGTTACAGGAATGCACTAACGGAATGAAAGTAGCAATAAAATAATTTAAAAAATATGAAGATCATTATCATAGGCATATGAACCTTCAGTGCAGCTATTAAACAAAGTGATGAAGGGGCGTTGAAAATATACGAAGCATCTGGAAAGACTCGGATTTGTCTGCTCAAAGTAAAAGGTGCTTTGTTAGAGAAACCTGTACTGATTGCCTTTAAGGGGCAAAAGAAAAATGGATGAATGCAACCAAATGGTGATTAAGTTGTGGAGAAATTGTTGAACGGGCACACCATAAGAATTTTTTTTGTTATCTTGTATCGAGATCATCTATTCATATTTTCAGTGCGGACCTACAACCCTAAAACACATATAATTTCAGTAAATACACCCTGAAACACTGAATAATGATACTGAAAATAGTACTTAAAGAAATGATAATATTGTTGAACGATGAATGTATCATTATACAGGATACATTTATATATGAATCAATAATCATGGGTGTGATCCAAATTAATATTTAAAAAAAAATCGAACACATACCTTCTACAAATTACATCTTCTGGTAGCAGAGGTAGGAAAATGCGATTATAATGAATACTGACCTACCCGGCAATTATACTAAATTGTTGTTACCTTTTTCATAAGTCATAACTCGTTTAAATAATTATAGTGGAAGGTTGGAATTTTTACGCATTAGTATATTTTCGAAATGTTCCGTTTTACATTCATTAGATAACCATTCATTTTAGTGTTTAATGGCGGGAATATGAGATCATTAAAAGGCACGCACAAGGTGAACATTACTTCTTGGGAACGAATGTAATGCTTCTGAGTTTTCAGATGTCTATGAGATAATAACACCAAAGCGAAGACAGGTCTGCTCTTCGCCGTGCGCTAATAGAACTAACAAGCTCTAGTCTTACTCAAGTAGCTAGGACGTGAGAGAGGCATTGGACTCATTAAGTTAATATTTTTTATTTATTTATTATTATTGTTTTTATTTTTTATTTTTGTCCGCATAAACGCCCATCCACACGTCCCGATCTGTCGGGTACCAAGGTTGGACCCCAAAGTTTGTTTTTGTGTAAGTAGGTAGTGTCTGTAAGACTCATATGTGGGCGCGGAAAGAAGAAGTTTATAAATCAATATTTTTAACGGAGTCACGTGTGGTGTAGTATCTAGCATAGCAGCGTACAAGGTTGCGGTTTCTCATCCCGCTGTGGCCCTACGATTTTTGAAATAGAGTAAAAAATCCTTAGTTATGCCGTCTTTCGGATAGAACGTAAAATGGGCCTGTGTGATGTCAGGTACTCGTTAAAAATCCCTATCCTGATTATAGCTGGTTAGGCAAAATGTATCATCGTCGGATTAGCATCAGTGGCATAAAGTGACGTTAATTAAACAAAAAGCATTTTTAGCTTTAAATTGCTACCTGAAACTCCCATCTGTGACGTGGATGTAGTGCATGACATATGCAGAACTGACCGGAACTATTGTGTTGCATTTCGCCTTACGTGGCATGATCTAGGACGACTCTATTTTAATGTAGCATCGGAGAGAAAGTTTCCGTGAGAGGTCAGTTCGACCTTCTGACCGAGACCTCGCACACTATATCTTGCTGGTGTCTGGTTATGGAATTATCGTTGAGGCAAGATCAGTTTTTCGTCAAGAAGCTTGTTTACGAGAGGAGGACTGTTTATGATAACAAGTATTTTCATAACAAGGAGGATATTTTAAAATTTTAATTCCCAAAATTCAGATCAAAGATTACTACAAGTTTATGACAGATCTCTATGTTTGTAGCAATTTAGTCAAAAACAGATTTGTTACAATGATTTGTAACAATGATTATTTTTATACGCTTTTTTCTACTATTTATTTAATAACTAATACACACTAAAATTACAAACACTAGTTAATTAAGCATGATTTAAACTAATCAGGAAACGGTACTAGCAATTGTTGAATATTCTTACACTTATGTAGGTTTAAAATAACTTTATTCACGTAAAATTACTTTAAAAAGTCAATAAACAATTACAACACAAATTAGTAACAACATTAAAAAATTTTAACAACCAGTGACTCAAAAGTAACCTCATACTTCGATGACTAAGCCCCTAGTCGATCGCTCCTTACAATTAGTCCGGAATGGGACATCACAGAAAGGCCTAGATCATTTGAAATCGGATTACGGTCACGTAGCGTACATGAATGTAACGGTTCCAACTAAGGTCTAGAACTCTTTCCTGTGAAACAGAATTAATCGTATGATTTTGTTTCACGTTGCAATTTTTAAATTTACTAGATCAGTCTATTGAATAAATGGTAAATTCTTTAATACAGTGAATACAACGTTTAAATATAATTTCGCAGTTTTCTTAATTTAGACCTGGTATGGGCAGGACCTGAAATTGGGTTATGGTATATTTATATACCACGCCCGCGATGTAACAGCAAAAATTTCATCAAAATTGGTCACACAGAGGGGGAACTTTATCTAAATAATTTTGTCTAATTTTTACGTCATTTTCGATTTTCTCAAAAACGGCTCTAACGATTTTGATTAAACTTGTATTTGATGTATGTATATGCCCGCGATGTGACAGTAAAAATTTCATAAAAATTGATCAACCGGAGGGGGCACTTTTTTCCCCATTTTTTTAGTTTTTTTTCGATTTTCTCAAAAACAGCTTTAACGATTTTGATCAAATTCGTTACGTTTAATGAAAATCAAGTCTTCTTTGATATCAGATAAGCTTTATCATTTTACGCTGTGTGAAGGGGGCTTAAATGGGGAAAGGGCCTTTTTTGTTTTCCTACAAAGTACCATTGTATTTGTTTATATGGAGAAATTAACTGTCTCTGGTTGCGCCTAAAAATAAGAACTGGCTAAATATGAAATATGAAAAAAATCAGTAAACATATACAGAAGAAAAAAATTCCGTCAACTCATAAGACACGTTGAGCCCGAACATGCGGAGTATTATGCTTGTATTGCCGAATTATCGCAAGTAAGAACTTTTATTTAATAAAAAAAAAATAAAAAAAAAAAAAGAGTGAACTTCAGAGAGCAAATAAAAACAAAAATTAGAAAAGAATATGGAAAAAATTCTAATCTAAGTAAGTTGGTATGTGAAAGTTGTGTGTTGCGTGTCGCAACCAGATTTTTTTTAATTTGGTTTTTCAAAATGTCTAGAGCTGGATCAAATCTTACTGCGGGCCGGTTATTGCTCACATATGATTTAGACTGTTTCCCAGGCATTATGAGATAGATTATCTATCTCTATAAAGACTTCTTTATTTTTTTTAAACATGCAAATTAAGGAATTCACAGCCTAATTACATAGTAATACAAAAAAATTAAAAAATTGACAGGTATGCTACGCTAATAACAGGCATAATAAATACCGCTTATAAAATATCATAAAACTTGTTTAGCTTTGCAATTATCTTTGCCTTAATGTATAAGTTGAGTTATCCTACAAACGTCATTGAATTCATTATAGGCCCAGTTTGTAGGGTTTTTTCCTCATTTTTTTTTTTTTTTTTAAACTGTATAAGCAAATTGATGGTTAGCGTTCCTTGGAGCCATTATATGCAAACTTTAATGCCATGCAATGGAATCGTTCCGAAGTGAACTTAACAAGTGCAATTATGTTAGATTCGTCGAAGTTTTGGTTTTCTTAAAATTTCTTAACGATAATCGTTTTTAACACTGATAGCCAGAAATCCAACATCAATTCGTGTTTGTTTTGATATGGTTATATTGACGAAGTCGGAAGGGAGTAACTTGTGACGTAGGACTTCATTCATTCGTCTTCAACTAACTTAAATTTTCCACCTACTTAAAGTTTACACCTTTAAGGTACCCTTAGTAAAAAAAAAAAATTCTTACTTATCTTAAAATAGGTTGTGTTAGTGTTCTTATAGTGTTACAGTAGTGTTATATATGTCAAAGGAACCTCCTTCCTTCAGTCTTTAGGATTAAACCTTTGGAGATCGTGAAATGTACATAAACTATAAACTCCGTTGTAGAAAGTATCTTCTATGGTGTACAAATTTCCAAGGAACTACATTAAAACCCCCTTTATCTGGGTAATGGGTAATCGGAGGGAGGTCCATGGATAATCGAATTACAACATTTTATTGACTTAATGTGATAGAAAGGAAGGTTGATTAAAAAAACAATGTTTGGTCCGACGACGATACGAAGTTGGAAATGTCTTTTTTCTTCTTCAAAATATTACGAAGTTCGCTCACCGATTCCTAAGTCAGCGGACAATGTTTTCGCACGTTCACCTTTTTCTACGCGGTTTATAATGATTAATTTCTGTTCAAGCGTTAAAACAATAGGTTTTATTTTTCAAGACATTTTGTTAGTTCATATTTATAAGAAGACTAAATCACAACTGATAATATTTTGTTTTTTAATCAAACAGGCCAGAGTAGGAGTTTCCTAAAATAAGAATTGGAGTAATAGTTACCGGAAACATCTCATCATACGATACCAGCTCGCCGTGTTTTTCCATTTATTATATTATTTCGTAATTTCTAAGAACAATGGATTATTAACTATGGTGTAATCGTTGAAATATTTACGTGTTCATTTTTTTAAATAAATATTATACATACAAAATAAATAGCATAAAAATTAAAAACAGCTTTTAAAAACAAAAATTGGCTCCTTGGAACCCCGGTTATTAGAGGCCCGGATAATGAGGGTTCTACTGTAACAGTAAAATCCCTAATTGCTTCATATGCTTTACAAATTGCCAAGGAATAACCGTTCAATTAACAAACTCCTAAATAGATATCATTTAGCGTTTGAGACTTCCATTTCTATTGACTTGTAATCTTCAACAAAGAGGAAGTCTATAAACCACCGTAGATGAATAAAGTTCAAAAAAGCTGAAAAGCGGTCTCAATATTCCTTTTATTAATTTAAGTTAAGTCATTAATTTAATACTTGTCGACGTTTCGCTTTTTTTAGCATTTTAATTGTTCAACCATTTCTATTAGAAAAATGACCTTTTTTTCAATAACTATTCGATAATAGTTTAATAATTTTAATCGTTCTGTTGATTAGTTATTTTTGGGCAAGATGGATGTTATCTATGGTTTTTTATTATTATTTATGCTTATTTTTATTTTATTTTGAAATGAATCTGCATACCAATGATAAAACTGTAATCTTTTTATCTTGTTTTTCTTTTTTATAATTTTGATAATAATCCCACATATATTATTTCACAAAGCGTAAAAATCGGTTTTTCATCAATTATAAGGTCCTACCGTGCTCAGATGCCACGAATGTGGTATCGTTGGATTCAGAATTTCACGGAGCTTTTGCGAATTGCATTCTCAGTGTCCATTTTTTGGTCCAAAATAAAATATCGACCTAAACGTACTGACTCAACGGATCGAAACGAATAAAATTGGGTTTTATAGATTGCGATACGAGCATTAAGACCCAGTTTAGTTCTTCGGAACTAAACTGGGGTTTGCGTTTTAAAGCCCTAAAACCTATCATTTCTGAGATAACGCCTGGGTTAGGCTCCTCCGCCGCACGTGGTCAACTTCTTATTGTATTACCTTACAGCAAATGCTAGGACCTGTCATGTTTAGGTTCTAAAAATTATGTTTCGTCTGATTTAGACTTAATTGTAGCGTTGAAAAATTGCACTCTCACATTTAGCAATTACAGTATACTCCCACTTTACCGGTTCCCCTTTAACCGACTCTTCGGATAAACCGATGGACGCTGTAAAAGATAAAAATTCTTTTTAAAATCATTTATAATTTTGTCATATTCTCAATAAAAAATTTTGTTAAAATTTGTATTATGTTGCGGTTCGATAGATCTTAAATAAATTAAAATGTAGGCAAAAAGTCTTTTGTTTTATACTTTCACTTACCTACATGTGAAATATATAGTAAGGGGAAGTATTGCGATCGTGAAAAATTTCCACTTCCGGATTTCAACGGAAATACACGTTTTGGGGTCCCCCGAGTCCAAATAACCAAGTCCCGCGAAATGGACTGTGTGTGTGTGTGTGTGTGTGTGTGTGTGTGTGTGTGTGTGTGTGTGCGTGCGCGTCCGCGTGCGTGTGCGTGTGTGTGTGAACAGACTAGCTCAAAAACTATAAACCGTGCGAACCTGAAATTAGGTATTTATTATATGTATATGCCCGCGATGTGACAGCAAAAATTTCAATCAATATTGCCCAGAGGGAGGGGGTACTTTATTTAATAACTTTTTACATTTTTTTCGATTTTCACAAAAACGGCTCCAACAATTTTAATTAAACTGAGTATTTGATGTATTGATGGTAATATGTATAATAAAAATGGTTTGGGTCTTTTTTATTTAAAGCACGCCAACCTAATTTACAGGTACAAATATGAACATATGGCAACTACTACGTTACTATTTGCGATATCGTTACTTGGTTACGAAATACTCGGTTCTTTACAATTACAACATATGACTAAAATATTTAGTTACGATTGTAAACATGGCTTTGTTTAGGTTACACGACCAATTCGAAGATTTAGATAAAACTGTAGATTTTCTACAGGAAAAAGGTCTTCTTCATAAAGATAGGATATGCCGCAATGGACATATTTTGAAAAGCCAACGTTTCGATCAGACGATTTTTACGTATTCGTTCCATTTACTTTACGCAGTTCCATCTACTAATTACGACGTTCCATCTACTAATTACAACTACAAAAGTCACCCCCGGATTACATATATTTTTACTTTCACTTACCTATATATGAAATATATAGTAAGTGGAAGTATTGTGATCGTGAAAATTTTCGACTTCCGGTTTCCAACGGAAATGCACGTTTTGGGGTCCCCTGAGTCCAAATAACCAAGTCCCGCGAAATGGTGTGTGTGTGTGTGTGTGTGTGTGTGTGTGTGTGTGTGTGTGTGTGTGTGTGTGTGTGTTGTGTGTGTGTTTGTGGACAGACTAGCTCGAAAACTATAAACCGTGCGAACCTGAAATTGGGTATTTGGTATATGTATATGCCCACAATGTGACAGCAAAAATTTCATCGAAGTTGCTCAAAGGTAGGGGCTACTTTATTTAATAACTTTTATGTTTTTTTCGATTTTCTCAAAAACGGCTCTAACGATTTTGATTAAACTGAGTATTTGATGTATTAATATGCCCGAGATGTGACTGTAAAAATTTCGTCAAAATTGATCAACCTGAGGGGGGACTCTACTTAATAAATTTTGTATCATTTTCACGTGTTTTATTATTTACTCAAAAACGTCTTCAACGATTTTATTCAAACTGGGTATTTGATGTATATATATGACAGAGATGTGATAGCCAACATTTCATCAAAATTGGTCAAACGGAGGGGGGACTTTACTTAATAAACTTTGTATCATTTTCACCTGTTTTTTTTATTTACTCAAAAACGTCTTCAACGATTTTATTCAAACTGGGTATTTGATGTATATATATGACAGAGATGTGATAGCCAACATTTCATCAAAATTGGTCAAACGGAGGGGGGACTTTACTTAATAAACTTTGTATCATTTTCACGTGTTTTTTTTATTTACTCAAAAACGGCTTCAACGATTTTAATCAAACTGGGTATTTGATGCATATAAATGCCAAATATGTGATAGCCAACATTGTAGAGGAGAAAAAAAGAAATGAATGTGGAAAAATGTGTAACTTTGAGAAGTGGCATTAAAAAAACGCATTAATTTCTATTCTGAGTAAGTTGGTAAGTGAAAGTTGTGTGTTGCGCGCACGCACCAGATTTTTTTATTTTTTACCGAACTCCAGTAAAACAAATCTCTTCGAAGTATAATTGATCTTAAAACAAAATCCGTATCCTCCATTCATTTCATTAAAAAAGAAATAGCTTCCTATATTTTGACAAGAAATTTCGTCAGTTGACTTTAAGGTGCGTATAAACGAAAAAAATAAAACGATTTGTGAAAATTGATTAGATTGATAGTGTAAATTTTCTTAAATTGTTAAATAAAATTGGCCCAAAAAAGGTTTCTTTAATTAATAACTATATAGCCTTTGTAAAATAGGTTGTGTGTTGCATTTGGGTTTTATCGAAATATAGAAGTTATAATAATATATTTTGCTGGTTTTTTATACACTTTTCCGGATTGACCGGCTCATTCACTTAAACGGCAATGTATCCGTTCCGACGAGGAGGGATAAGCAGGAGTCTACTTTAGTCATTGGCGGATCTGAGGGGAGGGGGGTGCTATGGGGGCTGGAGCCCCTCCCTTTGGAAAAATTTTCGTCATTTAAAGATAGAATTTGATTTTCCTTAAAGTAAGGAAGCAAGTTAAAGAACAAAAATGCGCAGAACAGGTAGAATTTCAGTTGTGGGAAGATGAAAAACTGATCGGCAGATCCAAATGAAGGGCTGTGGGGCTGCAGCCTCCCCCCATTAGGATGAGCCCCCCCCTTTACAATCGGCTGGATCCGCCCATGACTGTAATCCAAAATATATATTAAATAAATAAAATCTATTTATGGTGATTCATAGTAACATAGTGATTCATTAGAACTTTGGTTTTATCAACTTATCTTTTTTATAACGGGAATTTCAGAAAACTAAAGTATCGAAATAAGAAAAATGAATTTCAATGGTTTCTACGCGGGCTTTATGACACATACACGTTCCACGTTTTTGGGCCAGGCGTTTTACACCTCTAAAACTTTGGTTTTGCTGGGTTAGGCCCCTCAGCTTCACGAGGCTACTTATTGTTTTGTTGCCTCTCCATGGATAGAAACCTATTTGATGTCGTTCTTACCACTTTGAAGACAATCTTCCTCTCCATTGTCAGAAAAATAAGCGTAAAAAGCATCTTATGAACTGTTTTTGAAAAAACAAAATCAGTAGGGAAGTTAAAATCAGAATGTAGAAAGATTAATTTCCAAGACTATGCAACATTCTTAGTGATTTCATATATTCCAGGAAGATTACAGGAAACTTTTGTAGAGAAAAACGTCAGAAAATGAAGTTCTTCCTTAACTGTTAAACAGAAAAATAATTTATTCTTCCTTGCTGTAGAAAAAAAATTTCACCTTAAGGCCCGACTGGTTGGGGGAGGGGGGGGGGGTACGAACAGGCAAAAAAAAAAAGTTCATTTCATAGTTATGTTAAACCTAGAAGTAAAATGTGATACAAATCTTCGTGCGAAGTGCTTCGCACGGGTCCACCTAGTTGTATATAAATAAGCGAAACGTCACACAGTGGTCCCTATTCATGCATTATAGTGCAAAAAATCCCAAAAACTAACTTTTTTTTTCTGGATCTAATAATTTTTCTTGGTTTTTATATGAATGCTGCAACTTGAAAATATAGTTGAAACAATAATAGAATAAACTTTCTCTCTCCATCCGCGCCCTTTTTGCAGCCCATTAACCAATGTTTGTATCATTCGCTAGTTAATTTCTATCAATTTTTACTTATGTCACCTTGAATTTACATTCCATATACAATATGCAGCCATCCAAATGATTTCTGTATCCTGTGATTTAAGCAAATGAACTATTTTTTAAAGTAAACAATTTTGGTCACCAATTGTTCATATTGGGGAATGTCTGAACAATTTTGTCTATAAGTGTCTGCAATGTGTGTGGCACTACATGTTACAGAAACTATCTGAGTTTTAAGTGGCATAAGTTTCACGTCCATCACAATCCACCAACATTAGGAAAAGGAGAGTTATTAGAGATAAATCATGAGTCACGGCCGGCCGGCTCGAAGGGTTGCGCCACCTTAATTAGATAATATTTGTGGTCCCAATTTCTGTTGAGTTAGTTAATAAATCACTAATTACAGGGAAATGAAATGTTCTGTGTTTAATTTTAATTTATAATATTAAAATTCTAAACTTATATAATTGAAATTCAATATGTGCATTTATAACGTGTTCTTTTTATTCCATCTCTGTATACAGCTCAAATTATTCCCAGTGAACATCCTTATTATATTCTAATATAAATGAGCACATATGTTTTTTTTTTTTCGTGTTTTAAAATGTCGTGTTTATTAAATTATAAAAAAATAATGTACCTAATACAAATGTTCTAGGGATGACTTATTAAATGATTACTTAGCATGAGTAATTCTGAAGAGCATTAAAAGAGTTCTTTTTGTTATAAATTAAACATTTTACATGATAAGTTAATATAAAATGGGGAATGAACCTATATAAAACAACTGTGCAATCCACTAATAAACACAAATTCTCCCACCCCTCCCTTTGACCCCCACCCTTACCTATTTTTATGAAACCGATATAAAACAACCCTAAAATAGTGAATTAAAAATAATACAAAGTTTGAACAAGTTTGAACAAGAACCGTCAACTGTAAGTATTTTTTGCACCATGATGGGCAGATCGGGATCACTGTGCGTCACAAGAATTAAATGAATTAATGGCTTGACTAAATGAAGTAAACAAAAGGAATATTGAGACCGCTTATTAAAATTTTTTAACTTCCATTTCTATGTATCCTTTCCACTGTATCCCATCTAATTTTTATTCTTACGCCATATTGAACATTATTGTTTTTAATCCTGAAAGTATTTTTTTTTCTTCCACTATTCTAACGATGCATTTCATGAAAATATTTCAGTAATACTACTAATGTGCTATACACGGTTGTAGACATATACTTCCAGAACCGATTCCCGTAGCCGGTTGGGAACTCTTCCAGTTGGCAGCAAAACAACCCCTTGCGGCCGGTCCCGATCTAGATCAATATCGTCCAGTCTCCTGCTCCACGGGGTTGACCTAGGTCAGCGCTGATTGTCTGGTCTCAGTGACCTGGGGATATTAGGGTATCCAATATATCCCCCATATTTTGGGAGAAAAAAAATTAGCGGAACAATTTTAGGCTCCTAAATTGTTATCATAGTAGTACTTATGTACCTACAGTAAAACTTTGAATAAACCTGGTCCTTGATAAAACGTGGATTTCAGTTTTTCGCGTGTGTACTTTTTTTCTTTAATTCTCCTCAGTTATGAGAATATTATAATAAAATATACGAAAAATAGATTTAATAATAATATAATCGATTACCAAAATTATGTTTAAACATTTTGAAAAATCTCAGTTTAAATCTGTCGATAAATGCAAAATACAATTGGGATTTGCAATTCTTAATCAAAGTAAAATCAATAGATTCGGCTGATTTACTTAAAATTAAAAGCAAAGAGCTATTTGAAATAGAATTTAAAAAAAATCATTGAAAAATTAAAAAATAACCAACTTTCTATAGATGTTCAAACTGTTCTGAATTCCAACTACAACAAAAATTTTATATTAATATTATATATTTAATATTAGAAAATTCGAAATGGGTGAATATTATCTCAAAATGAGAGCCCCGAAAAGGAAGCATAGAGTGATTAGCCGACTGAGGTTATGTCAACCTGACAGCTTAGAAGTAACTTCGTATGGTTTTCAAAATAATTATCGAGATAGTAGTGCTGAGTGCCCTTTTTGTAAATTGCGTGAACCCGAAAATCTATTAATTTGTCTATTAAAATGCCCTATATACAATATTTACAGAGATAAATATTTAAGTAAATATGTTGATGGTTGTCTAAAATTAAGAAACCTTATTATATATACACAAGAATAGTCTTATTTTAATTGCAAAATGTAAATAATAATGGTTGAACTTTGTTTTTTTATTTTAAATCGTTTAAGTAACTTTGCTTTGTTTACATTAATATTATTAAGTATTTACTCTTATGTATATTGAGTTAGGATTAATTATAAATTCTGTATGAATTTACGTAAGTACATTGGCTTGTGTATGAAATACATATATGTAAATCAATTTTGTTAACTTTAAAATTACGCTCTATTAATTTTAGGAAATAATTTTACTTATATCCTTATAACAATATGTATTTGTATATATGCACTTGTACACAAGTAGATCTATATGTGTATATTTTTTATTTTCTTCTTTATCATATTTTTTACTTTTATTAATACATTATTATTGCTCAACTCTATTTGAATGGGGATTTCCCAAACACAAATAAAATCTATTCTATTCTATTCTATAATAAAATATAAATTTACAGGGAGGACGATGGAATGAATTTATATGTGCAGAGAATCGGTACTAATTTGGAAAATTAAATAGGTTAAAACTTCCGGAGTAGAAACTTTTTAAAAGAATCATACGTCTAATATCTACATTTTTTACGTCTTGACATCTTATATCAGTGTTGTTCAATAATTTTCACCATTCATATCGAAAATGTCGACAAAACGAAAGCGTACTGTTTCTGCTTTAGAAAAAAAAAAAACATTTTGTCAAAAAAGAAAAAACAATGAAATTAAATAAGAAGTTGTTGATAAAGGTGAAAGTGCCAAAAAAAATCGCCATGGAATATGGAATTGGTGAACAAATAGTTGCTATGAAAAAGAAATTGCTTACAATTGTATCGAATTCGAAAAATATTTATCGAATTATGAGAATGTGAATTCCACTAGAAGTCTTGTCCGTTGCATATAACAGCAATATTGAACATATCAGATCTCTTCCAATTTGTAGGATTTAACTTTTATTACCATTTATAATAATGCCTTTCATGGCAAGCTTTTGGAATCAACTGTACCTTTTTATTCGATACCGACCAAATTTTAAACACATTTCGCCCATAGGTCAAACCGTAATTATTACTATTATCATTATTATTTGAAAGTTGTATAACATCCTTTTTTTTTTTTTTTATTGGAAATTTTATTACTTGGGAATTATTTTGGCTTTTGGAATCAACTGTACCTTTTCATGCAATGCCGACCAAATCTTCAACACTTTTCATTCATAGGCCAAAATTTAATTATTATTATTACTATTATAAGAAGAAGAATCATAAGAGAAATACATCGATTATCACAACTCTGATGTTTAACATTATAGAGCAAGCGACCAGTGGCGGCAGTCTTCTCTTACTGCCGATCCTTTTGCAATGAATCTCTTCTTTTTTTCTTTTATTCTTTATTCTTTTGGTTTTTTATTTCAACTAACACTTCGTAGAGGAAATAGGTCTTTCTCAAACTGTCAAACAAATTTTTTTAATTTATTAGTATTAATTCCACTTCGGAGCAATGGCCCTGTATCATACAGGACTGCACTATACCACAATAATGAAATATGATCCCATTACAATTTGGGATTACAATGTAATCCCAAGATTCTGCTTACCCCCATCAGCTTACTTCCCATCTGAAGTAGCAGCACTTCCCTCCCCAGACGGAAATAAGAGCTTCCAGAACATTTACCCCCAGTAAGAGTAATCCCCCCACAAGACCCTTAGAACGACCCTATCCTGACAGTTGTGATGTTCTGGTCGTTAAGCACTTCTACATGAATGTCTTCTTACTTTGCTCCCCTCTTCTGGACATCTGATCGTCCTTTGCAATTAGTCCTCCTTATCTCATTCAAACTTCCCTCTGGCAAGTAGCAAACTAGTAGCAAAAAAATAAAAAATAGTAGCAAACTATTTTGTAAATTTAAAAAAAAATAATAATAATTACCATAATATTATAACACTATTGTGGTTTTAAATAATTTTATTAGAAGAAAATTGTAATTACAACGTCGGACAAACAACAAAATCTCAAAATAATAACAATTTAATTTGAAAAAAAAAAATGTTTATATCTTCAAGCGACCTACTCTTATAGATTTTTGATACAAAAAATAATGTCAGTTTAGAATTCTGCATCCTCAAAAACAACGAGAAACTTATAGATTAATATAAAATAAAAATATCACTTTTTTCACCTTCCTCTAGGATGATTAAATATTTATATCGATTTATGACAATTTTTTTTATCTTAGCTTACTTGAAGATCTAAATTTGAACATTAGTTGCGACCAAGCAATAATGTGATGAGTGCCCTCCTCCAAATTTATTATATAATATTTTAGATTTGAATTGTGTTCCATTTCAATATTCAACATTCTGAGATAAAAATAAGAAGCTGTTCTTCAATATGAACATGGTGCATAAAGAGTTAATATGTGAAAATTAATACCTAGTAATAATTTTATGTTATAGTGTTATAGAGATCCGTATACCGGATATTTCATAAAATACACCTTTGTTATAATAAATATGTGACTAAATATTACATCTATATAAATAAAGATGAAATTCTGTTTGTTTGTTCTTTATAGAAATCCATACCGTTTGTCCTAAATTCTCCAAATTTCGCTCAGTGGTTCTTTGATACCAGGTACGAACACCTGTCCATATTAAAATTGTATAACTTAAGCCGATCTCCAGCTGATATTCTTTATTGTTATAAAAATCGTAACGATCTCGGTTTACAATGGTTTTTTTACGAAATCGACCGTTTCATTAGAAAAATTAAATTGCCCGGGTGAAACCGGGACATACAGCTAGTAGTAAATAAAAACATGTTATTATACAACTCTGACAATTATTGCTTATTAAAAATTAGAAGAAAAAGTTTTATTAATATACTGGATTATTATTGAATCATATCTAAGAAAAATGATGTTGGATTGAGGATACTATAGCGATGATTTCATTCATGAGCTAAATTTACAAGCCTAAGGCACTCAATCTTAGATGGGGCATTCCAAAATGCAATCAAAATAGTGTTTTGTAGAGGGGCAGCGCCGAGTAAACGCAGAGCTTAACAGTACAAAGAAATGGAACTAGTCCTCTTTTTTTGACATGTTACAAAGGAAAAACTTCCTATTTTACATATTCAGTCAAAAAATATATTTGAAACATAGCAGTTTAAACAAAGTTTGAACATCCATCTTACTTCGCTCCCAATAAGATCCCATGAGCAACAATCCCTGAATATAAATACCTTAAAGTTGAGATCCAATGCTTACGAAGGTTTGGTTTGAATCATATTTCCATGTCTTTATAAAGGCACATTAAGCTTTATCATAGTCTAAAATTGATGTGTCCCTTGTAATTGATATCATCCCTAAAACGTGGAGAGCATCTCTCTAGGCTGACCCCATGGCATGTGCTTGGATAGCAGGCTCACTGCTGACTTCTCATATTATTTCTTTCTAGTGTCAAAAAAGCTGATCAGGATTTTATTGGTGTATTTCTGAATGAATAATTTAATAGATTAACATTTTATTTGAAGGATTCGCTTCTTGATCTGTCAACAGTTACTAACGTTTTTTACACAGTGTGACATTAAATTCTTAGATAGCCTCAAACAATCTACCACACCCGTGGTTGGAATACTCCAACCAAAATAGTAAAAAAGAAACAAAAAAATATGATGAAAAATTGTGTACTTAAATATAAAATTTCTGAGGATGGGGACATAGCTATAAAGAAATTATTAAAAATTGAGGTTCTGGGCCTGAAATAGAATAAAAAGAAATCCAACCCTCCAAACAAAAATCAAATAAAATGGAATTAAATCCATTAATTCAGGGGCTATCAACTCTAGACTTAGCAGACACCTGACAGTATTTAAGAAGGAGCTAGAATAGGGAAGCTTCTAGCCATCAAATTTTAAACTTTAATGGAGAGGTATAAGATGACCATTACACTCACGCATTCATAACTCTTTCACTTTTTCACATTGAAGTAATTATTTTATGGTTGTGAATTCATTTAATGAATAAAAAACAATTCTAAAAATTGTTACACTCTAATGATACATTTTATTTTGCTATCTATTGACCTGGCCACGAAGTGTGTGTGCTCTTTGAAATTGTAAACGTGAGGTACCAATACAATTGTAAGTATCCTGTCAAAAGACCCAGTTTTATAAAGATTTTAAAACTTGATTTCAATTGTCTTTCCTTTTTTTTTTAATTTAATAAGGACTACAATTCATAATTCATGATTTGATCAGGTTGCCGGCGACATCCGGCCCATCACTGGGCCCGAGGAACAAGCTTCAGCCCCAGCAGAGTACCGTCTGGACGAGGAGGATGAACGCTGTCTGTGTTCGGAGGGCAAGGAAAACATATGGCAGGAAGTCGAACCAGCATGTCATCTTGGATAATTTGAACATGACTGTACCAAAGGGTTGCATGTGAGTGTCCATTATAACTAAACAGTTACTTAATTATTAATAAATAAATAATAATTGTATAATAATAATTTTAATAAAATATTTAATTAAAGTTAATAAAAAAATAAAATAAATAAAAAATAAAAAAATGCCTCAGGTTAGCAAGGTACTTTTAATTAATCTAATCTTAATTTGTGGCTGACCACCATTTTTAAAATATTTTTGAATAATTTATTTTTTGAAGAGAAAAGATTTGGCTCCGCCGGGAGTCGAATCCGGGTCTCCTGCGTTACAGTAGGTATCAGCGAAGAGGAAGGATTTGCTCTGCCTTGAGCCGAGCTCTGTGGTGTAGCGGTTAGCATCCTCGCATGTAACGCAGGAGACCCGGGTTCGACTCCCGGCGGAGCCAAATCTTTTCTCTTCAAAAAATAAATTATCCAAGGTACTTTTAATTGCATGATCTAGGTTTTCTCATGAGCTTGGGTTTTATCAGAGATTTTATTAAATTAAGCTAATATTTTATTTAAAAAATATATTAAAATGTTGTTATCAATCCTCCTCTTATTTTATTTTATGTGAAATGTTCAAATAATTTAGTGTTTGCTATATTTAATTATATATACTTTTAATGTTGAGATATGTACCTATGGATTTCTTTATATAAATATTAATATTTATATATTATTCATCATAATATTATTGAAATTATCAGTCAAGTGCACAGCAGTTCTTGATATTGAAGAGAGCATAACATATTTTTTAGGACAAAAGGAGAAAATATATTTTGTTAAGAAGATGGTGGGTAGAGAATAGAAAAGTTTATTATTTTGTATTAATTTGTTTGTGATTTTCTAATGAAAGAATTATATGCAATTCTGCTTTTGATAATTTTTATTTGAAGTGAATATGATTTCCAAAAACAATAAAAAATAAGTGTTTTCTATATTACTGGGCGGTACCCCCTGTACACTTGACAGTGGACCAATACTGTCACGGTCTTTTTATTTATTTCGGGTCCTTTTACAACAGGAAACAATGAATTAATTTGAGCATATTCGAACCACTGTCAAAGTAATGGAACGATACTGAATTATACAACTGTTCATTTATTTTAAAAATAAATTTTAAGCCTTTATCCCAGCATTTTATTTGTACTTTTTTTTTCACAAAATGCTGAAAGAGTTTTTATCTTAATAAATTTAACTTAAGTTTGGTCTTCAAAACTTTTCTTTTTGTCTCTTTATTTTCTTCTATTTTCTACTATTTATATCTACTATTTTCTTCCCCTCACAAAATTTATTTTTCGAGTAGATCTCTTTTACCTTTTATATTCACTCCTCTATTGTATTTTGTATTCTTCTTAATAGTAGTTGCCAATTAAGAAAAATGTAAATAAGTGAAGTCATGGATGTATAAATAATGTTATGCTTAAATTTTATTAATTATCATAAATATTTTTATGTTTAGTTGCATTAACTGCTAAAAATCTGACGATTTTTTAAATTATGAATAACAAATGCAGAGCTAAAAATCACAAAAAATTTTAATTTTTTTAATGGCAAGTTTAGTTTTTTGAATTTATTGTATTATACACTTTAATTAAAGAATTGTAAATTTGTAATAGGATAAATGATGGTTGACAATAAATTTAATACATATAAGAATAATCCAAAATCTACAAATTGTATTAAACAATAAAATAAATTAATTATGGTTTAAGTTTTTATTCAATGGTTTATTATTTAATCAAGCATTAAAAACAATATGTTAATTTAAAATATTTTTGTTTTGTTTTTGTCTTCTCTGAAAGGCCCTAAAAACAAATTTTCTCAAATTGTTAAGATACACCAATATGTTTTGAAAACTTATTTTTCCCTGTACATTATCATACATTTGTTTATTTCTTTCAGTTACGGCTTGCTGGGTGCTAGTGGCTGTGGTAAGACAACGTTACTAAGCTGTATTGTCGGCAGAAGAACCCTGAACAGCGGTGAGATCTGGGTGTTGGGAGGAAAACCTGGCACCAGGGGGAGCGGAGTGCCAGGTCCCAGGATTGGGTACATGCCTCAGGTTATTATCATTTATGATAGTCTTTACATTTTTTATTTATCGGTTGAATGAATGTTAGCATTGCTCATTCTTGGTCTTAAGTTAGTCTGAAATTCTCATCAGGAGACATTATATAAGCCTATACTCATAACTTTAGCATAAGATTTATAAGCTATTTTATTTCATAAATTAAAATGATTCTTGTGAAGAAATCAATAATATAAAATATTTACTTACTTACTCCTTGACACTACAACTGTATAAGGGTCTGAACCTCTTCTCAATCTTACTCCACTCTTTCCTATCCTGGAAAAATCTACTTCATTCTCTGACTCACATTCTGTCTAGCAATCCTGCTATGCTATCCTTTTATCTTATTTGTGGGCATATCCTGATTCTGTCTCCTACAGGCTCACCATACTTCAGTTTCCTATAAGCAGAAGTTTGCTCCAGATGACCCAGACATCTCAGCTGATTCTTCCTAAAGAATCATCTGGTTGCCCAACATTTCTTTAAGTTCTGCATTTTTCTTTCCCTCCATAAAGACTTATTTTGAGACCTGATATTAAATCCTATTTATATAAAATCCTGTAATATAATCTGATTTTAAAATATTTGCATTGCAGAGACAAATTCTTATGATAATTCAAAAGCTTTTCTTATTTCATTAAAAACTAAAAAAGTTTTGGTCATGATATTTACAGATGACTAATTTCATTACTGTAAAAACGGTATTACATATATCATATTACTATAGCAATTAACTTAACAATATTTAGGATATGGCCCTGTATGGAGAGTTCACTATCAAGGAAACAATGCTCTACTTTGGCTGGGTCAACGGCATGAAGACGGATGAGATCGAAGAAAGGTCTGCTTTCCTCTTTAACCTTCTACAGCTTCCTGGGCCAAACAGATATGTTAAGGAACTGAGGTAAGCTTAATATATATAACACACTATGTTTAATTTAAAAAGCTATATATTATGAATAAAAAAATAATTTCTGATGTTGAGTTTAAATACAATTCATTTCAATTCATCAATTATTTTATGTAAAATCTATGAATAATAATAATAAAAAGTACTAATTTGGAAAATTATTTGTATATTCCACAGTGGAGGGCAACAGAGGAGAGTATCACTGGCAGCCACATTCCTTCACCAACCTGAGCTGTTGATTCTGGATGAACCTACCGTTGGAATAGATCCGATTATTCGGCAGAGGTTAGTTTTGAGCTTCTATTTATTACATTCGAATAATGTATCTTTTCTAATCTAATTTATAGTTAAAAAAACAGTAATATTAGAATTTTTATAAATCTTAAACTTCTGGGCCTCATTTCAAGAGGTTGGGGTTGATATGTGATCTATAAATACTGGGAAATAGCAACTGTGATTTGAAATTGTGATCTATATTATTATAAATAATATGATGGGGTTGTCTACAGATATTGGTGACACACATAAGTATGTTTGGTATTTTTTATGGCTACATATACTTGTATTTATTATTATTTTAAATCTATCGCTATGTATCTTCTGGACCTATTTCAGGAGGTTATGTGACCGTAACTTAAGCTATACTTGCATTACTACAATTGCATCTTTTCTAATTCCGCTCGCTACATTCGGTCTTCAGAGATAAACCCCCTACCAATCGGGTAATTTTCAGTTTAAATCAATGCCTCACTAAACAACAACCATGTTGACCACACTTAGAAGTTACATTGGAATACTAGTACCATAATTTTTATATGGACTTCATTTTCGGATCTCCGTTTAGCCTTGATTACCGTTGAAATGGTAACCTGAAAATTAATCCAAATTAAATATGGTAATTTATATGGTTATTTGGTTATTATAAATATGGTTATTTATCTTCATTTTGCTTCTTTAGGGCTTTTATTAAAAATAATTAATGGGATTGACTGCACTGAACAGAAATTAAAAACCTTATTTAAGAAACCTCTTGTCTTTTTTAATCAAAATATTTTTTAATAAAATATAATCACTCAATAGACCCTTAATAAAATGTGTTATATATTATGACAAAAAATTAATAGGTAAGATCATAAAAATGTTGATACTAATTCTTTTTTTTTTTTAAATATTTTATTTCTGTTATTTTGCTTGAAATAAAACTTGCGAGGGAATGCTTCATAATAATTTATAAAAATTTAGGTTTGGTAAGTGGTTAGAAAATATACTTCTTCACCAATAGTTATGGAGGTGATCCGACCTCGATTTAGCTGAACTTTAAGATTTTATATCAAACTTAATAATAATAATAATAATAATTATGAATCCATCTGCTTTAAATAAATTTTCAGTCAAAGCCAGGCATACATTGTGTCTAGGATTCAATAGTCTCATTCTGCACCACTTCTCATGAAACTTTAATGCTCTAATAAATTGTAATTACATTGCAGCGTATGGGATCACTTAGTTGAAATAACAAGGGAGAAAACAACAACTATAATCATCACCACCCATTATATTGATGAGACTAAACAGGCCACTACTGTAAGTATTTTTAATATTTTATATAAATTGTAGCTTATACCATTTATTTACTTTTATATAGGTTTAATTAATGGATTAATTTATAAATTAAAACTATTGCTTTATAATGCATTATCCCATTGTATTTATCCTTTCTATACTATACTCCTTTCTAGTGTCTTAGAACAACATTAAATTAATCAGGGAAAGTTAGTGCTTATATTCAGGCGGATTCGCATCTTGCTTCATCAATCGGACACAATATCCTAATTTTGCTTTTAATTAAGCTGTTATATTGTATTATTATTTTTTCATTTACACAGCAATCGGAATAAGGTTTTGTTATGTCACTACTCATATAGAAACTAAATTTACAAATATAAAATGCTGTCAATCTGAATACAGACAAATCTCAATTATGTAGTGTTCAATTAATTCACATTACTTTATTTATTTATTTACAGTTTAGCCTCTACCCCTAAGGGTCATTGGCTTTCATTTTTCTTTTTATATTATGATTTGTAGTAATTCCCATTATTTTGATATAAAATTTATAGTAGTATTTAACTTTTATTGAACTATGCATATTATTCTTTATTCAAAAATACTTTTCAATTCCTACAAAATGAAAATTTAATACCAACCTCTATTCTAATTGAAGAGCTTAGTGGATGAATATGTTAAGTGACATATTTGAAGAAATTAATATTTTTGTACAGATGAACATGACATTTTTTTCGTTTGAAGTATATTTCTTTTATTAAGTACACAACATGGAATAAATCTCAACAATTTCAAAATAATTTATATATGATAATGCAATATATTGATTTGTTTTGTGCCATTTGGACATTAAAAAATTATTCTCATCACCACTTTCTTTACTTATCTATCCTTCATCTACCAATATGAATTTGTAAATTACGTTCAGATTATATTCTGCAATCACTCCTTTCAGTTTACAATTGAAAACATCCAGAACTCAAGGAAGCAGGGAATGAAAAAATAATAAATTACATTAGATTAATCGAAAAAATGTAGTATTCATATATTTTTATATAAATACATCAGCTACAGATACATCAGCTAGTTTTAATCTCTAATTTTCAGATTGGCCTTATGAGAGGTGGAAGATTTTTGGCTGAAGATTCTCCAGATGAGATCTTACGAAGATACAATACAGATTCCTTAGAAGAGGCCTTCCTCAAACTGAGTATTCTTCAGAACAGAGGAAAACGGAGGAGGAGCAGCATAAGCTCCGATATTATCGCTGCCAAAGCAGCCGCAATGCCGGTAAATAATAATAATTGTTTACTGATTTTATTATTCCCTAATTAATATACTCGACTGGGTCAGTTATGGAATCAAAATGTATCATAAGATAGTATTACTGATATTTTTACAGGAGCTGGAAAACATGGCCGCCACAAATGAAGCTTTTGATAACCAATCAGAAATAAGTGGTGAATTTGGAGACAACATGAGCATAGCAAACGTGCCAGCTGTCATTAAACCAGACAATGTAAATATAAATTTATGAAAAATTTAAGCTTTATTAGCAATTAAAATATATTTATCCTTAAATTTTTCCCTGTAGGCTGACCCACTGCCACCTGATGAGGAAGTCGAATTCAGTTGGAAGGACATGTTTTACCTGATGCAATCCCATCATATGAAAGCACTAATATGGAAAAACATACTTTGGATATGGAGAAATTTACCGTAATTTTTTTTTTATTATACATACTTCATTATTGCCTCTTTTGATATCGCTCATCTGTTGCAACAATGTTCTAACCCAAAAATAATTATTTTAATGTTAATAACACTGGGGTTGAAATTTTATCTTCGCTTAACTGGCTTAGGGAAGAACATTAATTTCACGATTATGCTTTGCTCAACATGGGCAATATAATTAACTAATATAAATAACTCCCCTTACATTCAAAGTTAGGCAAACTCTCCAATGATGATGAAAATGTTCTAATTTTCTTTGAATTTTGAAATTAAATAAAAAAAGTAGTATATTTAAGTGATTTTTTTTTTTTCAAAATAAAGAATTAATAATGGATTGAAGATTGTTTAAATGGTAAATTTTCAGATTGTGATTTACACTCACTTAAACCTAGTTGGCAAAGTTTCCCCATTTGCCAATGAAGCATTTAATTTATATACCGTAAATGTTTTCTTCAACTGTAATTTTTTTTCACATATATTGAAACTATAGATCAATAATAATAACTTATAGCGGTTTCAAAGCTTTTTATATACTATCAGTTATAATAGTGACTGTGACTAAAAAAAAGTTTTCCCGGTTTACAGTATATTATTTTATTAGCATTATTTTGACATAAAATTCATAGCGGTTGTTAATGTTTATTGAACAACCGATCGGTTTTTATTCAAAAATACTTTTCAATTCTGGCAAAATAAAAATTTCTAATTGAAGAGCTTATTGGATAAATATGTTGTGACATTTTTGAAGAAATTAATATTTTTGTACAGATGGACATTTTATTTTTTCCTTTGAACATAGCTTATTTCTTTTATTGTAATAATCAAACTAAATCATACAAAAGAACTGCTGAGTCTATGAAACAGACAAAAAATAAAAATAAAAGCAAACTAAAAACTTTAAATGTTGAAAATTTGTTGTTTATTTATGATATTTGGTTTATTTGAAAATTTGTTGTTTATTTATGGTATTTCTAATAATTACTATAACATTTTTAAATAATTTTAAAATATGGTGAGACCTGGCGGTTTGGATGGTTAAAGAGAGAAGATGGACATGGCTAGGATAGCCCACGGTCAGCTCAGTGGTAAAAGCGCGGTGAAGAAGATGCCCTTCTTCCAAGACGCCCCTGTTGTGTCCAATCGTTTTATCTTCTAATAAAATTATTAAAAACCTTTAAAGCTATATTCTCGACTTCACTTTTTTGTTACATAACATGTTCATCGACTAAGTCCTTGATAATTAACTGTCATTAAAAAGAAATATTTATTTTCTAATAATTATTCAAAAGCTTTTGGATTATTTATGCCCACCCTTTCTTACAATGCTTAATAAATATTTCAAAGTCAAGAACTTATTGAAATAATCATTTTATACTTACAAGTTATGTATTTATTTATTTTTTAAAAATAATATGAATTTAATGTAAGTAACTTGGAATATATTTACAGAATGATGTTATTCATCTTCGGAATACCAGTCTCTCAAATGTCCTTTTTCTGCTGGTCTGTCGGTCATGATCCTGTCGGCCTTAACCTTGCTGTCGTTAACCGTGAAGTCCCTCTCCAGACATCCTGCACCTATAATACTTCTTGTGCATTTGAGAATATGAGCTGTCGATATCTGAAGCACTTGTCAGATTGGAATCACACCCTGGTATGTATAAATTTACTCTTCTTAACTAAGATTATTATATTCCATTGGTGGTGCAGCTACCTGTGTGGGGCAGGGACTAGTAGCTGAGTATAGATTTGCTACAAAACCCCCACTCTCCCTATCAAACACATAGCAATTGAGTAAAGAAAATAAAACTTACAAAAACAACTGACTATTGCATTTTTCTTCTTAACCACCCCATAGCTATATTTTCATTCCGTACTTTGTCCTGTCTTAAATTATTATTTCTTCTTTTCAGGTACCTTACGCCTCCGCAGATGAAGCCAAGTATGCTGTAAAGAGAAACTGGGCTTGGGCTTATATTGATATACCACCGAATTTTTCCGAAAATCTTGCATTGAGAGTTGAGACTGGTAAAGATGCAAATGATTCCATCATAGACGGAAGTCAAGTATCCATCCACCTGGACATGTCCAGTAAGCTGAATCTAAATCATAGTTTTGTGTTTTGTTTTTTTTTTCTATATTTATGATTGGATTAATTGTTAAATTCTCATTTATTACATAAAATGAGACAATATAGTCCAGAAATATAAGTATGTCAGTCCAAGATTTTTAAATTTTATTTCAGCTTTTTTGAAAATATTAAACCAATTTTTTATAGTCATCTGTTAAGTAGGGATGGGGTTATTTTTATAAAAGTTTTCTTGTTTTCTATTTATTCGGAACCAACATATTATTTTAACACTTTTGCATTTTGACAAGTATTTATTCATGGTATGATACCTATATGATGTTTTTCCCTTAATCCAATGCAAGGTTTATTACGTTTTTAACAATAACCTCCTATGCTCTCCTCAAATTCGAAAGGGTATAAAAACATTCAGCTGACCTCTGTAAATATATCCAACATGAAGGATTCAATATGTTGAGAAAAAAAATTCAATGTTCAAAATACGATAGTTTTGACTTTACTCAGTTAGTTTTTATTTAATTAGACAACACTATCGTATAATCGTATCTCATAAACATCAACCTATTATTTTTTATCATTTTAAAAATAAATAAACTTAAATCATTTAAATTACTTTTCAGATCAACAAATAGCTTATTTGCTGCAGAGGCAAATTATGGCTGCTCTTAAAAACTTTGCTAAAGACATGGCTAAAGCTTGCACTGTGCCAGAAAGTATGTTGGATATTCCTATGAGGGTATGTATATGTCTTCAACAATTTTGTCTTACTGTAAATATTTAGAATATTTACAAATGGAATAGTTATATGATGTGTATGAAATACATTATGAATGAATGTACTGTTTTTTCAATGTATTGTTCTATCATATAATTACTAATTTAGAAAATATTTCCAGATGAATGATCCCATATATGGACCGTCTGAACCAAATTTTACTGATTTTGCAGCACCAGGAGTAATGTTAACGTAAGTTGATATCTCTTCTTACATTATTGTAGAGCCCGCCACAGAAGAGATGAGCTGTAGGAGAGAGAGGGAAGAGGTTGCGCAGTAGCTTGAAGCTCCCCCACTACTCTCCACTTCCCCTCTCACGGCTCTCATTTCTAGACTAGGTAACGCTGGATTTTGCGTTATCTGAGAGGGAAGTGAAGGAGTGGGTCATGGTGGGGGAAGCTGGTTGCGCGAACCCCCCATCCCTCACAGCTCATCTCTTCTGTGGCGGACTCTAAATATTAAAATTATCCGTTTACTTAATTTTAATATAATCTTAAAATTTTAGGATTGTTTTCTTCATCGCAGTTTCTTTGACATCAGGTACAATGATGATAGAGAGGGATGAGGGAATTTTGGAAAGATGTCTGGTTTCAGGTACAACTGTTTTTAGACATTTTATTAATAAAAAAATATATACTGTTTATAATTTTATGTTTTTAAATTAATACATTCATTTATTGTATATTTTTAGGAATCACAGGCTTAGAAATCCTCAGTGCACACATTGTAACACAGTTTTTTGTGATGTTTTGCCAGGCCATCGTGACTACAGTTACCGCTTTATATATATTTAATGTATCTAATTCAGGAGATCTGCTCTGGATCATATTGATGATGGTCTTAAGTGGAGTGTGCGGGATGACTTACGGTAAGGCACTACTGTTGTATAAGGTCATTTAAAAAATATTAAAAATCTTTACCTCCATAACCCGTCGAGGGTCTTTGACCAATATTACTTTTTTTAGATTGCTATTTATTTTAGAATACTATGTTATGTTATTTTAGAGTATTAATGTAATACAACATATTTATTGTATTTATGTTAGAATTATTAAAGCACACTCAGAACCCTTTAAATATCTACCATTGAAAATCCCCAAAAATCGAAGTATCTTACAAAACCTTGAACATATATGAGAAAAATTTGTCTGTATATTAAAGAGGATTTAAAAAAAAAAATACAAAGTAAAAAAGTATACAATAGAGATCATAAAGAACCCTTAGTTTATTTATATAATAATGGATTTAGATAAACCAAATTTTTTTCACTTGGAACATAAGTTTAAACACGATATCCATTCAAACTCACTTTTTACCAACCTTTCTCTTCTATTCATGATCTGCCACCCAGGCATCTGAAAAGAAGGCCTTTGGACCTTTTTAAAGTCAAGTAAGTTCATGCCATTCTTCTTGTTCCTTTCAACAGTTATTAATATTTTGTAATACAGTCAAAAATACCTTAATATAAGGAAATAAAAAAAGTGAAATTTTCATTTTAAATTCATTAATTTATTCAATTTTAATTCAGATTAACTTTATTATCTATTTTATAGGTACAGTTGCTGTTACCAGTATTGGAGCAATCACCAGGACACTCTCATATATAACATTTATTGGTACATCTACAACGTTTCGGTTATGTCGCCATTTTCAAGTCTAAAACTCAATCTGAATAAACATTTAATTAATCCACCTTTTTTAAACAATGCCTTCATCAACCCAAAATAAAACTTTTTTTTGTATAAATTAAATATATATAAACCATTAACTGGTGTCGTCATATAAAAAGTTGAAAGACTTATTATTATATTAGAATGACTATATTTAAGTCTTTCTACTTTTTATATGATGACAAAATTGAAAATGGCGACATAGCCGAAACGTTGTAGATGTAGCAATAAATGTTATATATGAGATTGTCCTGGTGATTGCTCCAATACTGTTAACAGCTACTGTACCTCTAATATAAATATCCCAGGAGGTTAAGAAACCAATTATATATTGGATTTATCTTAATTATATCCAATATATAAATTGGTTTCTTAATTTCCTGGGATATTTATATTATGGGAATAGTGGCTGTTAACCTTATTGGAGCAATCACTAGGACAATCTCAACTTTACCATTCATTGCTTATTTTCAACGTTTCGGCTATGTCGCCATTTTCAAGTCTCAATCTGAACACGGATGTAATTTATCCAGCTTTAAACAATGCCTTCATCAATTCAACATAAAATTCCTTTTTTTTGTATAAATTAAATATATATAAACCATTAACTGGTGTCGTCATGCTTTAAGGCTTTCAGCATGACGACACCAGTTAATGGTTTATATATATTTAATTTATATAAAAAAAAGGAATTTTATGTTGAATTGATGAAGGCATTGTTTAAAGCTGGATAAATTACATCCGTGTTCAGATTGAGACTTGAAAATGGCGACATAGCCGAAACGTTGAAAATAAGCAATAAATGGTAAAGTTGAGATTGTCCTGGTGATTGCTCCAATAAGGTTAACAGCCACTATACCCATAATATTGGATTTATTATCTAGAACAGAGTCATAAATGCTCTCATTTAGTGCAAAAGAAATTTCAACTTATTAAAATATGTAAAAAGTTTAAATAAATTTATAGGTATTATAAAAAGTATAGTTGTGGCAAAATGTACTCTTGCCCAAAATCTTTATTGCAATGTATAATTATTAAGTTTTGCCTTTGTTTTATAATTCTATGATTTTTTAATCTGCTAATCGTTCATTAATATTCTATTTTTACCTACCATAAATCTTTATTTTTAGTTACTTAATAATTGTACAATGTGAATTTTTTTAAAAAAAACAAAAAGTAAATTAATTATTATTTGTTATTTATAAAAAACTGTTTCGAAAATACTAGATTTTTTTTCTATAAACCTTAATATTATATTTATTAATTAATTTTATCTGAATAGAAAACATATGAAAATGGTTCTCTGATAATTGACTGACTTTTATCACAGACACAGGTTCGAATCCTGGACATGGCCAATCTTTTCTCTTCAGATAAAATCATTTAACTAATAAATAATAAATATATACTTATATATTTCCAGGGTTTGTGTTGTCTTCCTTCTGCGATGACCTCAGAAATGCTACATACCTATCCATTGGTAGTTTCTTGCCATTTATAATGCTGTGTGGTATGTATTATATGATTCTTTTTTATTTAATTCAAAGTGGTTTAATTAAACTGTAATTCGCAATGAATTCACAATGAATGTTATGAATTCACAAGTTTATCTGGTGATTTTTCTAATTTAACCATTTCATCAGTGGATATTTTTCATGAATTCGATAAGATTTGAATAGACTTAATTCAATTGACATGGAAAAGGTAGCACGTAAAAAACAAAACAAACAATTTGAGATTTTCATTGGAAAAAGTTGTAAGAAGTCATGCCAATAGTATAGGAAGAGTAGTAAATCAGTTTTAAAGTGGTTTAGTTGCTATCAACATCGGTAGATGCTTATTATGAATGAACTTAATTTCAACAGTTCAAAATCGTTTAATGCTCCCCCTATAAAAATTGGTTTTCTTGACTTACAACCTTATCCATGGCAACGCCTCAATTCATTAATGAAAACATGAATTTCAAGAAAATTTCCATAAACATGTTTTTTTCTGTATGTCATACCTTCCTTTAAACAGTTATTGAAAATAAGATCAAATTTTATTGTTTGAATGGATATTATAGCATCTTAATTATTTATTATTAACTTTAATTATGCATTCATAAATTGTACATTTACCCATGATGAAGTAGTTAATAAATTTTAGAATTTGGAGTTGCCACTATTAGCTGGTAGAATATTAACACAATAAAAAGTAATTCTGCTATTATCAACAATTATCTTACACCCCTTTAATTTAAAAAATAATGGATCAAACCGATCTGATGGTTAATTATTAAATATAATAATAGTTTTATTTTATTTTGTATTAATTGTCAATACAACAGATTTATAAAAATATTTTTTCTGCAGGAATTATATGGCCTGTACAAGGAATGAGCAAAATCTTACAAATGATCAGCTTCTTCCTCCCGCTGACCCTTTCGACGGAATCACTTCGGTCGATACTGGCCAGGGGATGGGACATCAACCATCCGATCGTCTACAGTGGCTTCATTGCCCTCGGCATCTGGACTGTCATATTCATGATGATAAGTGTGCTTCTGATAAAATTTAAGAAGGGTTAAATTAGATTTTTTATTTTTTTTTTTATTAGTACTTTGATGAAAAAGAGCAAGTGTTCAGGGAAAAGGACTGTTAAGACATTTTGCTCCTACGAACACTTCCTATTGCATTGAGATGCCGTAAGATGATCAATTAGAAGCTGTATTGAATAAGGATATTTATTTGTCAGCGATATTATAGCTCTTCTTGTTGCTATTTGTATTTTGCCATCAAATTAAACTGTGATCCATTAGTTTAAAATATGTTTAAGATTTTTAGTTGATATATTAGGGAAAATATATAGTTTCAAATATGTATTATTCTAAGAAAAATAGAAACTTTAACATAGATGATATTTATAAACCTTTTAAGAAAATATAATTGTTTTAATTTAACTCTGACAAATCTAGTCTCCATTTGATTAACTGTAATAATTAAAAGACAGATAGCTTATGCCAATTAAATTAAAATAAGTTTTAATCTGTGAGAATGCATGGAAGATTGGTGAAAAAAAACTTGTTAAGTATTATTAAATAAGACACAACAGATTATCATTAGGTTAACTTCATTCAAAACTTTTGTCATTTTTCCCAATTTTTTTCCTTTTATTCCAATTACTCATTCTTTAGAGTTAAAGTAAAATTAATACAACTTAATATTAATTTGATTTCTTTTCTAAAACATCTGAGGATCAGACATTGAACTTTCAGAGTGTAGACTATTCCAAAAAATTATATTCTGATTTGAAGGGAGTAGTAACAACTCTTTGTAAATATTATAAACTAAATTTGTTATCATAATCGTCTTCCATCATTTTTCTAATTTTTGTTATGGTCCATAGATATAAAAATAGACTTTCCTCTTTGAAAGAAACATTGTTAGATATAGTGAAATGATAAAACTATTTCTCATTGTTTCAAGCAATACTTGGCTTCTTCACTAGATATTCTAATCTTAATTTTATGAAACCTTATGATATAATCCTCCTATGAGAGGCTGTTTAATTTTATCTCATTTTTGTTATGGGAATTGAAAGGAATTTTATAAGAAATTTATAGATTTTTCATTGTAACGGTGGTGTTCATAATTACAGCTACCCAACATGTTAAAGGCTGTGGAGAAATAAGAGGTGACCTTTTGAATTATAGAAAATTCAATATTCAATATCTAACTGACTTTAAAAACAGCTCTGTTAGAGCTTGCATTTTTATTTATATTTTTTATAAAAAAATTAAAAAAGGAATTTTTAAAAAAAACTAAACCTAAATCTTGTTTTGCTCAACAACACAATCAACATTGTGTCATGATATTGGACTATGTCATATTGGACCAACATGACACTATATTGGATGACACAATGTTGATTGGTAGCAAAACAAGACTTATGTTTAGTTTTTTTTTTAAATTCCTTTTTTAATTTTTTTTTTTATAAAAAATATAAATAAAAATGCAAGCTCTAACAGAGCTGTTTTTAAAGTCAGTTAGATATTGAATATTGAATTTTCTATAATTCAAAAGGTCGGCTCTTATTTATCCACAGCCTTTAACTTGTTGGATAGCTGTAATTATGAACACCACCATTACAATGAAAAATCTATAAATTTCTTATGAAATTCCTTTCGATTCCCAAAACAAAAATGAGATAAAATTAAACTAAAAACAGATAACTAAAAATTGATATAATTATGGATTATATCATAAGGTTTCATAAAATTAAGATTAAAATATCTAGTGATATTGGACTAAGTCAGCCTTATTCTTGTAGGCAAGCTGTAATTTTTGAAAGATCAAACCAAAATTAATTGATTTGAAAACCTTAGCCATTCTTGTCACAAGTAATGATTCCTTATTATTTTTATAAGTGAAATTTTATTCAGTAATTCAGAGATTTTATATTTAGTGTTTCACAATAAAATAATCATATACTAATCAAATTACATGAAATGGAAAGTTTTCCAACTAGTTATTATTTTAATTAAGCTCTATATTTTCTCTAAATATTTTTAGAGTAATTATAAATTTAATTAAATCTCAACTGTACAAACAAATGTAAATATTTATTTAATATATATTTAATGAAAACATTGTTCATTTTAAAATGGTAATTTATTACTTATTCACAATTTGGTTTATTAGCATTAATCGATAAATTAATTATGTTAACCATTTTTTGTTTTTCTCAAGTGTTTTATTTGTAAAGATGGAATTTACTTAATCAGACTAAATTTATTTTACTGTAAAATTATATCTAATAGCTTTGTGAAACATTTTGTTGCAATTAAGCGATTATTAAATTTATATTAATTACTATAACTAAACTTAGTGTGAATTTAATACAGGAAGTGTAGAAGACTGTAGTTTTTTTATTAGCAAAAGATAAGAAATATTTTTGCTCATTTAGTCATGTAATAAGTACATATAGTAGCAATTATCATAATGTTTTATGAATATACATTATTATATTTGTAGAATTTGAGAAAAAAATTTTCTTTGTATTATAAAAATTAATAAATAATCAAAAACAATGAATTATGATGGGTATTTTATTTGTACCTAACATTTTTACTTTAATGAATCAATGGTAAATTTTATAACAAGTTTAAGTTTTTTTTATTCCAATGATAAGTCACAACCTTGATCAGAGGTAGATAATTTTAAATTTTTCTTCATCTTTGTTCTAAATTTATTCTAATTCACCTTTCAATAATTTAAAATAATTATAAAAGTCTTTGAAAATGTTGTGATAGATCATTCTGTCAGCAAAACTGTAAAACCATATAATCTTCAATTCTCTAATTTTTAAACCAATATTTATAAAAATTCGATTTTTATCGTATTAAGGTGATTTTTGCTTTTTTTTTATTATCAAGAACTTGCATGTCTAATATTTATTGGGGAAAAGTAATATGTAATTACCGTTGTACATAAATTTAAACATAGAACAAATAATTAAAAAAATTGATAGATGTTTTGGCTGTTTCTGGTTTCACACATTTGCCGATAATAAGCTGGCTTCACATTTCTTAATTAAAACTATCTACAATAGTACTATAATTTAAAAGAAAATATGAAATGTAAAGTAAGTTTGAATTTTATTACAGAAAACTTGGTATTCACAAATACCTTTAAACCAGTATATATCATGAGCCTTTTAAGATAGATGTGTGTGACTGGCACCATTTACTTTATTTTGGTCCTGTTTTCTCCGCGTTCAGTATAGTCATTTACTTGCAATACACCCTTTAAATTAAGAGAGTCCTACAAAAAAAGGGATTCATTTATATTTTTAATGGTAATTGATTAACAAGTTTATAGAAAAAATAAATGTTGCTACCTATCAATTTCGGTATATTAGGCATTAAAGTACCTAAGTTCCTAGGACAGAGGAAATAATTAGAAGGTCTAGAATTTTTTTTTTTATATCAACTCATGGTCTCATCCTTTAGATTCTTTAAATACCAATGGAATGATTAATAGTGAGAAAAGTGTTTATTCTCTGAAAGAATTCAGGTTTAGGTTAAAGGGTATCTAATGCTATCAATTAAATTAATCTATAGGCATATGTTTACTGCAATTTTAGTTTAGTGGGGGGATAGGCCATAAAGAACCTAATTTAACATATTAATAATAAAATGGAGCAATAACTATAATAAAAAATAATTATGTATATTAAAAAACCAATGACATTAGTAACCAACAGGTTTTAAGCCTTAATACCCATAACAATATAATAACCAACCAACCTATCAGTAACATAACGTTATAAACTTGGGATTCTCAAAATGGGGAGGGGGAATAAAGCTTAGTTATTTTTTTGAAAAGTGCTCTCTGGAGTAGGAAAAACCTTACTGATCTTCAAATATATACTGCATTATAAATATATGGTGGTTATTTCATTTAACAGTTACCATTAAAAGTAATAAAGTCATAAAAAATGGAGTTATATATGAGGGGGTGGATTAAAGTTTAACCATATTGGTGAGATTGTAGAGATATTACTACATAAAGTTAAATGATTCTTTATTAACATTGATAACAAACATTACAATATGTTAATTAAATCTAATCACCATCTGAGAGGTTACACTATTTTTTATCCGGCTATATCGCCTAAGTAGTGTTGCCGCCACAATACTCCTCCTCCTAATGAAAGCGTGCTGGAAGGCGAACTGTTCGATCACGTCGAGTTGTTGGTAAAACTGACTGGTCCTCAGCAGAAGGGTAGGTGTTTGGGATATAATCGAGTTTGGGGTTTACTAAGAACGCAGGTTTTAGCCTATCGATTGATATGTTGTCTTCTTTTCCATGCCGGTCAATGGTGAAATATTTGGAATTTCTTCCCACCACTCGAAAAGGACCTTGGTAGGGCTGCTGCAGTGGTTTTCGTACTGTGTCATCTCTGACGAAAACATGAGAAGCGGTTAGTAGGTCGTGATGGATGAAGAATTTGCGGGAATCTGTTTTCTGGACATATGTTGGTCTATATTTATGAAGCGTTGACCTTAGGTGCGTAATAAACGATGACTTATCATTACTGGTTTCTTCAGTGGTCTCCAGAAATTCCCCGGGAAGACGGATGTTGACAATGTAGAGAAGTTCAGCTGCAGAATATCCATTTTCGGGAACAACAGTCCTTAAACCTAACAACACAATAGGTAACGTGGCAACCCAATTAGCGGAATTGTGACATTTTTAATTGCGGGTGGTAAGCTGTTGTTCTGAAGTGCTTTGTGCCGAGTAAGGTATTCAATTCCCGAAACAGATTCGATTCGAACTGCCGACCTCTATCAGTGGTAACGCTGGTAGGCACACCATATCGTGAAATCCAGTCTCTAACAAACACTTAAGCTATAGTTTCGGCGGTGATGTCTTCAATAGGTATTGCTTCTGGCCACGAGCTAAAGCGATCGATTAATGTTAGGCAATATCGTTGACCTTGTGAAACAGGAAATGGTCCAATGATGTCTAGGTGCACTTGGTCATACCTTTTATCCGTGTGTGGAAATAGTCCTTGTGGACTACGCGTGTGTCTACTAGTTTTAGATAGTTGACGATTGGTACATTCCTTTGACCACTGACGAATATCTTTATCTACAGAAGGCCAAACAAAACGATCTTTGACCATTTTTGCAGTTCTTTTAGGAGAAGGGTGAGATAGGTTATGTATTAGATTAAAAACTATTCGACAGCTGGCTAAAGGAACAAATGGGCGATTTCTGTCATCACAGTAAATCATGATTCCAAGTCCAGGAACTGGATTCTCTGAAAGTTTTATGGAAAATTTGTCAGGGTTTCGCAAAATTTCCTGTAATTCTGGGTCGGGAGTTTGCTGATGAGTGACGTCAGCGAAATCGAAAGTGGAAATTTCTTCAAGTCGTGATAAGTAGTCGGCAATCACGTTCTCATTGCCAGGAACATGTCTGATGTCCGTTGTAAATTGGGATATGAAATCCAGATGCCTTAATTGCCTTGGTGACGCTTTTGGGCAAAAGCGTAAACAAGAGGCTTGTGATCTGTATAAACCACAATTTCACGACCTTCTACGAGATAACGGAAATGTTTAATAGCTGAATAAATAGCCAACAGTTCTCGATCATAGGTACTGTAGCGAGCTTCAGTGTCACTTAATTTCCGTGAAAAGAACGCCAATGGTTGGGGTGCATCATCCTGTATTTGCTGTAACACTCCACCGATGGCAACATCAGAGGCGTCTACTGGTCTTGGATTTTAATTATTTTTAAAAGCAAGAGTTTTTACTTACATGTGAGCAGTTTCAAAAGATAAGGCGTCAGGGGTCACCAGTATGTAGAGATATTACCACATAAAGTTATTGATTCTTTATTAACATTGATAACAAACATTACAATATGTTAATTAAATCTAATCACCATCTGAGTGGTTAAACTATTTTTTATCCGGCTATATCGCCTAAGCAGTGTTGCCGCCACAAGATTAAAAAAAAAAAAAATGGAGACCTCTGTTATAAACCATAATTAAATGTTTAAATACGATAAGGTTTTTCATTAGAAGACATATACTATTACAAAATATTATATATAGTTAGATATTACATTAGATATAGTAATAGTTTTGTTCCATATTCTCCGAAGGGGTGGTTCCCGCGCCCCTCCCCAATATCCACTGGTGATCAACCTTATTCCTTTACGAAGGATAGATAATAACCGGTCACACATGGCCGACACTGGGTCAACCGACTCCTTACAATCTATCCTTCGTATTTGAATCAGATCCGATAAACGTTCGTGATACGGTGCGGTTGTATGAGCAGACCTTAATTCCATCTTGTTACGTCAGATAGGACCAATGAAACCGCACTTGACTTAAATGGGTTTTATATCAGTGACTCAATTTAAAAATCAAATCAAAACATCAAAATCGGAATAGGAGTAAAAGAAATTCGAGATGGGAATAAGACATTTTATGGCGTCTCCTCATAGATTATTGTTCATTCCCGGAGTAAATCGAACCAACGACATTAGAATGATAATTGCTGGAAAAAATTGTGTGGAAAAAATTCTAACAGATCTTACTACCAGACAGTTAACACTATATTAATAAAGCCATGCGGTTTCTAAAGAAAATCGGCTTATACCGTAACATGTAGTTAAAATAATTCACAGCACAACTCCATTGAATCTTAATGGTAGAGTTGATAAAATAAAAAAGTTTTGTTAACAAGACACAACACAACCAAAATAAAATTTAATTTTTTTTTTTATAGAAGTGGTTTTATATGTTCTTAGCAAATGGGGTTTGGTCACAAAGTGTGGTTTTCAAGCCTCGCATTAAGCATCCATGTATATAGCAACATGTCCTATTCTTAATTTTTATCCTATTCTGGGGAAATGTTATGACCTCTTGGTGCAAGTGGAAGGGCTATAATCTGACGCATGCATCATGCGGGTGTTCAAACTGTCTTTACACTGGGCGAACATCATGTCCCGAGCACTGTTGGGCTAATCTAAACAAGACACGAACTTGAAGATATCTTTGCCCGCTTGTATGCCCGCTAGTTCGGGGATAGCGCTAGTGTAGCATTAAGTTAGATAAGAAAAGCTTCAAGACCTTCCTTTAGCATTTTTCTGATGTTGCTTTTGTCCATAATAATTTAGAGCAGAATTTTTTATTACAAAGACAGCCGCTAGTTCCACTTCAGCTGTCTTTGTAAAAATCTGGTGCGTGCTCGCAACACACAGCTTTCACTTACCAACTTACTTAGATTAGAAATTAATGCGTTTTGTTAATTGCCACTTCTCGAACAGAACTGCTTTAATTATGAACAATGGTCTGTCATTAAAGCCGTACTCCGCATGCGTGGGCTCAACGAGTTTTATGAGTTGACTGAATATTTTTCTTTTTTTCTCCTCTTTATGTTTTCTTTATTATTATCATATCTCATATTTAGCCATTTCTTATTTTTAGGGGTAACGAGAGACAGTTAATTTCTCCATATAAACAAAAACAAAGGTACTTTATAGGAAACAAACAAACAAAAAAAGCCCCCTCAGAACATTTTAATAATGATAAAGCTTACTTGATATTAAAGAACACATAATTGTCATTAAACATGACGAATTTGATAAAATCGTAAAAGCCGTTTTTGATATCATCAAAAAAAAGGTAAAAATTGGAAAAAATTATGAAATAATGTGCCCGCTCCGTATGACCAATTTTGATGAAATGTTGGCTATCGCATCTTAGGCATATACATACATCAAATACCGAGTTTGATCAAAATTGTTAGAGCCGTTTTTGAGAAAATCGAAAAAAACCTAAAAAGTTATTAAATAAAGTACCCCCTCCCCTTGAGCAATTTTGATGAAATTTTTGCTGTCTCATCGCGGGCATATACATACACTAAATACCCAATTTCAATTTCCCACGGTTTATAGTTTTTGAGCTAGTCTGTTCACATACACACAGACACACAGACACATAGACTATTTCGCGTGACCTGGTTAATTGGACTCAGGGGACCCTAAAACGTGTATTTCAGTTGAAAACCGGAAGTCGAAATTTTCCACGATCGCAATACTTCCACTTACTATATATTTCATATATAGGTAAGTGAAAGTAATAAAAATTGTTGTATAGAGGTGGATAGCTCCGGTCAGGCATCATTTATTGTTTTATAGACTTTTTCTTGATTTACTTAATTTTTCATTTAGGGTCTTAAGTTTCTTGTATTTTTATTTTTTATATAGCTATCGCTCACTTGCTAGAACCGTCGATAGACATTTAAGGCCGGTGCGGACAGAGCAGCTATTAGGGACACTCAGGGAGGGTAAGTGACGGCGGTGGAAATGTAAATGTTATCCGTGCACAATGGGAGTGTTTGTTCCAGCCGAGTTGTGGAGTGCTAACTAGCGGCATTGTCGCCCCGATCAGGGCCCCATTGTGCCTCCATGTTCCGTTTCAGCTTCTTATACATGAGCTATTTCCTCCCTCATCGAGTCAGATTATAGCCCTCCCACTTGCACCAAGGGGTCCTAACGTTTCCCCAGCATTTATCTGCCGAATAAGACCATGAACGGCCTGGCTAATTAATCTGAAAATATCAGAAGAGATCGTAGTGAACCTCGACGAGGTACAGTTCATATGGATGGATTATTTCAGATACCACTCAGGAAAACAAGAAGTTTTACGTTGAAAAAAGGGGATAACAAACAAATTGGATTCGGTGCGCGCAACTTTCACTTGTCATACTCCTTTCTTTAAATAAAAATATAGAGGTGTGTAATGGTCAACTGTTTTGTTTAAGATTGGATGATAAATTATCGGGATTTTCGGTTAAGTGTTTTGTTTGGAGACCCTATATTTCGATTCAAACATGTGGATCTTTATGAGGGCTTGTTGAGTCCAGAGTAACACACAGAGCCTGTTCGGTAATTATTGTCATTTATGTGGAAAATTTCTATTTTTCGCGCGGATAGGGACAAAACCTTAAAAAATGTAGGTGCTTCGGCCGGAACTTCAGAGATATTTTTTGAAACCTAAATAAATACCTCTAGAGTAAGGATCCACACGAATTTTTCAGATTAAAATTCATTAAACCTTTGAAAATAAGGCAGTTTTGGGCATGTTATATATGTTATGATATATTCCAAAAGATTTCAGATCCGAAAACGTCCGAATCGTTGAATGAGATCATTTCATAGTTAGGAATGCGTGAACGGGAGTGCCGTTTGGTTAAGTGTCCCCTCTTCCGGGTGCAATGTTTTCAATCGCTAATACGATTCTATTCCAACTGCATACGTTCAAACGAATACGCTTCTGGATTTGTCAATATGTCAACAATAGTTTATTTGCCTGAGTTTTCAGTTTTCTTTCAGCGAAGAGAGTAAAATATTTATCATCATCATAATAAACGTTTATTTAAAATTTACTATGGATAAATGCGTCTTTTCCTACTGCGATGTATGTGATATGCTGATGAATAAGAATTCGTCGCTAGAGCAGGCGTTACCAGCATTAATTCCAGGGGTGGAAGGCCGTTATTTACAATTATTTCGGAAATAAAAAAAAGATTTGTTAGACATTTCAATAAATGCTTTAAGGAAGCGTTATACAATGAGGACGCGTTTTTTTAAGAAAAACCCGTAAATGGTTGGAAAACAACTTTATCGTGCCCTATGTGCCGATGGGTTGCGAGACCGACCGCGAACCTGGTTATAGAAATTTGGGGAGGGGGGGAGACCAACCAAAGATCTTTCTGAATGTAGTAGGAAATCTTGAAGAGCAACGAACGAAGATGTATTCAATTGTATGTTGGTGTCATCTGACCCATACATCAGTAACTTGAGGCCTAATTTGGAAAAAAAGAAAATACCTCTGGATGTCGATGCGACAGATTTAATTTTAAAAGAGTCATAAATATGTATATAAATGAATGATTTATATACATATTAATCTTATATTGTACTGAAGATGGTGTAACAAGTGAAACCCATCTACAATTGTATTGTTTATGTTAGAAAAAGTTTATTAATTTTATTTTCGTAGTTATTTTTGTAAATATATATCATATTAGTTTGATTTTATATGTGTATATATATACTCAATTTTAGTTCAAATTCTGTTGGTTCCTATAATATTTATTACAATCCAAGTAAAATCAAAATTTTATTTTCAAAACAGCGTATTTTTTTTACCCTGTAACCATTGAAATGAAATATTACAGCTTTGAAAGTGGCATAAATCGATACAGCGACCCAAAAAACCATGGAATGTATATATTTAATCGCCATTTGTGACCGGTTAAGGGTTTTGTCCCAAATTGGTCATTTTGAACCACTGTGCACCGCATAATGGGACCGAGAAAGCAAAAAAACCACTAATGTATACTGCCTTTAAATTCTTCAAAAATCGTTGCATAACATTCCCAAACACCTACACGATCATGGTTTGAATTTTTTAAATTCAAAATATTTTCTGGTTAAATAATTTATTTTTTGAAGAGAAAAGATTTGGCTCCGCCGGGAGTCGAACCCGGGTCTCCTCCGTTACATTCGAGGATGCTAACCACTACACCACAGAGCTCGGCTCAAGGCAGAGCAAATCCTTCCTCTTCACTGAGTCGGCGGAGCCAAATCTTTTCTCTTCAAAAAATAAATTATTTAAAAATAATTTAAAATTGGTGGTCGGCCACAATTTAAGATTGGATTAAAATATTTTATGGTTAGTTTAATGCTGCATGAAATTTGGATTATATTAAATTATTGGAAGTGAAAGTGAATTTACATCTACGTTTCAAGAGATTTCTTCAACCTGTTCCCACTTAAGAGTGTCGGCCTTTGAGGATGTTTAAGCAATGTTGTGAAATAGCACAATTGTGTTAAATTAAAAACTTGAGTCCATTTACAGAACAAGAACTCATAGATGCAGCTGCTTCAGCTTTCTCCCAAAGGAAAAAAGGAAAAGTGCAGTTTTCGACACTGATTCTGCTCTAGCTTTTCTTATTTGGTATAAAATGTCTAAATATAAGTATAAGGTGATTAGAAAGACGAAGAAAAAAAAACCCTGCACCATATTCGATTATCAAAAATAACCCACCTTCAAATACCAATGGTGACTTATGGTAAACGGTAATAATTCGGAATCGTTCCATTACTCCGATATTGGTTCGATATTACACATATCAATTAATTTTTTACGAATAATTTTATTTGAAGAGAAAAGATAAGCACGGCCGGGTTATTACTAATAATAAAAATTAATTTTTTCTGTAATCGTTGAATAATGATAACATTACTAAAGAAAGTGATTACTTTCTTTACAAGTGAAGAAAGTGAATTGCCTTCTTAATTAGTAATAAGTATAAATTAAAAAATAATTTGAAGTTGGAAATTAAATGCTTTTAAATGTTTCTTAACATTGTAAGAATTTATTTTAACAAAAGAAATTGAAATGTGAATGAATTATTGGTGGAAATAATCAATATATTTTAAAATTTAAATATAATAATAATTACCTTCCTTGTTTATAACCTGCACTTGTTTATAACTGCACTACTTCACAATCATGAAAACCATGCTTATAACCTACCAACAACATACCATAATCTTCACAACATCCTAATTTTGTTCATATTCTGGTTAGATCTGATCATGTATTACACGATTACAGAAAAAATTTAATATTACACTCGTGAAAAAAGTAGAATTTACAACTCTCGTGAAATTACCACACTCGCTTCGCTCGTGTGGGTAAACGTTTCACTCGAGTTGTAAAATGATCTACTTTCTTCACTTGTATAATAAATAAATATTATGAATGAGATAATTAATAACTATTATAATAATAATTTATATTTTTCTTTCTTGTTAGAATTCAAAATTTTTATTTATTGTAGTGCTAATAGATGCACTGTGATTTTGGTCAACCAGTCTTTTGCTAAAATAAATAGATTCAGTGTTTACCCCACGCTTGAAAAGGTGACACATAATTGCCCATGGGAAAAACACGGATTTTCCAAGTTCAAGCTGGAAAAAATATATTTGGCAACTGGATGCTTCCCACCCTAAATATCGAAAAAAATTAAGTGATGTGTCATTAAATCATCTTACACCACCATCTGTTCGAAATTTATAGAGCTAATAAATAAATAGTCACACTCAGTTGTGGTATAATAATCATTCAATTTGCAATAAAAGAAATATTGAGGACAATAATCGAGATAAAAACTATCTTATCTTTTAAGTTGGACATGACTGGAGAAAATGAGCCAACTTTCATCAAAATCAGTTGAGTAGTTTCTGAGTTTACCTCCGACAAACATCGGGACACAGAGATTCTCATATGTATAAAGATTGTATGATTCCTTCAATTTCGATCTAAATTCGATCAGCTACTACTAAAAAAAAAAACATTAAAAAAGAAAAAGCCATGGTTTGTAGCTCGGACGGCACAAATCGAGTGGCTAAAAGTTGAAATAACAACTGGACATGCAATTCCTCCCCTAACCATGTATCATTAAGGTATTTAGAAAACTTGCCAATTTTTGTCACATTTAGAGTGTAAGTAGTTGCCCCCTTCCATAATATTGGGTGAGGGGGGCCTTCCCCCCGCGCCCCCCCCCCCTGGTGGTGACGCCAATGGTTTGTAGTATCTATTGCATTAAATAGCGGTCCCTTGTTGTGATGTTGCCTTAGACAAGCTCTGTGTAAATATTTGCTAACGGCCTGCGTTATGTTGAGTGGAGGTATAGACTTTTTTATATTTTATAAAAAGTATTGGAATAAATGCGAGAGGTCCCCTGGAGGGGCGGAGTGGAGCCGTGGAGAAACAAACATGCTGGAGTGCAGTAGCCCAAATATTTGGCCCGCCCATTCCATTAGTTGGGTCTAGACCTACACTGAGGCTTATACTGTGTCTGGGGTTCCCGTCAACACGGTACCATTGTTTGTTTTTAGAAAGTTTCTAGTGCCGTTTTCGCTAATTTGCTAAAGCTAACCGTGAGTGATATGGATCAGTTATTGAAACTAATTGCCAGTAAACAGTGGCGTATACTGGTGGGAGCTGTCCATCTTAGCCATAAACCCTGAAAGGGCCAAAAAAGGCGTCCTATAATTAAGTATAAAAAATCTGGTGCGATTCGCGCAACACACAACCAGGGTCGTGCTGGCTACCATAGGGCCCCCCGGGAAATAAACCAAAGGGGCCCCGCGCTCTAGTCAGTTTAAGCCCCCCCCCCCCCTCATCTTGACCTCCCTTATGATTTTTGGTAAAAAAATAGATAACATGTAGAAAATCAATTTAATTAACACATAAACAAATTGAACCTTTTTTAATCATTTATTTACAGGCTTGCTCATTTACAATATCTTTACAAAATAACCTTCTTCTATACAGACATATAACAAATAACATCAATGCTGCTTAGAACTTACAACTAAAGGAACATTTTTTTTTTAAATAAACCATATGTAAAAAATGTAACAGTATATAAAATTTGGAAAAAATATAATTAGGAAATCTTCACAAAATAACCTTCTTCTATACAGATATATACTAATAAAATAACACCAATACTGATTATAGTTTCAACTTTTTTTTATATAAATTATATGTAAAAAATGTAACGGTACATAAAATTAGAAAATCTTTACAAAATATCCTTCTTCTATACAGAAATAGAAGAATAAAATAACATCAATACTGTTTACAACTAAAGGAACACTTTTTTAAAATAAATTATAAGTAAAAAATGTAACGGTACATAAAATCAGGAAAACACAAAATTACGAAATCTTTACAAAATAACCTTCTTCTATACAGAAATAGAAGAATAAAATAACATCAATACTGTTTACAACTAAAGGAACACTTTTTTTAAATAAATTATAAGTAAAAAATGTAACGGTACATAAAATCAGGAAAACACAAAATTAGGAAATCTTTACAAAATAACCTTCTTCTATACAGAAATAGAAGAATAAAATAACATCAATACTGTTTACAGCTAAAGGAACACTTTTTTTAAATAAATTAAACGTAAAAAATGTAACAGTACATAAAATCAGGAAAACACAAAACTAGGAAATCTTTACAAAATAACCTTCTTCTATATAGACAATATAATAATTAAAAAACATCAATACTGTTTATAACTTACAACTAAAGGAACATTTATTTTTAAATAAATTATATGTAAAAAATATAACGGAACATGAAATTTAGAAATTAAATAACAACAAAATAAAAAACTTATTCTGCTTCCGAACAAAACGTCATTCCTCAATAATTGACTAGTACTCTTAATTATTATTCATAATAAAATCTTTAAAAAATATAAAAGTAACAAAAAATATTCCTTAAAAATGAAAGCATTTCTTGGAATGTTAACAAATTATTTTGATTGAGCTTGAAGCTAAAGGCAATAAACACGAAGTACAAATTGAATAAAAGCAAGTAGAAACAAGTTAATTTAAAGTAATAGTGGAAAAACATAATGTAATAAAAAGTTCAATAATTCAAAAAAGTAACAAGTTGGATAATTCAGAAGAAGATTTCCCAATCTCGTCAATCAAGTCTCCATAATTTAATTTCAATAATAAGTCTTTTTCACATGACATTATCATCAGATCAGAAAGCAGCTCTTGGCCCATGGTCGATCTTAGTTTAGATTTAATAATTTTCAATTTGGAAAATGCTCTTTCGCAAGTCACTTGAGTGCATGACAAAGTCAGGATTACTTTAAGGGTGACGAAAAGTATGCTGTACAAAGATGTGTTCATATTGTACATTTTTAAAAATTTATATATACAAGTTAAACAACCTCTGCACTCTTCTTCAGCTTCTTCCTCCTGAACATTCACTTCTTCCTCGTCAAGGTCGAAATGGGTATGGGGCCTTTTGGGAGATATCCCTAGTGCCTTAATTGTGGCAAAATAGTTTTGCCAATTTTGAGCGAAATGAATCAATTCATTTTTTAATTCAAAATTTGAAACATTTGCCACGTTACTGATTGATTTTAGCACATCATTTTTCTCTCCAAAATTCTTATTTACAACTTGAGCATAATTTTTAGGGTCAAAATAAGAAAGATCCTCATAAAGAGATAAATTTTTTGAAAACCTTGTGTCCAATGATGTTAAAATTGTATCAACTATTACTAAAAAGTTCTCTACTTTAAATTTCTCATAGCCAGCACTTATATATGATTCATCTGTATCTCTACTTTCGTCGAAAAATTGTTTCCTCTTACGTGGCCGGCCTATTTTAAAATCATTTTCAATATCAATATTAGTTTCAGTCGAAACTTTGTCGATAAAGCTTTTAGCTTTTTTGACAAAATCTGGAAACTGATCTCTTATGTTAGAGATTTTATTTTTGGCATCGACAACGATTTTGCAGGCTAGGTAGAGATCTACACCCTTTGTCTGCAAAAAATTTGAAGCTGGCGTTAGAATGGTAAAAATGTTAGAAAAAATTATGCCAATTAGAATGGTTTCAAACTCCATCCACGACAATCTCAATGAATCTGCCTCACTTGCCGCTGACTTATTTGAACACAGAGTCGATTCACTAATGATATGTAAAGTTTGAATTAAATCCGAATACAAAGCGTCATTGTGATTATCTACGTTTCCAAGAATGTGCTGTACAGCTTTTGAGGCACTCCACCATCTGGTTTCACCAATTTTTTGTAACCTTTTCATTTTATTTTGCCCACTAGATTCCACGGTTTTTTTCCACAAAGCTGTTCGCTTGTAGGAATCAGATATAAAAACAGCTGTTCTTTGACATAAACCAAAAAAATTTTTTGCGTTTACTGTAACGCAAGTACAGTCGGTTACAACTTTGTTTAAAACATGTGCAAAACACCAAATGTGGTGGCTAGATTTTGACTCCAATTTGATGAGGGCTTGCAGGCCTTGGTAAGCACCTGACATGTTGCTGGCCCCATCAAATGAAGTGCCAACAATCATGGTAGGAGGCAAATTATATTGTTTTAATTCCTCTAAAACGGTGTTTTTTAATGAGGAGCCAGTGGTAGATTCCACGTCTACTAATGAAAACAAGCGTTCCTGGATGGAATCATTTTCAATGTACCTAATTACGATCGCGAGTTGTTCTTTCACACTTATATCCTGGGTTGAATCGACCTGAAGACTGAAAAATCTCTCTTTCCGAATACAATCAGAAACACTTTTTCGAATATTATTACATATAACATTTAAAATTTTAGTAATCATATTATTGCTTAGAAAACTTGTAAAACTACCTCTTCCCTTACCACCTGTAGCTTTGTTTTTTAGAGATTTTGTGTTTACTAATTTTAAATGATTTTCAAGTAAAGGATCATACTTTGATATTAGTTTTAAAAGCTCTAAAAATGTGCCCCGTTTCCCCTCGAACTCATCATCGAATAGCATATAAGCAGCCTCGGCCTTTCCTCTTATTGGAAGATTTTGTTTAGCAATAAAAACCAATGCATCTAAAACTCTTTCAAGTATTTTCCTGTTGGTTAAAATAAAATTATTTCTAGAAAGTGATTGATCTTTTGTAAGTTTGGTGCCTATGTCTGCACTACGTGAAGCTGCCAAGAAGGAATCATATGCATTTTTGTGTGAAATAGATTGTTCGTGATCTTCTACTCGCAAGTATATGTGTTTGAAGTCTGTAAATCCTGAAGTACTGAAAGAGCTTTTAAAATTACTGAAAGCCATACAATAAGAACAAAATATACTATTCTTTTCTACTGAGTAAGACAACCATGTTCTTTTGATTACACTACCGTTTGGTAAACGTCGAAAATAAGTTTTGAACTCAACAAATGGTAAAACATGTTCAGATGATGAAGGCTGTATGGGATGTTGATTACAAAAATTCAATTTCTTTTGCAAATTTGAGTCAGGAGATGGAGGAGTAAATAAAATGTTATAGGAAATGTTATCACGTGTCTCATTCCCATGTTTCGATTGAACGGTGGTACAGACTGAGGAAGAAATGGGTGCATTTGGAAGAGTGATTGTGTATGGCTGTGAAGGTGATTGCACATTTGAATCCGGTGGACAATCGTTCTCTTGTTCACGATGAATTAAACTTGAACATGCGATTTCGACTGATTGTGCAGGTTCATAATTAATTAAATTTTGAGAAGGGTTTGGATCTTCATCTATGGAGGTTGATGGGGCAGACTCATAAGTTGGGATAAGGACATTTGGATATGTCTGAAATTCAAGGGGTAACAGAAGGGAATCATTCGGTCCTGCATCTAAGGAGGGTGATGAGACAAGTTCATGTGTAGGGAAGATCGGATGTGTCTGAGATTCAAGCTTTAACGGAAGGGAATCACTTTTTTGTTCTTCCTGACTTGGAAAGTTAAATTCTTTGTGCACATCTATTGATAAAGGTGTTTTAAAATCAAGTCTAGATTGCCCTGGAGCAAGAGCTGCTTCTGTCAATTCTTTTTTGTTTTTGGCCAATCTCTTTTGGTGTCCACTAGTGTACACCCTTTTTGATTTACCTTTTTTGTGTTTGTCCATTATTTATGTAAATAAATTATAATTTTAAAACTTAATAACTATGACTTAGCTCATGACTAGTGAGACATTGACATTGATCACAGGTTACATCACATAAATTATAAATATGGTATTATGCATACCATCGCTTCTCGTAGTCTTTTACTAAACTGTCCACAGACCACATCCTGATCTTGGAATAATGGAGTGCTCCTTTAAAGTTTAAATCCATGTCACACGACTAACTCATCCTCGACCCTTTAAAAAAACAAATAATCAAATAATAATAAAAAAAAAAGAAAAAAAAAAGTTTGTTTTCTCAAGAAGTTGGAGCATACTTAAAATTACCAAAACTTACTTGAAGAAACAATTCTTAAGTGAAATATGATGATATTCTTCCTTGGGGTCTCTTAGAATCGTGATTTGGACACTTGGACATTGTTGTTGAATAATGGCGTGCTCCTTTAGAGTTTAAATCCATGAAACTCGACGCTTTAATAACAAAACAAAAAAAAATAAATAAATAATAATAATAAAAAAAAAAATAAAAAATAAAATAGTTTATTCTCTTATGAAGCTAGAGCATACTTCAAATGGCATAAATGGGATATGTGGCCAAGGGGGTTCTGGAGTGGTGGGAGGTCGAATTGGTGAGTCTCCCACCATGCTTCTTGTTATCCGAGGCAAGGCAGGTTACTTTATCAATTCAACCTCCTCAAATAAAAACCGTTGAGAGGAAAAGCCGAGAAAGTACGATTGCTGAGAAAGTACGAGTTACGTCATATACGAGTGCACTTGTATTGTAGTTTTCACGTTATGAGCTCACCGCGGTCCGAGTAACCTGGAAAATAGGACATGGTCCTAGTCCGCTCGGATTGGTTGCGGACGTCCGAGTGCACTCGAATGAGGTGTTTACACAATACAATTAACGTGCGAGTAGACGTCAGAGTGCACTCGGTCTGAGTGAACTCATACTGTGAAAGCCCGGCTTGTTACAAGAATCCGTTTTTATAAACGAACCTAAAATCAACAGAATCTTAATTATTAAATAAAAACTCTTAGATTTATACAGACGGATATTCAAAAAATCTGGTGCGTGCGCGCAACACACAACTTTCACTTACCAACTTACTTAGATAAGAAATTAATGCATTTTGTTAATGCCACTTCTCAAAGTTACACATTTTCCACATTCATTTCTGTTTGTTTGTTTAACGTCCATTTTTATGCTACTAAGGCTAATCGGACGATGCTACAGTGGGAGTCCTAAACTTTGCCTATCCAGGTATAATTAGGATAGGGATCTTTAACGAGTACCTGACATCGTACAGGCTCGGGACCTCCATTTTACGTCCTATCCGAGGGACTGCATAGCTAAGGATTTTTTACTCCAATTAAAAAAATCCTAGGGCCACCGCTGGAATTGAACCCGCGATCTTTAGTATTGTAGGTAGCCATGCTAACCACAACACCACAGGTGACCCCACATTCATTTCTTATTTTTGTTTTCATTTGCTCTATAAACCTCTCAGAACATTTTAATAATGATAACACTTACCTGATATTAAATAACACTCAATTTTCATTAAACATGACGAATATGAAGAAAATCGTTAAAGCCGTTTTTGAGATAATCTAAAAATTAGAAAAAAAGTTATGAAATAAAGTGTCTCTTCAGTTGATCAATCTTGATGAAATGTTGGCTATCACATCTTTGGCATATACATACATCAAATACCCAGTTTGATCAAAATCGTGAAAACCGTTTTTGAGTAAATAAAAAAAAACACGTGAAAATAATACAAAATTTATTTAGTAAAGTCCACCCTCCGGTTGATCAATTTTGATGAAATGTTGGCTATCACATCTTTGGCATGTACATACATAAAATACCCAGTTTGATCAAAATCGTCAAAGCCGTTTTTGAGTAAATAAAAAAAAACACTTGAAAATGATAAAAAAATTATTAACTAAAGTCCCCCCTCCGGTTGATCAATTTTGATGAAATTTTTACAGTCATATCTCGGGCATATGAATAGATGAAATACTCAGTTTAATCAAAATCGTTAGAGCCGTTTTTGAGAAAATCGAAAAAAACTTAAAAAGTTATTAAATAAAATACCCCCTCCCTTTGAGCAATTTTGATGAAATTTTTGCTGTCACATCGCGGGCATATACATACACTAAATACCCAATCTCAGGTTCGCACGGTTTATAGTTTTTGAGCTAGTCTGTTCACACACACACACACACACACACACACAGACACACACACACACAGACCATTTCGCGGGACTTGGTTAATTGGACTCAGGGGACCCCAAAACGTGTATTTCCGTTGAAAACCGGAAGTCGAAATTTTTCACGATCGCAATACTTCCACTTACTATATATTTCATATACAGGTAAGTGAAAGTAAAAAGGTCATAACCCACCAAAATGCGCGGATCTCGTTTTTTGAAGATTCCATTTCTGTTGCCTAATGAAAAAAACATCCCGTAGGTCACCTAACTAGAAATTGGCGAATCTCGTTTAAAATCGAATTTTATCTCTGTTGACTAGTGGGGGGAAAAAAACCAAAAGGTTACATAGCTCGAAGTGGGTGAATCTATCCAAAAAAGAAATCAAGAAATTGATCCAGAAACGAAAATCTTACATTCAAAAATCCTTCAGTAAAAAAAATTATTTTCTCGATGCGAGCATAACGACAATTGTTAAGATAGGTGTATTGGGTCTCCCCTATACTAAACAGCTCTTCCCCTAATTTCCAATCCGTGGCCATATATCCAAAACTACCCGGGAAATAAAAATAAAAAATCGTTTATTCTCTTAAAATTAAATCTTTATGAGGCTGGAGCATAATTCAAATTACCAAAACTTGTAAAAACTTACCCGAAGAAACAACGTCTTCTTAGGTGAAATTGTAGGATGATGTTCTTCCTCTTGGCCTTTGGTGTTTGAAGCGTGGTTTGGATATTAATATTAGGATCTTGTTGAGAATGGAGTGCTCCTTATCCTTTAGAGTTTAAATCCATGCCACTCGATTTAACTCCATCTCAACGCTTTAAATAAAAAATAAAAAATAATAATAATAATAATCGTTCATTCTCGTGAGAAGCCGGATGATTCATACTTAAAATTACCAAAACTTGTAAAAACTTACCTGAAAAAACAAAATGTTTAGGTGAAATATGATGATATTCTTCCTCAGGGCCTTTTAATCGTGATTTGGATCTTGTTAAATAATAGAGTGAGTGTACTCGACTCGTAACGACGCTTTAAATAAAAAAAGTACTAGTAAAATAAATGAAGGGTCTAAAGTTTTCAAGTTTTTCTCTAAAATGGAAAATGGAAGAAAGAGTAAATTAGAAATTGTAGTCTACAACACTCAAGCATAATAATTATTAATTTAACAACTTACTTTTGGCGCTGAAGGATGGTGCTAACTACTAAACAAGTTGAACATTGAATTCAATTTCCAATAGCGACAGAAAGATTTCGATATTTCGAATTTCCAGTGAATTGAGAATGATCGAGAATGTTCTAGAACTTTCGGTTAACGGTTATGATAGCTTGATTAACCCAACGAGGTTCGCGCGGCAAAAGCAATCTTCCTAATCATCATAGACAAGAACAAGATAGTAACTCCAAAACCCAAACGTTAGAATGACGTCACATCACAAGTAGTATTAATCCAAGTATTAATCAATCAAAAAACGCTTAGTTTTGATAATTTAAGGCTTAAAAAGTCAAAAGCTGCGAGATTTCAATTTTTCCCTCCGAAGGTCGTTTGTTTTTTTCTTCTTCCTTACCCCTTTTGGGGGCCCCCACATTGACCTTGAGGCCCAGGGCCCCCCGGGAAATGTCCCGGTGCTCCCATAGGCCAGCACGACCCTGCACACAACTTTCACTTACCAACTTACTTAGATTAGAAATTGACGGGTTTCGTTAATTGCCATTTCTCAAAGTCACACATTTTTCCACATTCATTTCTTATTTTCGTTTTTCTCTCTAATGTACACTAATTTTTTATTATTAAATAAAAGTCTTTGCTTGCGATAATTCGGCAATGCAAGCATTATACTCAATCGTGTCTGATTTTATAATTCTCTATGTAGTTGTTGAACACTTCATTTAGTTACCATGAAATAAATCATTTCAATTAAATGAACAGAAAATTTTTAATTTTCAACAATCCTCTGTCATTAAAGGCGTACAGCGCATGCGTGAGCTCAACGTGTTTTATGAGTTTACGAAAAAAAAATCTTTTTTTCTCTCGTATATGTTTACTTGAGTTTTTTCATATTTCATATTAAGCCATTTCTTATTTTTATGCTAAACGAGAGACCGATAATTTCTCCACATAAACAAAAACAAAGGTACTTTAGGAAAACAAAAAAGGCCCCTTCCCCATTTAAGCCCCCTCAGAACATTTTAATAATGATAAATCTTACCTAATATTAAAGAATACTTGTTTCTCATTAAACATGACGAGTTTTATGTCGGTCCGCCATTTGGTGACCACTGACCTTTAATATGTAGGAATTATTTTTAAGAACAACTGAAGACGGCCCTGGAGGTCGAAACTTCTGTAATAAATGAAATAAAATAATAAATAGGGTCACCTGTGGTATAGTGGTTAGCATGGCAACCTACTATACTAAGGGCCTATTCACACTATCGGTTTCGCTCCCGGTCCACTCTCGCTCTACCCCATTCACAATAGCGCTCCGCTCCCGCTCCACTCCCGGTCCGCTCTCCTAATGTCTTACCATATTCACATTATATAATTTTACCCCGTTCACTTTTGAAATGTTTAAGCTATTAAAGTCATTAATAATCGAAGTTGTCTGTATTCGGATTTTAATTAATGATTAACTTTCAGTTATTATAGTATTTATTTATTCATCAATTTTACGGCAAAAAAAAGTTCAATTTTTCGTATGTAGAAATAGCTGTTAAGTGTACTTTTCTTGATGAAGAACATAATATTATCAAAACATATAATAAGAAGAATATATTGCAACACAATGATAATTATTAATAATAATTATAAATTAATTTAATTAATGCTGAAGAAATAATTTAAATTTTTTATATAATTATAAATATAAATATAAATTTTATAATTTATTTCTAAAAAAAAAAAATCAATTTAACGTAATCACATTCTATAACCAAAATCCTATATCATTTTAATGTTTAGATTTACAAACAATCCCAATTGGTCTTTGATTCATGCAGATCTTTATGAATTTGTAAAATGAGTCAATACTAGCTTGTAAAATAACAAACATAAATTATTATTTATATTTCATATTTCTTATAAACTATATTACCATTGTTTTGTTTTGATTAAAATCGAAGAATTGCAATTTTTAAAACATGTAAACGTACATAGCTCAAATACTATTGGTCCTAGAAAGATTAAAAATTTTCATTGTACAAATCTGAATAATGTATATATTTTAAAATCCGATTTTGGATTGTTTCTGAAATAATTATTTGTTTCTAAAAAAAGATAAACTTTTAAGTACTGCGAACTAGTTATATGCTAAATTAAAGCCCTTGCAATTATAAAAATATGGTACAAGATTCCTCATTCTAGGACATATTGTATAAATACTATAGTAAGATATGTAGCGTTTGATATTTCAAATGTTCCATGCAAATTGCCCTTCTAGGATTTTTTACTTAAATACGAATGTTCAGAAAAAATAAAAACTTGTCATTTTTAGTCACACTGATGAGAAAAACATAATCACTGAATAATAATTTTTAAAAAAATTGAAATGAAACATTCTGTAAATTATTCTCTCAATGGAATGCGCTTAATGTTGCATTCCGGCTTATCATTTTATTTTTTATATATATAACCAAGGAAGAGCTCCAGCTTCAGAATTGAAATATACTGTGAATATTTCTCTCACTCGAAATGCGTGTAATGTTGCATTCCCACCTTGTGATTCTAAATTTTGAAGTGCGCGGTTACCACTATTCGATTCTACATGAGGAGGGTAGCTATAACTATTTTGGTCGTATTTTTTCACAAAGTTGTGCAATAAACACGCGGCCAAAGTTAGGTCATCAACGTGTTCTGGGTATACCAGCCGGATTTTTTGAGACAAAATGCCAAAATTATTTTCCGATTTTCTCCTGTCTCGGCTTAAACGATAGTTAAATTTACGCCATTTAGTTAAAAAAAATTACCACCACGGTACTGGCACTATGCCAAAAAAGAGATATTCGCAACCGTACAAAAGTACGAGAACATATTGCTCATGGAGGAAGAAGCAAGATCTCAGCCAACTCAATTTTCCGCTCCTACATATTCCGGAGAGCCTTCAACTTCAAGAGGAATTCAGCATATTCTTAATATGGATGAAAATCAAAATCTTGGTCATGAAAGGCGACCATATTACCAAAATTTTGGTGCACAATTAAAAAAATGAACATATATTTTTCTAGTTTATTTAAAATTGATTTACTAATAAAACTTTTTTTTTACTAAATACTGTTTAATATATTTTTTTTACATAATAATTTTTTTTTACTTTATGTTGTGTTTTATTCTATCCGACTTACCTTAAACAAACCGCGAGCCGCTCTCTTGGAGAAATTGATTTTCTCCAGTGTGTGTCCTACTTCAAATTCGCTTCCAGTTTCCATAAGAGAATATTGAATGCATTTTCAGACATTCTAAAATATTCGTAAAACTTTGCTCCATCGTCCATCAATTCCTTATAGAGTGTTGCAAATTCTCCTTCTGTTTGTCTTTTTCTCCAAGCCTGGTGAACCCACTGTTTCCTAACTAGTTGTTCCTCCTCTTCATCCAGAATAAGTGCTATCATTAGTAACTCTTTTTTAGAAAATCTGGGCATATTTAACTACAATGAACGTAATTTTTAGCTGAGAAAAAGTACTGACTGGTGCCGGTGACGTTACGGTTGCGTGTGAATCGAACGAACTGAGAGATTACAGGAAGTTGAATCACTGACAGGTTCCGCCACTGTGCCGTCACTGATGTGTGTAAATGTGCTTAGCTTACGCCTTCAGTACCGAAACTTAAAAAATCTGGTGAGATGCACGCAACACACAACTTTCACTTACCAACTAACTTAGATTAGAGATTGAAGTGTTTTGTTAAATGCCATTTCTCAAAGTCACGCAATTTTCCACATTCACTTACTTATTTTTGTTTGTATTTGCTCTTTAAAGTACACTGATTTTTTTTTATTATTCAATAAAAGTTTTTACTTGTGATAATTCGGCAATGCAAGCATAATAATCCAAGTCGTCTGATTTTATAATTCTCCATTAAGTTTTTGAAAACTTCATGACTCCCATGAAACAAATAATTTCCATTAAATGAACAGAACATCTTTCATTAAAAAGCTTTGGTCTGTCTTTAAAGGCATGCTGCGCATGCTTGAGCTCAATGTGTTTTATGAGTTGACGGAATATTTTTTTTTTTCTGCTCTATATGTCAACTTGATTTTTTTCATATTTTATATTTAGCCATTTCTTATTTTTAGGCAAAAGGAGAGAAATAATTTCTCCAGATAAACAAAAACAAAGGTACTTTATAGGAAAAAAAAAAGGTACCTTCCTCATTTATGCCTCCTAAGAACATTTTAATAATAATAAAACTTTAAAAATGGGAAAAAAAGTTATGTTAAAAAGTGCCCTCTCCGGTTGATTAATTTTGATGAAATTTTTTTAGTCATAACTCGGGCCTATAAATACTTCAAATACCAAGTTTTATCAAAATCGTTAGAGACGTTATTGAGAAAATCGAAAAAAAACTTAAAAAGTTATTAAATAAAGTACCCCTTCCGTTTGACCAATTTTGTTGAAATTTTTGCTGTCACATCACGGGCACATACATATACCGAATACCCAATTCCAGGTTCGTATGGTTTATACTTTCTGAGCTAGTCTGTTAACCCACAAACACACTCACACACACAGACCATTTCGTGGGACTTTTTATTTGGACTCAGAGAACCCCAAAACGTATAAATCCGTTGAAACCAGAAGTTGAAATTTTTCACGATCGCAATACTTTCCCTTACTAAATACTTCATATATAGGTAAGTGAAAGTATAAATAGGATTTACAAAACTATAATACTGCCTTTATGGATGCGAAATGTGGCCGATAACATTGAGGGATGAGATTGAGAGTTTTTGAAAATAAGGTATTGCGAAGGATATTTGGACCGAAGTGGAACGATTCAACCGGAGAATTTAGACGTTGTCATAACGCCGAACTGAATCCGGTAAATATAATAGAGGTTATTGAAGCACGGCGAATAAAATGGGCATGTAAAATTGCGAAACTCGGTTGTGAGCTAATTTCTTAAAAATTAATAAGCACGGGGCCGACTGTGAAAGGTCCGAGGGGTAGGCCGAGACGGAGGTGGGAGGATTGCGTGAAGGCCGGTCTTCGAAGGTCTGGAAGGCGGTCAGTGGATTTTATTTAAGTATTTACAAGATCATTAGTTCTGTTGGTCTTAAATAGATAAAAAGTTTCTATAAGAACCTGAAGATGATCCGAAATATATTCATTTAAAAGGATTTTATTAGAAATTAAAAAATGGTTTCCAAGCGTCTTTTGAATGTGTAAACCCAAGAAGTGGATTCAATGCCGAAGCGCTATTTTATGGTGGCTTAATTTTCACAACTTTGTGAATTTTTGAGGGAGCACGTTTCTACAGAATAATGAATTTTTTTACTTTCACTTACCTATATATGAAATATATATATAGTATTGCGATCGTGAAAATTTTCAACTTCCGGTTTTCAACGGAAATACACGTTTTGGGACCCCCTGAGTCGAAATAACCAAGTCCCGCGAAATGGTCTGTGTGTGTGTGTGTGTGTGTGTGTGTGTGTGTGTGTGTGTGTGTATGTGAACAGACTAGCTCAAAAACTATAAACCGTGGGAACCTGAAATTGGGTATTTAGTGTAGGTATATGCCCGCGATGTGACAGCAAAAATTTCATCAAAATTGCTCAAAGGGAGGGGGTACTTTATTTAATAACTTTTTACGTTTTTTTCGATTTTCTCAAAAACGGCTCTAACGATTTTGATCAAACTGAGTATTTGATCGATTTATATGCCCGAAATATGACTGTAAAAATTTCATTAAAATTGATTAACCGGAGGGGGGACTTTACTTAATAAATTTTGTAACATTTTCACGTGTTTTTTTTATTTACTCAAAAACGGTTTTAACGATTTTGATCAAACTTGGTATTTGATGTATTTATATGCCCGAGATGTGACTGTAAAAATTTCATCAAAATTGATCTACGGGAGGGGGGACTTTACTTAATAAATTTTGTACCATTTTCACAGGTTTTTTTATTTACTCAAAAACGGCTTTAACAATTAACAAAAATAAGATATGAATGTAGAAAAATGTGCGACTTTGGGAAATGATTATTAGCAAAACACGTCAATTTCTAATCTAAGTAAGTTGGTAAGTGAAAGTTGTGTGTTGCGCGCACGCACCAGATTTTTATATATTAACATTGAAAGTCTTATTATTATTATATTAGCTTATTATATCATATTGAATACCTTATTATATCTTAAGATTGAGTCGAAGAATCTGGAGAAAATACCAACATCAAAAACAAACATCATCAAGTATTACAAATAAACTATTTTTTCCACTTTCAGAAGCAACATCTTTATAAAGATAAAACCAATGGGATTTCTTGGCTCGGGACACCTGATAACAGCGAAAAGTACGTGGCAATTTTTTATTAAAAATGTGACGATGGTTCGAAAAAATCAACCAGCGTTTTTTGTGTTTTTTAACTTGAATTTCAACTGTTGTTATGTGTATCAGATGCGTTGGTACTCAAAACCTACTCAAATGTGAAACTGTAATGTATGATCCAAATTTGATGCACATGTTACTTCATACTTAGATTTTATATTTAACTTAAATACTCTATTTATGACAGCCCTGACCCGCAAGCCTTGCAGATTTTATTATAAACTGTCTAAAGCACACGAGTTTCCACTTTCTTCAGATATCTTAAGCTCCCTGTTTACTTCCCTTATAACTTCTCTTCCTTATAAATATTTGAATATTTATTAATGTCAATTGCACAAACAAACTCAGCTTCAAAGGGCGGCTAAAGGGGGCGTGCACTTGGGGGCTGGCTCTGTCAACAGCGGCTTTGAAGTCTGTTGAAAAAATAGTGGGTGACTTTAACCAGATTGTAGGTAACGGGATCCACCAGGTCCAGGGTTTTAAAAAAAAGATCTTCAATAGTTTTCATCTTAAAAAAAAAAAAATGCTTTCAAAAATGTTCCATGGTGTCGGCCCACAAATTTGCAAACAGTATATTGATGGGCTATATGATCAAGATACAAGTATATGTTAAATAAATTTGTTTTTGAAGAATAAGGATTTGGCTCCGCCGGGAATCGAACCCGGGTCATCCGCGTGACATGCGCGGTAACCGTTACACCACGAAGTCGCTTCCAAACGATGCCAAATTCTTCTTCTTCACTGACACCTCTCCAATGATACTCACAAGTTTTGAGAGTATTTACAGGAGATGGACAATTTTTGTCCAATTTTGGGCATCTCTTGAGTTCGTCAATTTTTAAATTATTTTATATTAATTTAACCATTATTGTGGGTAAGCACCTACACCAGCAACCACCGCGCATATCACGCGGAAGACCCGGGTTCGATTCCCGGCGGAGCCAAATGTTTTCTCTTCAAAAATAAATTATTTAAAATAGTTTAAGAAATAGGTGGAAACCCACAATAATGGTTAAATTAATATTAAATAAATTTGGATCCACCAGGTCCAGGGTTTAAAAAAAAAGATCTTCAATAGTTTTCATCTTAAAAAAAAAAAAATGCTTTCAAAAATGTTCCATGGTGTCGGCCCACAAATTTGCAAACAGTATATTGATGGGCTATATGATCAAGATACAAGTATATGTTAAATAAATTTGTTTTTGAAGAATAAGGATTTGGCTCCGCCGGGAATCGAACCCGGGTCATCCGCGTGACATGCGCGGGATTACACGACGAAGTCGCTTCCAAACGATGCCAAATTCTTCTTCTTCACTGACACCTCTCCAATGATACTCACAAGTTTTGAGAGTATTTACAGGAGATGGACAATTTTTGTCCAATTTTGGGCATCTCTTGAGTTCGTCAATTTTTAAATTATTTTATATTAATTTAACCATTATTGTGGGTAAGCACCTACACCAGCAACCACCGCGCATATCACGCGGAAGACCCGGGTTCGATTCCCGGCGGAGCCAAATGTTTTCTCTTCAAAAATAAATTATTTAAAATAGTTTAAGAAATAGGTGGAAACCCACAATAATGGTTAAATTAATATTAAATAAATTTGGATCCACCAGGTCCAGGGTTTAAAAAAAAAGATCTTCAATAGTTTTCATCTTAAAAAAAAAAAAATGCTTTCAAAAATGTTCCATGGTGTCGGCCCACAAATTTGCAAACAGTATATTGATGGGCTATATGATCAAGATACAAGTATATGTTAAATAAATTTGTTTTTGAAGAATAAGGATTTGGCTCCGCCGGGAATCGAACCCGGGTCATCCGCGTGACATGCGCGGGATTACACGACGAAGTCGCTTCCAAACGATGCCAAATTCTTCTTCTTCACTGACACCTCTCCAATGATACTCACAAGTTTTGAGAGTATTTACAGGAGATGGACAATTTTTGTCCAATTTTGGGCATCTCTTGAGTTCGTCAATTTTTAAATTATTTTATATTAATTTAACCATTATTGTGGGTAAGCACCTACACCAGCAACCACCGCGCATATCACGCGGAAGACCCGGGTTCGATTCCCGGCGGAGCCAAATGTTTTCTCTTCAAAAATAAATTATTTAAAATAGTTTAAGAAATAGGTGGAAACCCACAATAATGGTTAAATTAATATTAAATAAATTTGGATCCACCAGGTCCAGGGTTTAAAAAAAAAGATCTTCAATAGTTTTCATCTTAAAAAAAAAAAAATGCTTTAAAAAATGTTCCATGGTGTCGGCCCACAAATTTGCAAACAGTATATTGATGGGCTATATGATCAAGATACAAGTATATGTTAAATAAATTTGTTTTTGAAGAATAAGGATTTGGCTCCGCCGGGAATCGAACCCGGGTCTTCCGCGTGACATGCGCGGTAACCTTTACACCACGAAGTCGCTTCCAAACGATGCCAAATTCTTCTTCTTCACTGACACCTCTCCAATGATACTCACAAGTTTTGAGAGTATTTACAGGAGATGGACAATTTTTGTCCAATTTTGGGCATCTCTTGAGTTCGTCAATTTTTAAATTATTTTATATTAATTTAACCATTATTGTGGGTAAGCACCTACACCAGCAACCACCGCGCATATCACGCGGAAGACCCGGGTTCGATTCCCGGCGGAGCCAAATGTTTTCTCTTCAAAAATAAATTATTTAAAATAGTTTAAGAAATAGGTGGAAACCCACAATAATGGTTAAATTAATATTAAATAAATTTGGTGTGGTGAGAGCATCACAAAATTTCCTTTATCATTCTCCATACTTTGTCCAGAAATTGACATATTTTTTTTTAAATAAGAGTCAATAGTTCCGTATTAAAGAGCCCAATTGGATCTTAATTTTCGAATTTTGAGCACCATTCTTTTTGTCGGTGATATTTGATTCTATTTCAATATGGTTACTTTATCTTTCTTTATTTAAATCTATTTTTATTTATTAATCTTATTTATTAAATCTATTTTATTTATTAATGTTAAATCTTTCTTTCTAAACCGGTATTTCTGTGTTTCTGTTGACTCTTCCCTTTCCTCCTTCATCCCTCAGCTTGCGGGTGTACTACAAGGCAGTGTTTTAAGTTCACTTCTCTATTCTGTCTACTCATCAGATATCCCTGAACGCCCTGGCACCACCATCTTTAGCTTCGCTGATGACACGGTTATCCTTTTATCACATCAAAATCCTACTATCGCATCCTTCGCCCTTCAAAACCATCTATTTGATCTAGAGAAGTGGTTCGAATATTAGAGAATTAAAATTAATTCGACCAAGTCATGTAACGTCAGTTTTTCTTTACGAAAATCGACTTGCCAACCTGTGACAATTAACAATGACTCAGTTCCTTCAATGAATTTCGTACGATACCTCGGACTGTACTTAGACAAAAGACTAACTTGGAACATACATTCCAAAATTAAAAAACTAGAACTCAACAGGCGGTACAAGCAGCTTTCACATCTCCTGTGATGTGACTCGCCATATGAAACAAACTACTAATTTACACTAATATTTTAAGTCCTATTTGATAACATATGGAGCAGAACTTTGGGGTTCCGCAAAACACATCCACATAAACAAAATACAAACTTCACAACTAAAATTCTCAGGAAAATCACAAATGCATCAGGTCTATTTCAAATTATACACTGCAGAACGACATGAACATACCGACAGTAAAATCTTACAAACAGGACAAATATCAAACATTCCACTCTTCAACGCTACATCACCCTAACCCACTCATCCATTCTCTTTCCTCCTCCCTGTTACCTGGTCAGCCTCGACGTCGACAGAATCGCCAGTGGTCAAGAGATCTGTTACTACAATAATTTAAAAATGTATCATGAAAGTCAAAGTAAAAAACATCAGTGACCAAACTTGCTTGATGCGCATCTGCGCAACAGCAAATCCTCAAGTGGAATAATAAATAATAAAATATTAAAAAAATCTATTTTTGGAATGATATTTGTTAAACTGGTGCGTGTTTTTTATTTATTAATTTCATTATAATAAGGAGTTATAAAGCAAATTTTTGTCGGTTTTATAATTTTAAGAGTTTTGATTTAGTGTTATGTTAATTGCAATAATTTACTGTGATATTAAATGCGATAATAGATTTTTGTTTTCGTTTCGTGCACATTTCATTAAGCAACACATCAATTAGACGTAGTTTCTGTCTACATTGCCGGGGCACGAAAGGAAATCTATCCAATTGGAATATTTTTGGATGTCGCTCCGGAGCAGAACTAGTATGGAACCAGGACCTTCTCTTTAATCTCGAGAACATATTACCCTACACTCACTATCTCATTCTCCAACGATATGTATTCGACTGATTTTTCTCAATACGACTGGAATACGAAATTCGTTCAGTTTCATTTTAAAATTATTTGAACAACTTATTACGAAAAAGTTTGCTTACTAAATGTTTTCAAATAACTTTATGATAAAAGTTTTTCTTCAAAAAGTTTAAGGTTCACCTATAACCTTTTGAGCATTAAAATTAAAGTGTGAGTTTAACAATAACTTTTTGGTCCTGGGTTGTGATCATAAAAGTTTTTATCATAGGAAAAGAGATTGTTTACTTATACTGTTGTTTATTTTGATGTAGGTATAATCCTATGATAGGATTAGTTAAATGTATATTGATTCCTATCCTATTATTTCATTCTTCTCGAATCAAAACAAGTCTATTGTTCATTCATTAACTCATCTCACCGGACCGTTTCATTTTAGTTTTAGTTATTACTTGTGAGTTAGCGGTTCACAAATTGGGAAGGTGCGCAAAAAAGACCGAGTGATTCAGAGTTTTTTCTAATAGGTACGTCTTAACAACTGTTGTGAAAGAATAATTAAAGGTAATTTTTTAACGGATTTGAAAAGCCATTTATTAAGGTTCCATAAAAGTGTTTTTTACGAATTATATGACTGTAACAGTGACTTGAAGTGTAGCAAGAACAAATTAAAAGCCATATAAGTAAAAATAAGAAATGTTATTAGATAGCTGTGTAAAATGGGGGCTACTTTGAAATTTATTCTTGATTATTATAGGTGTAAATTAAAATGTTTTTAAATTTTTTTACTTGTTAAATTAAATGATGATTGTTGAATAATAATCTAAATATTTTTATATTGAGTAACGATTTTATACATTATAATAATATGATACCTGATCTTACATAAAACTTTCTATCGCTTAAAAAGTTGGATATAAATCGAAACATTTCACCGGTTATTCCGAATTCAATCATTTTCAATATCATATTTTAATATAAAAATAGATTTAAATAATAACCATAATAGATGGATAGGTAGAAAATACTTTTATAGAAATTAAATACAAAAGTTTATGTTATTTGCAAAAGTTATTACTGACATAGCTAAGGTTGTCTGTCCGGAGTGCTTTTATACTATGATATAAACAGAATAATTATGATCTAATTAAATATGATAATAATACAGTACCAGTCAAAAGTTTATACTCACTCGTATTTAATTCACAATCTTCAAGTTAAAAAATTAATTGTAACTCAAAAGATAACGTTTCACAAATTATATGATGGTTTCGAATACAATCTATATAAATAAAGATGAAATTCTGTTTGTTTGCTTATTTGTTCTTCAATAGAAATTCATACCGTTTGTCCTAAATTCTCCAAATTTCGCTTAGTCGTTCTTTTATACCAGGTGCCTGTCAATATTAAAATCGTATAGCTTCACCGAATCTCTGAGAAGATTGTTAATAAAATTGTTATAAAAATCGTTATGATCTCGCTTTACATTAGATTTTTACTAAATCAACAGTTGCAGTCGAAAAAAATCTCATTTCTGTCCTAACGAACTTTTCTTGACCCATGTCTTTTCTCATTGTTTTCCAAATTCACTGGGTGAAACCGGGATATACAACTATTTATAAATAAATTATAGTTGCTATTTTGTTCAAAAAATAAAATGTTGTTATTTATTTATTTTACAAAATCTAAGGGTGGGTCTAAACTTTTGAATGGTACTGTATCTTGATTGTATGTTGCATTATATTATCGAACAATACCATGTAGTGATCCTTATAATCCAACCATGATAAATATCATTCAGTAACAAAGGGCATACACTTATTGTTATTAAATTAATGTATTGATAATTAAAATTGTGGGAAGATAGATAGAAAGAAAGGATAGGTAGATAGGCTTCCTTCAAGTTTTGAAGGAGGAATACCCATAATATTATTTAGATAGAAAATTATTTATTGTTGTTGAAGGGCCTAATGATTTAATATAACAGATAACAAACAGAGTTTGCGGCTGGAAATCTCTAATGTTATCACGGACTCCCAGCTGGGCCAGTGTCTAAATAAAACTGTTTTGTTAAGTGGTCGCTTACAAACTAACAATGGCCTCTCCAATTCACACCGTTAGTTTGTTTTCAGTTTAGATTATTTTGGTCTCATAGCCTTCGGATCCGGTCCTATTTTAACAAACACATACATTTTTAGTTTCTCGGCGACACAGCGAAAACAAGTAAATCTCATTCCATTCACAGAACCAGAAATAACATTATTTTAATAGTTATGTTATAAGTATTATATGGGAGATTCTAAAATTATGGTGGTATTTGGCTCTTTAATTTTTCGGAATTTCAAAGTCACGTTTTCTTATCTTTTTGGTTGCAGATGGCATGGTCACAATGATGTAAAGTGTGCACACCCTTGTATTCATAGTTTTCGAGATAATGATTATCAAAGAATGTAATGTTCTGGGGAATATCAAAATGTAACATATGACATTATTATATTAATTAAATCTTTAAATATATTAATTAAAAAAAGAATTCTCTAAATTTTTAAGTATCGTTTCGTCTAAAATCAGCCTCGTTCTAATATAGGTATAATGAGCTCGATCCCCAACATCAAAATATTTAAAAACTAACAGTTAACTATAGAATTTATTTGGCGGTTTAAGCGTGGGGGGAGATTTATGATATGTATACTTAAACAAAAACTAACTTTCTTAATATTATAATTTCATGTTTTTCCTTACTTAAAATTGAAGGCCGGGGTGATTTGTATTCATGCGGTAAATTATAAATTTTGATGTAGTCAGAATCGAAAATTTCTTTTCCGTTTTAGGTTTCAGACATAAAGGAATGTTTTGGTTTCATGTCTGTCTGCCTGGATGTTTAGTAGATGGATTTCTTGTTTGTTTTGGGGTGGCAGGACCTATGATTGGGAAACCGAAGATAGCCAGTTTAAAACCCGGAGCCAGGAGACATTTAATAATACTCGGCATTAATCCCCCGCCCTCTCCCCTGGCCCGGGAAACTCCGTATAGCCTAAACGGCGAGGAAGGGGAGACCAAAAAAAAGGCTGTCGGCCTGTTATCTCGTTAGATATAAATAGGCATTTATTTCGCATTCGTTTTAAACTTTAGATATTATACTATCTCACCATACTCCGTTAGTTCTTGTGACTGAACTTCTGCCTATTTTGGACTTCAGTTTTCCAAGTCCAATTAGCTGCATTGGACACCTTTGATGTCCAATGATTGATTGACATGCAGCTCAACAGCACCTTTGATGATTCTATCCACCCATTTACTTTTTGGCACTCATGCATTCGCGCTCTCATCCCTTTTTTTTACTTTTACACACGTCATCGTACTCTCCTTGCCTTTATATCGTGAGATATAGACTCACCAGTTTCTGTAAGCAGTTCTTTTTTTAGCCTTTCCTACTAATTCGTTACATGGCTAATCGTATGACGCTACTACAGTGGAAGTCCTGAGTTTTTCCTACCAATAAGGTAATAGCAGTACAACAGGCATCTAAAACAAGTACCTAACTTACATTGCACCTCATCTATTTTTGCTCACAGTATTAAAACTGGATTATATAAAATTGAAATCGAAGTCCTACCAGGGAATGTGAAAATATCGAAATAAAAAAAAAGGAACAAATTATGAAATAAATAATGACTCTCAATTGCTTTAAGTGTTATAAAAGAGGGCTAAAGTAAAGTAACTAAGATAAGATAATTATACTAAGTGAGAAGTGTTGAATAGGACACCGTTTTGTCCAGTATAAAACAGGAGTCAACAAGTAACGAAGGGGTGTAAACAAACAATGAGTGGGCGGGGCGGGGGCGTGCCCGTGGGCGGGGCTTAGTCCTGATTGGCTCGTGCCGCCTCCTACAGGGGACCGTCAGACGCCGGGCGATGGTCGGTGAGACTGGAGCCAAGTGTACGCCGTTCTCGATTGAGGACATCCTCCGGGGTACGGCGACCTCCCCGAAGAGCGAGGATGCGCTGGATATGACCAAGAGGCCGGTTCAGGACTACTACCTTCATCAAACAGGTAACAGGATGGTTATGTTAATAAATAATACAATTAATTAATTTAAATTCGATAACAGATAATTAACAAATGTTGATAATATTGCGGTCGTGGAAAAATCGGTAAATTGATCTACTTATTTAATAAAATATTTCAGTAATAAATGACGGAACCTAAATAGTAATGAAACTTAAAAGTTGTTCCATATAAATAAAAATAAAATTTACCTGTTTTACACGACCGCTACATATTGTCAATATACATTAAATTACCAACACAGGTCCTTCGACAAAATATCCCAGAAGGATAACAAAACGCTGGATTGTTTCACAGAAATATACATATATAAAAAGAAAAGCGTATTCAATATTTCTTTAACTCGTAAAATTAAAAAAAAATTCAGAATACTTCATATATCCCCTTTATCATTACAAATAGCCAAGTGTATGAAACCTCTTATGTGCTGTTGTTTTGAGTTCCTAGGTCAGTGTTTCCATTCCATAAAATCTGAGAGCAAATTGGCCTAATATATATTCCGAAAACTCCCTGATTCTTTTTTAATGCTTAGTTACAGCTACTGAAAACCTCAAAACACATATATTTCACAATTTCAAGAATACATCTTTTAATTGTTTGTTTTTTGATCTACAAATTCTAACCTTAAAATTAACTATTAAAAATTAATATATACGACGGTGATGCGAAGACCCGGGTTCAATTTCCGGCCGAAGCCAATCTTTCCTTATCAGATAAAATTATATAATAATTATTTTTGAGATAAATAAAAATAATATTCAACAAATTAACCTTTTTTGCATTTATAAAAGTAAAACTAAAAAATAAACGTCTCCGAAATGAGCATGATTTTTTTAAATTATACCCGCATCTATCCTAGAATTAATAAAAAGAAATGCCTAAGGTCCATTCAGGCTTATTCTTATTCAAATAATTGTCTACATCATCATCTTTCCCTAAGAGATAAACCATCTTAACTAAAAAACTATCAAACTACTATAAATTATATTAATTACAAAACTATAAAATTACAACATTTTAGTATTATTGATGTAACTGCATTGTCAAGGTTCTTTTATTTATTCTCCACTGGAAAGGTTTTCTTATCTACTACCTACACTGAGATAGCTGAGCTTTATTAAGCTAATGAATAGTGTCGCATACAATGTAAATTTTATTCTTTTTTATTACAATAAATAGAAAAAATTAAAACCAAAGCGCTCTCATATAGAGTTTTTAAAATTTCAGTTACGATAGTTTACCTCTGAGATACCTAAGTTAGACATTTTTTCCGTAAATTTAAAAAAAAAAAAATCTAAAACGTGATGAAAATTGATTTTTTTTTAATTTCCCCACACATGTTAGTGTTAATTGATTTCTTAATTAAAAAAAAAACATCATATAAATATTTTTTAAAAATAAAGGCGCCACCCTATTTTGCCTTCGTCCTCGAATTGTGCATTTTTCAAGTATAAAATTTCATACTAAACCTCTTGACTCATTTAATGCAATTTTTTTAGCTATAGGTTTGTGTAATACAGAATCCCTACCCCGTGAATTGGGTAAAACTGATTGTTTTCAACCTGAAACAAATATGTATTACTTTTACTAAATTTCATTGAGTTACCATGGAAACAAACAGTTTACATCAAGGATTTTTTTAATGAAGGCGTCTCTTCCTTATATTCAAATTTTATTTGATTTCCCAACGTTTCGGGCTATTGGCCCATCCTCTGGGGTTATCTATAAGTTACTTTCTTTCTCATTTTAAATTGCCAAAAACGATTGCTGTAAACAAAACCGAATTTGGAATTTCTCATGATCACAATGCTTTTCCTTGCTTCAACTCGGTATCGGTGATTCAGTCTGTCTTAAGTCCGAATTATCAATTCTATAGAAAACCACGTGAAGACATGAAATCGGCCCATGAAACCAGACTGTCTTAAATCCATTTTCATTGACTGTTCTAACCATTGGCGAATCCAGGGGGGGGGGGGGTGGGCTGTGGGGGCTGCAGCCCCTCCCTTTGGAAAATATTTCGTCATAGAAAGGCAGAATTTGACTTTCCTTAAAGTAAGGAAGCAAGTTAAAGAACAAATAATATGCAGAACAAGTAGAATTTTAGTTGTGGGAAAGGAACATAAAGGTAAAAAAGCTGATTGTCAGATCAAAATGAAGGGCTGTGGGGCTGCAGCCCCCCCCTTTAGAACTACAGCCCCCCCCTTTACAGTCGGCTGGATCCACCCATGGTTCTAACAAAATTCATTCATTCAACACCTGACTTAAAACAGTCTGTGGCTCTTAGGTACCGTAAACACTGGATTTAGGACAGTTTAGTTCTCAAAATCTCGTTAGAAAATCGATCATTTTTATGGTTTCGATGGATTCAGCTCATTCGATTTAATAAGGAATTAAAAAAAGGATTTAGGACAGTCTGGCTTGAGGTTTCGAACTGTATTACATACATCTAATGGTTTGTAGTAATTAAATAAAAAAAAAAAAACAAGCTTAAAAGAAAATTTGAATTGCTATAATGAAATAATATTGTAAGACTGAGTGGGTCTAAATAATTTTTATTAGAAGAAAATAAAACTTCTCAGTGTCTGGCAAACACTAAAAACTCAAATAACTAACAAGGTTACAAAAATTATCAACACAGTAACGCAAAAGTAACCTTATGATAATACGACTAACTCTCCAGTCCGTTGCTCCTTATATTAAGGCTGTATCAGAACTTTCTAGAACGTTCCAGACAAGCGTAGAAGGTACTAGGACAGTCACAAACGTGCATTGGAGCAGTTTTTTCCAACTACTTTAAATCATACATTTTGTGTGCGTGTTTTTTTTTTTTTTTAACCTTAAAATATTATTGAATCCTTTTCTTTCATAATTCTGGGTATTTTACCAAACACTCTTCATCTTTTAACGCTTCTTGGTTTGATTTTTCGGTTCTACTAAACAAGGAACCATAAATTTCCCATAGATCTCTATCGATCCAGAGAACCGCTCCTGCTCCTGTAGATATCTTTTCCTAAAGAGAGCTGAGCTCTCCTTGGATCAAGGACAGAGGCCCCTCACTTATCCCGAAACAAGAAGTGTTGCCCGAATCCAGATCCCTGAAGTGGGCACGGTGTTCTGTTCCTTCGAGGAGTTCTTAAGTGCCTCTTAAGTGGGTGTATTTCTAGAGGCCCTGGCTACTGGCTATTGTTCAACTCTCCTTCCCAATCTAATTCTCTCATATGTTTATCAAATTTATATCTTTGATTTCTTGCAAAGTCATATTATTTTTTCATATATCATATCATTTTTCATGGGTTTATGGAGTCAACAATTTTCGGCCTTATTTTCCAAAATAAAAGAGGATTACTACGAAAAGAACTTTAACCGCGCGATTGTATCAGACCACTTTCTTTTATTCAAAGTTTTAATCTCGGAATTATAAAAACTGCGTTACTGCATCTCTCTCCAAAGATGCTGCTTAAATTGAGGGGAGAGCTTCTTTATTTGAATTATCGTCCTTGGTTTGAAAATGATCCCGATCAGTCAAGATGTTCTCTCTGCAATTGCAGTTCTCGTGAAGATTTGTATCACTTCTTGGGACAGTGTCCTCTATTGGCTGAGTTTCGTTTACTTTATTTTAACAAGCGCCTTCTCACAAGGGATGAGATAATTTCTTTTCTGACTGGTCTCTCTCATCCTCGTCCCTTGATTCGTTTTGCTCGTCACGCTTGGAGGGCTAGGTACTCCTGGATGTCTGATATTTAACTTTATAAGTTCTATTCTTTACTTTATTTTTACTATGGTACATTGAATCCAAGATTTTTTCTTTTATTTATCTTTTTCTTTACATTTTTTTAATTTATTTTTCCTCAGAGTATAATTATCTCTCTTTAATTATTTTCTTTCTATCTTTGTTGTACGTTATTTAATATGTTATAAGTAACTCATAAGTTAATTAATTTCTACTTTTTATTTTCTTTATTGTAATTGCATAATTGTATTTTATTATTGTTTACTTGAGCTTGTACACTTTATACTTTCAATGAACTCTGGCAGGCGGCTATTGCCATTGCCATGTATACTTTATTTTTTAATCCTTTTGTAAATTTTGTATATAGCTGACAATAAAGTATTATTATTATTATTATTTTTTCATAGCAGGTTAAAAAATCTTCCAGATAGTTGCACCTCCTTCGATGATTCATTGGATCTTGTTTGCTTCACGATTATATGTCATTAAACCGTGATTTTCTAGGAACAGTTTTATCTAAGGTTACCTACAAGAAATAGATTCAGACGTCTTCAATATAATATTATATTTTTTATTTGTTTGTTTAATTAACGTCACTTTATGTCACTAAGGCGAATCGGACGATGCTACAGCGGGAGTCCTAAATTTTGTCTATTCAGGTACAATTAGGACAGCGATCTTTAATGAGGTTTGGGACCTTCATTTTACGTCCTATCCAAGGGACGGCATAGTTAAGGATTTTTTACACCCTTTAAAACATAGTTGGGCCACCGCGGGATGCTCACCCGCTACCATTAGTATTGTAGGTTGCTGTACAATATATACCATATGTTTGTTTGTTTTAAATTTATACCACTAAGGCTAATCAGAAGATGCCACACTGAGAGTCCTAAATTTTTCATATCCAGGTATAATTAGGATAGGGATCTTTAACGAGTACCTGACATCGTACAGGCTCGGGACCTCCATTTTACGTCCTATCCGTATAGACCGCATAGACAAGGATGTTTTACTCCCATTAAAAAATCCTAGGGCCACCTATGGACGCGAACCCACGACCTTTAGTATTGTAGGTTCCTATGCTAACCACTAAACCACAGGTGACCCCATAGATACCATATGTAAATAAAAGCGATAATTTATTATCTAGCTTATATAGCCCTCAAGCCATGCCCCTTACCTAATACCAACGATTTTCCTACCCTTCCTAGCCAGTCTCAGTACAGCTCCATCGATTAAAGGGCTTGAATTAAATTCACATTTGATGTCCATTTGAAAATCATTCTAGGTACAGTGTAATTCCATGCTCACGAAACAAATGGACGCACTATTACTCACTCTCGAATTTTATCGTTAACTTAGATCTGTTAAATTAAGAATATTAGAAAAAAGAAATATTAGTAACTGAAACTTTAGAGCATCAAACTGAAATTCATACTCCAAGTATAGGATATACAAGAATCTGAAATTACTATTTCAATAAAACCCTAACCTTATTTCAAACATTATTCCCAAGTTATCCAAACGATTAATAACATCGCTCTAGAGGCGGAAAATAATCACCTGTATGGTCGACTTTTCCTTAAACAAATAAGAAAAAAACTCTATATACAGCTTACAAGAATACATAAGTTGTCTTGTCTATGTATTCCGCTAGAAATTCTAAAATGATCTTGTACCTTTGGTATGGGCAAGTTTATATAAAATTTAAACGTTATCTTTTAGTTATAAATCAACCTACCATCAAACGTGTAAGACTCATCAATCTAATTTAGTAGGACAGTCATTCCCAAAAGCAGTCACTCAAACACCCCCATTCAACGGCTTTACCGAACATAAAACTGGAATGGGAACAGAAGATCATTGATTGGGCTCAGCAATGAGGAGGCAGGCACCTTAAACAAACACAGACCGAAGAGATCAAAGGAAGCAGAAGAAGGTGCTACAGAGCCTCGGGGCATAACGTGAACGGGATTATAGCCGTGTCCTGCGCCCTCCATTAAGGACCTGGGTCTTTGAAGAGGGTGAGGACGCACTCTGTATATTTTGTTTGGCTGTCTTTGATTCCGGGCGAGCCTTCGTCAGCTGTTTGTTGCTCTAAGCCGAGCCACATTGCCTCCTTGTCCTGCCGGTAACTTCCCGTTCCTGTCCGGGTACCAACGGCTTCAGGGATTTGAAAACCCAGCTCGTGATTTGTTGTAAAGAAAATCCTCCCAACTATACAACTATATATCCCGGTTTCACCCGGGGAATCTCATTTTTCTAATAAACGTGAACAATTCTATAAACAAAAATACAACACAAATAGCACTAATTATTATTACCAAGCTTTAGGATATACTTTATTTTTTTTTTTACCCTCTGGGGCATATATAGTTAGGTCTTTAGATGAACCTACTCTAGAATATGCAACCTAAAACTGACCGTGAGAAAAACACTGGGGTTACAAATTGATACCAGCTACCCTCAGTGATTGCCCTTGAGCTTTATTTATAGTCATCGCCAATGCGACCAGAAACGGGCTGGGAATTATACTCCTTTGAAATCAAAGGGAATGGGGATTCCAGGCATGGAAGGGGCAGAAGGGGATGAGCAAGGAGGTGATAGATTTCAATTAACCATATAAACAGTCCGGGGAGTTTCCACAAATCAATCAGGAACCAAATATCAAAGAACAAAGAAGAAATCCAGTCGCAAAAAACAATGAGAAAAGCATGGGCCAAGAAAAGTTCGTTAGGACAGAAGAGAGAACCAGTAGCGAGTAGCAGGGAGACGCGCACTCGTCGGATAATAACTTGAAAAGCACTCGTTCATCATTGAAACGGGTCTTGTTAGCCTCTTCAAAATCTATAAAATGACACTTTTTTCGACTCAAACGTTCGATTTCGTACAGACCTAATGTAAAGCGAGATCATAACGATTTTTATAACAATATTTTTATATACAGGTGTTCGCACCTGGTATGACAGAATCGCTGAGCGAAATTTGGAGTATGGATGGCATGGATTTCTGTAAAGAACAAACAAACAAACAGGATTTCATCTTTATTTATATAGATTGACCACTATGAATTTCTATATTCCCATCGACAATAAAAATACATATGGAGAAGTTGAATTGCCTCAAAGAACTTTACTCCAATGTTTCAAAACTGATTCAAATGTCTTAACAATGAATTTCCCTTTAACCATTTCATAAAGAATAAAGAATTTTAGTTTCAACCAGGTTGAGATGGTTATTATTTAATCTTTTCTATGGATTTATTGATACTATTATTAATTATTTCTATTGTAACACTATTGTGGTTTTAAAATCTCAACAAATTAATATTCGACTGGTATTCCAAACCATAAGTGGAGATTGAAAGCCCACAAGCGGAGGGAAAGAAGGCCGAGAAACAATCTCATATGTAGATATATATTTGCAGATCAAATTTTTGCACATTCAGGTATGACCAAAAACACAAACAAAAAAACAAACGTTGTACATGTATCTTTCGAATTAATCTTCCATTTCGCTTATACTCTGCCATTTATAAAAAAAAAAAAAAATTGTATCATGAAGAAGAAAATTTGATCTGCTAATATACATTTATATTCTATTTTTTAGACTCTTAGAGGATTTAACGTTACACTTACATTTTTCCAACCTCTCACCTGTTAAGATGGTGCCTTTCTTTGTCACCCTTAATTGCCTCCTGAATAGCGGTTAATGTTTTGTAAATCCAATAAGTACAAAATAAGATGTGCCCTGAAACTCGGCGTGCCTCAAATTTTTCCTTGCTTTAATAAATAATAAACATTTCTATATTTCTTACATTATAAAGAGTTCTTTTTATATATCATAAAATATACGCCTCAGACGGTCTCAATATTCCATTTATGTATAACAGGAGCTTTCGGAGCTTCTGGTACCATATTCATCTCTACATAACCAATAAATAATAATTATTATTACATATATTTTTTGAAAAAATTTCATGCATATGTCCTCTGTTCGGAGATAGAGCTAATGTCGCTTTTGAGTTAGTTAAGATAAGCATCTAGACCTTCTTTTAGCATTTTTTTGACGTTCCTTTCATCCATATTAAGTTAGAGCAAAAGTCAGAACAGCCACTAGTTCCAAGTCAGGCGTTTTTGTAATGTAAGTTATTGTTTTAAGGTGCATAAATGCGGTCAGACATTGTTCGCTCGTCTTAACGTTAAGTTCAAATAGCTGTTCGCGGTACGGCAAAGTTCCGGGGATTAAAGACACCTTTCCTAGTTTAGCCAAATCTTACTAATAGATGTTGACCAAAAATCATCTCTTTTAGCTTTAAATCACCTTTTACTACCAGGTGTGTAAATATGAAACCGGAATTCGCCAATGATAGGAGTTAGCAGTCTTTATAATCTTCTTTTGCCTACATGTAATAAAGAGATCCAATTGATACAAACATCAGTTTCATTCTATAACAGTGTTTTTAGTGGAGCTCAACATGTCGACTTTTGTGCCAACAAATCAAGATTTGCGGACAGCATTTATTTTCCGTTTCCTTCTGAAAAAAATTGGAGCACTATCAAATAGGATGCTTGTTGAAGCTTACGGGGAGCATGCCTTAGGCAAATCTCAATGTTTCGATTAGTTCAAAAAATTTAAAGATGGATTTCGATAAAAGAAACAAAGACCGTGAAAAACCACAAAAAAAACTTTGAAAACGCTGATTCGGAAGCGTTTGTTAGACAATTATTACATGTGACACCGTCTCCATTTTTTTGAAAGGCATGGAAAAGATCCAGAAGGTCGGAAAATGGGTACCTCACTAACTGAATGACAGGCAGCAGGAAGCTCGAAAAACCTCATGGCAAATGCTGCTCGCCAGGTACAAAAAAAAAGTCATTTCTTCATCAAATTGTGACTGGTAATAAAAAGTGAATTTACTTCGAGAATCCTAAGCGTAAAAAATCGTGGCTAACTCCTGGTGAACCATCGGCATCGCTTGGGGAGGAGGAAAATGCTCTGTGTCTGGTGTGATCAGATGAGCTGCTGAAACCTGGGGAAACTGTTAATAAGGAACGCTACCTACAACAGATGATAAATTTGAATAAAGATTTGCGCCAAAAAGTCCCAAATATCAAGAAAGGACACACAAAGTGATCTTGCTCCATGACAATGCCCCATCACATTCGGCTAAACGTACCAAGAAAACGATCCAAGTGTTTGGTTGGTAAATTCTTCCGCATGCGGCTTATTCACCAGATTTAGCCCCATCCGATTACCACCTATTTGCATCGATGGGACACGCAATAGCTGAGCAGCGCTTCACTTCTTATGAAAATGTACGAAATTGGTTAAGTGATTGGTTTGACTCAGAAGAGGAAGCATTATTTTGGCGGGGAATCCAAAAATTGCCTGAATGATGGGAAAAATGCATAGATAGCGAAGGACAGTACTTCGAATAAAAAAGTATGTATCATTTTTACACAATCAACTCTTATTTGCTATTTGAAAAATTCCGGTTTCATATTTACACAGCTGGTAAAAGAACCAGGTTTTAAAATCTACTTTTCCTGTAACATACACAACTCAGAACTTCTAGCCTCTGAAGTTCCAAATTAGGAAGTCAATCTTTTGAAAGAAAAAAGCCTCCCTTTTGATGGAGATAAATAGAACGGGTTTGGATACGAAGGAGGAAGAGGAAAGGAGGCGAAAAAAACAACTTTTGATGACCGGAGAACTGTTTGGGTTAAGGAGAGGAAGCCATGCTGTCCAAGTAGCTAGGTGCGGATCCCAATAAATCGGGCGGAGGGAGACCTGCCTATAAACAGGGATAAACACTCTCTTAGCCTGTTTGCTCTAAAGGGGACTCTGCTTAAGGTCAACTTGGAAAAAATGACGGGGAGGGGGTGGGAGGAACCTCCTGTCTCATATATATATTTATTTATCTACACGTACCGTTAGGAACGGCTTGGCGATGGGATAGGACCTGTTCTGGCTTTGGTTCTTGTTTAGGTGTGGGCTAAGTGATGAGTTAGGTAGTAACTTCTAATCGGTTTCGTGATACTTATGGGCTTCTTTAAAACATTTCGTTTCATAATCAGAGAGCTGATAGTTGGTACAATACCTTTTGCAACAAGCCAGCTATGTGTGGCATTCCTTGTGGGGATAAAAATTATGTAGGTGACTTTTAATAATTTTTTTGTTCAACATTTGAAATTTTGGTGGGCGGTGTGTTAAAGCCCGAATAAAATATTATTTTTATTTTATTTTATTTTATTTTTTTTTTTGAAAGACTCATAACTAAATCATACAGTTATTGGTTATAGATATTCTTACATGAACAATGTGAAACGATTAAAATTATCTGAACTATGCAGTTCAGATGTAGGGAAGAGCCTGCGAAATCTTCCTGAAGGGCATAGATACCATCCATAATTCGGCTCTTAGAATCTGCAATCGAGTGTTCCAGACCCCCGCAATAGATAACATCTATGTTGAGTCCGGAGAATAACCTTCGTTCCCCAGGAGGTGGGTACATCCATCCATTGAAAACATTGCAAAATTGAAAGCACTTCCAGACCATCTTTCAGCTTCAATTTAAAGCAAGTTCCTATATATTGCGGACTGTAATAAGTTAAAAAATTAGACCAACAGCTGTTGTAAATAGCTGGCCATGGTAAGGTTCGGGGATCACCTTTTCGAGGGAGAGGTTCGCAGTGTAAAGGTAATTTAAAATTAAAGGGGGATCGAAGCTAAACCAGGCCCTAAAAACCAGGCCCTTAGGAGCCCTAGATATATAAAGTATATTATCAATAAATGTCATGTATTTTCCAAATAAAAGAACATTATTTCCTATCCTAAAATTCATTATTGCATCCGTCTCTCTTGAACGAAATTGAGTATGAATTGGCAAATTATTTTTAATTTCACTTACCTAAATATGAAATATATAGGAAGGGAAAGTATTGCGATCGTGAAAAATTTCGACTTCCGGTTGTCAAAGGAATTACACGATTTGGGGCCCCTGAGTCCAACTAACCAAAACCCGCGAAATGTTCTGTGTGGGTGTGTGTGAACAGATTAGATCAAATACTACAAACCATGCGAACTTCAAATTATGTATTTAGTGTATGTATATACCCGGGATATGACTGCAAAAATTGATCAACCGGATGGGGCACTTTACTTAGTAAATTTTGTATAATTTTCACCTGTTTTTTTTATTTACTCAAAAACGGGTTTGACGATTTTTATCAAACTGGGTATTTGATGTATGTATATGTCAAAGATGTGACAGCCAAAATTTCATCAAAATTGGACAAACGGAGAGGGCACTTTATTTCATAACTTTTTTCCAATTTTTACCTTTTTTTCGATTATCTCAAAAACTGCTATAATTATTTTGATCAAATTCGTCATTTTTAATGAAAGTTAGGAGTGGTTAGGTCTTCTTTAATATAAGCTCAGGTAAGCTTTATCACTATTAGAATGTTCAAAAGGGGGCTTAAGTGGGAAAGGGGCTTTTTTGTTTTTCTATAAAGTACCTTCTTTTTTTTAATTATTATATGGAGAAATTATTAAGTAAACATATAGAGGAGAAGAAAAGAAAAATATTCCGTCAACTCATAAAACACTTCGAGTCCAGGCATGCGGAATACGCCTTCCAGACAATTGTTTATAATTAAAGCCGTTCCGTTTATTTTAATGGAAATTATTTGTTTCAAGGTAACTAAATGAAGTTACCAACAACAACATTATAAAATCAGACTCTTTGGAGTACTATGCTTGCATTGCCGTATCATCACAAGTAAAAACTTTTAATAATAAAAAAAAATAGTGTACTTTAGAGAGCAAATAAAAACAAAAATAAGCAATAAATGTAGAAAAATGTGTGACTTTGAGAAATGGCAATTAACAAAACACGTCAATTTCTAATCTAAGTTAGTTGGTAAGTGAAAGTTGTCACTGTCTCGAAAAATACCGAAAATCTTCACCTTGAAGTGGTGCATTGATCCGAATGTCAGATCTCCTATCGACCCATCGTTTGCGGGTAGTGACATCACCTTGCTTCAGGTTACCACAAACTTAATTTAGCTTAAAATATTTTTGCAATTAATGGCGATTGCTCATTAGATATCAAAAGTGAGACCGGATACGGCTGTGTAACGAGTGGCAAAGAAAACAAAGGGCTTTTTAATAATCGGAATGAGTTGGAAGGTTGGTGGGGGCTGAGTCAGAGCTAACTATGTCATCGGAGCTAAGTGGCTTCCGATGTTGACGGGGATTGATTTCATGATCGGAGGAGGAAAAAGAGCGGGGATGTTGTCCCACTTGGGCAATATCAATCAGGACCGGGCTCTAATATGTTTGCGCTGTAAGGTGACCTCTGCCTGGAAACAATACCCCTCTTGTCCCCTCCACCTTCCCCGATATATATGCCTCTTACCCCCTCTAGCTCTGGTATATATAACTATTTCATCCATTATCCCATCAGGACCCCAATATCTAGCGGCCGTTAGGGTTTTCTGTAACGCTTCGTAGGGTATGGCTAAAGGTGGGCAAATAAAATTAAGCAAAGCGCTTAAAAAAACAAAAACAAAAAACCTGTACCACTACAACCCATGAAAGGTCTTGTACTGTGTAAGGAAGTACTGTTTCTTGATCAGCAGTCGTGCAAGGAGGTGATTTGACCGTGATCACGCTTAACCTCCAGGGTTTTCCCCATTAATTTTCAATTAATCAATCCAACAAAGAGGCTGAGTTTACCCTAGGAGTGTCCCTCGAAACGAAACAGACTGTGGCAGAATATTAAAGATACCCTGCCAAGCCAGATTCGAACTCGGGTCCCTTAAGCCCGCTTCCCCTCGAGCTAAACATTTAAACTATATCGCAGCTCCAATTAAACAGTTGAGTTTTTTCTTTTTTTTTTTTTGCTTCTCAAATATTCAGATTTAAAAAGATGCTCTATATTCCTTCAATCTAAAATTCTAGATTCGGTAGCGACCGATGGGCGGGCATAGGCCCTTGCCCCCCCCTCAGAGTGCACATACTGCTCCTCCAGTGCAAGACTAGTATAATTCAAAATCGCATTTTTTAAAGTTTTTTTTTAAAAGAGGCATCTTCTAATTTTCCTTAACTACTTCTTTGTAACTCGGTTTATAGACCTCGAAAATGGTGACTCCTTGAATATTATAACAATCGAATAAAGCAGACAAAGGGTACTAAAGGAATGGAGGAAATAAGAAAGAGTTGGACCAATCTTGGACGAGCGATATAATACTGTAAGATTATGATATAACCCAAACAACCCCCCCCCAAAAAAGGTTAAACTTAACTTTGTAAAATTATGATGCATTGATTTTTGGCTAAAAGTTTATTAATTATAAGACATTATCATATTGCCAGAATCACAATACCGTAAAACGAGGTGACTTTGTGACTAATGGTGTGACAGTGACAAGCCTATTTTTCTACAGTTTTTGAACATCCCTCCTTAAAAAGAATCAGGTTAGGCAATTCAGTGTACTTGTCAGTTTGTTAGTAATGTGGTGCAACCTACTGGCCACATATAACTTCTTTCATTCCATTTACCATGGTGCTTTATTTCATATATGTTTGATTGTTTTCATTTACTTGAAAATTTGAAATAAAGCACCGTGATAAATGGAATGAAAGAAGTTATATGTGACCAGTAGGTTGCAGCACATTACTGACCAACTGACAAGTACACTGAATTGCCTAACCAGATTCTTTTTAAGGAGGGAAATTCAAAAACTGTAGAAAAATAGGCTTGTCACAAAGTCACGCCATTAGTCACAAAGTCACCTCGTTTTACTGTAAGTAAATTTGAGTGTCGCGTGTACCAACCTGTACAACGCTGTCAAGGACCCAAATAAATATTTCATTATAAAGTGGATAAAACTATACATTTTTAGTAAATTAGATTGACGCAATGAATAATTTTATTTGAGAACTCTAATTCTCCCATATAAAAATCCATCTAGGAGAAGCACAAAATTAATCAAAGGCACCTTGTTTTTGAAAGAGTGATCTGAAAAATTTCTTATTTGAATGGGTAAAGACATCTTAAAATAAGTTTATAAAATTTTTTTACAATTCCTTTACATTCAACCTCATAATATGTTTTGATATATATTTTTTTTAGCTTTACTTAAAATATTACTCTTAAAAAGTGATGTTATTATATACTAGCTGTATACCGGTTTCACCCGGAGAATTTCATTTTTATTAAATCTATAAGCTGAGACTTTTATCGACTCAAATGGTCGATTTCGTAAAAACCAATGTAAAGCTAGATCAAAACGATTTTTATAACAATAAAGAATATTCCCAAAGATTGGCTGAAGTAATTCAATATTAATATGTATCCAAGAACCATTGAGTGAAATTTGGAGAATTTAGGACAAACGGTATGGATTTCTATAAAGAACAAACGAATAAACAGAATTTCATCTTTATTTTTATAGATTGGCCCTCTCATACCATTAAAAAGTGAACGACCTTAACCAGATCGGTCAGAGGGTATACTAGACCGAAGAAGTATGTTACGAACGTCCGGTAGTCCCCTTTTGCTGAGCAAACAAGTTCATCTTTCAGAAAAAATATTCCTTCATTTAAAGATGTTTACGCTTTAACTTTTTTTTTTTTTTCTGCTTAAGAACGCAATAAGATTCCATTCACGATTTTTGTTAGATTTGTATATAGTCGTGATCTTAGATCAGCTGTCTTAATGATGTCTTAATTAGGGCGATGATCGTTAAACTAAACAAGGATCAACTTCTCACCTGTTGGTAACATCAGGCTTAGTTTATGGACTTTACCATCAGTAGTTTTCTCAGTCCATTATCTTTTATTTATAAATTATTTATGTATCGTAATTACTGAGGTGATATATTATTAGCTTAGGTATCCAAAGAAATATCAGGCAATCTTTTCTTTAATGAAGGAGCTCTTCCGTGTTTAATATTTATTTATTTATTATTTTTTTCCCGACGTTTCGAGCTTGTGGCTCATCTTCTGGGGCTATCTTATCTTTAGTTGTTACATTTCCATACAAGCCATTTGTCAAACTTCTCTTTTTAACAGTATAAAAATACTTTTGTCTATTGCATTTTATGGCCTGTTACATTTCTTTGATTTCATTGTTGTGACAATGTCACATTATGTGACAATGAAATCAAAGAAATGTAACAGGCCATAAAATGCAATAGACAAAAGTATTTTTATACTGTTAAAAAGAGAAGTTGGACAAATGGCTTGTATGGAAATGTAACAACTAAAGATAAGATAACCCCAGAAGATGAGCCACAAGCTCGAAACGTCGGGAAAAAAATAATAAATAAATAAATATTAAACACAGAAGAGCTCCTTCATTAAAGAAAATCCTACAAATTACAGCACACTTCCCCTCGAAGTGAGGAAAAAGATCCTTAGCATCAGGCAATCATAAATATACATTATCTTATTATTTCGCATATCTAGTAAACCCTTAGCCTATCCAACTGCAGGTTTCGTCAGTATGTATCGGTAGGCAAACCACATTAATAATTCCTCCTTATCCTTTAGCATTATTTACAATTCCCCTCTCCCACACAAAAAATTGTCCAGATCTGTTCCTTAGTAATTCTATATTGAAAGTATAATTTCATTTATATATATAAAAAATAAAAAAAAAATTGATAGATACAATTAATCAAACTTTTATGTTATTTTTGTGTAGGTTCGGGAACTCTGGCTACCTTAATTGTAGAAATCATCGCGGATAAATTGAAGTAATCGACGTGAAAAGGGTAATTTTGTAAGAAAAAAAAAACACTGTCCCAGATATTGCAATTAGCAAATATTTCCCTTGCTCGTATTTTAAATCGAGTTCTTCATGCTTCACTCATCACGTCTACACTATAGTTTCAGTCAGCATATGACTCACCACTTATTATATTTGTAGAATTAGGTGTAGTCAAAAAGTCCAGATTGGTTCCTTAGTAATTCTTTATTAAAATTACAATTTAATTATTGCTTACATTATCTCATGCAAGAAAAAGTTCGATTGATAAAATAAACTTTGTTATTTTTATGTGATTTAAGATTAGGTAGCATCGACATATTTACCTTAACGTTAGAAACAGTAACTGGTTAAACAGATAAAAAAGGAGACTAAAAGGGAAAATGTTGGGGAAAAAAACAAGATACCGAAGTATTGCCACGAGAAAAAATTGCCCTTTAATTTATTTATAAGTAATTTAAATTTGAAGAAGTAAAAATTTGTCTTTTTGAAAAAATAAGCATTTACGGGGATCATTTTTAAACATCAAATGAAAACTTGGGTTTATTTCGGAGGGATTCTATTAATCATTAAACGTGATTATTTTAATGAAATAAGATAACTTTGACTCTATGAAATATGTAAACATATATTGCGGTAACCTTACCAAATTTCCTAATTATGATAATACAAAGTTATTTACAAAGTTATTACAGCTCAACGAAAAAAACTGCATCCTAGTGGTTGCTTGTTTGTGTAACGACCCTTTAAGCTACTAATGCTAATCGGAAGATGCTACAGTGGGAGTCCTAAATTTTGGCTATCCAGATATCATTAGGATATAGATCTTTAACGAGTACCTAAAATCGAACAGACTCAGACCCTCCATTTTACGTCCTATCAGAAGGACGGCATAGCCACAGATGTTTTACTTCTATTAAAAATTGCTAGAGAATAGATATATGTTAGATTTTGGACAATAGGGCCGATTTTCTTCCAGAAGTTTAACTTTTATTTATTGCGGGTGTTTTATTTTTTAGATTATTTATAAAAATATATAAAATACAATTGCTACTACTTAAGGACGGATATCAGAAATTTTCTATATTGCGATTTTATTGGATTCTTAATCAAAACGAGTAGCTCTGTGGTCCTAAAAGATGAAGTATGTCACCATTAAATAGAAAAGAAGACACTCCATTAATTCTGAGAGACACCTGCCTATAAGGAAAATTTAAACTCTTAACACAAAAAATGTTTTACAAATGAATATGATAACAATTTTAATATTTCTTTCGATTATCAAAAACAAAAACTAAAAATATGAATTGAAAAAAAAATGGTTTTTTGTTATCCTGAAGTTGTTAATTGGCATACGACCTTTTGCAGCATGTTTTCTAAAATGTATTTTCTTTAGTATATAACAGTTATTTAACAAAAGAAGAAAAAAAAAACACTGGCACCACTCTTCCAAAATAGACCCGAAAAAACTTAAATCCGGTTATTCTCTTTTGATAGTCACCCCAGAACTCTCCTCCCTTTCCCTTTGTCGGGGTTTAATTTTTGGGTTTTCTTGATGACACTTGATTAGAGAATTATACGAAACGAGACTAAATACTAAATATAAGCCATTATCCAATGGTGACGACGGCAAGACAACGTGGAGTAAAGCGATGCTATTAGCGCTCAGCGGCAGGACACGTGTGAAAACAGCGGGGCTATATTTACGGTACAATGGACCGTGCCAGGTACCCGCAACTCGCTAGCTCCTGCTAATGGGAGCGCCGCACTCTTCCTCGGTGCCGTGCTCTTGATTGATGGTCTCGGCTACTTAGCCGATGGAAGGAATAGTGTCCTCATTGCCGCGAGCTGTCAGGGTCCTCGCCATTAGCGGGATTGCTTAGTGTGGAAGAGAGCCACCTAGCCTCTTGGTACCGGCTCTGAAAGGGGAAGCAACTATCATTATTGGGATATAGCCTTCTTTGAGAATGGAATGGAGATGAGTAGCGTGCAATAGATTGGAATTGACTCTTGAAAGCATATAAACATTTATGAAGTTGAGCGCTTTTAACGGCACTAGGTGGTGTAGGCGACGCACAGTGCTTCGATCAATGGACAAAAATAAAAAAAATAAAGTTTTTATTTTTTTCTTGCAATAAATTTAAAATGTTCTTAAAGATGTTAATGATCATTAATTATAATATTTATATATATTTTGTTAACTCAATTGCGATTAAAATTAAAAAATGTTGGGAGAAAAAAAAGTATTTGTGACCACTTACTCCTATTGGTCGAGAAGGGATTTTAGATCGGAGGTAAATACTAAGATGTAAACATTGGCTTTGCCGTGATCTTTTTATTTATTCGTCTTTATGTTTATAAGAGGTAGGAATACTGTGAACTTTATTTTAAGTGTAAGTCGAAATTATTTCAAAAAATAAATAGGAAGTATTTAATTTATTTATTTGTTAAAGACAAAGTCTTATACAAATTCATATAACAATACAGAATTAAAAGAGAGTTATCTCTATGACATAGCGTGTATAGAGTCCTCCACAATAAACAGAAAATAAGATTTTAGATAAATAAGAATAGAAAATAATGTTAATACGCACATGATATATAAGTAAAAATATACCACAAATACATTTATGTAGGGTTAGAGAATTAGAGACTTTTTTTTTTGTTGCGTTGTTCGAGTTTGTTTCGAAACAAAATAAATAGTCCATAATCCTCTCGCTGTAAAAGAAAACTAACCAATCAAACTTAGGGGACAATGAAACACTTAGATTTAGGGGCACAATGAAACACAAAATTCCTTTTAACCATAGCACCCCACCTGAGACTTTATTTTCATTTTTTTCTTTTTCCATGTTACCTTAGGATCTAATCTATGTAAGAAATGTATTAATCATTATTTTATGCATCATGTGTGACCGAGAGCAGCTATTTTCCAAATTATTAATTATGTTTGTTTTGTTTATCGCGCCATGTCCGGGGCGTAATGAAACAGCGCCAGGGTTACTTTGAAATAACTGAAAAAAAAAAAAACAACACCATAATTAACGAAAAAAACTTTATTTTTTTGATTTACAAATTACAAAAAATGGTAATTTACATACCAATATAGGAACAACTAATTGTTTGTGGAGAAGGTAGATAGATCCATATACTTATAATAATGATGTATAATGTTTTAGCTAATAGATTTTTGTTTTGAATTCATTTCTCTCTAAATATTCAAAAATAATGTTTTAATTTTAATTTTTAAATTTAATTTTAAAGAATGTTTTTACGAAGCTACACTGTAATGAGCGTAATTGTTCTAATGGGGAGCCTGAAATATTTGAATAAAATATTTTTCCTGTTCTAATCACTTGTTTGGAGGAAGTCATGATCACATGATCGTAAACCAGGAGCCAGGGAAAATTCAATAATACTCGGCATTAATCCCACAGACGGCAGAATGAAATATCACAATAATTCACACATATTCAAAATGTTTATAGGCGAACATTTAGCCCTGTGTTCGAAACCTGAAACATGTAAAATTTCCTAACTTAGCCAATTTTTTATTGTTACAATCACTAGATTTAAACTTTTTTAGACAACTTTCAATTAATAAGAATAAATGATAAAAAAAACAGTTTAAGCAAATGGGGCAAAAGGAAATGAAAATAGCCTGAAGAACCAAAGCCAATTAAATGTTGAATATTCAACTAACGTTGAAATTTCCTCAGCCAACAAAAACATGGAATATAGAGTGGGCATTGGTTTTATCACAAGGTAATATAATTGGTAATAATCTTTATCTAAATTTCTATAGTAAAAATGTTAACGGACAATTATAATTCTAAGTTATCTGCATCATTTAAATCGCTATTAATACACATTTACTCAAACCCAAGTCAAAATTTATTCTTACAAATTATATTTATCTTTTACCTATTTAAAAAAAAAATTGTATCCGCTTGACATTTGCAGGACTACATTTCTTTATGTAATTCACTTTCACACGATTGATTTCATTATAGCTTTGTTCGAAATCGCATTTCGTTCATCAGTCCAGCCTTCTCTACCTCATCCTCGACTACTTTGCAGTTCATTGCACGCAGCTTGTTCATTCTTTTTACCTATCAATATTTTGAATTTCCATATGTTCTTTATACCCAGAGCTATTGAAGCATTTGTAATTTTTATTTTTAAGTGTCTTTCTGATTGAATACTTCGAGAGAGAGAAATGCTTTATTTTTTTTTTCATAAAAAAACAAAACAATCCTGCCTAAATACAATGGGTTGCTATATTACAAAGCGTACTTATCAATACCTGCATACATGTTCATCCATTTAACCTAAATTACATTTTAACTTGCATGCATACATTTTAACTTGCATATACACATATAATATTACAATTGTTTTTCCTCAATATTTTTTTTTCTCCCTTTTTCTTTTATTTTCGCTTTATTACCTTGTAGTTCATATCTCTCTTAAGTAAATTTTCCCATTCGCGGCATTTTACCGTCCTTTTCTCTCAATTCCTACCTGAACCTATTACAGCATGCATACAGAGACTGTGTCAGGAAAAATAGCTTATAAGCAAGTAAATAATTCTATACCTATTCCTTATCCTCCATTCATTACTGCTCAATAACACACAAAAATAAATTTCCAATCAGTCCCACATAAAAAATATTCCATCCACTTGTTGCAGCAGACAGCCCTCCCCCGATACCAGAGGACCGAGGAAGGAACGACGAGGGCCGGAAGAAGAGATGCCGGGCAGCCTTCAGCCACGGGCAGGTCTTCGAGCTGGAGCGGAGGTTCGCGCAGCAGCGGTACCTGTCCGGGCCAGAGAGGGCAGATCTGGCGCACTCCCTTAAACTCACTGAGACACAGGTAATTCGATAGATAATATAATAATAATATTAGCAATAATAAATACAATTACAGATGTAAATGGTACAATTGTTATCAAATACTCGAGAAGGATGAAAAATAATAGTACTAACTTGGACATAAAATACAAGAAATAGCAACCCCCTAGTTCCTGGTCTCTAGTCCCCTCCAGTGTTCCATGTTAATGTATGATTTTCATAACTTAAGAAACTTCCGCCAATTAATCAGACCAACTATCCCTATTTTTATCTAAACCAAGTTGATGATGTGAGATTGAGAGGTTAGGCCCTGTGAGTGCGAAAAAATCGACACAAAATCATGAGATGTATCATAATTAAAGCTCGGAATTCCGTGCAGTAAAAATTTGAAAACGTGCAATAAAAACTTCAAAATGTGCAAAAACATGCAATAAAAATGTATTGCTTGAAAATCAGGCATTAAATTATTTTTGTGAACAAATAATAGCTACTTTGGAAAAAAAGTAATTAGTGGAGAGTAAATTGAAATAGAAACTCTTTTATTTTTACAGATTATTTTTATAAAATTGGATTTGGTATAATCACTGAATTTTGGATCTTTTTTATTATACTATGTGAGCAGTAATTACATACATTGGAAATAGGAAGATCTTAAAAAAGTAAACATACTACTCAAATTATGGAATCACCAGATGCAATATCCGGTGCGTAGGCTTATTTTAAATCACTCTGGTGACACGTAAAACCCCTGTTACCGTTCTAGGGTTTAAAAAAATAGGTACTTACTTGTGCTATAGCGGGTATCAATTTGTGATTTCCTCTCATATCCAATTTTTTATCACAAGATTTACAGAACACTACACAGCCATCCCTATTGAGTTCAGGACATTTTTCAATCCATTCCGCAGTTTTCGAAGACACACTTGCTCCCATTTTAGGCATTTTTAGTAAGAATTGATAATGACAAAACGATGGGAATTGAGAAACAAAATGTAAACATCCAGGAACCACTGAACCCTCATTTCTGGGAAAACGGAGGTTTGTTTTGGTTAACATCTACCAAGTTCCCTTTATTTTTTTTCTATGATATTTACATTTATTTTTCCACTGTATTAATGAGAATTACAATTTGTAATATATTTTTTCTTCAAAATATCAAATGATACAATTTCGAGCAATAAAATTCAAAACGTACAAGTTCGTGCAGTAAACCCCTAAACGTGCAATTTCGTGCAGTATAAAACTTCGTTAAAACATTCCATTAGGCTTGATTCGGATAACTAACTTGAGTTCGCTCTATTCTGACTTTCCAAAAAAAAGATGCAATTGCACGGGAATCCGAGCTCTAATCATAATCCATGACTATCATATTTTGATTTTTATAATCAGAAAATTCTATTACTTTTGTGGAAATGGGAGGAATTAGGCTATATTTACTGGGAAACTCTAATAAATCCTTACCCTGATCTATTTTCCATGTTTTCTTTTATTTATTTTTATATACTTATTAGCACTAAGGTGCTAGAAGAACCTGGGCTTCTCTTACAAATATAAGGTGCCTTTACACTCTACGAACTTTACCTTAAAACAACCTTCACGTAGACTGTTCGGGTAGTTCATCTGTTCGCCTGTGGTCGGGGGGTAGCGCTAGTGTCACTTTTGATCTGGGTTTTTCCCAAGTGACAGGAGTTGTTTGTGATATTGGTGCGCCGTTCTAAATCGTCTCCTATTTTTTTAGATAATATAAAATATATTGATAACGGAGATTTTTTCTTCAGCATAGCGTTGGATGCGTCAGCCATATTGGTTCGCTTGACGTCAGAAGGTGAGGTTCGTAGAGTGTAAAGGCACCTTTAACCATCCTCTAATATTCGAATTTTCAGGTAAAAAAACACAAGGTCCGGGCATTGTTATATATATAAATGTGCGTTTACATTGTGCGAACCTCACACTCAAACAGGCAATCCCCTAAACCGAACGTGCCGAACCGGTTACCAAGAACAACTATTTACATTGAAACGTGAAGTCGAGCGAACAATGATGTCTGACCGCACCTATGCACACCTTAATACAACAATTTTCATTACAAAGATGGCTGACGTGGAACCGGCGGTTGTTCTGGCTTTTGCTCTAACTTATTTTGTTAATTCAGTCAGAAAAATGCTAAAAAAAGGTCTAAAAGCTTATCTTCTATATCCTAAAAACGTATAGAATTACAAAATATAAACAGAAACGAAAAAAAAGAAAAGAAACTTTTTAATTTCGTATTGCAATGAAAAAAAGAATAACTATTTTGAGAGAAGGGGAGGATGTGTGCTGCTTAAAATGTTAACCTAACGGAAAAACACGTGACAATCCTTAACTTTTTATAAATACACTCTAGTTCAATAACTGATGTCCCAACAATTTATTTAAATTAAAAAATAGTAACTTATCAGTTACTATAATATAAATGATTTTTAAAATAATTACCTGAATTTAAAATTTAGAATTTAAAACGTAATTTCTGAAAAATATTTAAGCACTTAATATTCGAAAAAATATTTAATAATTTAAAAAAATAATTGCGTCATAATAATCAAAATAGTTAAACCTTTAAAATAGTTAAAATAAAAATAAAATTGTTACCCGGTCATATGTATCCGGCCATATATATCTTGCATCCCTCAGACGAAATCCTGCGAACACCCTTGTATCCCTCGCTAAAGCGGAGTATATCTTTTTACTCATCATCATCATATTCATTCCCCTTCAACCGCTGCGCAGTGTGGGGACGCCCTCTATAGAGCTTGACCCAGGTATCCCTCTCTTGTACCAGTTCTCTAATCTTCTTCCAGTCCAGTGCTCGCTTCCTGAACGCTTCCCGTACACCTTCTTCCCAGGTGATCCGTTGTCTTCCTCTCGGTATTCTTCCGTCAATTCTCGTCTCATAATCCTTGCCGTTCTTTCGATGTTCATTCCTTGGAGGTGCCCAAACCATCTCAGTTTATTTTCTTCTAGGATGGTTTCTACCGGCTCTACCTCGAGGTTCAATCTTATAGTTGTATTGCGGATCCTATCTCTCCTTGTCTTTCCTTCAACCTTCCTCAAGTATCTCATCTCCATTGTCTGGATCTGACTGTGTTTTGAGGTGAGGGTCCATGATTCGGAGGAGTAAGGTAGGATGGGCAGGAACGTTGACTTGTAGACCGATATCTTTGTCTTCTTCGTCACTTCTCTTTTGTTGAGGAAGCCTTTCCGGATTGAGTGGAACATTCTTCTTTTTATTAGGTAAATTTTTTTGTGAAAATTATAAGAAGACTCGCTGAAAAAGAAACATAAAATAAAAAATAACTGAATGAAGTATAGGAAAAAAAGTTGGAGATCCCAACACAATGTTACATGATACCGAGAAAAGTGTTAACCCTATCCTTCTCCACTAGCGCTACCACAATCAAGCGACCGTACAGCTGTCATTTATCTCTTTAAGTTCGTGTCTTACTTAGATTAGCTGAACAGTGTTAGGGACATGCTGTTAGTGGGGGAGGTTCGCACAGTGTAAATGCACCTTGAGACTTCGCACTAATTGTTATATTCACTACTTTACAATTTTCCTAATTCTTCTCTTCCTCCGTTCCGCAGGTGAAGATATGGTTCCAGAACCGGAGGTACAAGACGAAGAGGAAGCAGTTGCAGGCGGACGGAAAGAGGGTTGCTGTAAAGGTGCTGGTAAGGGACGACAGGCCGCTGCAGTACCCGCTTCCGGTCTCCCCTTACTACTACTACCCGATAATCTGCCCTGTGATGGCCGATGGCACCCACCAGGTCCTGGAGAGGAGCTAGCTGCTATCTTCTGGTACTTGCGGCGAAGTAGAGGGTCATGGTCTTCTCAGCTAGGGGTCTTCGGTAGGGTTCTTCAGCAGGAGACTTCGCGTGGATAGGGTCGTTGGGAATCAGACCGGATCCTTTTATCATGGTACAGCGGAGGTTATTTGAGATAATTTTGAACCTCAAATTGTTTTATCCGAAATTAACAGTTTTCAAGATGTAGTAGAACCCCCTTTATCCCGAGGTTAATGATGGGTATAGGGGTCCACGGATAATCGAAAACCCCAGATAGTCGAATTACAACATTTTATTGACTTAATGTGATAGAAAAGGTGGTTAATTAAAAAAACAAAAACTGTGCAGAAAATCAGTTTTATTAGGAAACGAAAGTTTTAACAAGCAATAAACAAACTCCTTTATAGCCTTTTTGCACGAACCATGGATAGACAGGTTCTTCTACGTCTTTTAATGTAGAGTTCACCATTATTTTCCGAGGACACGATGTTTGGGCCGACGACGATACGAAGTCGGAAATGTTTTTTTTCTTCTTCAAAATATCACTAAACAGTTTGCTCGCCGATTTCAAATCCAGCAGACAATGTTTTAACACTTTCATTTTTTCCCACTCGGTTTATAATGGTTAATTTCTGTTCAAGCGTTAAAACGACAGATTTTCTTCTTTGCGACATTTTCTCAGTTCGTATTTAAATGGAGACTAAATCACAACTGAGAATATTTTGATTTGTAGTCAAACAGGGCAGTGTAGGAGTTTCCTAGAAAGACTTCAAACGTTCCAAGAATATGAATTGGAGTAGTAGTTACCGGAAACATCATATCATACGATACCAGCTTGCCGTGTTTTTACATTTATTATTTTATTTCATAATTTCTAAGAACAATAGATCTTTAACCATTGTGTAATCGTTAAAATATATACTTATTTATTTTTTTAAAATATATTATACATACAAAATAAATGGCAAACAAATTCAAAATAGCTTGTTTCGGAAAACATACTTTTAGGTTCAAAATTGTCCCAAGAAACCTTCCCTACCACTCATTAAAAGGATCGGGTCTAATAACCAATAACTCTGTATACATTTTATACCATAAGCAAAACTTGAAAGATTAATAAAAAAACATAAATCCCTCAAACAGTTGATACTAACCATTAAACATTTCATCAAGCATTCATGTATTGAGTAGATGCTTAAGCAAGAAGTAGTTACGATTTGCCTACTCTTGAGAAACTTATGCAATAATTTATTTCAAGAACGTCATCTCGCAAACAGCCTGATTTTTCATGAGAGTAAATCGAAAGTTTAAAAGTAAAATATAATAGAGCAGATAGCTTTAGATAATAACTTACTTTATTTTCTCAGTTTGAAGATGAATCGATATTTTTTAATTATATATATATATATATATGTATATTAAACAGGTCCCTTTTGAATAATGACGTTCTTGAGAAAAAAAACTAGACTTGAGAAAACAGTCAAAACTAAAACTGGCCTGGTTTTGAGTTAAGACATTTTCAAAGGAGTTACATCGCTGTTTAGTTGGTACATTGATTACTTTACTATGTTAGGAAACCATTGGGAAAATAATTATGATATATTCTAATTTTTGCCGACGTTTCGAGCTAGTTTAAAAGCCTTCATCAGGGCGGTATGGAGAGTAGTTGTTACCATAGCTATCCCTGACGAAGAGCTAAAACATAGATCGAAACGTCGATGAAAATTATATCTTATATTAAATTGCTATTTTTTTACGAACTTACCCTAACCAATTTGTTTATTATTGATACTACGGTGAACTAACCATCAATTGGTTCTTGTAATTTACTGAACTTAAAAGAATACCAAAAAACATTTCATATTCCTTTCTTTGTATGTAACTTTTTTTCAAATGTTAAATTTACAAATATCCTAAATCGATGAGTATGATCAATGAGTGAAGAAATCTCAATGAAAGACCCTAACAGATGAATAACACGATGTGAAGTAGAATATAACTTAATCCCAACGAAAATTATTTTGTACTTAATTTATTCTTTATATAAGAATTAAATACACTGTGTACTGCGAATGACATCAAAACTTAATTATTAATTGGCCTGTTATGAATTTAATATTTTTAAGAAGAAAATGTTTAATGTGTTATCGTGTTCGCAGTTATTAATTATTTAAATGGAAAGCATTTGAATAAAACTCATGTTCAATGTAGCTTATAGAAAAAGCATATCAAATCTCACGTGCACAGGGTACGTTAAATGTTTTAAAATTTATAAACTTGTAAATAATTTATTTATTTGGCTAAGTTACTTAGAGAGAAAATAGTTTATATTTAGTTGTACATGTTCTCTTAGGCTCATGTTGATATTGCTTAATATGTAGTATGTTATTATAGTTACCTAAAACAAGTATACTAAGTCAAAATGTATACGAAAATATAATATATATATATTGTGAAATAAATATATAGAGCATTTAATTAGATATTTTTTCTTTTTTCCCTATCCTTTCAAGAAATCAATTGTGGCTTCAGAAACCAAAATAGGACTTAGGTGGCAGGTTTTGGTGGCCAAAAAAAAAAAAAATTAATAAATAAATGAAATATTAGCAACTTCCTTTTTTTTCCATTTATTTTCTTATAACATTACTTCGTTGACGTTTCGGGGTTGTGTCCCCATTCTTAAAATCTGTACCTACAATAAAAAGGAAATACGTTGCTAATATTTCATAAATCATATAATCTCCCTACTAAATTAGAATTTAAACCTAAATTTTATACTTTATTCCTTGTGTATGATCACCATGGCCCAAGGTGTATAAAAAAATTTTCATAGCTCTTAATACAAATTTATAAAACAAAATTTGCGAAATCAAAACTAAATTGAGTTATTATTTTTAAAGGTTATTTATCAAAAGAGTTTCATGGAACAAAATATATAAAAAAAAAAGGGGTCACCTGTGGTGTAGTGGTTAGCATGGCAACCTACTATACTAAAGGTCATGGGTTCGCGTCCCGAGGTTGCCCTAGGGTTTTTAATGGGAGTAAAAATCCTTGGCTATGCCGTCCCTCGGATAGGTACGATCTTAATTATACCTGGATAGGCAAAATTTATTACTCCCATCGTAGCATCGTCCGATTAGCCTTAGTAGCATAAAGTGATGTTAAACAAACAAACAAGCAAAACAAAATTGAGATTATAAAAATTAACATAACAGTCAAACCTTTAACCTAAATTTATATTAGTTACAATCACCAAATTTAAATTAAAAATACATAATTTTTTACATATTTTTATCTCTTTCGAGGGCCGACATGTTAAGGGTGAAAGAAACTCCGCGAGCCTTATAAATAGAAGGAAACCACTTTTGTTATTAGGTTTCAGCAAACAGTTCTATTTTGTCTTCATCATAAAACACTTGAGCTTAAAAGCTTTTAAAAAAAAGCCTTCTCTCTTTAAAAGGTTTTCATTTAAATAAACAAATTCAATTGTCAAAACAATAAACAAAAGGTTATTGTTTTATTTAACGAGGATAATATACTGGAAAACGAGATGCCCTTTTAAGATTAAAAATAATAAGAATTTTAAAATTTTTAAGAACCAAACTTTTAACATTTTATAATGATTATAATAAATAATCACCTGGCTGACAGCACCACGTATGAGATTTTTACCTTTTATTAAGACATTGCGATCTAAACAAGAAAAATTGTTATATTTTGGGCATAGTAACTTCATTATTCGTTCGAAAATACAAAAAAAATGAAAAAGCCAAAATATTTGAGGGGTGTTATGACCCCTGAGATCCCTGGATCCGCCCATAAAATGATCATTGATGATTAATGTATAAAGAGAATAAGTAAATAGACTAAATGGAAAATTCAGACTATTACTGTCATATTTAAACCGGTTAAAATATGCTTCAGCCGTTCAAAACCAAATTCTACTCACTATTGGAAAAATAAATCTCCACAAAGTGCCTTGATAGGGAGTATAATTGGCTGGATATTAACAAAATCACAACTGTTGACCTGTAAATAGTACTAAAAGTCCTTGTAATAAAAGTGACCTATTTTTAAAATGCTATTTGTCTGTAAATAAAGAATCACTTGTTTTGCATCTTTAAAACTGTCTATTCTTCATTTATGTCTAATCAATAAATATTAAAAAGCTGAGATGGCTGAGAGTGTCAAAAACACTCAAAACGTTGAAATTGGAAAACGTCGAGCATGATTAATACTAGGAATAGCCCATTGTCTTGCTATTCACGAGATCAATCGCTTTGATTTTCAAGAACATTTTTCTTCATAATAAGTTTAAAGATGCAAAAAATGGTACGCTGCATTAAAATTGAACAGAAAACCGTGCTTTATGAAATTATAGAATATGATTTGATAATAAGCAGAACACATATACAAAAGATTATGAAGTTTACAGTAAAATAAAATAATAAACCTTATTATGTATATATATAAAAAAAAAAAATTAAATGCAAAAAAAAAAGAAAAGAAAAGAGGCGTTTTCAAAGTTTTTAAAATGTATCGCAAAAAAAAAAAAAAAAAAAAATAACTAGGCTTAAATTAGATTTTAATATCTGAAATGGAAAATATTTGATATTAAAATAACCTGATAAACAATTTTCGTGCATTGGAAGACGTATTAAAATAAAATCTCACTGGATTCCCCAACAGTGCGTTTTAAGAATGTCTGCTTCCACAGGGTTCTGAGTGCGACTTGCCTAACTATTAAAATAATTATTTCGCGTACAGAAATCTGGCTGAGATGGTCTCCCACCCTTTGTTCTTGCTCAGCACTTCTCCCAGTTTTGATCTGATCTGATCTCCTTTACTCCCAGAAATTCCTCTCACCTTTTCGATGACATTTTTCACGTTAACCACGTTTTCTGTCAATATAACATTTCGGGACTCAAGTTGGGTAATGGCTTGTGCGAGGAGTATGCAATTGTTAGAAATGAAGGTAAGGTCGTTCTTATAATGAGGTTTTTCGCATAAAGATGGTTCTATTTATCGCTACTGCTTCGTCTTCGAGATGTGAAAGGACATTTTTGATTTTCTTGTAGTTCTCATCACTTCGTAACTGTTAGAAGCATTCTATGTAAATTACAATAACCTTTGCCCCCACTGTGATTCACAGCCCTACAGTATGTGGTTCACAGGTTTTGTCAAGCACCTCCTAATTATGAAAATATGCCCAAAATGAAAAATATGTGGAAATTTGTACTTAGTATGATTAAATATGTGAAATCAAGGTAGGCTCAAACGGCTTAAAAAGTATCACTATGAACACTTCTAGTTGAAAAACGTCTGTAAATTGCCAAAAAAAAAAATATGTAAATACATACGAAACCGATCCCTAATTAAGAGTATAATAATAAATGTACGTACCTATAAATGCAACGTGATTTTATTACATCAATTTGATATGCAGTACGAACTTCATACCTTCTATCTCTAATCTAAGATAGCGATCTATTGCAAGATGTAACTCTCTTAGGTGCCTTTCACCTAAATAAAGTTACAATACATTAAAAACAACTTATAAGGGTGGCACCTTGCGCGTCCCATGGATGATTTTATCCTGAACGTAAATTCGAAACAAGAGTAATTATGTTTTGTTTTTTCATTAATTTATAATAAAATAAAAAAAGTTATAATATATGAGACAGAGGAACACGCACACATATAGACACACACGTGTATTTGTACGTAAACAGGACCACCCAGTTCTGAGCACTTCCTCACCGATCTCCACTTTACGGCTCGGCATTTTTTAAAACGTTCAACAAACAGCCTTTGTTTTGTAAACAGTGTCTTCAAGCTTCTGTCGGCTCACCTACGGAGATGTAGGTCCTATCGGGAGTTTAGCTATATCTAAGGGATCCACAGATTTTTAGCTGTTTCAGCGGATATTTTAAAAAAATGAGTAATAATAAAACCCATGTCAAAAACCTTGTTATGATCAGTAACCAAGTTGTAAATTAATTCAGTATACTAAACATAAAGAACATATATGATGATTTAGATTAATGCTATAAAAAGATGAATAAGATGATGCAATAAAAAAACAAAAAAACAAAGAACCGGATTTTTCTGGTTATTTAATCCGGTAGTCCGTCGATTATTAAGAATAATGTTTTTTTGTTCGGTACCCCTGCCTGGCCATGTGTGGCATACGGGGGTTACTTTAAAGGGGTAACAAACCTATTCTAGCCATGGTGGGTAGGTCGAGATTTATTCATTGGGGCCTCCATGAAATAAAAGTCAACCATCCCAGGGCGGATTCGAACCGCCGCCGATCTGCTCGAGCGTGCTAAAGCGGATCGCGCTCAAACACGCTCGGCTATCCCGGCCCTAGAATAATAGTCCGGGAGCAGAGGGCCAAAAAAGTGCCTGATTTGAAGAAAATTTTTGATCATATAGGCTGAAAGTACCCATTTCATAGACAACATATTTGAACGTCTGCCACCTCAGATCGGTTGCCATCAAATTTTATAGGCGTACAAAATCGACATTTTCTAAATAGTTTAAATGTTTCGCTAATAACTCGAAAACGATTTATCGCAGAAGAAATATTGATCTTTCTAAAATAATAGGGCATTAAATTTCGCGTTGACTGAGGTCCTCACAGCTAAAATTCGGTAAGTCTTTTCGCCAAAACCGATTGTCAATTTAGTCCCTTTAGCGGAAAAATGAATTACGCACACGTTCCAAAGCCTGCAATTTAAAGAGGGTTACTCCAAATAATAAATGTTACCTATAATAGTTGTAGAATATTGAATTCTGTGTAAAGCGATCTCATTAATTTTAAAATTAGCCCACTCCTCTGGAGACAAAGTAATTAAAACGTGAACGTATTTAGCGCCTTGTGGTCTAAAATCCGTTAATTTTTTGGGGATTTTTTTCTCAGTTTTTCGCATATAATCGGCAAATACAGCTCACACCTTTTTGTTCCTCAGCTCCCGGACTATTATCAATGCCATGCATAATCCGGAACCTGAAATTAAAACTTCAATAACAGAGCATTTTCTTTCATTTTTTTTTTTTTTATGGTTTTTCTGAATATAGATCAATAATCAATATGAAAAAAATTTCTCATATTTATTTTTATGACAGAGGATTTCAGATGTTATGACATGGTTTTTGGTTGAACCTTGTTCTTCAACATGGTAAATTGGAAAGTTTCAGGTTTAAATCGTCAACACCTTTATTTTCGTCTTAAAATAAAGCGTAAACAAATGGCAGGCTATCGATTATCGAGGGCATTTGGTTCCAAACCGAGGACGGACCGAGTGTTTTGTAGATTTGTCCTCAGGACGATTTGTCAGGATGAAGGGAGAGAGCAGTTAGTCAAGCGGTGTAGACGAGGCTAATACAGGGCCGGGGCCGGGAAGGGACAGACACCTTCCGTCTGTTTGTTTGCCTACTTAGGGGTTCGGTCCAGTCTAGAAAAAAAAAAAAGGCTAAGCTAATATCTCACAGGCCTCCTATTCGAATTTCAACATATCAACCTCTGAACAAACTTGAAGTTTATACTCGTATTCGTAATAAATGTACAAGCTCATTGATTCCACTTTGAGATGTATGGGTTAGATCGAACGAATCTCAAACAGAATAAAATATAATCAAATTAGTCGTTGGAGAAACCCGATATGTTCCAAAAATTCTATTTTCTTTTTATTTTATTTTTGAACTCCTTCTATGCCGAGACATGAAATTCAAGTGATAACCGACAAGCCCAGCTGATCGAAAAATCCCTCGAAAAATCCAGGACATTGAAAAATATCGTCCTGTTACCAAAGCAGAAACTACGTTTTGGAGTAAAATTTAGATAGGCCAGACTATAGAAGAAGAAAATATAAAAGATTTAAATGAAGAACCATAAATTTGAATCTTGCCCTCAAATTGCATTTCAACTTTACAAATTTATACATTCAATTATTCTTCATGTATTAGACAATGCATGTAAGCTTATAAGTGTTTTGTACGGTAATTTCCAAAATATATGGTTTGTAACAATCGTTTGTCTTCCCATATTCAGGAGAAAACCTAAATCTCCAAAAAAAACATTTATTTTTCAAACATATCGAATAAACATAGATTTATAATGCGTTAAACGACCGATTCAATTCCCCTTAATATATCACAAAAACATTATAATAATAATTGTTTTATTTAATTACATACCATATTTTTACTTAAAAAAAAAAACAACAGAACAATGAGAAACATAAAAGCAAAATAAGACACATATTAAAAAAATACAAACTTGCCAACCTACGTTTCAAATGAGACCCTCCACAATGACTTAAGCGTTCCGACTGTGACAAATTATGTACATATGAATTAAAAACGTTTTCACGACAAACTACATGGACATACCAAAAAATTCGTACATGATTTGACAAGACATGAATTTCTTGACTCGGCGACGGCTGAAGAGGAGTTGGATGAGGGACCTCCTAGTCTAATAATGTAAATCTTTTGAATGCCATATGTTCCTTATTATTGAACATTTGCTTATTTTCAGTTTTAAAGATGCAAGTAAAATGGTTCAGTTAAAAAAGAAAAAAAAAATGAACGAGAGCTGCATCGTATTATGAGAGAATGAAAAGAAAATTCTTTAACTTTTTTTTCAGCATACACTATACTGTAACACTTCTGTGGGTTAACAAATATTTATTAAACAAAATATACAATTATCAATGCCACTCGAATTATCCTTACACATATAAAAATCTCGATGTTTGTCGGAGGTAAACTCAGAAACTACTCAACCGATTTTGATGAAATTTGGCTCAATGTATATAGTTTTGTCCAACTTAAAAGATAGGATACTTTTTATCTTGACTATTAACCACAATATTTCTTTTAGTGCGAATTATTGCAAATACAGTAGGTCGTGTTTCGATTAATTAACATGGCGCCATGTGTCGATTTCATAACCTTTTTGTAGTTTTTCGAGGGCAAAATCAGAAACTACTAAACTGATCTTTATAAAATTTGGTTTATTTGGTGTAGTTTTTCCAACTTAAAGGATAGGATAGTTTTTTATGTTATGTATAGTTGTAAGAAGGGTAGGAGAATTTCTTACTAATATTATAATTTTTAGTTGACAAAACTTGTTCAAACTTTTTATTGTGTAATAGTGAATTTTAGAGTTGTTTTATATAGGCTTCATGAAAATAGGTAAGGGTAGGGGTGGGGGTAAGAGGGAGGGGTGGGAGAATTTGTGTTTATTAGTAGATTGTACAGTTGTTTTATATAAGTTCATACTTCATTGTATATTAACTTATCATGTAAAATGTTTAATTTATAACAAAAAGAACTCTTTTAATGATCTTCAGAATTACTCATACTAAGTAATCATTTAATAAGTCATCACTAGAGCATTTGTATTAGGAACATTATATTTTTATAATTTAATAAAGACGAAATTTTAAAACACGAAAAGAAAACATAAGTGCACATTTACATAAGAATATAATAAGAATGTTCACTGGGAATAATTTGAAGTGTATACAACAGTGGAATAAAAAGAACACGTTTTAAAATGCACATATTGAATTTCAATTATATAAGTTTAGAATTTTGATATTATAAATAAAAATTAAACACAGAACATTTCATTTCCCTGTAATTAGTGATTTATTAACTAACTCAACAAAAATTAGGACCACAAATATCAAATTATGGTAGCGCACACCTCGAGCTGGCCGGCCTGACTCATGCTTTACCTCTAAAAACTCCCCTTTTTCTAATGTTGTGGTGTCGGGTGGGACGTGAAACTTATACAAATTGAAACAGTTTCTGTAACGTGTAGTGGCAAAAACATCGTGGACAATTGCGGACGAAATTATTCAGACATTCCCCAATATGAAGAATAGGTGACCAAAATTGTTTACTTTAAAAAATATTTCATTCGCTTAAATCAATGGATACAGGAATCATTTGGATGGCTGTATATTGTATATGGAACGCACATTCAAGGTGACATAAGCAAAAATTAATAGAAATTAACTAGGGAATGATACAACCATTGGTTACCGGGCTGCAAAAAAGGCGCGGATGGAGATGCCAGAAACATACATCTTTGAAATATTATGTATTCCACAAAGTTTATTCTATTTTTGTTTCAACTATATTGTCAAGGTCCAGCATTCATATAAAAGCCAAGAAAAATTATTAGATCCAGAAAAAAAAAGTTGGTTTTGGGGATTTTTTGCACCGTAAAGCTTGAATCGGGACCACTGTGCGGGGGGGGGGGGGGGTGGATGGAGCTCGATCAATCTAGATCCAAACAGTTCGCTCCAACAGCTAATTTGTTCCAACAAACGGTCTGGGTGTTTAAACCACATGTTTTATTATTGTAACGATTTAACGTTACAATACAAAATTCCTTCTCCGCTTGATAGCCTTGATAGCAAAAATGGTGGAATGATGACCGTAGCACACTCCGATATGGAACCAATATGGTAGATTTCCTGCCTCACATAAGAAAATCCTCTTCACTGACTGATACAAGACACGTATAGCAGCCCACGAACTGAATATAAAATCATCTAAGGCCCCGGGGGCGATATAAGTGAAACGTAAGTGAACTCCGAGTGATGATGGTTGGGGGGGGGGGGCAGGGGGATGAAATAAGGCGGCAAATTGGCCCCTATTCAGGGGGGGGGGTAATAGCCGTCAGAAGAATCAGCTCCAAATTGGAAGAGACTTGTCTAATTGTTTGATAATCTCTCTTCCTAAGTATTTGCGCCCTCTCTTCCTCGGCACTTAGTGTTTGTTTCGGCTTTCATTTCATTTAGACTTCATTCAGGGGATCGTTAAGGTCTTCATCTTCGTTAGCGAGAATGCTCTAGTTATCGCATTTTGAACGCAATAATCTTTATTATAAGGACAAGGAGTCTTATACTATTTATAAATAATATAAATATAAAATACTATTTATTTCATTTATTTTTGGAAAGATTAGCACTCCTTAACCCTTAACTACTCACGTCGGGTCATATTGACCCGTACCAAGTTTCATTTCATTCTATTTACACCTTTTTGGCATTGAATGATCACCAAACTTTGACACATCTTTTTTTTTTTTTTGGCTCCAGTTACATCTTGGCAGTGTCTGAAAAATAAGGGAGGTGTTTATTTTATCTAAATCGATATTTTGACCGAGGTGAGTAGTTGTGTAAGCCATTTTTTTGTGTCCGATGTGGGGACTAAATTTCCTACCTGTTTTAACTGCAAAGGTTGTTCGTAGAAAAATTTTTGAATTTAAATCAAAAGAAATTATGTTAATAATAGTAATGTTAAGGATTTCCTGTATTTTAGTACTTCACTTCAGACCTATATTTCAACATGTTATTCATATTCTAAAACTTTCATTTATTGCATACATAAATAAATATATATTTTCAAGGCTTCTCCTGTTGTTTAAAAGTAATATCTTACACCCTAAGGTTGTTAAATTTTTTTTTTGTTCTGGGTCATATTGACCCGATATGAGTAGATAAGTAACATTGATTCAGGTGAGTAGTTAAGGGATAACGTAGCTATTTTTGTTCCTATTATTACGTAAGACCACTTAATCAATAACCTAAATATCATTCCACTGTTCTATTTTTATGTGAAATCCATTCTATTTACACAAAATCAAATATTGATAAAAATAATAAACTAATATTACAATCACGCACACATTAAATGTTTGATATAGATAATACTTTATAATAATTCCTACTAGTGGTTATGTACCACACTATTTCATCATCACAAACGATATTGGTGATGATGAAAGATGTGGGCCGGGATAGCCCAGCGTGCTAGAAAATAGTTGGATTATCGGATTTCTTTCATACGAGGGTCTAATTTTATATTATCGGGGACGCTGTTTTTGAAAAAAATATTCATTTTGTATTTTAGTGGTTAGGGGGGGGGATAAAAATTTAATGTTAAAAATAGAAAATGAAAAATAATTCCTAAATAAACCCTGGTTATATTTTAATCATATTATTCTAACGAACAGACATGATCCCACAATAAAAGATAAACCCATAATAGAAGTATGATTTTTCAATATCAGATCACATTCGAAATAAATGTGAATGAATCGAAATTTTCTATAGAATTTCCAAGATAAATTAATATTAGACTTTGATGTAACAAAATCTGAAAAGATATTAATTATCAATATTAGTGCGCACCCCCCTCACCACAAATATACAAATAGAAAATTTGTTTTGTTAACCGTCCTCGATAGCATAGTATTGGATTCCAGTGTGAAAGAACTCCGAGAATCTAACTTTTTAATGAAACTTTTAGGGATTCTTCTGCTTAAAAATATATTATACATGTGTATCGGGATTTGTCACAATTCACCCTAGTAAGGCCAGTCACATCAACACAATTTACTAACGCAAGCCTCAACTTTGATGTGATTCTCTGGCCTTACTAGGGTGAATTGCGACAAATCCCGATACACGTATCTAATATATTTTCAAGTATAAGAATCCCTGAAAGTTTCATTAAAATTGGTTCAGGTAGAATGGAGCAATGACTGTTTTGCGAAAGCCAATTTTAACGATTTTTGGACCTAAAATATTTTATTTCTCGGTCCAGATGGCCCATTCAATGGAATTACCGGACACGTGTCGACTTATTTTCGATGCAGAATCACAAAAAAAAATTTTCATCAAGAGGGAAATGTGCCGTGGTCCCCTTGTCAGTGTATAAAATTTGAAGAGCAGAGAAACAAATTCTTGGGGACATATATTTCTGAATCAGTGAGTGTTGAGCAAATATTAAATGTAGGCAGCATCCAACAATTAAATAGACTATATTATTTTGTAATATGTTGTGCCATGGACTGAAAAACTAAAAGTGTTTGTTGTTCTGGCTAGTTTGTTATTATTGAGCTGCTAATTATTTTCCTTTTAATATGAAAGTGTCAAGATTATTTCTACATTTATTTCTGATTTGTATATAATCCCTAGCGCTGTTAGGCAAAAACAATTCTGTTATTTTGTATGTTATTTGTACAAGAAATTCTTTAGCAAATAAATAATAATAATATTTTCGTTCAATAAATATTTGCTAACCCACAGAAGTGTTACACTATGTTATTTAAAAACGTATTTAAATTTCCATTATATTATAATTGAATATAATATATTCTTATATATTATATGTGTGTGAGGGTATAGTAGATAGCTTTTATTTCAAAAATCTTATCGTTGTATGTAGCCTTTGATATATCTACAAAAAACATGGGAAGAGGTCTTTTAGTAAAATGAGAAATGGCATTAGCTACATTTGTAACTACATACCCATGTTTTCCAAAATCATTTTTTATTTCCGAAATGGGGGTGGTATGATGTAAATTTTTGACCACAACTCTGATGTTTTTTTTCCCCGGGCAGCTGATAGGTATGCAACTCAGCCCCATTATTTCTAAGATGTCTTACTAAGTTTCTATTAATATCGAAAGTCTTTGGATAGACTGTAACACCTTTGAAAGTAGATTTTAGAGTAAAAGAATTGGGTGAACAATGGTTTCCTATAATTAATCTAATCTTAATTTGTGGCCGACCACCAATTTTAAATTATTTTTAAATAATTTATTTTTAGAAGAGAAAAGATTTGGCTCCGCCAGGAGTCGAACCCGGGTCTCCTGCGATACATGCGAGGATGCTAACAACTACACCACAGAGCTCGGCTCTAAGCAGAGCAAATCCTTCCTCTTCACTGATACCTACTCCCCCTATCTCACAAGTTTTGCGAGTATGTAACGCAGGAGACCCGGGTTCGACTCCCGGGGGAGCCAAATCTTTTCTCTTCAAAAAATAAATTATTTAAAATTGGTGGTCGGCCACAATTTAAGATTAGATTAATTAAATTAATTAAAAAAATTGACTTATGTCAATAAATATCATAAATTGGACAAAATTTGTCCACCTCCCGCTACTACTCGCAAAACTTGTGAGATAGGGGGAGTAGGTATCAGTGAAGAGGAAGGATTTGCTCTGCCTTGAGCCGAGCTCTGTGATGTAGTGGTTAGCATCCTCGCATGTAACGCAGGAGACCCGGGTTCGACTCCCGGCGGAGCCAAATCTTTTCTCTTCAAAAAATAAATTATTTAAAAATGGTTTTCTAGATAATAAACAAGTGCTTGATAATCTTGTGCGTCATATATGTGTATAGGCGGTACCATATTTTCAGGTATGGCTGATGAAGTTAATTTTGGCTGATTTATTTCGGTTATGTTATTTAACCAGATAATTTATTTATCCAATTTGTAAATATAATATAATATATATAATAGTGAAATATAATTTATAATGGAATATAATGGAACATATTCCACAGTAGTGGAAATGTTTCTTTCCCATGCCTGACATGTCATTGTTTTCTCATCCGGCCACCACATTCGCTGATTGTCAGCTTTATGCAGACAGGTGCGAATAAAAAAAAAAAATAAAAGCCAAAAAAAAAAAAAATATTTCCAGATATGAATGCTTTTATATGAAAAATTAATCGAGCTTTACATGGAGCCTTTTCCATTACACTGAGCTTTACATCTCAATTTAAGGGAATTATTACATCGACCCTTCATCCCTCACATAGGAATTTTATCAGCCTGTTCCCCTTTTACGAAATCCTTGGGACGCCCTTGGTTGGACACACGATGTAGGGCGAATATCCTGGCTCCAATCGTACGTAGGTATACTAGAGACACAGACACAGATGTTGGGCTAGGCTAGGAGACGGGTAGGCGAGTCCACTTGTCGAGTGCCCACTTAACCTCCAGTAGTCTCTGCACGTTCCTTCATTAGCCCTCTTCTCTAGCACCACTTCAGCTATCCAGATAGCTTAGTTTTATGGATCTTTGAATTATATTCATAGGAAGGAGAGATATAGCACAGAGTGCAGTAGACGTTTCGACCCACCTTTCAGACCTTCATCAGGGCTAAATGAAGTTAAGGTTCAAAACTATAATTGGATGGCATTTAACAGAAGGGAACCTATCCAAAAAAATAAGCGAAATTCAGATGGCACCAAACGGGATAAGAATTTCATTATTATAATAAACTGAAAGGGACCTTCTCATAGTCTATGGTTCTCCATGAAAAAATTTAGCGAACACACAAACAAAATAAAGTTAATTTTTGATCCAATTGCATAATTGTGGTTTGATAGGACATATCGTAAATTGGCCTTCGGGGTAAAAATGAAAATATACATTTTTTCAATGTTCAAGAGTTCCCAAGGCTATTTTTTAGATTTAACTTAAGTTTTTCATACATGTACAATGTCAACTTGCTCTCTTCTTTCTAATGATCTGTGATTGTAGAAAAGTACATAAAATATCGCAATATTTTTATTTCTTAGTTTGTTTCCTCTTAATTTGTTCAAAGACATTTGAAGGGAAGAGTAAGAAATTAAAAAGGGATGAATTTTTGAGACTTTAATTTCCAGAAATATTATTTGAATGCTTCCGACAGGTGGTTTTTCTACAAGCCTATTTATTCTATTTACCTCTTCTTGGAGTTTTTTATGTAATAGATACGGTTGGTGGTGCGGTCAGAATATATTTTATGTAATGGAAATGGTCGGTGATGCGTTCAGAAAAATAAAAAAATCTGGTGCGTGGTCGCAATACACAACTTTCACTTACCAACTTACTTATATTAGAAATTGATATATTTTGTTAATTGCCACTTCTCAAATTCACACATGTTTCCACATTCATCTCTTATATTTGTTTTTATTTGCTTACCAGAGGGGTACTACTCTGGACTCAAAAGCCCTGCTGCTGAAGATCCACAAGTTGGATCAAAACGTTGGCTTTTAAAAATAAAAAAGTTTTAACTGAAAATCCTGACAATCATTCGACCTACGGTAAAGAATTACAGTTGACTATCTCTTACCTCTCAAGTCCCAATTTTATTTCAAGATATACATTACTCTAATGTTTGAAGGGTCCTCTAAGTCATCTATGAATTAGGTGTTTAGCAAACTAACCATAGGGGAAGATTTCGCAATTAAATTCACAGGGTGTCAATAACTAGTTTTTGCACTTTTTACAATAATATTGCAATATGGTAAAACTATTGAACTCGTGACAAAAAAAAATATCATAAGTCTCTATAAGGATAGATAAAGATGAGCTACAAGAAATTTCAATTTGACCCCTTCATAAAAAGATTTTTTTTTTTTTAATTTAACCAACGAAATTTAGTCTTAACGGTGTCAATAACTGTACGGTTTACCCTGTATAAATTTTTATTACTTTATTCAGATGATCTCTTTCTAACCTAGTTTTAGACCCACAAAGCTTATAATATCAAAATCCCACACTAACTATTAATACATATATTTATAATAAAAGATTACTAAAAATCTAGGAAACTAAGCATAATTTAAATACAAGGTTAGATTTACACTAATGTAAATAGTTAAACATTATAACTAATAGGCGCTTATTAGAAATTACATGTTACAAAAGAGAAAATCAATATAGCGGTAGGCAATAAAAAAAAAAAAAAAAAAAAAAAAAAAAAAAAAAAATTAAAATGTCTTTGTAACAATCTCAAGGTAAGATATTAACTATTGTCAATAAATTATGATATTAAAAATTAATATAAGAATTATAATTTATATAAAATTAAGGCTTTATATATGTTTATAGTTGAATTAAAAAATTAAATTAATTAAACAATTAAATCTACAGGGTGTCAATAACTAGTTTTTGCACTTTTTACAATAAATATTGCCATATGGTAAAACTATTGAGCTTTTGACCCAAAAAAACCCCTCGAGTCTGATATACAGGATAGATAAAGAGGAGCTATGGCAAGTTTCAATTAGATCTCTTCATACAAATTTTTTTGTTTTTTTTTTTAAATTTAACCACAGAAATTTAGTCTTAACGGTGTCAATAACTGTACGGTTTACCCTATATAAATATTTATTACTTTATTCAGATGAACTCTTTCTAACCACAAAGCTTATAATATCAAAATCCCACACTGACTATTAATAAATATATTTATAATAAAAGATTACTAAAAATCTAGGAAACTAAGCATAATTTAAATACAAGGTTAGATTTACACTAATGTAAATAGTTAAACATTATAACTAATAGGCACTTATTAGAAATTACATGTTAGAACAGAGAAAATCAATATAGGGGTAGGCAATAAAAAAAAAAAAAAAAAAAAATTTAAAATGTCTTTGTAACGGTCTCAGGGTAAGATATTAACTATTGTCAATAAATTATGATATTAAAATTGCGAATTATAATTTATATAAAATTAAGGTTTTATATATGTTTATAGTTGAATTAAAAAATTAAATTAATTAAACAATTAAATCTACAGGGTGTCAATAACTAGTTTTTGCACTTTTTACAATAAATATTGCCATATGGTAAAACTATTGAGCTTTTGACCCAAAAAAAACCCCTCGAGTCTTATATACAGGATAGATAAAGAGGAGCTATGGCAAGTTTCAATTAGATCTCTTCATACAAATTTTTTTGTTTTTTTTTTTAAATTTAACCACAGAAATTTAGTCTTAACGGTGTCAATAACTGTACGGTTTACCCTATATAAATATTTATTACTTTATTCAGATGAACTCTTTCTAACCACAAAGCTTATAATATCAAAATCCCACACTGACTATTAATAAATATATTTATAATAAAAGATTACTAAAAATCTAGGAAACTAAGCATAATTTAAATACAAGATTAGATTTACACTAATGTAAATAGTTAAACATTATAACTAATAGGCACTTATTAGAAATTACATGTTAGAACAGAGAAAATCAATATAGGGGTAGGCAATAAAAAAAAAAAAAAAAAAAAAAAATTAAAATGTCTTTGTAACGGTCTCAGGGTAAGATATTAACTATTGTCAATAAATATGATATTAAAATTGCGAATTATAATTTATATAAAATTAAGGTTTTATATATGTTTATAGTTGAATTAAAAATTAAATTAATTAAACAATTAAATCTACAGGGTGTTAATAACTAGTTTTGCACTTTTTACAATAAATATTGCCATATGGTAAAACTATTGAACTACAGGAAGTTTCAATTTGATCACTTCACAAAAAGTTTTTTTTTTTTTTTTTAATTTAACCATAGAAATTTAGTCTTAAGGGTGTCAATTACTGTCCGGTTTACTCTATCCAAATGTTTCTTAAAATATTTTTTATATGAAAAATCTTTTTATTTATTTTTTATGTATATAATATATATTATTATTTAAAAAAAAATACTTATATAAGATAGATAGATAGAAAGAAGGAGGAACTATTGGAAGTGCGGTGAAATGAAATCTTGACAAGGGGTGAAGAGGCCCTTCAATCAGACGCCGCACTGATAAGGTGGGGGCTGCTTTTCAAAATGGCGGCCAATCAACCACTATTTCTTCCACCCCCCCCCCCTCACTACCTCCCCCCCCCACCCGATAACTGAGGCCTTCGGTAATTTGAGGCCAATCAGAAAATTGTCCCCAATTACTCTAAAACCCTAAAAGTAGAAGGGGCGAAGCTTCTTTTCCAGCAGACATTTTCTTTTTTTTTTTCTCTCTTTCTCTCTCTTTTCTTAACTTTTTTTTCTCTTCTTCTTCTTCTACTCCTTTTTTCCCCAATTCAGTTTCTTTTCTTATTTTATCAAATTTAACGGCGGAGGCGCGTGTCGCTGACGAGAGTTTGAAGGAACTCCTGAAGGGTCCCATTTAAATGCTTCCTTAGAAGTTACATCCCTTGAATCTAAAGCGGCTACCAAAGACCCACCCCTCCGCCAGGATTTAAGCATTTTCTTTTTTAACCGAGACTACTCAAAATATCTTCTTATAAGGTCACAGAACTTATGAAAATAATTCTTCTTTTTTTTATACTGGAGAACCGGGCAAAGTGAATATGTTAAGAGAGAAATACTTCCTAAAAATACTTGGAACCATATGAATACAACTTCATACATAAATTAGAGTAAGAGGCGTATTATCAACTCATTGTAAAAATATCAGTTATGTTAAGCCAATCCTACATATTAAAAAAATATATTTCTTTTTATTTTTTGTCAATTATCCACTTTGCCCGGACTACCCGGGCAAAGTGAATATAGACTCCAGCTTAGGAATAAAACCTGGAAAATGAAAACAAATTTTAAGAATACATTGTTTATTTACAGATGCACATTTCTATGCTACACATGTGTCGTTTTCCTGATTATGATTGATGGCAAATGTCACAGAAAAAGGATCCGACACCAGAGTATGATGAACATCCTTCATGCACCCAATCCTTGCACTGTCCACACTGTATCCAATCGTCAAATGGAGGCTCCCCGTAGGATCTTAGACAGATAAAACAAATGCATGTACCAGGGCAATAGCTGCTATCCACTTTGCCCTTATTCACTTTGCCCGGCGCGCGCCATTTTAACTAAACACTAAATTAGACTACGACCATATAATCTAAAAATCTGGTGCATGCTCGGAACACACAACTTTCACTTACCAACGGTTTTGTTATTTGCCACTTTTTTTTTTTTTTTTTTTTTTTTTTTGCATCAAGATTTGTTGACAAATCCTATTTCGCCAATACACTTCTTAAATGTACAGAACGGCTTTAATTATGAACAATGGTCTGTCATTAATGGCGTACTCCACATGCGTGGCCGCAACGAGTTTTATGAGTTGACTGAATAATTTTCTTTTTTTTTTCTCCTCTATATGTTTTCTTTATTATTATCATATCTCATATTTAGCCATTTCTTATTTTTAGTCGTAACGAGAGACAGTCGATTTCTCCATATAAACAAAAACAACGATACTTTATTGGAAAACAAAAAAAGCCCCTTCCCCATTTAAGCCCCCTCAGAACATTTTAATAATGATAAAGCTTACCTGATATTAAAGAACACCTAATTTTCATTAAACATTACGAATTTTATAAAAATCTTTGAAGCCGTTTTTGAGATCATCGAAAAAAACGTAAAAATTGGAAAAACATTATGAAATAAAGTACCCCTTCGTTTGACCAACTTTGATGAAATATTGGCTATCACATCATTGGCATATAGATACATTAAATACCCAGTATGATCGAAACCGTTTAAACCGTTTTTGAGTAAAAAAAAAAAAAACACGTGAAAATGATACAAAATTTATTAAGTAAAGTCCCCCCTCCGGTTGATCAATTTTGATGAAATTTTTACAGTCATATCTCAGGCATATAGATAGATCAAATACTCAGTTTAATCAAAATCGTTAGAGCCGTTTTTGAGAAAATATAAAAAAAACTTAAAAAGTTATTAAATAATGTACCCCCTCCCTTTGGGCAATTTTGATGAAATTTTTGCTGTCACATCGCGGGCATATACATACACTAAATACCCCAATTCAGGTTCGCATGGTTTATAGTTTTTGAGCTAGTCTGTTGACACACACACACACACACACAGACCATTTCGCGGGACTTGGTTATTTGGACTCAGGGAACCCCAAAACGTGTATTTCCGTTGAATACCGGAAGTCGAAATTTTTCACGATCGCAATACTTCCACTTACTATATATTTCATATATAGGTAAGTGAAAGTAACACTTACTATAATATAGTAAGTGTTACTTTCACTTACCTTAAGTTAAGGTTAATTTAAGTTAAGGTTAAATTAAGTTTTCTTTGTACCTCATGAAGTACATACAGGGCCCTCAAAGCAATGCAGAAATTATCGATCACAAATTTATGGTAAGTGGCCACTCTTTTCTACCCAACGACTCTGAATTTGGATCAATTGAATTGTACGCCAAGAACAAGTTGATTTATACTGCAGACGACTGGTACAGTATCATAATGAAGTGCCGAAGGAACAATCCATTCATTTTGACGAAAATGGGCCGAGAGGATTTCAAATCTGTTGCAAAGTTGGAAAATTGTATCACGCGAAGAAAGAAAAATGAGAACAAAATTGCTGTTAATTGGTTGAAAATTCAATGGATACGAATTTTGAAAGATCAACCTTACACTCTCTTCTACAAAGAAACTGTGAATGAGGATATTCCATTTTCTAAACTAAATCTAAAGGCCTAAATCTAAACATTCTCTGGCCAACGTTTCTCAAGATGTTTTGTACCCAAGGGGAAGGCCTGTTACCGAGGCTAAAAAGAAAGATATGCTTGATCTTCTGCCATACATTCCACCAGTGAAACATGATTTCTTCGTTTCCCTGCGAACCACTATTGAAGAAGGTGAGGAGCTTGTAGATGTTGGACCTCTGGAAATTGTGGAAACCACAAATCCTGATGAAATAGACTGAATCCGTTTTGCCATATTAAAAAAATTAAGAATCCATTCGTGATAAAAAAATAAATTGTTTGTATTATTCTTATACTTTGTGTAATGTTCAATAAAAATGTTTTTGAGAAGTGCAAGTCAACTTTACATCATTTTGTTGATGTCCACAGTGGTGTAAGTCTTTGGTTTTAGGTCATACAGTGGTGTATGTCACAGGCTTTATTAAGGCACAGTGGTGCAAGTGACTTTGGTTAGTATGTGAGGTACAACATTTGAGCAAACAAAATTTCAAATCAAGCCTAATCACTAAGTTTGGACCCACGTAAAACCTCTAAAACAATACCATCACAAAAACTTGTCTACTGAATTAACTACAATACCTTTTGCATTATGCTAATTTCCTAAAAACGATAATAAAGTGACTTACACCACTATAACTTTAACCCCTTCATATATTTCTTATATAGGTAAGTGAAAGTAAAAATCTGTAGTTCCCGCCAAGACTATCTGCTTATACTACAGTTTAAACTAAACCATGCAATAGATGTTACACTTGTATTGGTTATACAATAAAGATATGAAAACTTACCTTACAAATTTTAAGAACCGTACCACTTTTCGTTTTAAACAAATTATCTCACAACTAAAATGAAACACAACCAATATCTCTCCGTCCTGTGAAGCGGCTTCTACCCCTAGTTCTCGCATTAGCACTCCAAAGCGCCTAGGATTGTTACCGTGTCTATGAAAGTGCTTATTCGTTTTGCCCGACCTATTCAATTTGCCCGGGCCTCCCTAATATAAATTTAATTTATTTATATTTTACGTCATTTGCGCCTGGAGCGCATCTAGCAAATTCGTTGAATGGAATTGTCTTAGGTGATGACCACGAGCATATCCCTCGGTCATTGTCTTTTTATTCTTCGTTGGACGGGGTAACTGGGAGGAAGAAAAGAAATGAAACAAGTAGGTTTCACTGACAATTTGAGTTAAAAGAGATAGGAAGGGATCACAATTTATGATGGATCCTAGGATAAAACACGGATTAATTCTGAAATCCAAATAATATCAAACAATTATTATTATATTTTTTTGATTATTTATCATTTTAACATTCCTCCCCTAACAAATTTGAGGCATAATTAGAAATCTTATATATAAAAATGAAAAATATTTTTTAATGATGGTGTAATATTGTTGACCGTAGATATAATAAAAAGGAAAGGGATGGTGGTGCGGTAAAAATAAGCAGCACAAATACGTGAGATTTACATATTTTATTGTAGTCGACGTTTCGATCCAAATTTTAGATCATCATCAGGGCAAATTGAGAAAAACCAGAATACAATCAATCAGAGAAATTATATAAACAAATATTAAGTGTATGTGAAACATTAAACAAAGTTAAATATATAAGATAAAAATTAAGGTAATTTATATATACATATATATATATATATATATATATATATATATATATATATATATATATATATATATATATATATTTAGAGAAAAGGTTAGGCTCCGCCGGTAGTCCAACCCTGGTCTCCCGCGTGACATGCGCGGATGCTAACCACTGCACCGCAGAGTTCGCCAAGTAGAGCCAATCCTTCGTGTTCACTGTTACCTACTCCCCCGATCTCGCAATTTTTTGCGAATAGTAACGGGAGGTGGACAAATTTTGTCCAATTTCTGGTATTTATTGACATACGTCATTTTTAAATTATTTTAAATTCAACTAATCTTAATTTGTGGGTGACCATCCTTTTTTAAATTATGTTTGAATAATTTATTTTTTGACTACTGCGAAATGCTCATGAATTTACTTGAAACTTTTACTCAAAGCCAAATTCCCCTTATATTTTTTTTTTGGGGGGGGGGGGTGGAGGGATGCCACTGTATGTGAGTGCTTTATACAAAGTTGAAGGTATACGATGTTTTTTTAAGGGAGGTAGGATATCTAGTGGATATTTTGATGGGTTCTTTATAGTTTATTTGTAAAATTATTACACTTCCTTTGGCACTGTTCTTCAAATGATTTATAACGCGAATCTTTCCAATCAGCAGCGGTGGTGAGATTTATCATTTTCTGGTCCTCTTTTGGTTGGATTTGTTTTATTTCCGTACCCAGCGCAACTTCTCTATCAGTCAAAGCTTGCGAAATCTGTTATATTTACGATTCAAATATCTTACAATATCTAAATATCTTATCTTAATTATCAAATATCAAAGTCATTCGTTTTATAGATTACGTATAACCAAATTTGATGTTATATTGTTGTTTCATATCGTATTTTTATTAGTGCCTATCTTACTAGTGCTCATACATATTTGCACACTTAAACTTTTCTGTTTATCCCAGAAATGTTTTTTTTTTTAAAATCCCATTTACCTAAAATCCACTTGACCAAAAGTTATTTTAAAAGGTGTGGTCAGCATGTCTCCCCTTCAGAGGCTGGGTGCGCCACAGGAGGTCTACCGCCTCCAACTGTGTTTTCACTGCTAACGAAACTGAAAAACAAATCTGTCAGTTTTCAATAGTCCAAATCTCGAATACTAGCATTACAGCGAACTATCAATATGAATGAATACTTATAATTTTCTTTTTCATGTAATTATAAACTTCCCGAGTATAATGAATTCTATTTATTCAACTGCATTGAACAATAATAATTTTCTATTCAGATATTTATTTAAAACTAATGAAATATTTTAATGTTTTATTTCCTATCAAGAAGGACTGTTTTATACTTATCCTTAATATATTAAATTTAATTTTTTACTTTCACTTACCTTTATATGAAATATATAGTAAGTGGAAGTATTGCGATCGTGAAAATTTTCGACTTCCGGTTTTCAACGGAAATACACGTTTTGGGGTCCCCTGAGTCAAAATAACCAAGTTCCGCGAAATGGTCTGTGTGTGTGTGTGAACAGACTAGCTCAAAAACTATAATCCGTGCGAACCTGAAATTAGGTATTTAGAGTATGTATAAGCCCGCGGTGTGACAGCAAAAATTTCATCATAATTGCTCAAAGGGAGGGGGTACTTTATTTAATAACTTTTCAAGTTTTTTTCGATTTTCTCAAAAACGGCTCTAACGATTTTGATTAAACTGAGTATTTGATCTATTTATATGCCTGAAATATGACTGTAAAAATTTCATTAAAATTGATCAACCGGAGGGGGGACTTTACTTAATAAATTTTGTATCATTTTCACATGTTTTTTTTATTTACTCAAAAACGGTTTTAACGATTTTGATCAAACTTGGTATTACGTTATTAGCTCATCTTGTTTTTTTACTTTCACTTACCTATATATGAAATATATAGTAAGTGGAAGTATTGCGATCGTGAAAATTTTCGACTTCCGGTTTTCAACGGAAATACACGTTTTGGGACCCCCTGAGTCGAAATAACCAAGTCCCGCGAAATGGTCTGTGTGTGTGTGTGTGTGTGTGTGTGTATGTGAAAAGACTAGCTCAAGAACTATAAACCGTGGGAACCTGAAATTAGGTATTTAGTGTAGGTATATGCCCGCGATGTGACAGCAAAAATTTCATCAAAATTGCTCAAAGGGAGGGGGTACTTTATATAATAACTTTTTAAGTTTTTTTCGATTTTCTCAAAAACGGCTCTAACGATTTTGATTAAACTGAGTATTTGATCGATTTATATGCCCGAAATATGACTGTAAAAATTTCATCAAAATTGATTAACCGGAGGGGGGACTTTACTTAATAAATTTTGTACCATTTTCACATGTTTTTTTTATTTACTAAAAAAACGGTTTTAACGATTTTGATCAAACTTGGTATTTGATGTATTTATATGCCCGAGATATGACTGTAAAAATTTCATCAAAATTGATCTACGGGAGGGGGGACTTTACTTAATAAATTTTGTATCATTTTCACAGGTTTTTTTATTTACTCAAAAACGGTTTTAACGATTTTGATCAAACTTGGCATTTGATGTATTTATATGCCCGAGATATGACTGTAAAAATTTCATCAAAATTGATCTACGGGAGGGGGGACTTTACTTAATAAATTTTGTATCATTTTCACAGGTTTTTTTATTTACTCAAAAACGGCTTTAACGATTAACAAAAATAAGATATGAATGTAGAAAAATGTGTGACTTTGGGAAATGATTATTAGCAAAACACGTCAATTTCTAATCTAAGTAAGTTGGTAAGTGAAAGTTGTGTGTTGCGCGCACGCACCAGATTTTTTTCTTTTGTAGCATAGAATTTATAATACGTGCCGGTAAGTTATTTAGTGTTATTTAAGTTATTTATTTAAATTAGTGAATATGTGTATATCTAATCATATAATGTATCTTGTAAACTATGTTTAGTTTCTTAAATTTTTTGTAATATTTTGTTATAAATCTCTGTATTAATAGTTAGTATAGGATTCAGTAGAATTAGAAAATAGGCAACATGTGTCTAAAGAATTGTTAAAAAAAGATAATTTCTGAATTAAGTAATAACAATGTAAAATAGATAGATATATATATTTAAATTAAGTTTTATAGAATACTAAGAAGATGAACAATCTTTTAGAGTAAAATAAATTAAATAACATAACCTTTATTTATAGAAAATACAAAATTATTCGTTTACTTGAAATACTGTAAACCTTTAATAAAAAAAAAAAAAAAAAAGAATTTAAATAAAAGACATATTACATTTTTCGAATTTTAATAGGTATTTAGTTTTTAAGAAATGTTGATTTCAAATCATAATTTTTATTTAGTAATTTTTTTAATTTAAAACTTTAATTAAAACTATTTATTAGTCATTCTTACCTTAAATTATTAAATAAACAAAATAAGATTGGCATTTAAATGAGGGTCCTGACTCGTGCTGCTCTCTATAGGCATTTTACCAATCCTTAAAGTTCAGGTACTATTCGCTAGAGTGCTATAGTAGTCCTTGTAAAGTAAGGGCTGGATAATATGGAAGAAATGTATATTAAAGTTACTGTTAATTTATTATAATACTATTCGATTTGTTTGTATTATGTTTCTTGAAATGATATCACTTAACATTATAGATATATTAAAGACCATACTGAATAAATCCCATAAAATACTAAGAAGACAACCCTTTTATAGTGAGAGAATATTCATTAAAAATTTGTTCAAACTTCATATATAGAAAATTATAATAACGTGTAAACCATGAAGGTTTTTATTTTCAGCACATCCGTAATGGTTAAGTGATAATTTTGAAAATTATCTTTTAAACCGGAAGTCGAAAAATATGGGCACTCTATAAATAAACGAGAAAAAGTTATAAAAACTGTATAAAAAATTTTATGCCGAGCCGAGCTCTGTGGTGTAGTGGTTAGCATGCGCGCATGTCACGCGGGAGACCCGGGTTCGACTCCCGGCGGAGCCAAATCTTTTCTCTTCAAAAAATAAATTATTTAAAAATAATTTAAAAAAGGTGGTCACCCACAGATTAAGTTTAGATTAATATGAAAACATATTATACTTAATTAAAATATCATATTACTGGTAAAACGAATAATTATAGAGTTTTTTTTATAACAATAATAAAAAAAGAACAATAAAGTTTTTTTTTATATATAGTATTGTAACACAAAGTCGGTTGGAACAATTTTTATTAGACGAAAATTATAATTCACAATGTTAGACAAACAATAACAACTCAAATAATTAATAAGGTTATAAAATGTATCAACTTGTAACTACACAGTTACACAAAAATTACCATTTGATTCGATCTTCAAAGCAAGACTAACTCTCCAGTCCATCGCTCCTAATAATTAGTCTGAATTAGTTCAGGCTAGAAGGTTCCAGACAAGCGTGCCTGATTCTAGAACAGTCACGAACATGTACTAGAATAGTCTGTCCAACTGATCTATCCAAAAGTCAAGAACTCTTTAAAATAATATATTTTGTGTTTCAGGTTACAGTATATTTGAATATTGCTGAATTTTTTGTATTTAATTCAGTCAATTAAATAAATAAATTATAAATAATAGTCGATATACATATAATAATGATATAAATAATCGATATACTTGAATTGTTTCGTAACTGTTTCCATTCATTATTTATAATATTTTTAATATACTTCCCACTAATTTCCACATTAAGTTAATATTAGAGAAATATTAGAATGTTAAATCAGAAAAAAAAAATATTAATTCCGAAAATAAAAACCGATAACGAAAACAAATCTTACTAAATCAGCCACAGTTATGTAACTTTCATTTTAACGCTGTCCTCATTAGAGTACTGTGTATAATTATTTATAAAAAAAAAAAAAAATGTTCATATCTGTATTTGTATTAATCAAAACTCATTAAAGACAACAAAAATATTTTTTAGAAGTTGGAATTGGGAAGTCATTTGGAAATTGTAAATTAAGTTCTAATCAGTGATATTAAATATTCAAGTCTTATAGAGTTTATTATTATATATTAATTTTCCTTTTTTTATACATTTTCTTTTTACTTTCACTTACCTATATGTGAAATATATAGTAAGGGAAAGTATTGCGATCGTGAAAAATTTCGACTTCCGGTTTTCCGGAAATACACGTTTTGGGGTCCCCTAAGTCCAAATAACCAAGTCCCGCGAAATGGTCTATGTGTGAACAGACTAGCCCAAAAACATTAAACCGTGCGAACCTGAAATTGGGTATTTAGTGTATGTTTATGCATAAAGCAAAAACTTCATCAAATTGGTCAAAGGGAGGGTGTACTTTATTTAATAACTTTTTACGTTTTTTTAGATTTTCTCAAAAACGGCTCAAGCGATTTTGATTCAACTTAGCATTTGTAGTATTAATATTCCCGAGATATGACTGTAAAATTTTTATCAAAATTGGTCAAACGCAGGGGGCACTTTATTTCATAACTTTTTTCCAATTTATACCTTTCTTTCGATTATCTCAAAAACGGCTTTAATGATTTTAATCAAATTCGCCATGTTTAATGAAAATAAGTTGTTCTTTAATATCAGGTAAGCTTTATTGTTATTAAAATGTTCTGAAGGGGCTTAAATGGGGAAGGGGCCTTTTTTGTTTTCTTGTAAAGTACCCTTGTTTTTGTTTATATGGAAAAATTAACTGTCTCTCATTACGCCTAAAAATAAGAAATGGCCAAATATGAACTATGAAAAAAATCAAGTAAACATATAGAGGAGAAAAACAGAAAAATATTCCGTCAAATCTTAAAATAAGTTGAGCACACACATGCGGCGTAGTAAGCCTTTAATGACAGACCATTGTTCATAATTAAAGCCGTTCAGTTCATTTTATGGAAATTATTTGTTTCATGGTAAATGAAGCTTTCAATAACTGCTTGCATTGCCGAATAATCATAAGTAAAAACTTTTATTTAATAATAAAAAAATAGTGTTTTTTATTGAGCTAATAGAAAAAGAAAGACATAAATGTGGAAAAATGTGTGTTTGAGAAATGACAATTAACAAAACACATCAATTTCTAATTTAAGTAAGTTGGTAAGTGAAAGTTGTGTGTTGCGCTCATGCATATGATTTTTTTTTATGGGTCCCAGGGGAGCAGCTTTAAAACCAATATTGTTGTTTCAGTTTTGATGCCTTTACTCACCTTTATTTTCCAGCCAATAAATGTTGATAATTATTATTCATTCAGAGCCTAGGGCGTAATTAAGTAAGTTAAAATTTACCAATTAAAAAAAAAAAAAATCTGGTGCGTGCGCGCAACACACAACTTTCACTTACCAACTTTCTTAGAATAGAAATTGACGTGTTTTGCTAAACATCATTTCCCAAAGTCACACATTTTTCTACATTCATATCTTATTTTTGTTAATCGTTAAAGCCGTTTTTGAGTAAATAAAAAAAAACCCGAGAAAATGATACAAAATTTATTAAGTAAAGACCCCCCTCCCGTAGATCAATTTCCATGAAATTTTTACAGTCATATCTCGGGCATATAAATACGTCAAGTACCAAGTTTGATCAAAATCGTTAAAACCGTTTTTGAGTAAATAAAAAAAACACGTGAAAATGATACAAAATTTATTAAGTAATGTCCCCCCTCCGATGATCAATTGTTATGAAATGTTGGTTATCACATCTTTGGCATACAGTATTACGCTTTACGTAATAATGTAAAGCGAGCTCATAACGATTTTTATAAAAATAAAGAATATACCCAGGGAATGGCTGAAGTTATGCAATTTTAATATGGAAAGGTGTTCCTAGTATGAAAGAACCACTGAGCGAAATTTGGAGAATTTAGGACAAACGGTATGGATTTCTATCTTCTAGCTAAAGAGCAAACAGAATTTAATCTTTATACATATACCAGGTGTGTAAATATGAAACCGGAATTTTTCAAATAGCAAATAAGAGTTTATTGTGTAAAAATGATACATTCTTTTTTATTCGAAGTACTGTCCTTCGCTATCTATGCATTTTTCCCATCATTCAGGCAATTTGTGGATTCCCCTCCAAAATAATGCTTCCTCTTCTGAGGCAAACCAATCACTTAATCAATTTCGTACATTTTCATAAGAAGTGAAGCGCTGCTCAGCTAGTGCGTGTCCCATCGATGCAAATAGGTGGTAATCGGATGGGGCCAAATCTGGTGAATATGCCGCATGCGGAGGAATTTACCAACCAAACACTTGGATCGTTTCCTTGGTCCGTTTAGCCGAATGTGATGGGGCATTGTCGTGGAGCAAGATCACTTTGTGTGTCCTTTCTTGATATTTGGGACTTTTTGGCTCAAATCTTTATTCAAATTTATCATCTGTTGCAGGTAGCGTTCCGTATTAACAGTTTCCCCAGGTTTCAGCAGCTCATAATAGGTAACACCCATCTGATCACACCAGACACAGAGCATTTTCTTCCTCCCCAAGCGATGCCGATGGTTCACCAGGAGTTACCCAGGATTTTTTACGCTTAGGATTCTCGAAGTAAATTCACTTTTCATCACCAGTCACAATTTGATGAAGAAATGACTTTTTTCTGTACCTGGCGAGCAGCATTTGCCATGAGGTTTTTCGAGTTTCCTGCTACCTGTCATTCAGTTGGTGAGGTACCCATTTTCCGACATTCTGGATCTATTCCATGCCTTTCAAACAAATGGAGACGGTGTCACATGTAATAATTGTCCAACAAACGCTTCCGAATCAGAGTTTTCAAAGTTTTTTGTGGTTTTTCACGGTCTTTATTTCTTTAAATTTTTTGAACCAATCGAAACATTGAGATTTGCCTATGGCATGCTCCCCGTAAGCTTCAACAAGCATCCTATGTGATAATGCTCCAATTTTTTTCAGAAGGAAACGGAAAATAAATGCTGTCCGCAAATCTTGATTTGTTGGCACAAAAGTCGACATGTTCAACGCCACTAAAAACACGGTTATAGAATGAAACTGATGTTGGTATCAATTGGATCTCTTTATTACATGTAGGCAAAAGCAGATAACACCACTGACTGATTAGTTAGATGATTATATTGACTGCTAACTCCTATCATTGGCGAATTCCGGTTTCATATTTACACACCTGGTAGATTAAGGTTTTCTATACATTTATATTTGAATAAAGTAGGACAAGTAAATGGGTTCCTTAAAAAAAAGTTGAATAAGAAAAGTAAAAAATACAGGGAGGGACTATGCCATATACATTAAAAAAAATATCTTTATATTTTCACGCCAAAAATTGGTCATTGTAAATAGTTTGAAATAAACACATTATACCTGTTGCAATTTTAAGTAATGATATATATTATGTTTAATATAATATAAATATTATAGATAACATACCAAATCATAGAAATTCAAACTTAGGAAATAAATAAGGGTTTAGATATGGGCAAACTTGTACTGTGTTTAGATAGGGGTAAAGTTTTAATGTCAAATATTTTGAGGAAAGAGCAGTTTATACCTGGATCTAGAGGTTAATAATCCCTTACTCAAGAAAATATAACAATTGAATGTCTTGTTACCCTTACCTTTACCTGAGGTAATAAATTGCTCAACGTAGGACAAGAAGGGTTGCGGGCCTTTCGGTTTCACCAAATCTGCAAACTGAGTTTTATGGTCCCCTGCAATTATGAGATAAAAAAATATAGTATTAGAATTTACCTAAGTTGAATTATAATAAAAAAATTAAATGAAATTTATAAAATAGGGTAAAGTAGAGTTAATATGTTACAAACAATCAATTAAATTGACTAAGTGTTTTTTTTTAATTTAAATTAAATTAACACGTTAGGTGCGGCATCGGTCCTCGGGGTCCGATGTCTTACATTCCCCTCTTAACAGCCGATTTTCTGATGTCCAAAAGTCCGAACACTTCAAATACACAATTTAGTCGATTTTTAATGAGACTATTGCATTTTAGTGCAGGAAACGTTGCTGACAGCTGAAATTCTGTTGTTTTTCAGAATCGGACTCCAAAGTCCGATACCGGCCCTGAATAATAAAACAAGACTACAGGCCGGCATCACCCTTCCGCATCCGATAATATAGCAACGACTACCTCTATGGTCATCTTTAATTTTATGTGTTTGATTTTGTACTATGTAGCTCTATTTAATTTCTTTAACATTCTTTAATTATTGCATAAATATGAGAAAGAAAAAATATATTTTTTTAAATACTTCTTACTAAGTCTGTAATCAATATATATTATAAAGCAAAGTGTACAATGTGCGTGCCGAAAAGGCTCAAAAACGACTCCACGTACTATTAAGTAAGTTATGACATCGTGTAGCCACATAACCCCTAAAGGAGAAGGAGGTTTCCGTTTTTCTCATAAGGGTGTACAATTGAAGAGAAAAGGAATGAAATTTTAAGCCTCTCGCACCATGTAATTAGCCTATTTAAGATTGATATACGAGTTTATGGATGAAAAATTTAGTTCGAGCTCCAGGCTACCAGGAACCGCGAAGACCCAGGAAGGGTGCGTTTCACTCAATGTTTATTGTTCATTCATCCAGTTCAGTTTGTAAAGGTTATGTATTTTTTCAGCTGTTCATTTTAAATTACTAAAAAATTAAGCGAAAATAATTAGTTAATCCTTTGCTTTCGAAACAAAATAATGACTCTACTTCTTTGCAATCTATTAGAAAACCAACTGGATTCCTCAAAAAATTAATTTTTGCATAAGAAGGCTTATTGATCAACACGTTACATTTAATCAATATATAATATATACTTAAGTAAATTTAATGCAATAGGAGTGAGTGGACATTTCTTATTAGTACAGAGAGCGAATAAAAACAGACATAAAAAAAAATAGAGATAAATTGACTGAATATAAATCGAAAATAAAAATTTCAAGTGTTCTTATTGTATGTATTAGTAAAAAAGAAGTTGGTTTTCACTTTTTAATAGTAGTCCGATCTGAGATCTGCAGAGTCCGCTCAAATTACGGGGGGATATCTTAAGGGAGGATGAAATGAAAGAAAGGTCTTAAAAAAAAGTTTCTATGAATCTTCGGTAGTTTCTATCCTTCTGGATCTAATAGGACCATCACAGTAGTAGGCGCTTAAGTTGTACTCGAAATATAATATTTTTAACTGAGATATCAGATTTTTCAACTATAATCTAGTAATTTATTATCTGCTGACTGCTTGGAATGGGCTTATACGATTCAGAATCACAGAAACCATAAAAAACGATGCATAAAAATTAATTGTTCATTTACCATTTTCAACCCCCAATAACGTGTATAGGGTTCCTTATTTGGGCGTACTCGGCAGTTTTCGAATTTTAATATTGATACCAAATTAAAACCGAAGTTAAAGAAGGTGCGTGCTAATTTTGTTCTACATTTCCTTTAATTTTAAAAAAAATTCTTTTATTAAAACTACCACACAACTACCGTAGCGAAGCCGGGCACCCTAGCTAGTTATATATAAACTTACTGATATTTGCTTTATTTATTTTATATAAATTCATTTCCTTAAAAAGAATTTTTTTTTTAGTCATAGAGTGAGTGGTTGTAGAGCAGTAAAAAAATCCAAAAAAACGTTTTAACGTTGTAAAAATTATCAATATGTATGGTAATTCAAAATTCCAGCAGTTAAATGCTATTTTCGATAAAATATGGCGTAAATGCTGTATCGGACCCCGGGGGCCTGTCCTGCGCCTATTTTTTCTAGTTCGAATCCTTACCAAAACATAATGCCCTTGAGACGCTCATTGATTCAATTTTTAGTCAAAGGATAACGCTTTGGTAAGAGCATTCCCATCGGACCCCGACGCCCGATATCGTCTGTGGCTCATCCCAGCAGTCGGTATACCGTTCAAATCAAGATACCCCTAAAGTACCCCACAGCAACTACCTGTTAATGATACTTTAATTTATAATAATAATTTAAATTAATTTTAAAGTTAATCTGTTATTAATAAAATAGGTAAAATGAAAAACTTCACTGTCAGTTAACCCAGTTAGACTCAACGACCATCTCGCCTTCTGGATACAAGAAAAAATAAATAAATTAAATAGTCCATTTTTATAAAAATATTAATCTTTAATGACATGTATTAATACAACTTCATTAAAATATTAAACAATTTATTAATTTTCTAGAAGTCATCTACAATATCCATAAATTTTATATCACTTTTTATTAACACGGCATCCATTATAAAATATTAAAAGTTTTGAAAAATAGTTATATTAAAATGTTCAGAGTTGCCTATTATTTTTAATTTAGTTTGAAACATTAATTTTATTCAAATCTTGATAAGTTAGGACATGTATGAGAAGTTTGCTATGTTTTTTTTTGCTTTGTTTTTTGTATGATTTTATAAGTAGTTTGTGTTTGTGTAGGATCATCAGACAGATTATCAGTAGAAATAGACTTCGCAGAAAATTCAGATTATATAAACTATAATTACGGGAATGGCAAGAACCACAATTAAAAGATTTATCAAATTTAAAGAAGAATTGGAATTACTGAATAAACTTAAATTATAAAGTATGTAATTTTTAAAGTTTTAAGGTATTTATATTGTAAAAAGATACAATAAATATGCGATCAAGTGTAAAGCCCTGTTTACAGTGTAACATTGTTGACAGATGACAATTTTAGAACCTTATACTTAATAAAAACCATAATTAAAAACAATTAACCATAAATAAATAAAAATAAAATCTCATTACAATATAGTGAACAAATATTGATGTTAATGATTTCTATACCCATATCTGGGACGAAATCGGTTAGTGAATATCATAGATTACTTTCGAAAGTTTTTAATAATCAACCAATAATCCAAAGACAAACCTTTCCTACTATTTTTTAATTTTTTTTTTCTATTTTTTACCGGTATTTTACAATTTTTCTTTCAGTAACATTTTTAAAAATTCTCCTAATATAGCATCCCAATTCTTTTAAGTTGAACAAACTTTTAAGAATGTACATATATATATTTTAAAAGAACATAAATATTATATTGTGAAATATAATCAGAGTCTGATGAATTTACTGTGATAAATTATTACAATTTTGTAAGTATTCTTTTTAAATATCGTTATATGTGTCAACTCACTAACAACATTTTTTAAAAATTGTTTTAGCTCATAAAATAAGGAAAACTGTTCTATCAATCTAGTATTTTATATGATTTCATAGCGTATTTCTGTTTTGTTTTTTTTTTATATTTTTTTATTCGTGGAGGCAGTCCATGTCATCCATAGGAATTTTTTTCTTAATTACTTATATAAAATAAAATAAAAATGTCGTTTACAAGGTGTCACAAGTGGTTTAAACGGTTCTTTAAGAACATAAAAAGGACTCTTGAATAAAAAGAAAAACAAAGAATTATGAACTTTTGAGAACAGAAGGGAAACAATGGATTTAGATGTGGACATAAACGATAAATACGACGTTTGTTTACGTACTTTGATTCGATCTTTGGTCTAGTTAAACTTAAACATGATATGGCTTTTAAAAGTAAATATAATGACAATAAATAATTTAAGGTTTTAAGCTTCAGACAGGCAAGATGGCCCCAGTGTACGACATCGTTAGAGCTTCCGCGTCATCAGTGGTTGTGAAACTTATAGAAGAAAAAAAGGTTGGGGCCAAATACGAATACAATACCACATACGGTGAGTATTGTTAATTTTTTTTTAACCAATTTTGTACCGTTACCACTGTTGTAAGACCATAAGGGATTTTTGGTGTTTCTTTCTATGTCTATTTTATTATAAGTCTAAAATATATGATAGGTAATTTTTAAAATATTTTATGTCGGTGACCCTATTTTTCGAAAACTCTCCCCAGTGGAATTAAGAGATCAAAAGTGAAAATAAATAAATCAGACACATTTTTTTTTTTTTTTGATAAAATAAAAATTGTAATCAAGATCAAGGCAAAATTTCAAATTACACATTTTTGAAGTGTGCGTAAATGACATTTTCAAGATTATAAAAAAGATGAAAAACAGTTAACCTATCTTACACATTTTAAAAATTAATTAATAATCGTTTGGGAGACAGCCACAATATTATTATTATTTTTTTTTTGTCTTAAAATACTACAAACCACATCCTCTTTCTTAGTGAAAAATCCCTTATTAATTTCCAGGGATGACTGATAGTCAGGAAAATGAAGTCAAAATCTTTACGTTTATGACTAAACTAATTATTTTACTAATTAATTAGTGAATAAATAATTTAACTGTTTTCTAAAGGATTCTCAGGGATGATAGTCAGGAATTTCAGTCACAAAATACTTCTTATTCACAAAATATTTAAAGAGCCATGGTGTTGAATGAACTGAATGTCTTGTGACTGAATTCCACTGAATCTTGTAGAAAACATTCGACTACTCAACACATCTAAGTTAGTTTCCATTAATTATGAACTGAAACTGTACAGTTTTATTGAAAATTTTAAAGTATACGAAGTCAGTAATATTCGCTACGTAAAGATCATAAGCTTCATTTTCAGTCCGATAATATTCAGTAAAATATAAGTAAACCTAATGAATTGACTTTAATGAATAAACATATCCATTATGAGTAATAAATACCATTATATATAAAAGGTACAGTTCTTCGAATAAGAGGTTTTATCATAGGCTTTGTATGTTTAGGCTGTATGTTTTGGATTGTGACTATTGGAAAAGAAAATTTGTATGAGTAATATTACATTAACAAAATATTATTTTGTTATATATTCAAAATTTAAAATGCCCTTATATCAGTGAAAACGTTTGTCATTTATGAACAACTTAATAACTTTAAAGGCACTCCCCATTTGCATTACATGAACTGATTTTGTTAATAACTTCATGATAAATGGAGTAAGATTTAATTAGTGAATGTATAGTATTTCTCCAGTAAAACAATCTTCAAGCGGTTTTACATAGGGAGCCTTAAATGTGCAAGTTTTTTTCAGTGCAGGTATGTATCATTCTCCCAATATTCATAAGTTTGTGATCCAAAAGATATTGTGCTTTCTAAATGAAATTTGTTGCACTCTGATAGCAAGCAGAAGCTGCAATGTACTTAGAGCTTTAAGTAAAAGTATTTTTTCTATGGATATTTATTTGTTTTTGTGGTTGAATTTGAATTCGTAACATCGAAATATGTTTCCATCGTGTGTCTCATTGCACGAATGGGTAAGTATAAGGACCGATAAATCATTATTCATGGGATTATTTGTGTGATTTTTTCCTAATCAACTCTGATAATTTACTATCTTAAATAAGTAGCAAAGATATGTGCTAAGTCTCTGTTCCATAGATTTAATATGTTTCCCCCATATTTTCTAAGAGACAATTCTAGTATTCTTCTATTCTAGTATTATTCAGGTTATCAGCTATGTACCAGCTTTCCACCAAAATGAGAGTTACTCGACTTCTCATAAATTGATAGTTTCGAGTTTTTAAAGATGTTATTCCGGACCTTCGATTCGTGATTATTTTATTCCCCTCACATATTGCATTTTAAATAAGGTTAATTAAATTCATTGCTTATGTTTATATTTATTTATTGATTATCTCAAATCAACCTTAAAATTCCATTTCTCTAACAAAGAAAAAAGTGAGGGAAAACAATTAACTGTAATTTAGATCAGATAAACTCAGAAATATTCATTTTAATGGCAAACTTTATTATAAAACTCTTTCCAACATTTAACGACAACTGTACAGGCACTAACTGACAGTTCACCAGTAAAATGGAGCTTATATCAGAACAGTCTTTATAAATGAAATGGATGATTGGTTTCGATCGCTTGGAATGCTAAAAATTCTCTTTGGATTACATTAAGCTAGAATTGGTATTATTCTATCCAATACTGTTGTTTCTTAAACTATATCTGTGCTTAATGCATAAAAGGGTACCCTTATTGATACTGGGGATTGAATCTGATGCTCCTTGAGCCACCGGAATACAAGATTTAGGCCGAGCGCACATTGAGACACTCGCGACGCAGAGCAGAGCAGAGCAGTTTTTGTGGTAACTGAAATATATAGGAACCGCGCACATTGGGACGCAGAGCAGAGCAGAGCAGAGCAGGCCGATGTGGCACTCGTGGATCTGCCACAGAAAACTGTGCCGATGCGACGCAGTTTTCAATATTTGATTATTTTAATTCCTATTATTATCATTTAATATTAGTGTTTGAGAAGTTCTACTTTTCTCTTAAGCAGGTTAATGAAACTAAGTAGGTCTTCTGTATATATAGGATGTTCTAGGAAAAAAAAAGGTTTTAAAAATATAATAATTTAAAAGATATATATATGTTCTGTTATTTTAGATTCCAAAATCGTAATATAATTTTAAAATTTTTGGCTATTCCAAAAGCGCATGATACGAGTGTTTTGAATTTTTAAAACTAAATAATTTCAGGATGAAAATGTAGCTGTAAAATTGTAAAATTAGTTTTAAAAAAATATATAGATATATTAAAATTTAGATGAGGGCCTTTCTGAAGTTCTAAAAGCAGATACTTTTGTTTAAATATTTTTAATATTGTTATTTTATTTGAAATTCCTTATTTCGGTTTTCGTTAGTTTTTATTCGTCTTACTGTGACACGTTTAAAAATTAGAAAAACAATTTTTCTTCTCATAGATACTAGAAGTTCATTAAACGATTCAACATTTTATGATCTTAGGAAAATTTGACTGGTATTATTTCACTGAAAAAAACATAGGCTTTATGGAAATTTAGTTAATGGAAATGCTGATTACAACCAATAATGTATATGTTGGGATTGCAATAAATCAAATCGATTTATCCTTCACCAAAGTTCGTTAATTTTGTTGAGTTCACCAAGCTCAAATTTTTAAGATACAAAATAAAACAAACTTGAAGTCCTTTATATTTTAATTAAACAAGTCGATTAAATAATTTACTAATAATTTACTTAAATAAAAAACTCAATCAAATCATTTAACCTAACACGTTGAAGTTAAACCTAAAGTTAACATAAAATGAAACAATCTGAAATTCATTCATCTGAAATAAAAAAAAAATATGGTAAAGAATATACGGGTTAAGAGTACTTTTAATGAAAGCTACTTAGTTAGGTTTATTATCATGCCAAAAACCAGCTTTGACGTACATGCCCTTATACCCAAAACTTACCCTCAAAAACGGTGTTTTGAGAATTTAAAGCAGTTGTTTTCAATAGCACTTTTCAAGTATTGGACTGCAAAATATTCAAATAATAAAGAGAACACGAAATATAGAATAGACTTCAAGGAAAACAATTGTGTTTGAATTATTAGTCTATGACTTACCAGTCTTGAGAAAATGAGTTTTCTGTGAGAGCTTAAAAACTCAAAAATCGGCCTGAAAGGTGAAACAAAAATGGCTGCCATTTTGAAACGGTTGATCCTAAAATTTTTTAAAAAATTGATTTGAACTACTGATTCCATACGTAATTGGTGGTAAAATTATAATTTTTTTCTAAAATGATCGAGCAACCACTTTGGACCACTTGATATGGAATGACCCCCATCAGAATGAAACAGAAATTTAAGCTATATAAAAATCGAGTTTTTGGTTTAATTATATTTTTTAATTCATATGGCCATCTCGATTTCTAACAGTATATTTCATCTTTTATTAAATATATTTGAGTAAAAAGAAAACTGCTACGTATTTAAAAATCAACCATGTTGGAACTTTTTTAATAAGAAATTTTATGTGAATATAACTCTTCTCTGTTATATTATCTAATTATCTAAATTTTGTTCTGGGACAAGGTCCCTCAAGAATAACAGACTGGAACAAAAATTAAACTACAACTGGTCAAATAATTAAAGTAATTATGGATAATTAAATATAATATTTTCATTAAAAACCCATAATAAATAGTTATAAAAAATAAAAGTATACAAAGTAGTGAATATTATATTGATTTATCAAATAAATAATAACGGTAATAAATTACAATAAATTTCCAAGGAAAAAAAAAAAGAAATTAATGGAAAAAAAATATTCCATAATGATATAATGCTGTTAAAATCGTATCCAAGGATTTTAAGAGATTTGTGCCTAATATAATTCTACAAACTTAGAGCTTAACCAGATCTCTCATTACCTGATTTTATAACATCACGATAAGTAATGGTTTTAAGCTTTGGATCCCTCAGACTAAGTAGTAACTTCAATGTAATTATGTCATTCCCAGTCTCAGACGGAAATATTTAATAGATTTTTAAGAATAATCTGTTTGCAAATTCTTTCGTGAGCTGGTACTTTCTCCATTTCCTCATTTTATCACAATCTTTTTTACCTTGACTTATGATAACGCAAATTTTTTTGTGTTGAACTCTATATACGAATCAAATTCTGATCTTAAATCCAAGAAATCTAACATACTTTAACTAAAAAAGCCCATGCCTTCCCGAAACTGCGGCACAGAAACTGCTCTCCAATGTGCGCGGGTACCTGTGCGACGCAGTTTTTTTTTCGTGCCGCCTGCTCTGCTCTGCTCTGCGTCGCCTGCGTGGCACAGTTCGATGTGCGCCTTACCTTAACCTCAAGTTATCACTCCCATTAAAACTTATGTATGGCAAATTCAATCTAAAGTCGCTTTTAAAGTTTAAATTTTATATTATTATATCTATCCAATTTATATTATTTATAATTTTGTTTAAGTGTTATTATGTTGAAAGTTTCATCACACCTTGGTAACATCTTTTCCCTTACTGATTGGTCACATACTCGTTAAACAGATCTTTCGTGATTAATACTTTATTTAATGAATTTAGAGTTTATTTTTATTTTCCATGAGCGAATTTCTTTCCCTGTACCTACTATTGGTAGCAGGGTTTGTGTGTTTGTTAGTTTAACGTCACTTTATGCCATTGAGGCTAATCGGACGATGCTACAGTGGGAGTACTAAATTTTACCTATCCAGGTATAATTAGGATAGGAATCTTTAACGAGTACCTGACATCATACAGGCTCGGGACCTCCATTTTCCGTCCTACCCGAGGGACGGTATGGCCATGGGCGTCACCAGCACTAAATTATTGAGGGGGGGGGGGGCGGCTTAATATTCTCCTAGATAGGTTAGGTAGAATCGAGAGGCTAAAAGTTAATAATTAAGCAATAATTAGTCCTAAAAACTACTGTGGGGACATTTTATTCATCCTCCAACAATGTATGTATATATATATATATATATATATATATATATATACTCGCTAGAAGCCGCATCTACCCCGATTGGCTATTTCGTTATTAAAAAATTACTCAATTGGCTAATTAAACTTATGAATATGGAATATACAAGATACCCCAAACAATGTTTTTTTAAAATTATTAAATATGGATAATAATAACAAATTATCAATAAAATATAACTGGGTGACACAAATTAGGAATTTCTTCGAAAGCTTTGCCCAGTTCGATCCACTTTTATTTAGTGATGCTGTTTTCATTAAACGCAAATTCAATGAAATAATAGTAAATTATAAATCTTTTACCCGAAATAACGACTTATTATTACTGGATTCATCAAGATATAATAATAATAATAATAATTGTTTATTTGTTTACGGGGATGTCCCCCATACTAATAGAGTGTGTACAATTACAATTAATTAGAGTGTATACAATGCATTTTTTTTTCAATATTAATTCCTAGTGCCATCTTTTTAACATTTTTTTTTTTTTTTTTTTTTTTTTTTTTTTTTTTTTTTTTTTTTTTTTAATGCAACGACCAAACAAAAACAAAACAAAGAAAATAATATAAATAATATAAAGAAAATAATAGCAGACGAACAAGCAAATCAATAACAACAACAAGCAATAACAAGAAAATAGCAATAAAGAGTAAATAAGAGGCACAAAAATAGAATAAATAACATATAGTGATTTAACAACAGCAAGTTAAAATATCAGGACTATTATCATGTCTTCGGATCTATTCTTCTAGCATAAATCTTCGGAGGTTGAGACTTCGCACTGTATACTCGAACAAAGCTCTGTAGGTAGGTATGTCGGCATTTTGTATAATCTGGTGGTACTGGTGTGGTAAAATGTTGATGAAGTTAGGCAAGTAGTATTTTCTATAAGCTGAGTAGATCGGGCAAGTACAGATGAAGTGGTAGAGAGTTTCGTTTTCTTCCTTATTACAAACGAGGCATTTGTCTGCAGGACTCAACTTATATGTGGAGTACCGGTGAGAGATACTTATAAATTTTACGCTGGATGTTCGGATTTGCGTGATTATTTTTGCTTGCGAGTGGGGTAGATTTATCTGTAGATGGCGCTGTGGAGTGAATGCTGGATTGTAAAAATCTTGATAATTTGGACAAAAAGATGAACTGTACATCCTTTCCAGGTCTGTTCTGTGAAGGGTTTCCTTAATAGAGCTAAGGGCTTTTTCTATTTCTTTTCTTCTCTCCGTTGAACTTATCGCGGATGTTATACGGTCCTCTACTCGAAGTGATTTTAATATATCTTGCAGCTGCAGGAACCAGTTATGCTTTGAACTGTTAGGGTGCAAAGTGGCAAGTCTACAAAGGGCGTCAAAGCACACTCTTGGGTACCTGTTGTTTGGCATTTCTAATATTTTTGTTACCCAGTTTAAGGCCTGTTCTAAAACATTATGCGCAATATGGACGGTGCCTGTTTCGAGACGTACAATGTACTGTGGAGTTGATGGATGCATGTTCAGCAAGCGTTTATAAAATGAAATATGACACCTTTCTATCATATCGAGATATCTGAGTGACCACACGCTTGCACCGTAAAGCAGAACACTAACCACCATGGATTGGCAAAGCTTTTCTTTTGTTTCCCAGCTTCTTGACTTAGACTGAGTGCAAATGCTCCTTACCATCCCACTCGCTATATTTGTTTTGGTAATCGCCTGCTTCGCTGCACACAAAAATAGTCCAGATCTAGAGAACATCACACCCAGGTAGGTAACCGCAGAGACTGTTCCGATTTCCTGATCATTGTACCTGAATTTGCGCTCTACTTTAGGTCTCCCATTCTGAAATATAATAACTTTAGTCTTATCTACATTCACATTTAGTCTGTTTTGTTCACAATAATTGTATAAGAGTGACAATTTTTCCGCCATGTCGTAATGCGATTTTCCAAATATGATGAGGTCATCTGCATACATTAAAAGAAGTATATCGCATTTATCATTGACTCTTATACCTCTTACTCCATTTGTCCTGAAATGATGTTCGATATCAGCAATGAACAAGTTGAACAAAACTGGACTGAGAGACTCTCCCTGTAGCACCCCCTCCGTTACTTCCACGAAGCTGTCCCCACTCTTGGAAATCAATAGGCACGCATTCTCATACAGACTCTTGACTATTCTTATTAATCGACCGCTGATTCCCATGTTGAAGAGCTTGTGCCAAAGTAGCATGTGATTTACAGAGTCGAATGCTTTTTTGAGATCGATAACTGCAGCGTAAAGTTTTGGGCCAGTGCGTGAAAGTTGGATGAGCGAGGTAAAAACGAAAATATTATCCAAGCACCCTCTTCCCCGACGAAAGCCAGCTTGGGATTCAGGCATACTGTCAGTCTCTTCTATCCATAGGTTGAGTCTTTCTAGGATGATCTGTGTAAATAATTTAAGTATACAGTTGGCTAAAGAAATATTTCTATAGTTTTCCGGAGATTTTGGAGATCCTTTCTTATAAATCACGATGTTGCGGAGTTTGCACCAGTTAGTTGGGATTTCTTCCAGTGATAAAATACGGTTAAATAAGGCCAATAAATATAATTTCCAGTTTAATGGCAGACCTTCGTAAAATTCATAGGGCACTGAGTCGGGTCCAGATGTCTTTCCGTTTTTGGCGGAATATATTGAGTTGTCAAGCTCTCCTAATGAAATTTCGCCATCCAATAATGGGTGTGTTACCGATGTAAATGTTGTGCTGCAGTGAAGGCGAGTCGGATACAATTTTTTAAAGTATGATTCCCATTCAGAAGCGGATATATCATTTCTGTGTGGCAATTTAGGACGGAATAATCTGACTGTTGTCCAGAACGACTTCGAGTCTCTTGCACACTGTAAAGTTGCGTTAATATTTTCCAGGAATAGTTGTTTTTTCCGTTTTAGGAGGTTCTTATACTGTTTCTTACTTTTTATATACTGAAACACTAATTGTGTGTGAAAATTATTTTTTTTTGCAGTTTTTCAGGAGCTCGTTTATATTTTTTTTGTGCATACGGCATTCTGAGTCATACCATTTTTTATTTTCCGAGTGATTCAGAGTAACACTATGAACACGCTTAACCATACCAAGATTATTAGCAGAGCGGTAAATTTCATTGATGAGGTTCTCATATATGCTATTTGTTGAATTATCCTGGCCATTATAACTAATATTAACGGAGTAACGCATTTCATCAAAATACGATTTTTGTAGATTACTGTTCCATATTAGTCTATATGGGGCAATAATATTATTTGTTGAAGTCCTATTAGGTATTTCATTACAATTTGACATTTGGTAAACAGAGATTTTTAAAGGAAGATGATCCGAGTTAGTAGTTTTCGTTTCTATTTCCATGTCTTTTATTAAGCTGCAGAAGGAAAGGTTGCACCACACCAAGTCGATGACACTGCCGCCAGTAGAGCATAAGTAGGTATAGCTACCATTTGGATCACTTGGGGTACGTCCATTTAACAAGATAAATGAGTTTTGCTCCATAACATCAACCAGCGCAAGTCCTCGAGCATTGAGTTCCTTATCCATGCTTCTCCTGATTGGTTGTAAGTACGTACCTTGGATTACATTTTTATCTACTTGATTAGCATCCGCAACTCTGCAGTTGAAGTCACCCAGGACAGCAAAAGGTAAATGTTTATTTTTATCTGAAATACATTTTATGTCAGCATCTAGAGATTCCAAAGCAAAATTTATATCAATTGTGGGTTTAAAATATATTAGCGCCAAAACAATGATAAATTTTTTAAATGTAAGTTTTAGAAAAATGGAGATATTATTTTTTTTTAGTATTTCTACTTTAAAACGATTTTTAATCAAAATTACAAGGCCGCCACTCGCCCTTCCAAATCTCTTATCTTTTACAGCTAGTGTAGAGACTATTTTATAATTTAACATATGTGAAGGCAGATTGATGGGTTCCTTTATATGGTGGGTTTCAGTGAGGCATATTATATCCATTTCAAAAATATTGTCATAGCTAGGAAGATTGTGTAATCCATTGCAATTCCATAATAATATTTGTCCATGTCCAGTTATCTGTTCAGTTTCCAAAGTTTCATTATTGTAAAATTTGGAGCTTAAGAATTTTTGTTTATCGGTTGACTGTCTGGTCCGGGCTTCTCCTTTAAAAAAGGCTCTAGCGTGCTTTGCATTGAAATTTTCCTTTTCTTTGAAATTTTTTCGCCGTCAGTAACCAAGGTATCACACGATTCAATATCTAGGACTGGAGCCCTCCGTTGACTGCTTGCCCACCTCAGATTGCTAGGTAAGAAATCTTGCTGTAGCTCAGCTAAAGTGGTTAGTTTTCCATTAATAATTGCCTTGTCTCCCCTATAGCCGGCCACCATTCCTTTTCCCCGCGCCGCAACAATATATGGCCACAGATCTCTTCTTGTTTCTCTTTCCTCAGGCGAGTAGTCCCACGAAAACTTTAACCCACATTCCGAGTTTCGAGAAAGCCTTAATATTTCTAATTTTCTACGAAAACTCAGGAACTTTATAAGAACCGGTCGGTTAGGCAGGCCCTTTTTACCAATTCTCTTAATATTATCAATCTCATTAAGGTTGAGGTCGGTCCCTAATTTTTCATTTATTAATTTTATAATACTATCCTCAAGTTTGCAGGGAGTTTCATTTTCTAAATCATTAAATTTAAAAATTATTAAGTTTTTCTCTCTGTTTACACTAGGGCCCTCATAGAATTTTTTCCCTAGAATCTCTATCACGTCCTCTAGCTTGTTTTCAACTTGCTGTTGATTTATTTCAAGTTTATTTACCCGATTTATAGTTTCATCCATTATAGCTTTGAATGATTCTATATTCGCCTTTAACTCGCGCACCTCTTCAACTCCTTTTTTTACATCATTTTGTGTTTCTCGCATTAAATCCATGAGAGATTTCAAGGTTACTTCTTCTAACGCCATTGTAAAAAGTTAAAAATCCTTTATAAGCGAATAAATAATTAAAAAGAAACACGAAAAATATTCAAGAAGAGGTGCGATATACTCCACCCTGACACAAGGAGCGTACTGAAGATAATTGTTTAAACTAAGTCTATGACAGGTGGGGAGACTTACGCATGCGTATTGATTAAAAACGACATAGCCATTACTCACCAGATGTAATGAAACTTCAATTTACTTCTACTGTTCCTGTATCTATTCTTCTTATCTCTTCTCGTAATACTCCACCAAATCACTTATTAATTTTAAACCTTGTGACTGAACACTTTTCACGACAGTTAGTGTTTTTTAAACCACAGAAAAATATAATTGTAAACAGACACGATGCGAACCCTACCATACACTAGTACACACTCCTCATCAAGATATAATATGTTTTACAAACAGTTGTTCATTAAATCAGAACACCCTCAAAATTATTTGACTTTTAATACCTCCATAGCTTTTATTAGGAACATGGCTCAATTGAGGTTGAATAATAACAAATATACAATATCAATTACAATAGGTAATATTAAATATACATTGAACCCTGAGGAAATCTGTCCTGTTTGCAACCAAAAAATGTTGGAAGATCTTTATCACTTTGTTGTGATATGCCCAATGTATTTACCAGTCAGAACACACTACCTATCAACACTAATTGGCATGGATATTATATCATTCTACCAAACCTTAAGTTCTCCGTCTTTGGCTCAATTAAAGTCTTTCTACTATTATATGCAGTCAGCTTTTAAAATAAGATCATTTATTATTGCAGATTAGTGTTTAATTTTTTATATTATTATTATTATTTTTTTTTATTATTTAGCTCAAGGTGACATATTATTTACATTGTTAATATAAGCAAGGAATAAGTAAACTTCAATTTGTTATTAGATTAGAATTCAAGTATTATTTTGTTATATATGTGCTGTATGGCTAACTCTATTTGTACGGGGAATATCCCAAAAACAAATAAAGAAATTATTATTATTATTACTCGCATATATATATATATATATATATGTATAGTCCCTTAAAACCTGTCAATTTATACCACAATTAAGGAATAGCAAAAGCTTCATGTTAAAGGATGTGGGTCGAAATTTCTTGATTGAATTTTATTCAAGCTCTCCTTCTAATGCTGATCCTACTAATTGCATTGTTTTCCATCAACTTCTATAAGCTTCATCGACTTGATGGATAGTTAGATCAAGCTGCTTGGTTTAAAAAAGAAATGGAGACCAATTCCGGGGATACGACTTTCTTACAGAATTCATATAACAAAAAGTTGAAGCTAAAATAAAAAATATATAATTCATCAAAAATACAATAAGCCTGAAAAAAAAAAGAAGCGACAAAGGGCCATTTTGTTAAAATAAAGTATCACATGGAGAAATTGGGTAAAATCAATGAATTAATTGTTAATTAACTAATATTTTATCAAATTTGATTGGTTAAACTCGGATAAATTCGTAAAATCGATTTTTTTTTTTTATTGGGTCCTCTTCTGCCAAAATATTGGGGTGGGACAGTCCCTTCCCACCAAAATATTGGGGGGACGCGTCCCCCCTTACCCCCCCCCCCCCCAGCGGTGACGCCCGTGGGCATGGCTAAGTATTTTTTACTCCCATTAAACAATCCTAGGGCCACCACTGGGCGCGAGGATTAACTTGAATTGGGTCCCGAGATATTAAATGAGATTGGACCGGGTTATACCTGAATGCTATACCTGAGTAGAGGCCCGGTTTGTCCTTTCCTACTGCTGGAGTTGGATCCCGTAGCCGCTCAGAAATTTGGTGCAGTGAATTTTGTAGTTCGTGTAAATTTATATAATATGGAGTATTTATATAATATAATAAAACTCTGATAGTTGATGATGGATTCAAGTTTCGGTTTCATAAAATGTTGCGGGATGAAGTTCAACGTTGGAAGTGCCACCGAAATACCTGCAAGTGTTATTTAAAAGTCTCATCCAGTCTCGCAATATTAGAGAGACTGAACGAGCACAATCACAAAAAATGTGACAGTGAAGTTCTAGAAAGACAAAAAATAAGCAATTCAGTTAAAATAAAGGGAGTAGACAATATTTCTTCACAACCATCGAAGCTCATTCAAGCCGAGTTAAGAGATTCTGACATACCCGCATTGAAAACTAAAGATTTGAAATTAATTAGAAATAACATTCATCATGCTCGCCTTGTTCTGCACCCAAAATTACCAAAGAGCGCAAAGGAAACGGAAAATACTCTGAACACGATGAACATTACAACTAATAGTAAGGAAAACTATATTTATATATACAACAGTATTATATATACACTAATATTTTTCTACTATTTCATTATACATTATTACTTTTATTAACTTTTTTACTATCTAATTTATGTAATTCAATAGTACACACATTATTCGAAACAAATAATATTCTATATTACTTTAAATTCTTATCATATTTTATATTACCTAAAGTTGAAGGCAATCATTTACTTCCATTATATTTTCCATATTTTTAATTTTTTTTTTTTTTTTTGCGTTTGGAGGCACTGGTCCTCATCTTCAGAACTAAAATTCAATAATCCTTACATTATACTTTACAATTTTGATCAAATTAAAAAGTAATTAAAAACTATCTTAACTAACAATCACTGAAAAATCAATCTAACATCAACAGTAATTTGTTATTTTAGTTAAGATGAATTATTTTTTTGTCTGTATGGTCCTTTTAATTGCCACCTAGATTAAAATAAATAAATATTTCAAACAGTTTAAAAAAATGTTCTAATTACACACACTTTTCTTAATATTGTCTTCAAATATCTTTGAAATAATTCAATTTAGCTCTGTAATCTTGTTTATTCAGTATTTATATATTGCTATCCTAGTCCTAATCAAAACATTTACTTTTTTGATGTCCATTCTATATCTAATTTTATTTAAAACCTATTCTTCATCGGACGCAACAATCATCATTTATGTTCAATTATTTCATTTCTATTCAATTTATAATAAGTATCTGCATAATGGCTATTTAGGTTCTTAGCATCGGTTTTATAATTTGTTGTGTTTTCAAGATTTTTTTTTGTATATATTGCCTCTAATATGTTGCTATTTTTAGTTATATTTTCACTCTCTCATATTTTTAGACTATTAAAATCAAATTCATGTATTTGTATTACACTATGATATGCTATAGCTATACTATTGGTATTTTTAATATTCTTGCAATTAGATATGTGTTGTGTTACCTTCGTTTTTAGTTTTTTCGATATTATTTTTTTATAATTCATTTTGTATATCCTGTATCAGTAGTGTATTATTATTATTTAAATAAACTTTATTATATTCTACTGTTCGGTCATGCTACGCCTCCCTTATTTTTGCTAGTTATTTACTAGTTATTTGGGCGGGAAACATATCATGGGCGTTCAAGCAGAAATAACTAATATGTCAGTCAGAAAATGTATAAAATTCACAAATTATTTCTCCACTTTGCGAACCATATATTTTAACCTGGCTAACATGAGTCATTAAATGCCTTATTTGGTTGTAATTTGATGGTTAAAATTCATTTAGTTCAAATATGTTGTTTTTTTCACAAAGCAGAAATCGTTCAAAACAAAATTCATTAACTGGCTTATTGACTTCTTATGGTGCCTCTAGAGTAACACGTAAGGCTGGACCCATCTCAGGACATCAGAAAGAAGGGTTGGGATCCAACTCAGGCACTAGAAAAGGTTTTGGTGCCCTTTTCCCCCCCAACTCCAGTTTTCCCGGGCGGGCGAACCTGCGACCTTTAGAATTGTAGGTTCTCATGCTAACCACTATAGGTGACCCCACAGGTGGCAGGGTTTAAAAACTAAGTTTGAAATTTAAATTTTTATCTGGAATTTGTTAAGGTTCGTTTGATGATTTTTATCAAGAGTGGTTTTTATTTTTTAACATAAGTGTAAAAAAACATATCCTGATGATGTTTATGGAAAAAAGAAATTTCTATTTAAATATACTAATAATCTTCAAGTAATTCTTTTTTAAAATCTGAAATATAATCTTTTTAAATATTCTGCATTATACATTTTATATTAATTTAACCATCATTGTGGGCAACCACCTATTTTTTAAATTATTTTAAATAATTTATTTTTGAAGAGAAAAGATTTGGCTCCGCCGGGAATCGTACCCGGGTCTTACGCGTGACATGCGCGGTATGCTATCCATTACACCACGGAGTCGCTTCCAAACGGTGCCAAATCCTTCCTCTTCACTGACACCTCTCCCAACAATCTTGCAAGTTTTGCGAGTATTTACGGGAGATTTTGGACAATTTTTGTCCTATTTTTGGCATCTCTCGACGTTCGTCAAATTTTTAAATTATTTTATATTAATTTAACCATCATTGTGGTGGGTCACGCGGAAGACCCGGGTTCGATTCCCGGCGGAGCCAAAGCTTTTCTCTTCAAAAATAAATTATTTAAAATTATACATTTTAATTTTGCAGTAGTAATTGATATACAATTTTAGCAACAGAACATCTTTATTTCCTTGATTATATTACCAATATATAATTGGTTTCTTAATTTCCTAGGATATTTATATTATGGGTATAGTGGCTGTGAATCGTATTGGAGCAATCACCAGGACAATCTCAACTTTACCATTTATTGCTTATTTACAACGTTCGCCATTTTCAAGTCTAAAAATTAGTTTTAATCCATTAAACATTATTAAATAACAAAACTTCAAATATAATAAATAACAATATTAAAATTGTAAAAATCTTTTTCCTTAAAGAAGGAAGCACTATTCAATAATTTAACCATTTACTAGCAAAATTGCTTAAGAATGTATTTTTAATTAAAATCGTTTTTAAAAATATAATTCAAAAATGTAATTTATTGTAATGTAATTATTTATTATGTGAACCTAATAATTTTTGAATTATATTTTTAAAAACGATTTTAATTAAAAATACATTCTTAAGCAATTTTGCTAGTAAATGGTTAAATTATTGAATAGTGCTCCCTTCTTTAAGGAAAAAGATTTTTACAATTTTAATATTGTTATTTATTATATTTGAAGTTTTGTTATTTAATAATGTTTAATGGATTGAAACTAATTTTTAGACTTGAAAATGGTGACATAGCCGAAACGTTGTAAGTAAGCAATAAATGGTAAAGTTGAGATTGTACTGGTGATTGCTCCAATACGGTTAACAACCACTATACCCATAATCTTTATTTCCTTAATGCATTAGAATTCCGACATAAAAGAAAAACTATAAAAATAAAAACTTCCTTTGTGGAGTTGAAAAGGTTTTATTTGAAAACCAGAACTATTTCCAAGTGTTCTGATGTCGACTTGTAGCTTGCATGTAACATTCTTTGGTGAACAGTTTTAATAAAATAATTAATAAACCAGGCATTAACAACATAACTAGTACGATATAGACAAAGTAACGAATTTCAATGAAACGCCTAAGTATATTATTAAATTGTATCTTCTGAAAGGTGATTTTCATATTCTGAATAATATTCTTTTGATTCAAAATTATAAAAAAGCCGTATCACTCAGTGAGTAATCATTATTTGTAATCAAACTCATAAACACCAAAGGTATACTTATTTAATTTTTAATATATAAATTAAGCATGATTTTTAAATATTAAAAGTAAAATATATACCTCATGCCTTTTTATTTTTTTTTTTTTATTATTATTTTTAATTTGTTACCGCAAGTTCATACCTAATAATCTACTGATTGTTGATTATTGTGATGAAGAGGTGCAAAGGTTTATTTTTTATTTTATTTAAAAATAAAAGTGAAAAAACCTATCGATTTCAAATAGCCAAGATTATTGGGCTATCATAAAGTGATTTATTAAAAAAATAAAATATTTTATTTTCATACTTGATTTTTTTTTTTTTTGATGGAAATAGAACAACGTCCAAAAATTTCGTTGTTCTATTTCCACTATTATTATATTGTAATAAGATGTTCTATGGAAGCTATTATTATTATTTTTTTTTTCAATATTTCAGAAAGAGAAGATCTAAGAAAAAAGAAAAGAGAAGATACTTCCGATTTCGAGGAGGAAAATAAATGCAACTTGGAAGCTGAGGAACGGGCTTACAAAAAAACAAAGCAAGAAGAAGCCGAGAAAAAGGAATTCGAGCAATGGTACAAGAGGGAGCTCCAGAGGCCCGTACATTGGAAGAAGCTCATGATAATGCGATACGCTAAGTTTAAAAAATGACTTTGTACATAGTCCATGCATGCATGTCTGTGGTTAGCCAACAAATTGCCTATGTTTTAGGATATTTATTAGTAATTAAGACGTTATATACATTTGAGTATGTAAGAGCAAACTAGTCTAGCAATGAATGAAATTGATATTTATAGAAATTAATAAAATTTAAAAAAAATAGCAAAACATTTAATAAATAAAAAACTAAAAAAAATTATTAACTCAATTATTTCTCTGCCATGATATCATAAAACTTAATATTATAATTTTAAAATATTTTTTATGAAAAGAGAAGGGATTCGAACCCGGATTTCTTTATAATGAAATCCCGGACAAGGCCCATCTTTTCTCTTCTTATAAAAAATTAAAAAAAAAAAGTGTGTTTATAGTTTATAAGGATGTTGCTTTTTTAATTTTTAAATAATGAAAAAATATTATTTATAGACCGTATCTGACCAATCACTACGTTATAGTTGGGTACAAACTATCAGTGATGACGATAGATTGACATGGCTACGACAACAGCCTTGTTATGTTAGTTGGTTTGCACACCGCAAAGGAGATGCGGAGGCCCGGGTTCGAATCCTGGCCATGACCAATATTTTATCTACGTCACAAACTTTTTAAAATCAATAAAACTGTTATATTTTTTTTATCCCAGTGAATTTGTGGTTAAGTCAAATTTCCTTACTTTTCAGGGCATGACTTTTAAAGGTTCAATAGTGTTGGTTTAATTGTATAAATCATATTTATTATCAAACGATGACATTTTCCGAAAATGCCAAAATAATGGATACGGTTGAAAAACCTGATAGGCAGTCTCAATATTATTATTTTTTTTTTTTTTTACTTTACCTACTTAAGAATTTCTATTATAAAAATTCTACCCTTTTTTCAATAGCTTTTTATAGTCAATTAATACTTGTGTATGTTTTTGTTGAAGAATTGTTAATTTTTGGTGAGATGATTGTTATCTACAGTTTTTTATTATTATTTAGACTTATTTTATTTTAATATGTATCTGCATATATGACAATAAATGTAATTTTTCTCTCGTTTTTTATTTTTATATTTTTGATAATGCTTTTATAAGCGAAACGACGATCTGAAAGATACTAATGACTTTGACTGAATGAAAGTCAATAAAAAAATAATATTGAGACTGCCTATCAGTTTTTTCAACCCTAATTATCTATGGAGGTCTTTTAGACTTTTTCATTGCTGAAGATTACAGCCAAAATAATGGATACTAATTACGGAGATTATGATACTAATCCCGTCGATAATCCATTCTGGATTAAAGTCTATTTATTCACTGGAATGACAGATTTTATCAAGGAAAATTAAGAGCATTAAGGATTTTGTGAAGGTTTTTGGACTGCAAGCTAAGGGATGGATTCAAAGGTTCAGTGGTGTGTAAATCCTTTTTGAATTCCCTATCATAGGCTAATAGGTTTTAATATAATTATATGAATAAGCCTTCTGTAATAAGATATTTCGAATATTTTACCGTTGTCTAGTGATAGCTGATAATGCTAAAGCCAATCAGTTTCTTGTCCTATCAGACTTGTGTGAGTAATGCATAAAGTAAATATTGAATTATTATTCTTCATTAAATTTTCATGTTATACTAATAATTATATTTATATTAAATTAATTTTTTTTCTTGTTACGATTACTTTAAAATTGATAGTATAATTTTCAATTATTTTTTCTAAGAAGAGAAAAAATGAGGAATAAGGAAAACCGGTTTCAAAACCCAGCCAAGACGAATCTTTTCTCTTCTTAGAAAAAAATAATTAGAAAATAATAATAATTACAGTTTAGATATAAATGATAACTACTTGAATTATATTTTTCCTAGATATAGATTATTCTTAAGGGGCATTATCCTATTAATACTGTTTTTATCTTCTTTTTTTTTTTATTCTACTCAATGCACACGATTAAATTACTGTTAATATTAATTTTAATATTTAATACATACTTTTAACCTGTTTCGGCATTAGACTTAGTTTAGTAGTAAATAATGACTTAGTTTAGATGTAAGTATAATAGGATGAGTACAATAAGTTGATAGCCTCCTGGCCAAAATGGCCAGATGAATTTTGCAAAAGGGTTATTTGTACCTGTAGATCTAGCAAAGTTTCAGTTCGGCTGCAATGAACGCTTTGAGTTTCTTGTGGACCGACAAGATTCGACAGTTTCCTTCCCGATAATATATGACTTGTCTTAACCGACTTCGTATAACGTTCATACGGTGGAATTTCCATCTCTTATCTTTTATCTCTCTGAGTGAATAGGATGTTCAAGATAAATTATAAACAAAATACGATGGGTTAAATGATAATCAGGACTGGAAATCCGTAGAGATTAACAGTTGACTATCTCTCACCTCTACAATAAACAAAATAAATAACATAATAAAAAATAATTACATAAGAATTTAGGGGTGAGAAATAGTCAACTATTATTATTTACGATAGGTTGATTGGTAGTCAGGATTTTCAGTTCAAAATTTTTTATTTTAAAAAGCCATCATTCCGATTCCTAGATGTGGATCTTCATCAGTGCTAAAAGAAGACGAATATATCCATGCTAGAAGATGAGAGTTAAATGTTTATCATATAATCATTAATTAATAATAGCCAAACTGTAAAATTAACCAAACTGTCACGTTTACATTACACTGTTACTTTACAAAACAATATAAAGGATTATTATAAAGGATAATATTATAAAGGATAAGTAAACATTAGACATGAATACTAAATAAATCTGACAGTTATATAAAAGATGGTAACCATTATACGTGAATATAAAATAAATATTATATAATAAAATAAGTTGCTGGTTAGCAAGATAAAATAAAATCTGATATTTATGGTACCTCCTGACTCCAGAGCAATGTAGGGACTGAGGGTACAGTAAGGTAGGGTTGGAGGTAGTGGGTTAGTTTGCCGACTTCAAAGGTTTATTACGGGGAAATCCAACGCTTTTGAAATGAAGGGCTACATGACATAGCAGGTATATGAAAGTAAAATTTTACAAACTAACAAAATAGGTGGTACTATATACAATTTGTTATATCTGGACTCAATAATAAGACAAACTCACTTACATGGGCCACTCCTTATTGTACCCTCAGTCTCTGAATTACTCTGAACTTAAAAGGTAAATATCAGATTTTATTTTATCTTGCTAACCAGCCACTTATTTATATTTTTATTTATAATTGTTACCTTCTTTTATATAACTATCAGTTTTATATAGTATTCATATATAATTTTTACCATCCTTTGTATCATTATCAGTTTTGTAAAGTATTCATGTTATGTAATCATGACAGTTGGATTTGCTTTCCATTATTCTGTTACTCCTAGTTGTTACTATCTATAATGAATAATTACATGATAAACATTTAATTGTCATCTTCTAGCAAAGATACTCATATAATTGTCTTTTTTTAGTACCGAGGAAGATCCACATTTAAGGATGAAAGGTTAGCTTTTCAAGATAAAAAATGTTGTACTGAAAATCCTGACTATCAATCAAACCTATCCTAAATTTTAGGCTGCCCGCCATTGAAAAATAAAGTATAATGAGGGAATAAAAATAAAGGGAGCATAATAAAAAAATTAGGTACAAAAAAAAAGCTAAAATATTAATAAATTCGTATTGATTTACTACATTAAGCATCATAAATAAAAAATAATTTTAAAAAATATCATGAAAAATCAAAGGAGCCTTCACATCCAGAATACCTCAACCCCTTCCCATCTCCTTGGTCCTAAGATTGAGATTTTAACCGCCTTGCCCCCCGAGCAGAGAGATTACTGGATTATTCACGTACAAAAATTTAGCACCACCTTGATACATAAAATTTCTCTTAAAAAAGACATGACTAAGGGGTTGACTGCTCCGGTTACCACCTAACATGTTTTTGATGCAGTATTGATGATATGCAGTATTTTTGATGAAAATTAATTGAGTAGCCTATTTTGTAAATATATACAGATTTGTGTATATTTTTTCGTTCTCCTTCTCTTCTCTTTCCGGCTCACCTTTCAGGCTATACGGGGTTTCCCCAGCAGAGGGAGATTGTGGGGGATTAATGCGGAGTATTATTAAAAATCCCCTTGCTTCTGGTTTTGAACTGGCTATCTTCGGGTTTCCAATCACATGTCCAAGGTTGTCAGGGGCATCGCATATTCCCTAACGCGTTAGCCCACTCGATCACTCTACCCACAAATATGTTTCTACGTGAAAATATGAGAGAATATACAAATAAGGGTTGGTTTGCCTGTAGGTTAGTGACCATGAGATTGAAATAAGTTAGTACCCTTTAGGAAGGAAAACATCCAATATTTGTCCACTCTGAAGTACTAGAGGGCGTTGAATCCAAAAAAATATTGGCAAGGATTGATTTATTGTATAGACCTAGTACAACGGTAGGGCTACAAAAAAAAAAAATCTGGTGCGTGCGCGCAACACACAACTTTCACTTACCAACTTACTTAGATTAGAAATTAATGCGTTGTTGTGGTCCCCTCCGGTGAATCAATTTTGATGAAATGTTGGCTATCACATCTTTGGCATATACATACATCAAATACCCAGTTTGATCAAAATCTTTAAAGCCGTTTTTTAGTAAATAAAAAAAAACACGTGAAAATGATACAAAATTTATTAAGTAAAGTCCCCCCTCCGGTTGATCAATTGTGATGAAATGTTGGTTATCACATCTTTGGCATATAAATACATCAAATACCAAGTTTGATAAAAATCGTTAAAACCGTTTTTGAGTAAATAAAAAAAACATGTGAAAATGATACGAAATTTATTAAGTAAAGTCCCCCCTCCGGTTAATCAATTTTGATGAAATTTTTACAGTCATATCTCGGGCATATACATAGATCAAATACTCAGTTTAATCAAAATCGTTAGAGCCGTTTTTGAGAAAATCGAAAAAAGCCTAAAAAGTTATTAAGTAAATTACCCCCTCCCTTTGAGCAATTTTGATGAAAATTTCGCTGTCACATCGCGGGCATATACATACACTAAATACCCAATTTCAGGTTCGCACGGTTTATAGTTTTCGAGCTAGTCTGTTCACACACACACACACACACACACACACACACACACACACACACACACACACACACACACACACAGACACACACACACACACACACACACACACACACACACACACACAGACCATTTCGCGGGACTTGGTCATTTCGACTCAGGGGGCCCCAAAACGTGAATTTCCGTTGAAAACCGGAAGTCGAAATTTTTCACGATCGCAATACTTCCACTTACTATATATTTCATATATAGGTAAGTGAAAGTAAAAAAAAGTGCGATTTTTAAACCACCTATCTCACTATAAATAATATAGAGGTACACCATCAGTTTTTTTCATGTCTTATTAAAAAAACAGAGGATTTCCTTCCAATGGAAGCCTAAATAAAATTATAAATCAAACCGAAAGGCTAAAACACCTCAGAGGTGAGGGCTTCCAGTCGAAGAGACCTAGAGTTAATATTTTACTTTACATTTGAGGATACATCCTAGGTAGCCTAGGATAGTCATATTAACATATGTAACAGATGAAGCTTATAAATTTTGTTTACAATTATACCCTATTCTTGTATTTTCTTTCCTATTCTACTGGACTAATCGGGGCTCAAAATTTTAAAAGTTCGGGAAAAAACCAACAACACATACTGATAATGTTTGAACGAAATATAACCCTATACACAGGGTGTAGAAGACGCAAATCTTTGAGTTTGATCTGACAGCAATGTTAAAAGAATTCACAAAGAGAAGATAGCCTTCTGTCTTGATTGAATTTAAAAAATAAAGTTTGATGTTGCTTTACTATTAATGAATGGTGGAATAATCGATAACTGATTTTTTTTTTGTTTTACGTCACTTTATGCCATTAAGGCTAATCGGACGATGCTACGGTGGGAGTCCTAAATTTTGCCTATCCAGGTATAATTATGTTAGGCGATTAAAAAGTAACTGACATCGTACAGGCTCGGAACCTCCATTTTACGTCCTATCCGAAAGACGGCATGACAAAGGATTTTTTACTCCCATTAAAAAATCCTAGGGCCACCGCGGGACGCGAACCTGCGACCTTTAGTAGTGTAGGTTGCCATGCTAACCACTATACCTACCACAGATGACCCTATGATAATTGAAATAATTATTGGTTAAAAAATAACCCTAAAATTCAGTTGGGTGATAGGGCTAGACATGATTCTTATGCTTCTTTTGCTTATCGATGCGGTAAATGTATTAATAATAATAATCTTAAGTTTCAAATATTATATAATAGAAATGCGGAAATAATGGAAAAAGAAAGTTTTTTAACAATTAACGCTAACAATTTAGTTAGCATGCACTCTTGGATAGATATCGTCGTCATCATGCTAAAGTAACGAATGTACAAAAAGAAACCTATGCATATTCGTTATTTAGCATGGTGATGACGATATGTGTTGTCAGTATTGCGGGTATAGTAGGTCTCAGCGCCGTTCTCGCCCACTTCATTTCGGTCTAATGAAGGAAAATAAAAATTGCGAGAAATTTAACTCAGTCGTACGCCAGGATTTTTTTTTTTTAAATTCTTTCACCTCGTTCCGGCCCTGCAGAATTTTATTTGAGTTGTAACGTACTGTTATACATCACTAACCCATACGACATGGGACAATTACAAAATCCAGTATTCACAATTACAAAAATCGTGAGAAAAAGAGCACTATATTCATTCTGAAAAATTCTAATATATTTTGGTTAGGAATATAGAGTCGCAATCGTTTGCATTGTACATGTCGGCTATCCAATTTGGCCACTGACCGTAATATTATTGTATTTAATAATTTATAACAAAATTGATTACTAACAACGATTTGTATTCAAAATAAAAACGTTAGCACATTCTTCGTTTTTTTAATAATTATTTTTTTACATTTCTGAAAAAAAATCCCTACATTTCGTATTCCACCTCATTTAAGAGTCCACTTTTTTTTTCTTTTTTTTCATAATGTGCATTTCTTATATTAAATTCCTTCTGTGGTATGAAGTGTGAACTTCCTACCTTCTAATTTAAATCTACGATAGCACTATATTTGTTATATGTAACCACAATGGGACTCTAAATAGTTACATTTGTTGATATAGGTTTGGTATAAAGTTGAAGGGATTAAATTTTACCAAAGTTAATCGATTCTGCAACTACGTTTTCTTTCATTGAAAAGCCAAATCATTTGTCAGAGTTCTTTACCTTTGAACTAAATAAATTCTCTATAATGGTTTTCAGTGGACCTTTATGTACTTAAATGTTATTCATGGTTAGGACTACATAAACCACTTAAATATTTAGAGACCAACGAACTATAACTAACTCTAATGTACATAATCAAGTATAAACTAAAGTATTACAAATAAGTAAACTGCGTTAAAATGTTTTGGCTATATTTCAGAAACATTATTCGTTTATCAATACTAAAGTATGTGCAATATAACTTCCTAATTTTAACTTTTATGAATAGAAGTAAGGAATTGAGATGACCCTCATATTTTTAGCACAAATTTTAATTTTGTTTTAAGTCTTTTACATAGTAATAATATTAGAGGAATTATTTTTACTAATTATAAAGGTTATGATAGTAATATTAGTAGAAATTACTTTGTGGAGTTTAAATATTTTATCTTTAAAAAAATTCTAAACATAGATTAAATTTTTTTTTTTTGGTAATATTTGAATATTCATTCAATTTTAAAATGTGGGCGTGGCTAACCCCCTCCCTCTTCTTGACCCCATCCCTTATATCGATAGCCATTGGCCGTTTTGAGTTTTATTACCTTAAAGGGTTAGGGCAGGAGGGGGTTGTACCTGAGCAACGCAGTTCAGTTCATTCAGCTCTTTCAGCTCCCATCATGAAGTCCAACATGCGTTCCGAGATGGACCTCCCTAACGCTGTCTGCTGCAACGGAACCGAGTCCTCCGACGAAGTGATCAGCCTCGATAACAGCTTCGACTACTACGATGAGAGTCCGAGCCCTTCCGAGTCGTCCTCGCCTGGTCCGTTTTATCCGGAAGCGAACGTTCCGTTTATTCCGGAACCGTACATCCCAGTCGACGATGACGCATATCGTAAGTAAAGTCGACGTTATCATATCTTGTCTAATTTGATTTTTCATTTATCTAAAGTTTTATTTTATAATGTTTATTTATTTGTATATGTTAAATGTTGAAGGTAAATTTTTTTTTTTTTAGAATTAGCTACAAGTGATGAAGAAGAAAATAACGAGAGCGTCTTTTTAAATTTATATGCTGTTGCGTCGACATCATCAGCCTTTGTACAACAAGTAAATGGTTATCATGCAGAAGCGACTGGAATAGTGGATAACCCAAATACCAACGGTAAGCAACGCTTCTTTTACTTATTTGATACAAATAATATTTGTTTTAAAGAAAAAAATATATCTATGTTTTCTTAAATATTAAATTTTATTGATATTTTATATTTTTAATATTTATTTATGTAGTAAAACAATAACTAACTTTTTTTTTTAATGAGACTCTGACGTTTACCTTTTTTTGGGTTTGTGTTTTTAGATGGAGGAATTAGGAAACACAAAATAGACGAATCTTCCGATTACGCGGAGGAGAACAGGTCGAACAACGAGGCCGAGGAACAGGCGTCCAAGAAAGCTAAGAAGGACGAAGGAGAGAAGAAGGAACTGGAAGACTGGTGGAAGAAGGAGATCCAGAAACCAGTAAACTGGAAGAAGCTCATGATCCAGAGATATGCTAAAGACGAAAATTCGTCTTGACAAGAGTTTTATCGAACTCACTTCCATGTCTATGTTCAAAAGCTTTTCTGTTTTTTTTTTTGTTTTTGCAATCGTACTTATATGTATAAGTACCGACTTAAATGTGATAAAATGCTTTAATTTATTTTATTTTAGTAAGCAAATTTTGAGATAAAGCTTTATATTCCATAGTAATTTGTCTTGAATATTTTATTACTTTTTATTGTGTAGTATTATTTTAAATATTCAATCTATACCAGTGAGCCAGTAGTGTTAACAATCGATTTGTCTGTTTATAAACAATTACTTAATATTAATGCTTTAATTTTGTAATAAACTGAAATTGTCATTCAAATACATAAAATAAAGCTTTATATTTTAATTAAAAATGTTTTCTAAATATATTTTCCCTCATTAGTCTTATTTATTTGATAGTGTTTTTATCAATCATGCATGATAAAGGCTATTTATCTTAGTTCACTCTTGACGTAAATGGTTTCCAGTTCGAATATTTGCATGTTATTCGACACTAGTATAGCCCAAAAGAATAAAGAGCTATGTGTTCTTATATTTCATATTTTTATAAACAATTTTATGAGGAGAAAAAAGATCCTACAATTGTTTAATAATTATTATTTCAACAATAAAAAATAGAAAATGATTTATTAAATTTCAACATACAATTTTATATGGTTTAATTGTCAAGAGTCAAAAAAATCTTCTTACATTACACTTGTTAAAAAAATTCTGATTTTGGGGAATTTAAAAAAGTAACTTAATGATATGATAAAAACTTATATTCAAGTTGAATAATCATAATTTGGAGCAATTTGTAAACTTTTAATTTATATAAATAAAATGGTGTACCCAAACAATCAAAAGCATATCAAAAAATCTGGTGCGTGCGCGCAACATACAACTTTCACTTACCAACTTACTTAGATTAGAAATTGACGTGTTTTGCTAAATATCATTTCCCAAAGTCACACATTTTTCTACATCCATATCTTATTTTTTAATCGTTAAAGCCGTTTTTGAGTAAATGAAAAAACCCGTGAAAATGATACAAAATTTATTAAGTAAAGTCCCCCCTTCGGTTGATCAATTTTGATGAAATGTTGGCTATCAGATATTTGGCATATACCTACATCTAACACCCAGTTTGATCAAAATCTTTAAAGCCGTTTTTGAGTAAATAAAAAAAACACGTGAAAATGATACAAAATTTATTGAGTAAAGTCCCCTCTCCGGTTAATCAATTTTGATGAAATTTTAACAGTCATATCTCGGGCATATACACACATCAAATACCCAGTTTGATCAAAATCGTTAAAGCCAATTTAGAGTAAATAAAAAAAAACACGTGAAAATGATACAAAATTTATTGAGTAAAGTCCCCTCTCCGGTTAATCAATTTTGATGAAATTTTTACAGTCATTTCTAGGGCATATGAATACATCAAATACTAAGTTTAATCAAAACCGTTAGAGCCGTTTTTGAGAAAATTGAAAAAAACCTAAAAAGTTATTAAGTAAAGTACCCCCTCCCTTTAAGTAATTTTGATGAAATTTTTGCTGTCACATCGCGGACATATACCTACACTAAATACCCAATTTCAGGATCGCACGGTTTATAGTTTTTGAGCTAGTCTGTTCACACACACACACACACACACACACACACACAGACACACACACGCACAGACCATTTCGCGGGACTTGGTCATTTCGACTCAGGGGACCTCAAAACGTGTTTTTCCGTTGAAAACCGGCAGTCGAAATTTTTCACGATCGCAATACTTCCACTTACTATATATTTCATATATAGGTAAGTGAAAGTAAAAAGTTTCCATACACTTGTAATATTTTTATACTTCAAATAAGTTGATGATGTCAATAAGTAATATTTCCTCGAAAAACTTGCATCGAACGACTTTTCATCATACTAACTAGTTTTGTTTTGGTTACTCATGGTTCAATTGAATTCCATTATGCGTTTATGGCATTTTAAAGCTCATTTTTGTTTTTAACGTCACGTTTTCTATTTCTCCTTCCAATAACATCCAGCAGATGATCAGTTGGGATGAAATCAGGACTCTGAGGGGATTTATGACGTTGTCTCGGGATGTTGAAAATAAGCCATTCCTTAAGAAGCTTTCCTGGGTGTTTTGGATGAATAATGCAATAAATCTTATAATCTAGCATTGGCTTTCAAATTTGTTTTTAAAATGTGTGAATAAAGATGTTGATCATCTTAAACATCTATAAGTACCAGGTTTTCAACCCCCGAAGGACTCACGCACCTCCAAGCTTAGTACTCTTCTGTATGAAGCCCAAAATGTTTTTGCCTGGTCAAAGTTATTTTTCTATAGTTCTTGTTAACGTTACTGACCTATGATTTCTTTCTCGGTAAACAATCATTATAAACATTTAATCCTTGTATAGTTATGACGATTTCGAGCACTGACATTATAAAAGTTTGAACGCTTAACTACTAAATTAAAAGTAGTAGTTTTAATTATTTTAAAATCGGTGTCCTACGAATTCCAAAGAATTTTGTTGGGCCGCCAGAATGAGTTTAATTTTCTTTATAGCGGTTGATAATTTAATGAACAGTAGTTTGTGATTTGTTTACCATTTTCCGTCGAATGACCTTTTAAACTATTAAAGCGTCTAGTCCCTGAGGCATGTAGACTGATATATAAGTCCCGTCCGCTTAACTTAACCCGCCTTATTTTAATTGATTTCTTAACTCGTTCCATTTTACTATTGCTCTAGGATAAAACTCCCAGTAGTCAGCACCTTAAGAGATATTTTTGTGGCTTCTTTTAAAACAAAAATTAAATTTTTTCTCTTCGCTTTCGGATTTATCTTATCATTATTTTTAGGAATGCAACATTTATAAATCGTAGGTAACAACTCGTAAAAAAAAAAAGTATATAATTTAAAAATGTTATAAAATAAGGATAATTATAAGGTACTTCTTTACGTTCCTAGACGTATTTTTTTTAATTTCATGAATATTAGAGGAGCATGGCGAGCAGACAAAATAGTCATCATTTTCTTATTCATATTTAGGACTAGTGCAGGACATATCAAAATTATTTATACATAATTGGCATTCGCGTTTCTCCAACCCTGTTTCCATCACGTCCGGTATTTCCCAGTGACGAAGTTTATGGTTTCGTCAAAAATTTCCGAGGGTTGTAAACTAATTGACATGGGGTTCTTTTCGGGTTTTTCCAAATTGATCTTACCTGTACCTTACTCCTTAGTCATATTAGAAGAAAAATATGAATAAGATGATAAAGAAGAGTGAAGGTGGCAAAAAGTATTGAGGCCAGCGGGCACGGCAACCGGTCTAAGGCCCGATGCACACGGACGACACTTTTCTGCGATCCGGACTATAAGCCAGGTCAGGAGTACCTCGAGTATAATGGTAAATCCGGTCGGTCCATTGTACTCCAGGTACCCCTGACCTGGCTTATCGTCCGCATCGCAGAAAAGTGTCGTCCGTGTGCACCGGGCCTAAGGTCTCAGGCCACAGTCGCACTGCTCAGACGCTAAAGGGTTAACATCTATAAGTACCAGGTTTTCCACCCCCGAAGCACTCATGCACTCCCACGCTAGTACGCTTCCTCCCCCATGTTTGACAGTTCTTGAAATATTTTTTGAATTTGAATATTCCGCGCATTTCCTTCTGTTAAAAGGTCTCCCATCTGATGAGGCACATTAAATTTTGATTTGTTGCTGAAAAAAAAAAAAATTTGAAACCCAAAATATTTTTTCCTTATCAAAATTGTTTTTCGCAAATTCTTAACATTTTTCTTGTTAAGGTTATTGTTCTATGGTTTCTTTCTTGGTAAACAATCATTATAAACATTTAATCCTTGTATAGTTCTAACATACCAAAATATATACATATTATGTGGGTATATAAGATATACATATTCTATGTATATGTTATATACATAACATACCAAATCATAGCAATTCAAACTTGGAAAAGAAAGAAGGGTTCAGATGGGGCAAACTTGTACTGTCAAATATTTTGAGGTAAGTGCAGTTTATACCTGGATCTCTAGGATAATAATCCCCTACTCAAGAAAATATAACAATTGAAAGTTTTTAAACTTTTACTCTTACCTGAAGTAATAAATATCTCACTCTCCAGGCATTGGGAAGGGTTGCGGTCCGCCTAGTTTCCCAAATTTGGTAAACCCTTTCCATAAATTTCCCTTTTCTGGACTGACCTACCCTAACCGTTATCCAAAGTTTAGAAAAAGAAAACTAGCAGAAATTATTATAGAGGTGAGAGATAGTCAACTGTTCTTCAAATAAGATAGGTTAAATGATGGTCAGGATTTTCAGTTTACAATGATTTTATTGTGCTTAGCCAACGTTTCGATCCAACTTGTGGATCTTGATCAGGGCTACTGAGTCCAGGTGGATACTGTATCCACCTGGACTCAGTAGCTTTGATCAAGATCCACAAGTTGGATCGAAACGTTGGCTTACCACAATAAAATCATTGTAAACTGAAAATCCTGACCATCATTTAACCTATAGAAATTATTATTATTATATCCTTGGATGTTGGGTAAAGTAGTAAATCTAAAAAATACGGCTTTTGAGATATTTGGTACTTTTATGTTTTTTCACAACCTGTCATATTTTCACTATTCAATCTTTGTTCATTCCTAGTTTAAACATAAAACTCATTTTTATATGTGAACTCATCAAAGGATACGTTTTTTAAAACAAAGGTCTTGGTAATTTTTAATTACGATTTTTCAGGGATTTTAAACCCTATCTTTCTATTACGATTCCTCATGGAAAAAATTGTATAAACTTTTCAGATATTTAAGATCATATATTTAAAGGTGTGTAATGGTCAAGTGTTTTCTTTAAGATAGGATGGTAATTTATCAGGATTTTCAGTCAAAAGTTTTTTTTTTTTTGGATAGCCTACGTTTCGATCCCAACATATGAATCTTCATCAGGGCTTGTTAAGTTCAGAATTATAGACTCTATCAAAAGAAGATCAGACGCCGAGTTCCACTAAAGTTTTTTAGTTTTTGGACTTCAAAGTTAATTTTCTACAGCTTTGTTATTCTGTAGACCCGAAAAAATATTATATATAAACAAATTTATATTTATATTTCTCGCCATCTGAAAAGTAACATTTCCGAGTTCAATATATAAGAATTATTACTGAATTATCCTCTCTGAGGATGGTCCTAATCACATATAAAAAAAGCAGGATAAAAATGAGACTATAAAAAATATTGGAAAATAAAATAAAGAAAATATCACATTAAAAAAAAAATGAAGCTTTATTTGTCTATTTTCATGGCAGTTTAAATTGATTACAAACTTGAAGTTATTATATGTTATGTTCAAGTAGGTTTTTAAAAACGTAATATAATTTCAAAAAATAATAGTAATAAAAAAAGGGGAAAGAAAGTAGATTATAAAAATTAAACAAACAAACGAACCTTTCAAATAGTAATTTTTAAGAATTTAAGATATGGTACAATCGTAAGGTTCTTCCAGTTGGGATTTCCACCACTCATCGCGTTTATCATCCTCCTTAGCTTTTATCAGTGCTTCTTCGTTAATACATTTATTTTTCAGTTTTTGGTCAGAAGAATCTTCTCTTTTTTCCTTTGTTATCTTTTCTATTTCTAGAAAAAAAAAATAATGTAAGTTTCACACGAAAAAAACATATACGTGTATTTAATGTAACTTTATGCTAATTTATTCGGATAATGTCGTCAGAATGTTTAACATTTGCATCATACTGACAAAAAATATAAATGAATTAAATTGTAACACTAAGATAAAAAATAAAATAAGGGCTTTATGTAATCATTCATAAAGTGCATTAAATATTTTTATGATGGAATTTTTATTTATTACTTTCACTTACCTATATATGAAATATATAGTAAGTGGAAGTATTGCGATCGTGAAAATTTTCGACTTCCGGTTTTCAACGGAAATACACGTTTTGGGGTCCCCTGAGTCAAAATAACTAAGTCCCGCGAAATGGTCTGTGTGTGTTAGAGTATGTATAAGCCCGCGATGTGACAGCAAAAATTTCATCAAATTTGCTCAAAGGGAGGGGGTACTTTATTGATTAACTTTTTACGTTTTTTTTTTCTATTTTCTCAAAAACGGCTCTAACGATTTTGATTAAACTGAGTATTTGATCTATTTATATGACTGTAAAAATTTAAAAGTTGTGTGTTGCGCGCACGCACCAGATTTTTTTTTTTTTAAATGCAGCTAAACAAATAAAAACATCAATAAGGTTACATAATATGTAATATACATATTATGTATATGATAATAGAAGTTTATATAGTTAGTAAAATATTCCATAGGTTTAACTTTTTGTTAAAAAAGGTTTTTGTCCTGAGCTATTAATATTAATTCCTACAATATATATTTTTTTTATTTCTCCACAAAAATAAAGAATAAAAAATATAATTTTACATATTCATATTTAGAGAATGTAGGGTGAACCGGACAGTTATTGACACCCTTAAGACACAATTTCTATCTGGTGAAATTAAAAAAAAAACTTTTTATAAAGGGATCAAATTGAAACTTCCTATAGCTAGCTCCTCTTTATCTATCCTTATAAATACTCAATTGAAACCCTCTGGATTATATTGTGAAATCTTCCCTATGGTTATTTTGCTAAACACTTACATCATAGATGACTTAGAGGACCCTCCAAACATTAGATTCATGCATGAATAAAATTAGAACTTGTTTACTTATTTCTTTTAGTTAAAGTTAGGGTGTCAATAACTGTCTGGTTTTACCCTACATTGTACTTAATGTACTTGAAAAAGATATAATAATACAAATATTTTAAACCAGACTAAAAATCAGTTTTTTTATTGTTTGTTTAAAAAAAATATATGCACAATTTTTCAATCTTAACATTTCATCTCAATTTATGAGGTTAAAATTTCATAGATGTTTATAGGTGCCTTTACACAGTGCGAATTTCTCCTTCAAACAGATAATCCCCTGATCCTAGCCATGCCGGCGTACCAAGAAGTCGAGCGAACATTGATATCTACGCCGTGTCTTATTTCGATTAGTTTTATTTAGATTAGCCGAACAGTGTCCGGAACAGGCTTCGAGGGTAAGGTTCGATATGTATTAGTTATCGATACTTACCATCTGCATTAGGTTCGATATGTATCAGTTATCGATACTTACCATCTGCATTATCATTGTCTCCATCAAATTCTTCTGCATTGGCAGATGACGAAAGAGAATCTTCTGTTCCTTCGTCGACGCTGTCACCTTCTGCCTCATCCGAACTTGTGCAGACTAATGTAACAGAAGAAACGTATACAACGTAAATAATAAAATAATTAAGAAAACACCTAAAACCAAAGTGATTTGAACAATAATAATTACCATAATTGACCTCCTTGTCCCCATCGCCATAACCTTCCACGTACTCCACATCGGCTGCAGATGACTCCCAAGTATTTGGTCTCTTCTCGGGTCCCCTCTCCATCCCGTGCTCCACGCTGAGCACTTCATCGGAGGACTCGGTGCCGTTGAAGCACCTGTATTCGTCAATGTAGAAGTGGATCCAACTCATCTTCAAGTTGATCAGTTCAGGTGAGAGAGCTCAATGGAAAGTTGTCAGGCACTCTCCCTCCAGCTCCAGCCCGCCCCTACCCCTTCCAGGTGAGCAGCCAATGGCTTTGGGCACAGGAGGAAGGAGTCTCGACAATGGAGGGGTGTAAGCCACGCCTCCGCTTTATTATAATATTAAAACAAAACAAAAGATGCTTAATTAAGTTGATAATAGTGATTAATATTTTTTTTTAAATTAAATTAACAACAAAAGTAACCCTAATTGCATAAACACCTTCCGAAAATCATTCAGAGAAATCGTGAAAATCTAATAGGATTTTACACGATTACTAATGAGCATGCTCAAACAGAAATTACTTTATGATGATTAATAGCCTGGAGTTTCAGCTAAACATTTTTATTTTGAAAAGCTAACGTTTCGATCCATACATGTGGATCTTCATTAGAGCTAAAAAGAAAGCGAATATACGAGTATTATGCTAAAAGATGAAAATTAAATAACTATTAAATATAGATAGTAACAATATTGGGGTTGTAGTAACAAGATTGGGTCCTCCGCCTAATTGGGACAAAACAAATTTTCCCTTAATGGCCCAATAAAGCAGATAAGTCGACTGTATCGCCGACGTGGCTAAGTCCAGATACCAATCCTTTCACAATCAACTCCTTACTCACCCTAACCCTCTTGTTTCAACCCACCGAGGTGTCTGAAAAGAAGATGGCCTCGAGACCTTCTAATGTAGAATTATTATTAGAAAGTTAACGGTGGCTAGTTTTTCCATACTTTTATTCATGTGATTTTTTAAAAATATTTTTCTTCACATTAACTTGATGTATGTATCATGTTATGATACGGTTTTTTAACATCAATAAATGATTTCTTAAATTTTGAATTAATTATTTCCCACTCCCTGGGGCTTGAGATGGCTTTATACACTTTGTTGAAGAGGGGGTAACTAATAGCTTGGAAATCTCAAAAATCATTTCTGCTGCTTTTAGAGAAATTCTTAACTTTTGGCAAATGTATGGTTCCTTTTATGCCCATTGTTGTTTTCCTATAAAAATTTTCTAATGACTCAATTCGAAAAGATTCCAAACTGTTCTCAATTATTCTGTTTAAATTTCGAAACAGTGGAGAAACATATCGACAACCGGGATATGTAAATTTGACTTAACTCCTTTACCATTAGAAATTTTTTTATGCGTCAAAACATATTTTTTGTAAGAAATTATATATTGACTTACTCTGCAGAGCTTAGCCAGTAAGGACTAAATTACCCTCTATAATGAAAAATCGTTTTACTTTTTGTATTTTAATCTTTTGGACGTTATAATGCTCAACATTTCACCTTTGATTTTCGATGCCTATGTTTGTTGCCAGGTTGATACAATAAATCAATGTTTGCCAATATGGTTATTGGGTTTAACGCCCTCAAGTTCTTCAGCTATGACAAGAAGGGCAGGTTTTTCCAAAGGTTACCAACCTGTCCTATCTCACTGGGAAGGTCAATAACCTATAGGACAACCAACCCTTATCAGTAGTATGTCAGGTCGCATAATATATTAGCATATTTATTTGATAAAAAAATAAATATAAATAGAGCAGTTAATTATAAAACAGATACAAAAAAAATTAATAGCCATTATGCAGACATAATAAGAAAAGAATATTAAAAGTGATTCATAAAATAAGAATAGTAGTGATAAACCATTGGTGTTGCTAGTTAAAAATTTTAAGACAGGACAAAGTACAAAAAGAGTTTGTGACTAAGATTGGAGAAATTAGTATGCAGTTTTCCCTTAAAACAGTTGGCAATATAGGTTTTATTATAATAAGCATAAAAAATTACCTATTGTATTTAATCACGGAAAAAAGAAAACTGACTACAAAATGAAGGAACTTTAGGGGTGTAAAAGGTTTTTAAGAAAGTGTTGAGGCCTCTCTTGTGTATGACGAGTCATTATATGGTTTTTCAAATTTTGAGATACATTCATCCCATAAGTTTAGAAGACATGCAATGAACAATTGAAGCTTGAAAACGCAAAGAGTATAAGTGCCTTAGGAAGTTTTTACAGAAATGATGTGACTTATACCCTCTAGGGTGAACTTCGTTCAGTGCTTACGCCCATGCCATCTTTCATACGTTCAATCAAATGTTTTTTAACAATACATCGCTTTTACCCATTTCTGAAGAATGGCTTTGGCACAAATAACAATTTGGCAAAAAAAAAACTTTGTTTTTTACACAAAACAATTTATGCATTTCCGCGCTTCAATTGAAAAATTCATTATCATTACTAAAATTTAAAATGAGTAGCTGGGGCCCGGTGTGGCTGTGCGGTAAAGCGCCGTACTCCCATGCCGGAGCTGCGGGTTCGAGTCCCGCCCTGGGTGGTGCTTTTCTTTCGTAGGAGAAGTATCACCCAGTGCCATGGGTGTTAGTATGGGCAGTATAGGGCTTCATTGGAAGCCTTTAAAGTCACAAAAAAAAAAAAAAAAAAAAAAAAAATGAGTAGCTCTGAAAAGCCTCTTAGGAGCAAAATTCCCTTTAAAAAAAAAGTTAAAATCGATTCAGTGGTTTACCTGTCGACAATCAAAGACTCAAAAAAAATAATTTTTATTATTTCTATTTTTTTTTTTTCCTTTTCTCATGTTTGGTTATTTTAGTTATTCTTTTTTAGTAGAAAATTTCTATTATGATTTCTATTGTTTTATATTATTGTTTGTTATGTATGTTTGTTTTGTTTATATTTAGCTGTTGGTAAAATTTTTCTAATCTTGTAACAAATTGGAGTTAATCTCATGCTAAAAGTAACCTTTTATTAATACAAATTTACAACAATATAATATATATCAATTATACAAAAACTATAATACCTACATCTCTTGATAGAAAATCCACAACAATGCACCATAAAAAACAATACGTCCTCTAAAAAAACACATGATTGGCAACCAGCGTACACTTCCCTTGGTCGACGACTCTTTTACTGCATAGGAAAAGAGTAAGGTACAAGCTTGGTGCTGTGGAACAGATTCCCTTCTTTTCGTTTCTTTCTACTTCCTAATTCATAAATTGAATTAGAATGTCTTTTCTTTATCATGAATGGTCCACTTCTGATCTCATCTAGCTTATTTCTGTTTATTTTGTTACCATTTGCTACATACACTAAGTCACCTTCTTGAAATTCATATTCTCTTCTGTTCTTGTCTATTCTAATTTTATTTCTTTCAAAACTTTTTTCAGAATTTTTGAAAGCCTCTTCTCTATCCTTTTCTAAATTATTTGCTTGTTTTAGTTGAGAAGGTACTATTTCTGACGTCGTGCCAAATAAAAGATATGCTGGAGTGAATTTGGTTGTACTATGTACTGTATTATTATATTCATCTAAGCACTGTTCAGCAATTTTTGTCCAAGGTGTATTGTTACCATCTTCATTTAATTTACACCGAATCCTGTTCACCAATGTTTGGTTCAATCGTTCGATTGAGGATTATCGACTGAGGTATAAACAAGTAAAATACCTTTTTCTTTTAAATATTTTTTTAATTTCATTGAATTTAATGCTGTGTATTGATCGACCAACAACATTTTTATTTCATAATCTTTAGTCAACGGATTTATTAATTTAATGAAATCCTGAGCATTTTGTTTACTTGAGGTTAAGATCCACGCATGTCTAGTGAAATGGTCCACCAGCAAATGCATATATTTCTTAGTGGAACCGTTGCCGCTGAAACCCCCAATGGTGTCAATCGACACAATTTCAAAGGGCTGTTTAGCCGGTCCTAATTTTGATAGTAGACCTATAGCCCGACTTGATCTAGATTTGTTTTTCTTACAGATTTCACACGTTTGACAATACTGATTTATTTTATCATCCATGTTTTTAAAATAGTAAAAAGGTCTTAGTTTGTTGGCTATATGAGTACTACCAATATGACCATAAAATTTATGTATTTTCTTGATTAAATCTAACCCAAACTTTTCTGATACATAAATTCTTTTCCTACTATTCAAAAGTTTAAAACTGATATCACCATCTTTAACTATCTTCTTGGTCTTTTCTATTTCTTCCTTAATATCTCGTTGATCAGCAATTATCTCTTCCAATTTTATCATATTTACAATTTTTAAACAATCATCGTCATTAGAAAAACTTTCGAGAACAGGATTTCTAGATAAAGCATCAGCCTCAATACTTTCTTTTCCTTCTTTATAAATGATTTTGAAATTGTACTGAGACAAATACAACATCAAATCACCCATCGCTTCATCAGTTCTAGATTTTGATTTTAAGCTTAATAATGGTTTGTGATCTGAGATGACTACATTGTTTTTTATGGTGCATTGTTGTGGATTTTCTATCAAGAGATGTAACAATGGATTGTTAATCAATTTCTAATCTTGTAACAAATTGGAGTTAATCTCATGCTAAAAGTAACCTTTTATTAATACAAATTTACAACAATATAATATATATCAATTATACAAAAACTATAATACCTACATCTCTTGATAGAAAATCCACAACAATGCACCATAAAAAACAATACGTCCTCTAAAAAAACACATGATTGGCAACCAGCGTACATTTTATATATAAATTAATAAATTTATAAATAATTTATTTTTTGAAGAGATTGAAAAGATTTGGCTCCGCCGGGAGTCGAACCCGGGTCTCCTGCGTTACATGCGAGGATGCTAACCGCTACACCACAGAGCTCGGCTCAGTTTGGCGAGTAGTAGCGGGAGGTGGACAATTTTTGCTACTACTCGCAAAACATGTAAGATAGGGGGAGTAGGTATCAGTGAAGAGGAAGGATTTGCTCTGCCTTGAGCCGAGCTCTGTGGTGTACTGGTTAGCATCCTCGCATGTTACGCAGGAGACCCGGGTTCGACTCCCGGCGGAGCCAAATCTTTTCTCTTCAAAAATAAATTATTTAAAAATAATTTAAAATTGGTGGTCAGCCACAATTTAAGATTGGATTAATTAAAATAATTTTAAAAAAAATTGACTTATGTCAATAAATATTATAAATTGGACAAAAATTGTCCACCTCCCGCTACTACTCACAAAACTTGTGAGATAGGGGGAGTAGGTATCAGTGAAGAGGAAGGATTTGCTCTGCCTTGAGCCGAGCTCTGTGGTGTAGCGGTTAGCATCCTCGCATGTAACGCAGGAGACCCGGGTTCGACTCCCGGCGGGGCCAAATCTTTTCTCTTCAAAAAATAAATTATTTAAAAATAATTTAAAATTGGTGGTCAGCCACAATTTAAGATTGGATTAATTATAATAAATTTATAACACCAAAGTTATTTAACATTTCGGCGGAAAAGCGAATTAAACTAAAGTTCCAAACCCTACAACTAATAGCGGCTACTTTAAATAAAAACTTTTAGGTACTGATGAAAGCTGTAGAGAATTCTTCGTAAAACCAGTTCCCCAATTATTAACATTAGCTAACTACTCTCTAGAGTTACAAATAAAAAACGTAAAAGAAAAGGTATGCTAAACCTAGCAAGAATAGAATAAGATGATTTTTAGGTTATTTAATGAACTAAAAAAAAAAAATTAAATTTTAGATTTTTTTGAACTTAAAGCTTGTGAGCTATCAATTTTTTCATATTAGCTAAAACTTATTTTAGCTAGAAAGCTGAAATAGGTCTCATATTTTTCAGCCTATTGTGTCTTTCTCTTGATAAACCAAGTAATATGCCAAACAATAATATTTTTAAAATCTCCTTTTTTGAATTTTGAAAAAATCATATGAAATAACATTTCTATTAATCCTAAATTTCAAAAGGGGAAAAACAATGGGCTCACAAGATAAAAATACTTTCATAGAATAGATCATTTATTTTAAGTTAAATATATAAAAAAAATTTATCTTGAAAATTAAATACTTCTTCCCTTTAAAATTTAAACGTCTGCATCCTAGAATAAAAAATATTAAAAAAAAAATTAAATAGGTACTTTTTAAACTTCAAAAAAGGGTATAATATATTTTTTTAAAGATATTATAATTTTAGAATAAGTAGTATATAAAAAGAAAAGAGCCCAGAAGACAAAAAATATACAACACCATTTCCAGATTAAAAAGATTTCGAGATCTAACACAAAAACTATTTCAAAAATGCACTGATTATTTGTCAGAATATTTTATCATATGAACCCATTATTTCTTCACTTTGTAATTGAGAACACTTTTAGACACCTCATTAAAAAATAACATACAATTTCTTTTTTTTTTTTTGCAAAATCAAATAGGGTGTATTTCGAAATTCAAAAAAGAAAATGAAAGTTTTGGAACATACCAAAAAAATAGCACTGAAGAATGAAAAAGATTACAAATGTTCCAATACCTCAAATAATTTTTGTGATTTAGCCCGAAAATTATTTCAAGGGCTTCCCTTAAAAGGAACCTAAAAAAATATTTATTCCAAAAAGTCAGAATAATCTAAAATTTGGTATTTTTTCTTTTATTTTGTTGCATACAACAAAAAACTAAAACCCAAATATTAAATCCAAGACCAATGGGCTCAGTATTGTTTAATTTCGTATCGAATGACCAATATTACTGCCATTTAATGGAATGTGAGAAAGAAATGTTATACGTTAATAAATAGGCTCTTTTATAGAGGTATATTAGGTTAGAATAGGTTTGGTTACACCTGTAGAGTAACCCCCCGTATGCCACACATGGCCAGGTAGGGGTACCGAACAAAAAAAAAAAAAAAAAAAAAAAAAAAAAAAAAAAAAAAAAAATAGGCTCTTTTTTTTAGTTAATGCAAGGGAGTTTTTATTTACTTTTTGTTTGTACTTTACTAAACCACCCTGTATATATGTAAATATAAAGCCCTGTATGTATATATAAGAGTATGAGTATTATTTATCCAATAATTAGCTTAAAAATTGTATTTATTATTAAAGTATATGCCAATGGCACTTGTTAAATATTTATGGGATCTTTGAAAAATGAAAGAGGCACTATATGTTCTAAAGTCTTGCAAATGTCTTGCCAAAAGCAGCCATAAATAAAAATTAAAGGAACACATATTTTCGCGGCAAAGGCGGGAAATTCAAAAGCATCGGTATCTGCAGGTACAAAAACCCTTCCGCAAATATGAAATCCCCCTGGTCAAACTCTGCTTTTCGTCAAATTTTACCGATTTTATATTTAAATAAATAAATTCTTTATTTATTTGTAAGATTACAAGACCCATAAGAACATAATTGTATAATATATATAATGGGTTTTAAAGACTCGGAATAAGATTTAAATCAAACAAATAACGTTGAGGAAATAAAAATAATTATAAAAAAAAAGATGTAGCGGTAATAAAATAAAATTGACTTACAAAGGATTTGTTGCTAGTACTGTTTTGAAGTTATGAATAAACTCCGGTGAAGCACATTACAGGAAAACACATTTTTGAATTAGAAAAAACTGACAAACTTTTTGAAAAGCCTTCAAGTTTTACATATAATGGGAAACCTCAACCCAAATTAAATCCTACCCAACTTCAAAAAGGATTTCGAGCTATCTCTATAATTCCATTAAAATCCATGCTATCAAGTCTGTGAAGAGTATTATTGAACGTTATTATTTCAGTGTCATTATTATTAAACTTTTATTTACTTAGAAGTGGAAAATGATCAACCACTCTTCCTAAAAAAACTTCTAGGACGATAAATGATCAGAAGTTTTATATTTTACTAATATATTTGTTTAATTCAAGCCCTGAATGAAGAAGACCCAAATTCTTGGTTCGAAACATAGGCTAGTTAAATAAATAATAAATTGTTCACTTGTACTCTTAAAATTCATATCCCAGAACGATTTCTAATTTATTTATTTATTTCTGTAAGTTAAGATATTTCTATGTATTTATTGAATGAAGGAATGAATAATATTTATTTACACATTAATATATAATACAATTAAAAATTGAAAAATATTAATGACAATGGCAATAGCCGTCTGTCAGATTTAACTGCCTTTGTTTTACAGAGTAATATTTTACAGACATATGATGTAGTATTTTACAATTTAGGAGATTCATATTTTACAGAGATCAGGAAAGGAAAAAATACAATTAAATAAAATAAAAAATAAAAATAAATAATAAGAAAATGAAAACTGTTTATATATCAGACAACCAGTTGTACCTTGATTTCCAAGCATGGCGAGCATAGCGTAATAAAGGGTGGGGGTCTTGTTGACCAGTTAGGTACAAAATAATTTCTTAAGGGAAGGCTTCCCAAAATAAAAAAGCCTGAATTCGGATAATATGCTACATCCCCCTAGAATGTGATAAGTGTCTTCTCGGCAGTTAAAATTACAGAGTGAGCAAGTTTCAGAATCTCGATTTTTTTCTAGCCATGGCCTGAAGTTCAAATATAAAAGTTCGCCCCTAAGCTTAAACAACCATCTAGCCTCTGAATAACTCAAATTATCAACGAAGCTTGCTCTTACAAATTCCTTCAAACCATTTACCAACACTCTGTATGACTAAAACCAATCTGAAGAAATCGCTCGATTAAATGCTTTATCTTGGTAGTGAGCTACTCTTTTTGAAATCAGCTCGACTAGCTGGTCACGCCATGCAGGCAATTCATTCAAACGCCCATTAAAATCACAAGAATGTGATTGAGCTAAAGCGATCCAGTGGTTAAACCAGTACATCCTTTTATTTATAACTCTGAGTGCAAGTTTCTTTGTAAGCCTATGGTTTGGTAAAGAGAGAACTTTAAGACAATATTTTGTTTGGAAAGACAGTGTGAATATTTCGAGGGGTGGTAATCGAGTCTCTTGGGCTTAAACATAATTAGATGTTGCAGTTGGGAATGAAAATAATTTTTTGGATCGAAACGTTGGTTTTTAAAAAACAAAAAAATTGTAACTGATAATGCTGACAATCATTCAACCTATAATAATAATTGTATTTATATTAAACAATTATATTAAATTATAATTATTGTATTTATTATTAAACAATGTATTTATATCAAACAATCGCCCCCCCCCTACTATGGTACTAATAATTTAAAAAAAACATTGCATGAAACACCTACTTTTCAAAATGAGATAAAATCTGATTCTAAAACTTGGCATGAAAAAAAAAAATGCCGAACTCAGTAAAATGTTTTTCATTGACATCTCAAATCTCATCCAGTCGTGCTAGTAGCTTTGAATTTTGCAGAATGAGTTATCATTACTAAATATTTATTTTGTAGTACTGTATTTTTTATTTAATACAGGAACTTAAAAAATAATTTATAAATACTTTGAAATCACACCCTTCTTTATTTTTTTTGTGAATTTAATTGTAATACTAGGGAGCGAGTTAGATTATTGGTAAGGCATCGAGTTGTTGGGCTAAAGGTTCTGAGTTCGAATCCTGGCTTGGCGCAGGATATCTTTAATATTCTGTAACAGATAGTCTCGGTGGCCGAGAGACCCTCCTGGGGCAAACCCAGCCTCTAAAATGTGATTACTCGTAATTGAAAAATTTAGATGGAAAAACCTGACGGTTGAGCGTGATCACGGTCCTTGCACGACCGCTGAACAAGAAACAGTACTTCCTTACACAGTACTGAGCCCAAGACCCTTCATGTGTTGTAGTGTTAAAGATTTTTTTTCTTTAATTTTTTAACTTATGTAGGTTTAAAAATTTCCATTAAAAAAAATAATAATTTACAATGAAAATTTACAATACAGACTCAAATATTTATAACTAATAGACTTGAATTTTATTAATTAAGTAAATATTACATTATTTGAAAATATAATTGGGTTAATAATATTATTAACAAATATTTGTTTATTTACATAAAAATACTATTTAATGTGTTCAAAGTGACGGCCTTCTTCATTTATGCATAACAAAAGTCTAGAAGTCTCGCTGAGCTTGCTGTGTTTCTTCCGGTGGATTGGAAAGAATCACATTTTGTATTTCTGCCCTAATTTCTTCTACTGTCGACGGTCTATTCGTGTAGACGAGATCTTTCAATCTTAACAATATTACAAAAAGTATTAACTTGTAACGACACATTATCACAAAAGTAACCATATGATTCGAACTTCAGAGCAAGACTAATACTCCAGTCCCTCGCTCCTTATATTTAGTCTGATTTAGAACATTCTAGAAGGTTCCCGACAAGCGTAGAAGATTCTCGAACAGTCACAAAGAGGTACTAGAGCAGATAGTAACTGATCCAACAAAAAGTCTAGAACTCTTTTAAATCATGTTTTATGTTTCACGATAAAACAAATACTTCCAATAAGAAGAAGAAAAAATGGTTTTATTTTTCTTAGATCACTTTTTACATAATACATGGACTTTATATCAGTAAATAAGTAATTTTCTTACTTTTCAGAGCACGACTTTTAAAGTTTGAACCGTTGGTATACATATGGTACCCAGCGGGGGGCATGGGGGGGAGGGGGGGGGGGCAGTTGCCCCCCTCTGGAAGGCTGGAAGCAATAATTTTTTAGGCTTTTAAGACTGGAAGCTATAATAGAATACATTTTTTTCAAGCAAATAATTGTAATAATTTAGTTGATAAAGCACTGCTATAATTATACATAATTTTGGTTTTATTCACCTTTTCCGCGGTAAGGTGTTACAACCTGAACGATCTAGCTGCCCCCCCCCTAGTTTTTAGCTTGCCCCCCCTAGTTTTGATCCTGGGTACGCCCTTGTTTGTATATAATCAGGTTTCTATTATTAAGCGTTAAATTTTCGTAAAAAATACCAAAAAAATATTAACTACTAATTACAGTTATTAAACCAACTGAATAGGTCTTATCAGTAATGAGATATTAAAGTTGACTCCATTTTCACCGACTGATACCAACAGTTTCAACGCAAATTATAATAATTACATCTTAAGTAAACGCCTGATTTATACCTGGGACTTATCCATTTATTGCTTCTTTTTGGCTACTGAATTCATGTACGGCCCTAAATTCGACTTAACAACTTATTCACTGAAATAAGTTTACAAATTACCCAGATTTACAAATTTCATTTAATATTTCAACAACAATTATGTGTAAATTTTTAAAAATTAAATTTTTATGGTAAATCTGTATTGATTTGAGGCTAGACAGATATTAGTCAAGTTTTTTTGTGATCCTTTATTTTACCTCAACTTTCACAATTTTTTGTTCAACGTTTCGGCACTCACGCCATTATCAAGATGAACATCCGAAATTATAACTTTAAAACATTTCAAAACATTTTTTTTTTTTTCTGATCCCTCTAAGACAGAAAAACAGGATTAAAATGGGAAATTCGAACCATAATACTATGGAACGATGCTTATTTACCTTATTACCTTATACTACCTGTGGTATTTGAAGGTGGGTTGAGTTGATAAGTTATGTTCTTTTCGCTGTGGTGCAGCTCATCATGATATCTTAGGAGTTGAGGGGCCTCCGCGTGTTATTATTTATAAAACATAAAATAACAAAAATAAAAGGGAGGGGGAAGGATAATGGAATAGAGGACAGGGCTAGAGGAGAAGGGAGTTAGTGGGGGAGTAACCGTAAGGCAGGTTTATATGATGATGTTAATTGGGTTGGTTTTATATTTGGAAATTATAACTTTAAAACATTTCAACTTTACAAATTAAATTAAAAATCCTAAAAATTCATAAAAACATTTTTTTTTTTTATAGCGTTGAACAATTTTTTTGTAAAAGTTGAGGAAAAATAAAGGATTACAAAAAAAAAACTTGACTTTGTATTGAAAAATTAAACTTTGTATTGAAAAATTAAATTTTTTTCTGCTTAGAATTTTACCTCCTAAGCTTGTGGCGGATCATTCCAAAGGTACGAAGAATCCATTCTTTTTTTTTTTTTTTTTTTTTTTTTTTTTTTTTTTTTTTTTTTTTTTTTTTTTTTTTTTTTTTTTTTTTTTTTTTTCTGATCCCTCTAAGACAGAAAAACAGGATTAAAATGGGAAATTCGAACCATAATACTATGGAACGATGCTTATTTACCTTATTACCTTATACTACCTGTGGTATTTGAAGGTGGGTTGAGTTGATAAGTTATGTTCTTTTCGCTGTGGTGCAGCTCATCATGATATCTTAGGAGTTGAGGGGCCTCCGCGTGTTATTATTTATAAAACATAAAATAACAAAAATAAAAGGGAGGGGGAAGGATAATGGAATAGAGGACAGGGCTAGAGGAGAAGGGAGTTAGTGGGGGAGTAACCGTAAGGCAGGTTTATATGATGATGTTAATTGGGTTGGTTGGACCCTTACGGCCTTGCCATCTGGCTGGGAGTAAGGATGGTGTGAGAGTGCGGAATAGGGGATTAAATGATGAGGGTAGGTTGTCAAAGAATTTGATGTGCCTACGTGATATGTGTTTTTGTATTGTGTCGAGTTGTAATGTATCGTGAATGTGATTCATGTTACGTCTTTCTAATGTGGTGCCTCTACATATCTTCATGAGTATACTGTTTTGATATTGCTGTAGTTTCTTCAGGGCTGTTGGGTAGAGAAAGTGTAGGAGTGGTGCAAGAATCCATTCTAGGTTTGCCGATTTAGGTAAAACCGAAAGGTCCGGACCGGACCTTTGCGGACCGCAAACCTTCTTGATGTATAGAGTTGAATAATTTATTACTCCAGGTAAAAGAAAAGTTACTTTTCAATTGTTAAATTTTCCTGAGCTGGGACGACACAAACCGGTTCACTGTTCATATAGATATAAAAAGGTCCAGAAGGATCTAGAAAGATCTTTGCAGTATACCTTTGATCCCGCCGGAGCTGATACCTTTTTATGGCGCTTTGACTTCCAAGATTCTTCCGCCTCTATGGTCGCACAGTGGGGAAATTTTGTCATTTAGTGGCCAAAAATCTACTCCTTACCAAATGAAGATAATCGATTAATTCTTTTTTCATCAAAGAGCCTGGGATTCCCTTTATCAGTGAGAATAAAAAAAAAAAAAAATACCATCGCTCAAAGTATTTCAAATTAATTTTTATATGAATCCTTTCTTTACTTAAATTTAAATAAAATAGTTTATTTTAATTAATCCAATCTTAATTGTGGCTGACCACCATTTTTAAATTATTATCTATATCTATATCTATATTTGTATGTAGCTTTCATTAAATAAGCTATTTATAATATTCAAGGGAATGAAGTAATTTTGGTTTTTTTAATCATTAAATTATTATATTTGTCCACCTCCCGCTACTACTCGCAAAACTTGTGAGATAGGGGGAGTAGGTATCAGTGAAGAGGAAGGATTTGCTCTGCCTTGAGCCGAGCTCTGTGGTGTAGCGGTTAGCATCCTCGCATGTAACGCAGGAGACCCGGGTTCGACTCCCGGCAGAGCCAAATCTTTTCTCTTCAAAAAATAAATTATTTAAAAATAGTTTATTATTATTTTTTTTTATCCCTTTATCTATATTTGTATGTAGCTTTCATTAAATAAGCTATTTATAATATTCAAGGGAATGAAGTAATTTTGGTTTTTTTAATCATTAAATGAATTATAATCAACTCTCATTAATAATTGTTTAGGGGTTTACAGGTGATAGATAGTCAACTGTTATTCTTTACGATAGGTTAAATGGTTATCAGGATTTTCAGTTGAAACTTTTTTATTTTGGAAAGCCAACGTTTCAATACAACTTGCGGATCTTCAACCGGGCTTCTGGATCCAGAGTAATACAAAGAGATCTTACAGTAAGTGTCTTTTGTATTACTCTGGACTCAGAAGTCCTGATGAAGATCCACACGTTGGATCGAAACGTTGGCTTTAAAAAAAAAAAAAAAAAGTTTTAAATAAAAATCCTGACAATCATTCAACCTATTATAAAGAAATATATTTTTTGCTATCTGAAAAGTACTATTTCCGAACTCAATAGATAAGAATTATTACTGAATTACACTCTCCGAGGATGGCCCTTACCACATATTAAAAATAAAAAATTACATAAAAAAGAGATTAAAATCATTCAGAATCATATCATCAACTTCTGAGTCCAGAGTGATACAAAGACGGCTTTGTATGTACTCTGGACTCAGAGGCCCTGATGGAGATCCACAAGTTGGATCGAAACGTTGGCTTTCCAAAATAGAAAAGATTTTATTGAAAAACCTGATAATCTTTTCACCTATCGTAAATTTAGATATAATAGTTTATTAGTTACAGGGTCATACTTAGAGATTATAAAGTGTCAGTATTATCTATTGAGCTTTCTGCTTATAAACGTGTCTTTTTCAGGCACCTGCTCCATTTGAAAGATGTTTAAATAATTATTCTCTGATGAAGAAAAAATCCAAAAACTTAAACTGAAAACAGCCTAATTTTAGCAATTTTATCGGAAAAAATTATTGTCATATAATTCAACGAGAAGTATGTTTTATGATTTAGTCTCATTCGAGGCCGGAAATATATTGAATGTTCAAATGTAGCGATATCGATATATCGCCAAATTGTATTATGGTATTTTAGCACCCTTCACTCTCTACCACTGTGAAAAAAGTCAGAACCAACTATTGCCAATGAAAGAATTTATATAAATTTAAATACTTTGTTTTCATATATTACAAAGAAAATTAGAACGCATTTTTATCCAATAATTTTACAGCCATTCTTTTTATTTGTAAAATATGTTTGGTGCATTCATATAAAAACTAAAGCTCAATATAAAAAAAAAATTTATCAGAGAAATGAGCATAGATTTTGCTTAAAATAAATTTAAATTTTTCTTCCTATTGAGCTTTAATTTAAACATATTTTATAAATAAGAAGGATGGTTGTAAAATTATAGAATAAAAATGCGTGTTGATTTCATCCACGTTGACTATGTAATTTATGAAAAGAAAGTATTTAAATTGATATAAATTCTTTTATTGGCAATAGTTGCTTCTAATTTTTTTTTCACAGTGGTAGAGGGTGTAGCACCCTTTCAGATGTAGCAAATGACTAAAAAAGACAATTAGATAAGCAGAAAGCACAATAGATAATATTACTGACTCATTTCGTTCATTCTCTATGTATAATCCTGTTCCTAATAAACTATTTGATTTAAATTAAAGTGAAGAAAGGATCAATATAAAAATTTATTCGGAATAATTAGAGTGATGTTATTTTTATTTTTTGTATTCTCACTGATAAAGAAAATCCCATGCTCTTTAACGAAAAAAAAGAATTATTCGATTATCGTCATTCGATCAGAAAAGTTTCCCACTGTGCGTCGATTGGCCGTAACAATTAAATGAAATATGCTTAGTCTGCCACTGAATTTTACAAAATATATATTTTGGAATGCCCCTTCTCCAGGACTAAGGAACAAAATACAGATAAATCCGGGTTCTCACTTCTAATGTTCGCTATTTAATTTTGAGATGTGTGATAGTCAACTGTTTTCCTAAACGATAGAATGATTAATAGTCAGGATTAAACATTTTTTATTTTGAATAGCCAATGTTTCGATCCCTACTTCTGGATGTTCATCATGGCTTGTTGATTTTAGAGTAAGACAGAGTCTCTGTAGTACTCTATAATCAACAAGCCATGATGAACATACAGATTTAGGGATCGAAACGTTGGCTTTTCAAAATAAAAAATATTTAATAATTATTGATTTCAGAGTAATACAGTGACTCTGTCTTACTTTTATTTTTCAGTTGAATCTCTGTCTTACTCTAAAATCACAAAATCAACAAGCCATGATGAACATCCAGAAGTAGGAATCGGCGCTCCGGCTTGTCAAAATAAAAAATGTTCAACTGAAAATCCTGACTATTAATCATCCTATCGTTGCAAGTTTAAATAATGATTATAAGAATAGAAATAAATTGTGCAACTTATATTATTTTTAGGTAATTCAAGGTTTAATAGTTATAAGAATCATATCTTACTTCCAATGCAGTATGGTATTCCTTCTTGTCGGTCGCATCTATCAGGTGTTTTGTTACTGGAATAAAAAAGAAAATAAAAAATATATATACATATACATATGTATATCATTTCTTGTGGGATACCACTCATTACAATTTTATATTAATTTTAAATATTTTGTTTTTGAATAGAAAATATTGTCCTTGGCTGGGGGTCGAACCCGGGTTTCCGCGTAACCTGCGCGGTACGCTATCCACTGCGACGCCGAGTTCGCTTCCAAACCGAGTCAATCTCTCCCCTTCACTGATCCCATTCCAGTGATCTCCATTTTAAGGGGAGTGGAATATTTTGTCCAATTGACAGGATCTTTTGAAAATTCGTCAATCGTATAAATTCGCAAAATAAATGTGAGATCTGGGGATAGGGATCAGTGAAGAGGAGAGACTGACTCGCCCTGGAAGCGAGCTCGTTAACGCTTAATTAATCAGCCAAATAATAACATACTTATGTACTTGGTTATACATTTCACTTTAGTGAGGAAGAGTGGTAGAGAAGTATTAAAGAAAATCCTTGAGCATACTTATCTTTTATCTTATCGTAAAATTTAAAGAAAATTGGCTTCCATGTACGACATTGATTTACTCAGACATTTCCACGAGATAAGAATTATAACACTTGTGTAACCATCTTCTATATAAAAAAATAAATAAAAGAGGACTTCAAATTAAAGAAAATTATAAAAAACGGCTTCGATATAAAATTATCTGTGTTTAATATAGTTACTGTGTTACATGTAATGTACTAATGTTTATCAGACTATAGGTTTTTGTAAATATCGTATTTACTAATAGTATGCAATTTTATATTTTATTTAGTTTAATAGAGCGATGAATCAATTACCTTAAGAATGGTCTGTTGATATAAATAAAAAGTGTGTAAGTTAATTTATTTACATTGGGTTCGTGAAAATTCTATAAGCACTGTTTGATAATTATAATAATAAATTCTTTATTTGTTTGTTCCAGGATGTGTCCCTTAAGAACAAAATTAAATAATATACAAAGACGGCTTTAGAGCCTTAGAGGCAAGTTTAAATAAACAAATTGAAATAAAACAAATAACTACATATAACAAGGGAATCTTTATTGTAAACAATAAAAAAATAAATGAAAGTTAAATATTCAATTAAGTGAAAAGAAACTATTTTAAATAATTTATTTTTGAAGAGAAAAGATTTGGCTCCGCCAGGAATCGAACCCAGGTCTTCCGCGATGGTTAGCATACCGCGCATGTCGATTCCCGGCGGAGCCAAATCTTTTCTCTTCAAAAATAAATTATTCAAAATAATTTAAAAAATAGGTGGTTACCCACAATAATGGTTAAATTAATATGAAAAGAAACTAGTTTTCACATCTAATAATATATAGATATTTACAGATAAGCTTAGGAGTATTAATATCTTCTAAAAAAAAACAAAAGGAAAATGATAATAAAAAATAAAATAAGAGTTTCCACCGGTTTAAAAAATTATGAAATAGGAAGTGTCTATTTACATTTTTTCTAAAGAAACTGGATGGCTATGAAGTGATTATATAGGCGGGATTTAAAAGTGGAGAGGGTATTGGAATTACGGATAAAAATAATTGTTTTTGTGGATAAATTAATGGTTAATAAATAAATTAAAATAGTACAAGTACGTAGTACCGTAGTAGTTGCACAAATGCTGCTACGTCAATACTACTCAAAAATAATTATTAATTTAATTGTAATATATTATTACAAACTGTAATTGTTATATGTAACTATAAATTTAAATTACCTCAACAATAATTTTAATTATGGCATGACAAGGCAAACTCTTTGTATGAGGAATACCCGGTAAACAAATTCAACAAATGAAAGTAAAAAAATCTGGTGCGTGCGCGCAACACACAACTTTCACTTACCAACTTACTTAGATTAGAAATTAATGCGTTGTTGTGGTCCCCTTCGTTAGACCAATTTTGATGAAATGTTGGCTATTACATCTTTGGCATAAAAATACATCAAATACCCAGTTTGATCAAAATCGTGAAAGCCTTCTTTGAGTAAATAAAAAAAACAGTTGAAAATGTTACAAAATTTATTAAGTAAAGTCCCCCCTCCGGTTAATCAATTTTAATGAAATTTTTACAGTCATATTTCAGGCATATAAATAGATCAAATACTCAGTTTAATCAAAATCGTTAGAGCCGTTTAACTTACTTAGATAAGAAACTAATGCGTTTTGTTAATTGCCACTTCTCTAATGAACAGAACGGCTTTAATTATGAACAATGGTCTGTCATTAAAGGCGTACTCCGCCTATAGATCAAATACTCAGTTTAATCAAAATCGTTAGAGCCGTTTTTGAGAAAATCGAAAAAAACCTAAAAAGTTATTAAGTAAAGTACCCCCTCCCTTTAAGTAATTTTGATGAAATTTATGCTGTCACATCGCGGGCATATACTTACACTAAATACCTAATTTCAGGATCGCACGGTTTATAGTTTTTGAGCTAGTCTGTTCACACACAGACACACAGACACACAGACACACAGACACACAGACACACAGACCATTTCGCGGGACTTGGTCATTTCGACTCAGGGGACACCAAAACGTGTATTTCCGTTGAAAACCGGAAGTCGAAATTTTTCACGATCGCAATACTTCCACTTACTATATATTTCATATATAGGTAAGTGAAAGTAAAAAATTAAAATTTAAATGATATCAAACTAAATGTGAGTTACAGTACTTTAGGAAAAGAGGTTTCAATTGAAAACTAAAAAGAACAGCAAAATAGCTACAGACCAACAGCTTGAAACTAAGGACATTCCAACGTTGGCATTGAAAGATAATTTTATGACAGGCGAAGGGCAGTTTTTACCTGGATATAGGGAGCTTAGGATGAGAAAATAATACAAAATTTTTAAAATTTTGAAATTACCTGTGCTCCTGAACCATAATACCTCCGCAACACAACAGGTCGTCATCCAAACCATCACTGCCGAATGGTTTATGGTCACTGAAGGAAGGGAGGACAAGATATAAGATATTTTTTTAGTAAAAAAGGTTACAATTTTTTTTTTCTAAATGTTAAGAAACAATTAGAGTATTTCAAAACATAAAGGCTAATAAAAAACTACCATCCCTAAAATGCATTTAATCAATCTAGTCAATCAAACTAAGTAGTCAACGCTTAATTCAAGCTTCATATGTTAAATTATTGCAGTTATATTTGCTTGGAAGATTGGTATTTTGAGGAGAAATAATGTCAAATGACTAACTATACATCATCGACAATATTTACCTGTTTGAAAACGAATACCAAAGAGAGATAGATCTAAAAATACCGTTTTCACTAAAGTACTGTTTACTTTCTCTACATAAATATTGTATAAAATGGCGAAAATTACCCAGGTGGTCGAAAAGCCCGAGAATTATATATAAATAAATATTCTGTATATAATTAAAAATATATACACTTCGTAATCGTATGCTAGATAAAAGCCTTTAGACTGAAAGCGCTTTCGACCAAATCAGTTAATTGTATCACCAATTCCTTTGATTTTTCTACGAAAATTCGGATAGAGTTATGTTAATAAGGTGAACTTCATAAAGTAGATACTTATTACCTTCAGTATATGAAAAGTAAAATACAGTGATTGGTGGTCATATAACTCTTATGAAGGAAATTCGCGAAAAAAAAAGAGATGAAAATTTAACACCAAAGGAAGAGTTTCGAAAAATATTAAGAAATCGGAAATACAGAAAAATTAAGAGGATTAATTTCTTTTTTTTAATATTTGAGCATTTTTTTTTCTTCATATTTAAATTTAAGCTTGTCAACAAGCATTCGATAGTATTTATATGAAGAAGGGGGAAACTCAGCAGTGCCTCTTACTGGTTTCAGTTAAGCTGGTTTGTTAACGAAGGAGATCTCTCATCCAACGCCTTTTTAATGCCTGCTACTTACGGAAATGTCAGCTATTGTCATTTCTCTTATTAGTCCGTTAAAATGTATATGTAAGTCAGTACGGAAACGTTTGTAGACGATTTTTATTTGTTGGTCAAGTTTTGGAATGTGTTACTCAGTATGTAGTGTTTTGTTAGTTACGTACCATGGTGCTTTAGCATTCATTATTGAAAGCTCTGAAATATTTGTATGTGAGTCTTCTTTCTCTACCGTAAATCTGTGATGAGTATGTCAAGAGAGATTTTAGTAAGTATGAATATTTACTTAGTTTTTCCCCAGTCCTAATTTTTGATGTTTTAGAAAGAAGCGATTAAAGAAGGTTGAGTCTTTTATTAAGGGTCTTTCGTTTAATCTTAACATGCGGCCCCAAACCAACCCCATTTTGTTAAAAGCATGATCGAGATAGTGCGCGTTTTTAACAAAAACATTTTAAAATGTGACAGTGAAATCAAAAGACTATAAAAGGTGAAATAGGCCATAAAATGTAATAAGTAGACAAAATTATTCATATAACGTTTTTAAAAAAATATAGAAGATGACAAATGGCTAATGTAAAAAGAAGTAACTTAGGATAACCCCAGAGGATGAGCCAATAGCTCGAAACGTTGGGAAAAAAATAATAAACAACTGTAACACGGAAGAGCTCCTTCATTAAAAGGAAGGATTAAATTATAAAATCCTATAAATTACAGCACTCGTCCTCACTAAGTGAAGAAAAAGAAAAATTGATGTTTCCTGTATCACCTTTTCCCTGATTCCGTGGATTAAAAGATAAAAAAAAAAAATTCATTACCCAGTTTAAATGTGACCCCAACAAAACTTTTGATGGCACAATTCATGCCTTACGATCCATTTCTGGGCACACCTGATAGATATATTAAGAACCCATTACCCGTTGGGACTTTCCCCAAATAAAAAACTTTTGACTGAAAATCCTGATAATTTGTCATCCTATAAGTATTATTCATTATTAATTATTTGTTCGACAATATTTAAATAGACTTTAGACATAATTTATTACTTTTTTGTTTATTATTTAAAAACTAGCTATATATCCCGGTTTCACTAGGGGAATTACATTTTCTAATAAACGTGAACACTTCTATAAACAAAAATACAACAAAAATAGTACTAAGAGATTATTATTCTTTCTGGAGTAATGGCCTTACCGGGCCTTGTTGGTCTCTTCAAAATCTATAAAATGTTTCGACTCAAACGGTCGATTTCGTAAAAACCAATGTAAAGCGAGATCATAACGATTTTTTATAACAATAAAGAATATACCCACAGATTGTTTGAAGTTGTGCATGTTTAATATGGACAGGTGTTTGCACCTGGTATGAAAGAACCGCTAAGCGAATTTTGGATAATTTAGGAAAAACGGTATGGATTTCTATAAAGAACAAACAGAATTTCATCTTTATTTATACAGATTATTATTTCCCCCATTTTCCATGACGTCATCTCCAATAGTTGCAGTTATGAGTCTTACTTGCTTCTTCCCCATTGGCCGGAATCAGGTAGACTGCTCACACCCGAAGTTGTAAACTATGGTCAGCTGTGTACCCTCCCTTCATAGCCAGTACGGTTGAGGTTGAGGTAGATGGATGTGGTCCTGAGGGTTTTGAGTGATGGGTTTTGATGCGGAAGAAGTCCACTGGATGGAAGAAGTCGCTGCCCAACCCGAAGATCTTCCGCAGGACCAGGCGTTGCCGGCGGAGGAGGGTGGACAAGAGGAAGCCCAAGAAAGAGTGTGGGCTGCGGAAGAGGTTGAGGTGGCATACATCCTCCTGGAAATAAGGTTCCAAGGAAGGAGAGGAGCGGCCAGAGATCGCTCAAGAGGATAGCCTGTAAGCCTCTATCAATTATTATATTAAATATTTATTATCACATAAATAAATATTAGTGGAGGGGTTAACTCTGGCCCTACTACAGCAACTGTTTTTAAATGCATTTTTTTTTTCAAGTGTCTTAAAGTATTTATATATAAAAGAGATTGTTGTGGCTCCTTAAAGGGAACTTTTATTTTTATTTTATGACAACTTGAAAAACGATATAATTTTTTTTAGAGCAATAACATAAACCCTAAATGGGGGATTCTGGAATTAGTTTTTAAATAGTAATTTAATAAAGAGCAAAATAAATTTTTAATATCCTCTCCGTTTTAAGAGCCCCCACATTACATTTTTTTTTCTTTCATCCAATAAACACTTACGAAATTTATTATTATTGTAATATTTTTTTTGGAGCTGCAAAAGATATAAATTGGTTTATGGATGCTCAAAATATGTATATAACTTTTAAAGATCCTAAAAATATATCTTGTTTTTTTTTTTTTAAATCTGCTACTGCAACCCGTTGACAGATTTTATGACCTCATCAAAATATGTACATTCATATATAGGAAGGTTCCTAAAATACATACATAGTGATATAATTTATATTACTATTATTCCTTTATTTTTTTTTTATTTTAGGTTTCCGTAACGGAATATATATTTTTACGACGCAAGAAATATATATTTATATTTTTTGTTTTAAAAAGAAAATATTGTCTTCGAATCCGGATCTCTCGTGTAGCATGCACGGTACGCTGCCACCTTTCTTTGGCTCTTACCTAATTCTCATATTTCTGAAGCAGTCTCTCAGCGTTTTATTAATAACCCTTCTCAGAAACCTTATCTCAGCCCCCGTAAGCCGCCTTTTCAGTCTTTCAATTAGGATATAAAAATCAGCTACATGAAGAAGGATAGGGAAATACACGGACTTGAAAAGGTCTACTTTGTTTCCTTTCCTAATTTTCTGCCTCTGATGAATGAATAGCAGATCTGGTAGAATACTGAGTTGACCTTTGAGATCCTGTTCGTTATTTTTGAGTCCACTTTTCCAGATCTCTTCCTTTTCCTCCAAGAGTGGCATATGGGAGATTATTCTAGAGGTGCAACAAACCTACTCTAACCATGGTGGGAAGGTCGAGAGTTATCCCATGGGTCTGCCATTAAATAAAATTAAACCCGCCCAGAGAGGATTCGATGATAAAGATGATAGTCATGTCAGCTATCCCAGCTCAAACAGATTTGTGAAGTCCATCAACACTCCTATCACCCCATTATTACAAAAGATGACATTCTCTTGAGATTTCCTAACTTGGATCTTACTTTAAGCGGAGTTTATTGTCATTCCTTCCCTTTTCAGCTCCTGATATTATTCTTTCACTGTTTCCACTAAGTCTCTCAGGGATATCTGTGATGTACACAATATTGTCAGTAAAAAGGAGGAACAAGACAACATATTAAATTACATTGTCCACTATGGGTTCAGAAAGTGTGTCTTTTGAAAATTTCATCAATGTATATATTTACATAAAAAAGAGAAGTGTGTTAAGTGAGTCTCCCTGCTTCACTCCCATTTCCATCTTGAACTTCTCCGATCCCTGACCTGATCACAAAACAAGTTTTGAAAAAAAAAAATTCATTTTTTTTATGAGTGATTTTTAAAACTGGTGGAAACATCCTTGGTTTTTTTTAAACTGAAAACCAAAGAATCTTGCCAAATAATTATATGATAATAATGTAGTGTTAAAACTAAAAATTATTAAATTTTAAACTAAACAATTTTAATAAAAAAACTAAATAAGTTTTTACTAATTTACAGATGCTGTAAATTGCTAAAAATGTTCGCTGATAGCTGCTACATGCCAGGATATGAAAGCCAATGGAGGTTAGTCAAATATATTTCATTTCATATTTTATAACTACCCTTTTTATTAACAGTATTTTCATTAGGTATTAACATTAATGCATCATATTTTTTTTACTGATTTCTGTTACTAATCTTCCAGCGATAGTGGAATAAGCAATTTTAAATTTTATTTATTAACACAAATACACAAATATTAAATATACCTTAATCAATCAGACGAAATTATACTATCAACAGGAGTGCTAATCCTCCCTTAGGAACGATGATGCACCCCCCTCCCAATAAATTTTATTTTTATATTCTTCTTAGGTGCTATTAAAAAAGGATTAATTAAAATTCAAGTATATATTTACAATTTATCAGTTAAATGTGGTGACCACCACATTTGTCCTTATTCTGTGTTTCTTGAAAACTTTTGGTTTCCCAGAAAAAATGTGACCCGTTCAAAAGTTGATAAAGCTGTAAAAATGTGCCCCCTTCAATGATTTTTATTGCAAAACTTGAATTATGTGTACCAACCTCTCTTCAAGGTCCCCTGACTATCCATCCTTATTGACTATTTTACAGAATTTGTGAACCTCTTTTCTCGACTCCCCCTCTTGAAAGTGAAGACGTTATCACCCTCAAAGCAAATCAATTTTGTATTTATATTATTTCATCCTCAAATATCTCTAAAACATTACCATCACTCATCATTTCTAAACTTTTTCAGTTTTAATCTATTTATTTTCTATGTTTGTTTGTTTAACGTCCCTTTATGCTACTAAGGCTAATCGGACGATGCTACAGTGGGAGTCCTAAATTTTTCCTAACCAGGTATAATTAGGATAGGGATCTTTAACGAGTACCTGACAATGTACAGGCTCGGGACCTCCATTTTACGCCCTATCCGAGGGATGGCATAGACAAGGATTTTTTACTCCCATTAAAAAATCCTAGGGCCACCTCGGGACGCGAACATTTATTTTCTTTATTGACCATCTTTTATGAATTATTATATATGTATAATTCATTACTGCCTCAGTTATTTTTAATTTACTGTGTACATAGTAATTTGCTAATATATTTTCATTAAAAAAACCTATAATATTTGTAATCCTCACTTGTTTTGCCAAAATGGATACCTGTAACATTTGTTAAAGTGTTTTAGTAAACTGTTTTTTTCTATTTTAGATTCTTTTCTTAACTCCAATTATTCATAAAACGACTTATCACATATTATGGATGTGTAATATAGAAATTTAATTAACAAATATTCAATAATATTATAAACATTTCAGAACCCAAGAAAGCATAACATAAACCAGTGAATACACAGTGAAGGACAAGAGGCACTAAAAACAACCATTGACTGTGTTTTGTAGAAAAATGTAATCTCATTTAGTCCTATGTAGTGATATGTTACATGATCTTAATAATATAATGATATGTGATAATGTATAAATAACATAAAAAGTAAAAGCATATGAAAATGTCATAATGTAAAATATTTTTTGTATATATCTTTTTTATGTATTAATGTATAATAAAATTTAAGTATTTTTACAGATCGAGTGATTAATTCATTTCCCATTTATTAGAATAATAATTTATAACTTTTTCAATTCAAATATATATGATGCAAAAACAACAAGAAAATGCATATCAAGAATGACATTTGTCCCTTTGAATGACAAGAATGACAACATCCCTTCAATGCTACTGTGGCTAATCAGACGATGCTACAGTGGGAGTCCTAAATTTTGCCTATCCAGGTATTATTAGGATTGGGATCTTTAACGAGTAACTGCCATTGTCCAGGGTCGGTATCTCCATTTTATGTTCTATACGAGGGACTACGGGGGTCACCGGCACCAAATTATTGGGAGGGAAAATTAATATTTTCATGGATAGCTAGAAATTCAAGAGGCTAAAGGTTGAAATAACTGCCTAAAAACAACTGTTGGAACATTTAATTCATACTCCAATCATGTATTTTAAAAGTATTTATATTTCCAATTTATGTCACAGTTTAAGTAGTTGTCTCCTTGCAAAAAAATGGGGGGGACGGCTTAGCCAAGGATTTGTTACTCCCTTTAAAATATCCTAGGGCCACCATGGAAGGATAACCAACAACCTATAGTAATGTTTGCTATGTAGTGGAGGGTTAATTTATTATTGTTTTTAAATAAGAAGTAATTACTGATTTAATGGGATGCCAGAGCATTTTATAGAGAATGCCCAAACTGATAAAGTATTTACTTACCCTTATTACATACAATACCTTCCCCTTTTGATGATCAAATATAGATATGATTCCCCTTTTAAGAATCAAAGGATAATAGAATTTCCAGAATTGGATTCCTCTCTCAGAGGCATATGTGTGGCAATATAATGTTGCATGCTTATAATATGAAGATATATATAAATCTCTAGATATATAAGAGGCTTTGTCCTGACTGACAGAATCAACGCAGTGCAAAAACTACTAATGATAGAAACTTGAAGTTCGGAATTTAGATTTTAAACGCGATGTAGGTAACCACTAAGAAAGGAATTTCAAAAATGCAACCCCTAAGGGGCTTAAATGGCGAAATTGTCGTTTAACGGAAATCTATTTTTGAGACTTTAAACCATGTTTTTTATTTTAATATCGATTTAATGTTACAATATTATTAAAATAGACATTCACATAAAATATGGCTATGGATTATTTAAATATTAATGGAAATCAAATTATGCACACTGTGATTCCCATGATTGGGGATGGTGCGTGTTTATTTCAATATCTTCTCCATACATATAAGAGGCTTTGTCCTGACTGATAGAATCAATGCAGAGCAAAAACTACTTATGATAGAAACTTGAAGTTCGGAATTTAGATTTTAGGTAACCGCTAAAAAAGGAATTTCAAAAATGTATGTTTCTTATTTGATGTATTAAATAGACAATCCTGACTGACAGAATCAACGCAGAGCAAAAACTACTAATGATAGAAACTTAAAGATCTTGATACGACGAAAATCATGTTTTAAAGCTGAAAAATGAAGCGTTCACGACGAGTAAGCAATTTTTTATTTCGGCGGTTTTAGTGAACTCTCTCTATTGCGCGTCTCCCTCTCTTCTGCCGAGCCGGCAGCTTCCCCCTCCAAGATTCCACCTACCGGAAGCTCCGATTCTACTAAATCTCCTTAACATCAGTTAACATATTATATTAAATCAATACCAAGATAATGATCACAGAATTGATTTTAAAGGCTTGCGGGCAAAGCAGCGATGGGGAATGCTAGTATAATATATATAAATGATTAAAATAAATAAAAAACTTTTAAACTATTTAATTAGAAGATAAAAGATTCGACCACGGCCGGGAATCGAACCCAGGTCCTCCGCATCTACGTTGCGGCGCTCTTACCACTGAGCTAACCGTGAGTCCTCAGTGGTAAGAGCGCCGCAACGTAGATGCGGAGGACCTGGGTTCGATTCCCGGCCGTGGTCGAATCTTTTATCTTCTAATTAAATAGTTTAAAAGTTATATCTTAATTGTATAACCAATGACCATGAATAAATAAAATAATAAAATAAAAAACTGCATATGTATTTATGGTAATATTACTATTAATAATAAAGAAAGATTGTATTAACTATTTGTTTATTCATATCAAAGCAAAGTAACAAACATTTTATTTATTATGTATCTTTAAAAGAATTAAATGAGATTTTAATGAACTTGATTATTAACACTGTCATAGCTTACAACCATTACACATAAGACATCATAGACACATAAAATAAATATGATTCAACGAAATGCAACAATATACTAAAACTACTATATTACAAAATAATGAAACATATATACATATTGGTTATTCATCTAGATACTCCCAGGATCTATGACAGCTCTCTCAACTATTGTAACCTCTGATAGACCAATTAACCAATAGCGCCAAATGATGGTTTTAAGTCTTGTCAACTTTACACTCATCTTTACAACACTAACTTGAAACACTTTCTTATAAATCCTCTAATACTCTTTTAAGCTCACCATGGATTACCATGTTAATTAAAAAGGTCACTAATGATACTTTTTATGTCCTGAAGGGACAGTCTATCACTCACTCAGGACTATCCAAAGTTATAACCAAAAATACAAGTTGACAGTACGAAGTCACATTCAAGAGTCCCCCACTGGAACATCCCATTTCTCACCTAAAAGAATGGAGGGGGGAATATTCCTCCACTGACAAATTTATTAAAAAGGCATTCAGATGAAAACAAAAATGACATATTTGTAGGTTCTCTGCCAGGGAAAACACCTGTAAACTTTAATTTACTTGGTTCTTGTTATTAAGATAATAATTAATGAAAAACAGATAGCGTGGGGACTATATTCTATTTTAACGGCTTTTATGTTAGCGGTCGAAACGGCTATTCTCTGGTAAATTTTTTAAATCTTTTAAATTTAGACTCCTTATTAAAAATGAAAAATTTTGATATCCAACAAGATATATTTTATTTGATTACTTATTAAGTTTTCTAATTGGTAAGCGGCTCTATCATCAGCTATGACAATGATATATGACTATTTCGACTACCTCTTAACCTAATACATAGCATGTTAGGTAGCTATGCTATCCATTGTACCTCAACATTTGGTTTAATTTAGTTTTACCTTCTACCTTGTTTTGACTAAGTTATAAATTATTTTTAGAAAAATTAGATTAATGATACCTGTGACTAGGGATGTAAAAACTGAAAGGTTATTAAATTACAAGAATTATTTGGAAAAATTAGTGGATTAATAGATAATACCTTCGGTTTTAACCAGTTAGGTTTTTCAATGACCTACATCCTTAATTCCGGCATATTTAGTTACTGTAAAAATATTATTTATGACTTATACTAGTATACCACATGCTTAGGCTAACTATTCGGAAAAGGAAAACAGAAAAAAATGTCAATATGATGAATATATAATTTCCATACATATAAACATTTTTTCCATCTGATTATTTAAGATTCAAATTGAGGCCAACAGTATATATGGTATTAAATGTAAAAGTTTAAATAAACTATGAATTAAAATCATAATTAAAGATTTTAAATAATTTGCCGTCACAGTTAAACATTATAAGTTGAAATTTAGCCAATAAATGATATTAAAATGTACAGCCCCCGGTTACTACAGTGCAATGTAAAATGAGAACTAGTGTGTAGGATTGCTGAAGAGAAAAGATAGACACAGATGCGATTGACCTCACACTTTGTTGAGACGGAGAAAGAAAATGTGCTTTATAAGTTTTTCCGTCGCTCACCTATTGTTTATATGTCCCTCTGTACAGTAATTTTATTTGTCGAATTGAGAGCCCTATAACCTAAATCCTCCTAAAGTGCAAATACTTATACTAATTCATAATTTTTCAGTATGGATTTATAGTTTTTTTATTTTATATCTTTTAAGGTCTTATTTCTTATTATTATTTATTTCTGATTATTACTGTTGATGAAAGAATCACAAATGTTTATGTCCTTAGCAATACTTAAACTATGGAACAATTAGTATACAAATATGGATACAAATATGGACAAATACAAATATGGAACAATCTTTTAAAATGACAAGCGAATACCAAATCCTGAAAATTACACACCATAAAAAATTTTCATTAACTTTTTTAATGTTAAATGTCATTGAGACCTGTTATTAAATAATGCAATTCAAATACAATTGATTTCTTCTTTTTCTATATTATTAGGTGGCTATACCTGAATGTTTTAACATTGCTACCTTTTACACTATTTGGAAACTTTTATGCGCATATCATATAAAAGATCCCACTAATCTAACTTGAGCTCAACAGCTTTAAAATAATGTAATATTTTAACATAATAGTAAGATGAAGTAAAAATTTTGGTTAAGTATTATTAATTTTATCTATACGTATTATCATTATTTCTTAATTTACTTGTAATTTAATTTATTTTCTTTAAATTACTCAATACAAAGGTGAAATTTGGGGTAAATGATTACACAGATTTATGTTTAAAATTTAATTTATTTATCTAAATATGAAAATATATATGTTATTATAAATACTCAAATATGTTGTCAAATATGTCAAATACAGATGCGATTGACCTCACACTTTGTTGAGACGGAGAAAGAAAATGTGCTTTATAAGTTTTTCCGTCGCTCACCTATTGTTTATATGTCCCTCTGTACAGTAATTTTATTTGTCGAATTGAGAGCCCTATAACCTAAATCCTCCTAAAGTGCAAATACTTATACTAATTCATAATTTTTCAGTATGGATTTATAGTTTTTTTATTTTATATCTTTTAAGGTCTTATTTCTTATTATTATTTATTTCTGATTATTACTGTTGATGAAAGAATCACAAATGTTTATGTCCTTAGCAATACTTAAACTATGGAACAATTAGTATACAAATATGGATACAAATATGGACAAATACAAATATGGAACAATCTTTTAAAATGACAAGCGAATACCAAATCCTGAAAATTACACACCATAAAAAATTTTCATTAACTTTTTTAATGTTAAATGTCATTGAGACCTGTTATTAAATAATGCAATTCAAATACAATTGATTTCTTCTTTTTCTATATTATTAGGTGGCTATACCTGAATGTTTTAACATTGCTACCTTTTACACTATTTGGAAACTTTTATGCGCATATCATATAAAAGATCCCACTAATCTAACTTGAGCTCAACAGCTTTAAAATAATGTAATATTTTAACATAATAGTAAGATGAAGTAAAAATTTTGGTTAAGTATTATTAATTTTATCTATACGTATTATCATTATTTCTTAATTTACTTGTAATTTAATTTATTTTCTTTAAATTACTCAATACAAAGGTGAAATTTGGGGTAAATGATTACACAGATTTATGTTTAAAATTTAATTTATTTATCTAAATATGAAAATATATATGTTATTATAAATACTCAAATATGTTAGTTAAAAATTTATAGCCACCCCAATAGTTGGTGACACCGGGTTATCAGCAAAATAACCCTTAAAATATGTGCATATATTTGTACTTATCGGTCAGTGGTCCCATCTTGTTTGAATCCTTTTTTTTTTTTTTTCATTATTATTATTATTTATTTTTTCCAGTCCTTAAAATTTCTTAAATTTGAGTCGAACCTTTAGCATTTAATGGATAGATCCAATTACTTGTAAATTTTTTACCGACTTAAGGAATACCTCTTCCTAGATTCACCATACATCAAAAGACTATTCTAACCAACGTTAAAGGAGTATTAATGTTGAGTTTAAATTTATTAACTAGAGAAGAATGGTATACCATCATAGAAATTTGATACATGTTCTCATTCCAGTTTTTTTGATTTTTAAATACCCAACGAAAATCATTTCTTCAGAAATGTTTTATTAAATACATTGGTTTACTGCTATTGCCAATAAATACTTTTGAAAAAATATATAAACATACTGTCAGAGATGAGAGATGGTCAACTGTTCTTCAATTACGGTAGGTTAAATAATGGTCAGGATTTTCAGTTACAATGATATTTATTATGGTAAGCCAACGTTTCGATCCAACTTGTGGATCTTCATCAGGGTTAAAAGAAAACAAATATATGAGTATCTATGCTAGAGGGTGACAATAAATGGATACATTACGGAACTGATAATAATATAAAAGATGGTGTATACATAAATATAAAAATAAGAGTCATAATACTAGTAAAATACTGTCATTCTTTATCCCGGTGAGTTCTGAGACCTCAACTTGACCCACTGCACAGTAGGTCAAATTTCAATTCATTTTCAAGAGTGCCAATTGGAATGGAAAAAAATGAAACTTTTTGTTCTAAATATTTTCTTCTTTGTGCTAACAAGAGTTCAAAGATTTTTTCAAGGGTGACAATTGAAATGCAAACGGTTACAATTTAAATAAAAAGGGGTACAATTGAGTGGTAAGGGGCCACATTTGATTTGGGAAGGGTTACAGTTCATATGGAAAGGGTTTCTTGGGATTTGGAAATGGCTAAAGCTGACTCAGAAAAGGTTCAAATAGGCTTGGAAATGCTATATGTTCTCATTCCAGTTTCTTTGATTTTTAACTACCTTCTACTATCGAGGTTTGGCAAACTTAAAACTCTTTTTAATAATAAAAAATACTATCATTTAATCAAAAATACTCCAATTTGTAAGAAAAAAGGTGAAATGTATCAAAATATAAAGCCTAAAAAAATTTGTGAACATTCATGAAAAACCATTAAACGGACATATATCGCCAACCCAATAATTTGTGAGACCGGGTTATAAGCAATATGACCCTTACAATATGTTTTTATTTACTTTTTTGTTTGTATCTAGAGCTTAATCAGTAGTAAAAGTTCATGATACATCAGATAATTTTTGAGCTAATATACTTGAAAATTATCAGACCTTTTTTAGAAAATTTTGTGGCACAGTTTTTATTATATTATTTTACCCAGCAACATAAAATAGAACAATGTTAATCTGAATCAATGTACTGGTCTCACATCCATTTAAAAATATCAGGTGCCTTGGGGTGTTTAGTAACTTACGTATAAATCACCATTAAATGTTTCAATACATCCATTTTTAGAGGTGGCCTACTCCTGTAGTTCTCTGATGCCGAACTTTAAGAGTAGCCCACCTCTTGATTGGAATAATGAAAATTCAAAAATGTTTCAGATAAATAGTCCAAAATATTAAATTTTTCTTTGTACATGATTTCTGAAAATACTCGGAACATGTTATTTTTAAAACTTAACTTTTCTAAAATTAGAAAAAAACACTTCATGTTTTGTAAAAAGCTTATTGGCGTCTCATGTAATAAAAACTATATGTTGATATTTTATGATACAGAGAAAATTTGACTGCAATTGTTTTACCAACAAAAATTGCATAATGCACATTATTACTGAGCACTTGATAAAATTGTTTAAAAAACTAAATAGACAGTCCTAACGACAATTTATTGCTTAAAAGGTCCAATTCTTAGTTGGGAACATTTAATGAATTATAATTTAATCGATATATCGTGTTAAAAAATAGTGAAGTTGGAAAATACGCAACACAGACAAGTATAAAAATGATATCCAATTCGACACAGAAAATTTAAATATTTCTATACAAATAATAATGCTCTATTTTTATAGATGATAATAAAATTTGAAATTGCCGAAAATACAAAAAAAATCTTATTTTACAACCTTATTTTTCCCACATTTTTTTTTAATTTTCTATCTGTCTCTGCTTAAAGCCTTCCAAAATTAGAAAGTTTAAATATTTTAAAATGACACGGAATTACCAAATTTGAGAATTTCACAGAAAAAAAAAATTTCCTTTACTTTTTAAGTGTTAGATTTCATTGGAACCTGTTATTAATTGTGAAATACAATAGCTTTGTGGTTGTTTTTTTTTTCTCTGTTATTAGGTGACTATACCTGAATGTTTTAACATTGCTACCTCTTACACTATTTGGATACTCCTTAGTCCATATCATATAGAAGATCCCACTAATCTAACTTGAGCTCAACAGGTTTAAGATAATGTAATATTTTAACTTAGTAGTAGTAAACTTCTAGTTAAATATTTTTAATTTTATCTATACATAATATCATTATTTCTTAATTTACTTGTAATTTAATTTATTTGTTTTAAATTATTCAATATAAAGATGAAATTTGGGGTAAATGATAACACAGATTTATGTTTAAATTTTAATTTATTTAAATAATAATTTAAAAAAATAAAAATAAATAAAGTACATATTTACAGTATTTACAGGAAATATACAAAAATAAAACAACTGCAACTTGATGTGTAGGATAGCTATTTACAATAAAACATAATTATTTACAAATAATAATCAGTCTTTTAAAATAAAAGTACCACCTCCGAGGTCGAAGATCAAAACGTTCCTCTCGCCCTTCAGATTCTTGTCCAACCCATAGGCGAGGGCTGCAGCTGTTGGCTCGTTGATAATCCTCAGGACGTTCAAGCCGGCTATGGCACCTGCGTCCTTGGTCGCTTGCCTCTGAGAGTCATTGAAGTAGGCAGGAACTGTGATAACTGCGTCTTTCACTTTGGTTCCTAGGTATGATTCAGCAGTCTCCTTCATCTTGGTCAGGACCATGGAACTTATTTCTTCTGGAGCAAAACGTTTCGTTTCGCCTTTGTATTCTACCTGGATTTTAGGTTTGGAGCAATCGTTGACAACTTTGAATGGCCACAATTTTAAGTCATCCTGTATTTTGGGATCGTCGTATTTCCTGCCGATCAATCTTTTAGCATCGAAAACTGTGTTTTGAGGGTTCATGGCAACCTGATTTTTCGCAGCGTCTCCGATGAGCCTCTCGGTGTCCGTGAAGGCGACATAGCTCGGTGTCGTCCTGTTGCCTTGGTCGTTGGCGATGATCTCCACTTTTCCGTGCTGCCAAACCCCGACGCACGAATAAGTTGTACCAAGATCAATTCCAATAGCTGGCATTTTACTCACACTAATCGACAATAACACTAGATATACTAAATAGGGTCGAGCGAATAATCGCACTCAAGTATTCGTATCACTTTTCGATCTGTATACTGCCGGACCGCCGGAGCTGCGAGGTTTATATAGCCCGCCGAATGTTCTCGGCCGGGCCAGACCGATCTCTCGAATCTGATTGGTCGAAACGGTGGACGGTTATCGAACTATCTAGAACCTTCTCCGACTGCCCAGAATTCAAAATTAATCCTTTATTTTTTTTAAAACTGGTTTTGACACTTTTCTTTCAGCGCAGAATCTCTTTTAAAATATGCGGCGATTTATTTTGTTTTGTTTCTCCCACTCTTATTCCCATTCCTGTACAGTGAAGGTCTGCTAATAGATTGGGTTAATTCAATTCAATGGAAAACCGAAAAATGCAAACTTTATTTTTTCTTCTCATTGAAAATTGCTCCAAATACATTCGTTTGAATTAATAGTCCTTTAGTACAAATTTAAAATATTTATTCGTTTGCGTTCCTTTTATTCAAAATCTCTAGTTTGAAAAGTAAGGAAATATAATTAAATTTAAAAAAGCAAGTCTATTTGTAACACTTTTTGAAATTTAATATAGTGCTAGTAGAAAGTAATTGTTTGAGCTATCAAACTATAAAATGAGTAGAGCCTTCTCAGAAAGATCTGTGAAACACATTCAAACCAGACAGGCTTATTTATTACATTGATAGATTAGTGTATCATAGTTCTGCGATTGAATTATTTTGATGCACTCAAGGGACCTCAATTAATAATTCTATCATACTTGATAAACAGTAGAGCCCTTCGCTTCAAAAAGTATTGAATTATTTTCAAGCAGGTCTTACAGCATAGCTCTGGTCCGGTAAAAAAAAATTACTAGGCATTATTTAGGTTTCTCTTGCTACATAGAATGTAGTATGTAAACGTGAATTTATGTAGTTTTTTCATATGCATTTGAAAATATTAGATGAAGTGAGTTGATTACTACCTTATAGAAGTTAATTCTTTTATGATTACAACGGCTACTTTTGTGATTTTATGTTAAGCTAAATATGAAAATATATATGTTATTATAAATACTCAAATATGTTAGTTAAAAATTTATAGCCACCCCAATAGTTGGTGACACCGGGTTATAAGCAAAATAACCCTTAAAATATGTGCATATATTTGTACTTATTGGTCAGTGGTTCCATCTTGTTTGAATCCTTTTTTTATTATTATTATTATTATTATTTATTTTTTCCAGTCCTTAAAATTTCTTAAATTTGAGTCGAACCTTTAGCATTTAATGGATAGATCCAATTATTTGTAAATTTTTTACCGACTTAAGGAATACCTCTTCCTAGATTCACCATACATCAAAAGACTATTCTAACCAACGTTAAAGGAGTATTAATGTTGAGTTTAAATTTATTAACTAGAGAAGAATGGTATACCATTATAGAAATTTGATACATGTTCTCATTCCAGTTTTTTTGATTTTTAAATACCCAACGAAAATTATCAGGTGCCTTGGGGTGTTTAGTAACTTACGTATAAATCACCATTAAATGTTTCAATACATCCATTTTTAGAGGTGGCCTACTCCTGTAGTTCTCTGATGCCGAACTTTAAGAGTAGCCCACCTCTTGATTGGAATAATGAAAATTCAAAAATGTTTCAGATAAATAGTCCAAAATATTAAATTTTTCTTTGTACATGATTTCTGAAAATACTCGGAACATGTTATTTTTAAAACTTAACTTTTCTAAAATTAGAAAAAAACACTTCATGTTTTGTAAAAAGCTTATTGGCGTCTCATGTAATAAAAACTATATGTTGATTCAGCGAGTTGACATTTTATGATACAGAGAAAATTTGACTGCAATTGTTTTACCAACAAAAATTGCATAATGCACATTATTACTGAGCACTTGATAAAATTGTTTAAAAAACTAAATAGACAGTCCTAACGACAATTTATTGCTTAAAAGGTCCGATTCTTAGTTGGGAACATTTAATGAATTATAATTTAATCGATATATCGTGTTAAAAAATAGTGAAGTTGGAAAATACGCAACACAGACAAGTATAAAAATGATATCCAATTCGACACAGGAAATTTAAATATTTCTATACAAATAATAATGCTCTATTTTTATAGATGATAATAAAATTTGAAATTGCCGAAAATACAAAAAAAATCTTATTTTACAACCTTATTTTTCCCACATTTTTTTTTAATTTTCTATCTGTCTCTGCTTAAAGCCTTCCAAAATTAGAAAGTTTAAATATTTTAAAATGACACGGAATTACCAAATTTGAGAATTTCACAGAAAAAAAAAATTTCCTTTACTTTTTAAGTGTTAGATTTCATTGGAACCTGTTATTAATTGTGAAATACAATAGCTTTGTGGTTGTTTTTTTTTTCTCTGTTATTAGGTGACTATACCTGAATGTTTTAACATTGCTACCTCTTACACTATTTGGATACTCCTTAGTCCATATCATATAGAAGATCCCACTAATCTAACTTGAGCTCAACAGGTTTAAGATAATGTAATATTTTAACTTAGTAGTAGTAAACTTCTAGTTAAATATTTTTAATTTTATCTATACATAATATCATTATTTCTTAATTTACTTGTAATTTAATTTATTTGTTTTAAATTATTCAATATAAAGATGAAATTTGGGGTAAATGATAACACAGATTTATGTTTAAATTTTAATTTATTTAAATAATAATTTAAAAAAATAAAAATAAATAAAGTACATATTTACAGTATTTACAGGAAATATACAAAAATAAAACAACTGCAACTTGATGTGTAGGATAGCTATTTACAATAAAACATAATTATTTACAAATAATAATCAGTCTTTTAAAATAAAATATCAAATAAATAAATTCTAATTTTAACAATTAGAATTATCTAGATATAGGAACTCAATTCATTTAATCCACTTCTTCGATGGTGGGTCCGGAAGAGGCTTGGCCAAATTTGTTGCCGCTCTGCTGCCCACAAGTAGAGCCGGAGCTACCGCCATGCATCTTGGTCATGTAGGAGACGCACTCTTTCTGAAGTTCCTGCAGTTTGTGCTGGTACTCCTCCTTGTCTGCGAGGGTGTTGTTATCCAGCCACCTCATGGTCTCATCGCACCTGGCCCTCACTTTGTTCTTGTCATCCTCGCTCAGTTTGTCTCCAGCCTCATCGACTGCTTGCTTCACAGAGAAGAGGTAGCTCTCGAGTTGGTTCCTTGCAGCTATTCTCTCCCTCTGAGCATCATCTTCTGCTTTGTACCTTTCTGCCTCGTTGACCATTCTATCAATTTCCTCTTTTGATAGCCTGCCTTTATTGTTCTCTATCCTGATGTTCTTTGACTTCCCGGTGCTGTTCTCTTTGGCAGAGACATTTAGAATACCATTTGCATCCAGGTCAAAGGTGACTTCGATCTTGGGAACTCCACGAGGTGCAGGCGGGATCCCTGTCAGGTCAAATGTGCCGAGGAGGTTGTTGTCCTTTGTCATAGCTCTCTCACCTTCAAACACCTGAATAGTGACCGCTGGCTGATTGTCGGAATAGGTGGTGAACGTCTGGGTCTGCTTGCAAGGGATCCTACTGTTCCTCTCGATTATTTTTGTCATAACTCCACCAGCGGTTTCAATGCCCAGAGAAAGTGGTGCTACATCGACTAAGAGTACATCTTGTATCTGTGAGCTCTGATCTCCACTGAGGATGGCTGCTTGGACAGCGGCTCCATAAGCAACTGCCTCATCTGGATTAATTGACAAATTAAGGGATTTACCGTTGAAGAAATTCTGTAGAAGGCTCTGTATCTTTGGAATGCGGGTAGACCCTCCCACCAGGACAACATCATGGATGGAACTTTTATCCAGCTTGGTGTCTTGCAAAGCCTTTTCGACAGGTTGCAATGTCGATCTGAAGAGATCGGCACAGAGCTCTTCGAACCTGGCCCTCGATACTTTGGTGTAAAAGTCGATACCTTCGTATAGGGCGTCGATTTCAATGTTGGCTTCTGTGCTAGAAGACAGAGTTCTTTTGGCTCTTTCCGCAGCAGTTCTCAACCTTCTTATTGCTCTCGGGTTGCTCTTCAGATCTTTCCTGTACTTCCTCTTGAACTCTTCTGCCAAATGATTGACTAGCCTGTTGTCGAAGTCTTCTCCACCCAGATGAGTGTCCCCAGCGGTGGATTTGACTTCAAAGAGAGAGCCCTCATCTATTGTTAGAATTGAAACGTCAAAAGTACCACCTCCGAGGTCGAAGATCAAAACGTTCCTCTCGCCCTTCAGATTCTTGTCCAACCCATAGGCGAGGGCTGCAGCTGTTGGCTCGTTGATAATCCTCAGGACGTTCAAACCGGCTATGGCACCTGCGTCCTTGGTCGCTTGCCTCTGAGAGTCATTGAAGTAGGCAGGAACTGTGATAACTGCGTCTTTCACTTTGGTTCCTAGGTATGATTCAGCAGTCTCCTTCATCTTGGTCAGGACCATGGAACTTATTTCTTCTGGAGCAAAACGTTTCGTTTCGCCTTTGTATTCTACCTGGATTTTAGGTTTGGAGCAATCGTTGACAACTTTGAATGGCCACAATTTTAAGTCATCCTGTATTTTGGGATCGTCGTATTTCCTGCCGATCAATCTTTTAGCATCGAAAACTGTGTTTTGAGGGTTCATGGCAACCTGATTTTTCGCAGCGTCTCCGATGAGCCTCTCGGTGTCCGTGAAGGCGACATAGCTCGGTGTCGTCCTGTTGCCTTGGTCGTTGGCGATGATCTCCACTTTTCCGTGCTGCCAAACCCCGACGCACGAATAAGTTGTACCAAGATCAATTCCAATAGCTGGCATTTTACTCACACTAATCGACAATAACACTAGATATACTAAATAGGGTCGAGCGAATAATCGCACTCAAGTATTCGTATCACTTTTCGATCTGTATACTGCCGGACCGCCGGAGCTGCGAGGTTTATATAGCCCGCCGAATGTTCTCGGCCGGGCCAGACCGATCTCTCGAATCTGATTGGTCGAAACGGTGGACGGTTATCGAACTATCTAGAACCTTCTCCGACTGCCCAGAATTCAAAATTAATCCTTTATTTTTTTTAAAACTGGTTTTGACACTTTTCTTTCAGCGCAGAATCTCTTTTAAAATATGCGGCGATTTATTTTGTTTTGTTTCTCCCACTCTTATTCCCATTCCTGTACAGTGAAGGTCTGCTAATAGATTGGGTTAATTCAATTCAATGGAAAACCGAAAAATGCAAACTTTATTTTTTCTTCTCATTGAAAATTGCTCCAAATACATTCGTTTGAATTAATAGTCCTTTAGTACAAATTTAAAATATTTATTCGTTTGCGTTCCTTTTATTCAAAATCTCTAGTTTGAAAAGTAAGGAAATATAATTAAATTTAAAAAAGCAAGTCTATTTGTAACACTTTTTGAAATTTAATATAGTGCTAGTAGAAAGTAATTGTTTGAGCTATCAAACTATAAAATGAGTAGAGCCTTCTCAGAAAGATCTGTGAAACACATTCAAACCAGACAGGCTTATTTATTACATTGATAGATTAGTGTATCATAGTTCTGCGATTGAATTATTTTGATGCACTCAAGGGACCTCAATTAATAATTCTATCATACTTGATAAACAGTAGAGCCCTTCGCTTCAAAAAGTATTGAATTATTTTCAAGCACGTCTTACAGCATAGCTCTGGTCCGGTAAAAAAAAATTACTAGGCATTATTTAGGTTTCTCTTGCTACATAGAATGTAGTATGTAAACGTGAATTTATGTAGTTTTTTCATATGCATTTGAAAATATTAGATGAAGTGAGTTGATTACTACCTTATAGAAGTTAATTCTTTTATGATTACAACGGCTACTTTTGTGATTTTATGTTAAGCTAAATATGAAAATATATATGTTATTATAAATACTCAAATATGTTAGTTAAAAATTTATAGCCACCCCAATAGTTGGTGACACCGGGTTATAAGCAAAATAACCCTTAAAATATGTGCATATATTTGTACTTATTGGTCAGTGGTTCCATCTTGTTTGAATCCTTTTTTTATTATTATTATTATTATTATTTATTTTTTCCAGTCCTTAAAATTTCTTAAATTTGAGTCGAACCTTTAGCATTTAATGGATAGATCCAATTATTTGTAAATTTTTTACCGACTTAAGGAATACCTCTTCCTAGATTCACTATACATCAAAAGACTATTCTAACCAACGTTAAAGGAGTATTAATGTTGAGTTTAAATTTATTAACTAGAGAAGAATGGTATACCATTATAGAAATTTGATACATGTTCTCATTCCAGTTTTTTTGATTTTTAAATACCCAACGAAAATTATCAGGTGCCTTGGGGTGTTTAGTAACTTACGTATAAATCACCATTAAATGTTTCAATACATCCATTTTTAGAGGTGGCCTACTCCTGTAGTTCTCTGATGCCGAACTTTAAGAGTAGCCCACCTCTTGATTGGAATAATGAAAATTCAAAAATGTTTCAGATAAATAGTCCAAAATATTAAATTTTTCTTTGTACATGATTTCTGAAAATACTCGGAACATGTTATTTTTAAAACTTAACTTTTCTAAAATTAGAAAAAAACACTTCATGTTTTGTAAAAAGCTTATTGGCGTCTCATGTAATAAAAACTATATGTTGATTCAGCGAGTTGACATTTTATGATACAGAGAAAATTTGACTGCAATTGTTTTACCAACAAAAATTGCATAATGCACATTATTACTGAGCACTTGATAAAATTGTTTAAAAAACTAAATAGACAGTCCTAACGACAATTTATTGCTTAAAAGGTCCGATTCTTAGTTGGGAACATTTAATGAATTATAATTTAATCGATATATCGTGTTAAAAAATAGTGAAGTTGGAAAATACGCAACACAGACAAGTATAAAAATGATATCCAATTCGACACAGAAAATTTAAATATTTCTATACAAATAATAATGCTCTATTTTTATAGATGATAATAAAATTTGAAATTGCCGAAAATACAAAAAAAATCTTATTTTACAACCTTATTTTTCCCACATTTTTTTTTAATTTTCTATCTGTCTCTGCTTAAAGCCTTCCAAAATTAGAAAGTTTAAATATTTTAAAATGACACGGAATTACCAAATTTGAGAATTTCACAGAAAAAAAAAATTTCCTTTACTTTTTAAGTGTTAGATTTCATTGGAACCTGTTATTAATTGTGAAATACAATAGCTTTGTGGTTGTTTTTTTTTTCTCTGTTATTAGGTGACTATACCTGAATGTTTTAACATTGCTACCTCTTACACTATTTGGATACTCCTTAGTCCATATCATATAGAAGATCCCACTAATCTAACTTGAGCTCAACAGGTTTAAGATAATGTAATATTTTAACTTAGTAGTAGTAAACTTCTAGTTAAATATTTTTAATTTTATCTATACATAATATCATTATTTCTTAATTTACTTGTAATTTAATTTATTTGTTTTAAATTATTCAATATAAAGATGAAATTTGGGGTAAATGATAACACAGATTTATGTTTAAATTTTAATTTATTTAAATAATAATTTAAAAAAATAAAAATAAATAAAGTACATATTTACAGTATTTACAGGAAATATACAAAAATAAAACAACTGCAACTTGATGTGTAGGATAGCTATTTACAATAAAACATAATTATTTACAAATAATAATCAGTCTTTTAAAATAAAATATCAAATAAATAAATTCTAATTTTAACAATTAGAATTATCTAGATATAGGAACTCAATTCATTTAATCCACTTCTTCGATGGTGGGTCCGGAAGAGGCTTGGCCAAATTTGTTGCCGCTCTGCTGCCCACAAGTAGAGCCGGAGCTACCGCCATGCATCTTGGTCATGTAGGAGACGCACTCTTTCTGAAGTTCCTGCAGTTTGTGCTGGTACTCCTCCTTGTCTGCGAGGGTGTTGTTATCCAGCCACCTCATGGTCTCATCGCACCTGGCCCTCACTTTGTTCTTGTCATCCTCGCTCAGTTTGTCTCCAGCCTCATCGACTGCTTGCTTCACAGAGAAGAGGTAGCTCTCGAGTTGGTTCCTTGCAGCTATTCTCTCCCTCTGAGCATCATCTTCTGCTTTGTACCTTTCTGCCTCGTTGACCATTCTATCAATTTCCTCTTTTGATAGCCTGCCTTTATTGTTCTCTATCCTGATGTTCTTTGACTTCCCGGTGCTGTTCTCTTTGGCAGAGACATTTAGAATACCATTTGCATCCAGGTCAAAGGTGACTTCGATCTTGGGAACTCCACGAGGTGCAGGCGGGATCCCTGTCAGGTCAAATGTGCCGAGGAGGTTGTTGTCCTTTGTCATAGCTCTCTCACCTTCAAACACCTGAATAGTGACCGCTGGCTGATTGTCGGAATAGGTGGTGAACGTCTGGGTCTGCTTGCAAGGGATCCTACTGTTCCTCTCGATTATTTTTGTCATAACTCCACCAGCGGTTTCAATGCCCAGAGAAAGTGGTGCTACATCGACTAAGAGTACATCTTGTATCTGTGAGCTCTGATCTCCACTGAGGATGGCTGCTTGGACAGCGGCTCCATAAGCAACTGCCTCATCTGGATTAATTGACAAATTAAGGGATTTACCGTTGAAGAAATTCTGTAGAAGGCTCTGTATCTTTGGAATGCGGGTAGACCCTCCCACCAGGACAACATCATGGATGGAACTTTTATCCAGCTTGGCGTCTTGCAAAGCCTTTTCGACAGGTTGCAATGTCGATCTGAAGAGATCGGCACAGAGCTCTTCGAACCTGGCCCTCGATACTTTGGTGTAAAAGTCGATACCTTCGTATAGGGCGTCGATTTCAATGTTGGCTTCTGTGCTAGAAGACAGAGTTCTTTTGGCTCTTTCCGCAGCAGTTCTCAACCTTCTTATTGCTCTCGGGTTGCTCTTCAGATCTTTCCTGTACTTCCTCTTGAACTCTTCTGCCAAATGATTGACTAGCCTGTTGTCGAAGTCTTCTCCACCCAGATGAGTGTCCCCAGCGGTGGATTTGACTTCAAAGAGAGAGCCCTCATCTATTGTTAGAATTGAAACGTCAAAAGTACCACCTCCGAGGTCGAAGATCAAAACGTTCCTCTCGCCCTTCAGATTCTTGTCCAACCCATAGGCGAGGGCTGCAGCTGTTGGCTCGTTGATAATCCTCAGGACGTTCAAACCGGCTATGGCACCTGCGTCCTTGGTCGCTTGCCTCTGAGAGTCATTGAAGTAGGCAGGAACTGTGATAACTGCGTCTTTCACTTTGGTTCCTAGGTATGATTCAGCAGTCTCCTTCATCTTGGTCAGGACCATGGAACTTATTTCTTCTGGAGCAAAACGTTTCGTTTCGCCTTTGTATTCTACCTGGATTTTAGGTTTGGAGCAATCGTTGACAACTTTGAATGGCCACAATTTTAAGTCATCCTGTATTTTGGGATCGTCGTATTTCCTGCCGATCAATCTTTTAGCATCGAAAACTGTGTTTTGAGGGTTCATGGCAACCTGATTTTTCGCAGCGTCTCCGATGAGCCTCTCGGTGTCCGTGAAGGCGACATAGCTCGGTGTCGTCCTGTTGCCTTGGTCGTTGGCGATGATCTCCACTTTTCCGTGCTGCCAAACCCCGACGCACGAATAAGTTGTACCAAGATCAATTCCAATAGCTGGCATTTTACTCACACTAATCGACAATAACACTAGATATACTAAATAGGGTCGAGCGAATAATCGCACTCAAGTATTCGTATCACTTTTCGATCTGTATACTGCCGGACCGCCGGAGCTGCGAGGTTTATATAGCCCGCCGAATGTTCTCGGCCGGGCCAGACCGATCTCTCGAATCTGATTGGTCGAAACGGTGGACGGTTATCGAACTATCTAGAACCTTCTCCGACTGCCCAGAATTCAAAATTAATCCTTTATTTTTTTTAAAACTGGTTTTGACACTTTTCTTTCAGCGCAGAATCTCTTTTAAAATATGCGGCGATTTATTTTGTTTTGTTTCTCCCACTCTTATTCCCATTCCTGTACAGTGAAGGTCTGCTAATAGATTGGGTTAATTCAATTCAATGGAAAACCGAAAAATGCAAACTTTATTTTTTCTTCTCATTGAAAATTGCTCCAAATACATTCGTTTGAATTAATAGTCCTTTAGTACAAATTTAAAATATTTATTCGTTTGCGTTCCTTTTATTCAAAATCTCTAGTTTGAAAAGTAAGGAAATATAATTAAATTTAAAAAAGCAAGTCTATTTGTAACACTTTTTGAAATTTAATATAGTGCTAGTAGAAAGTAATTGTTTGAGCTATCAAACTATAAAATGAGTAGAGCCTTCTCAGAAAGATCTGTGAAACACATTCAAACCAGACAGGCTTATTTATTACATTGATAGATTAGTGTATCATAGTTCTGCGATTGAATTATTTTGATGCACTCAAGGGACCTCAATTAATAATTCTATCATACTTGATAAACAGTAGAGCCCTTCGCTTCAAAAAGTATTGAATTATTTTCAAGCACGTCTTACAGCATAGCTCTGGTCCGGTAAAAAAAAATTACTAGGCATTATTTAGGTTTCTCTTGCTACATAGAATGTAGTATGTAAACGTGAATTTATGTAGTTTTTTCATATGCATTTGAAAATATTAGATGAAGTGAGTTGATTACTACCTTATAGAAGTTAATTCTTTTATGATTACAACGGCTACTTTTGTGATTTTATGTTAAGCTAAATATGAAAATATATATGTTATTATAAATACTCAAATATGTTAGTTAAAAATTTATAGCCACCCCAATAGTTGGTGACACCGGGTTATAAGCAAAATAACCCTTAAAATATGTGCATATATTTGTACTTATTGGTCAGTGGTTCCATCTTGTTTGAATCCTTTTTTTATTATTATTATTATTATTATTTATTTTTTCCAGTCCTTAAAATTTCTTAAATTTGAGTCGAACCTTTAGCATTTAATGGATAGATCCAATTATTTGTAAATTTTTTACCGACTTAAGGAATACCTCTTCCTAGATTCACTATACATCAAAAGACTATTCTAACCAACGTTAAAGGAGTATTAATGTTGAGTTTAAATTTATTAACTAGAGAAGAATGGTATACCATTATAGAAATTTGATACATGTTCTCATTCCAGTTTTTTTGATTTTTAAATACCCAACGAAAATTATCAGGTGCCTTGGGGTGTTTAGTAACTTACGTATAAATCACCATTAAATGTTTCAATACATCCATTTTTAGAGGTGGCCTACTCCTGTAGTTCTCTGATGCCGAACTTTAAGAGTAGCCCACCTCTTGATTGGAATAATGAAAATTCAAAAATGTTTCAGATAAATAGTCCAAAATATTAAATTTTTCTTTGTACATGATTTCTGAAAATACTCGGAACATGTTATTTTTAAAACTTAACTTTTCTAAAATTAGAAAAAAACACTTCATGTTTTGTAAAAAGCTTATTGGCGTCTCATGTAATAAAAACTATATGTTGATTCAGCGAGTTGACATTTTATGATACAGAGAAAATTTGACTGCAATTGTTTTACCAACAAAAATTGCATAATGCACATTATTACTGAGCACTTGATAAAATTGTTTAAAAAACTAAATAGACAGTCCTAACGACAATTTATTGCTTAAAAGGTCCGATTCTTAGTTGGGAACATTTAATGAATTATAATTTAATCGATATATCGTGTTAAAAAATAGTGAAGTTGGAAAATACGCAACACAGACAAGTATAAAAATGATATCCAATTCGACACAGAAAATTTAAATATTTCTATACAAATAATAATGCTCTATTTTTATAGATGATAATAAAATTTGAAATTGCCGAAAATACAAAAAAAATCTTATTTTACAACCTTATTTTTCCCACATTTTTTTTTAATTTTCTATCTGTCTCTGCTTAAAGCCTTCCAAAATTAGAAAGTTTAAATATTTTAAAATGACACGGAATTACCAAATTTGAGAATTTCACAGAAAAAAAAAATTTCCTTTACTTTTTAAGTGTTAGATTTCATTGGAACCTGTTATTAATTGTGAAATACAATAGCTTTGTGGTTGTTTTTTTTTTCTCTGTTATTAGGTGACTATACCTGAATGTTTTAACATTGCTACCTCTTACACTATTTGGATACTCCTTAGTCCATATCATATAGAAGATCCCACTAATCTAACTTGAGCTCAACAGGTTTAAGATAATGTAATATTTTAACTTAGTAGTAGTAAACTTCTAGTTAAATATTTTTAATTTTATCTATACATAATATCATTATTTCTTAATTTACTTGTAATTTAATTTATTTGTTTTAAATTATTCAATATAAAGATGAAATTTGGGGTAAATGATAACACAGATTTATGTTTAAATTTTAATTTATTTAAATAATAATTTAAAAAAATAAAAATAAATAAAGTACATATTTACAGTATTTACAGGAAATATACAAAAATAAAACAACTGCAACTTGATGTGTAGGATAGCTATTTACAATAAAACATAATTATTTACAAATAATAATCAGTCTTTTAAAATAAAATATCAAATAAATAAATTCTAATTTTAACAATTAGAATTATCTAGATATAGGAACTCAATTCATTTAATCCACTTCTTCGATGGTGGGTCCGGAAGAGGCTTGGCCAAATTTGTTGCCGCTCTGCTGCCCACAAGTAGAGCCGGAGCTACCGCCATGCATCTTGGTCATGTAGGAGACGCACTCTTTCTGAAGTTCCTGCAGTTTGTGCTGGTACTCCTCCTTGTCTGCGAGGGTGTTGTTATCCAGCCACCTCATGGTCTCATCGCACCTGGCCCTCACTTTGTTCTTGTCATCCTCGCTCAGTTTGTCTCCAGCCTCATCGACTGCTTGCTTCACAGAGAAGAGGTAGCTCTCGAGTTGGTTCCTTGCAGCTATTCTCTCCCTCTGAGCATCATCTTCTGCTTTGTACCTTTCTGCCTCGTTGACCATTCTATCAATTTCCTCTTTTGATAGCCTGCCTTTATTGTTCTCTATCCTGATGTTCTTTGACTTCCCGGTGCTGTTCTCTTTGGCAGAGACATTTAGAATACCATTTGCATCCAGGTCAAAGGTGACTTCGATCTTGGGAACTCCACGAGGTGCAGGCGGGATCCCTGTCAGGTCAAATGTGCCGAGGAGGTTGTTGTCCTTTGTCATAGCTCTCTCACCTTCAAACACCTGAATAGTGACCGCTGGCTGATTGTCGGAATAGGTGGTGAACGTCTGGGTCTGCTTGCAAGGGATCCTACTGTTCCTCTCGATTATTTTTGTCATAACTCCACCAGCGGTTTCAATGCCCAGAGAAAGTGGTGCTACATCGACTAAGAGTACATCTTGTATCTGTGAGCTCTGATCTCCACTGAGGATGGCTGCTTGGACAGCGGCTCCATAAGCAACTGCCTCATCTGGATTAATTGACAAATTAAGGGATTTACCGTTGAAGAAATTCTGTAGAAGGCTCTGTATCTTTGGAATGCGGGTAGACCCTCCCACCAGGACAACATCATGGATGGAACTTTTATCCAGCTTGGCGTCTTGCAAAGCCTTTTCGACAGGTTGCAATGTCGATCTGAAGAGATCGGCACAGAGCTCTTCGAACCTGGCCCTCGATACTTTGGTGTAAAAGTCGATACCTTCGTATAGGGCGTCGATTTCAATGTTGGCTTCTGTGCTAGAAGACAGAGTTCTTTTGGCTCTTTCCGCAGCAGTTCTCAACCTTCTTATTGCTCTCGGGTTACTCTTCAGATCTTTCCTGTACTTCCTCTTGAACTCTTCTGCCAAATGATTGACTAGCCTGTTGTCGAAGTCTTCTCCACCCAGATGAGTGTCCCCAGCGGTGGATTTGACTTCAAAGAGAGAGCCCTCATCTATTGTTAGAATTGAAACGTCAAAAGTACCACCTCCGAGGTCGAAGATCAAAACGTTCCTCTCGCCCTTCAGATTCTTGTCCAACCCATAGGCGAGGGCTGCAGCTGTTGGCTCGTTGATAATCCTCAGGACGTTCAAACCGGCTATGGCACCTGCGTCCTTGGTCGCTTGCCTCTGAGAGTCATTGAAGTAGGCAGGAACTGTGATAACTGCGTCTTTCACTTTGGTTCCTAGGTATGATTCAGCAGTCTCCTTCATCTTGGTCAGGACCATGGAACTTATTTCTTCTGGAGCAAAACGTTTCGTTTCGCCTTTGTATTCTACCTGGATTTTAGGTTTGGAGCAATCGTTGACAACTTTGAATGGCCACAATTTTAAGTCATCCTGTATTTTGGGATCGTCGTATTTCCTGCCGATCAATCTTTTAGCATCGAAAACTGTGTTTTGAGGGTTCATGGCAACCTGATTTTTCGCAGCGTCTCCTATGAGCCTCTCGGTGTCCGTGAAGGCGACATAGCTCGGTGTCGTCCTGTTGCCTTGGTCGTTGGCGATGATCTCCACTTTTCCGTGCTGCCAAACCCCGACGCACGAATAAGTTGTACCAAGATCAATTCCAATAGCTGGCATTTTACTCACACTAATCGACAATAACACTAGATATACTAAATAGGGTCGAGCGAATAATCGCACTCAAGTATTCGTATCACTTTTCGATCTGTATACTGCCGGACCGCCGGAGCTGCGAGGTTTATATAGCCCGCCGAATGTTCTCGGCCGGGCCAGACCGATCTCTCGAATCTGATTGGTCGAAACGGTGGACGGTTATCGAACTATCTAGAACCTTCTCCGACTGCCCAGAATTCAAAATTAATCCTTTATTTTTTTTAAAACTGGTTTTGACACTTTTCTTTCAGCGCAGAATCTCTTTTAAAATATGCGGCGATTTATTTTGTTTTGTTTCTCCCACTCTTATTCCCATTCCTGTACAGTGAAGGTCTGCTAATAGATTGGGTTAATTCAATTCAATGGAAAACCGAAAAATGCAAACTTTATTTTTTCTTCTCATTGAAAATTGCTCCAAATACATTCGTTTGAATTAATAGTCCTTTAGTACAAATTTAAAATATTTATTCGTTTGCGTTCCTTTTATTCAAAATCTCTAGTTTGAAAAGTAAGGAAATATAATTAAATTTAAAAAAGCAAGTCTATTTGTAACACTTTTTGAAATTTAATATAGTGCTAGTAGAAAGTAATTGTTTGAGCTATCAAACTATAAAATGAGTAGAGCCTTCTCAGAAAGATCTGTGAAACACATTCAAACCAGACAGGCTTATTTATTACATTGATAGATTAGTGTATCATAGTTCTGCGATTGAATTATTTTGATGCACTCAAGGGACCTCAATTAATAATTCTATCATACTTGATAAACAGTAGAGCCCTTCGCTTCAAAAAGTATTGAATTATTTTCAAGCACGTCTTACAGCATAGCTCTGGTCCGGTAAAAAAAAATTACTAGGCATTATTTAGGTTTCTCTTGCTACATAGAATGTAGTATGTAAACGTGAATTTATGTAGTTTTTTTCATATGCATTTGAAAATATTAGATGAAGTGAGTTGATTACTACCTTATAGAAGTTAATTCTTTTATGATTACAACGGCTACTTTTGTGATTTTATGTTAAGCTAAATATGAAAATATATATGTTATTATAAATACTCAAATATGTTAGTTAAAAATTTATAGCCACCCCAATAGTTGGTGACACCGGGTTATAAGCAAAATAACCCTTAAAATATGTGCATATATTTGTACTTATTGGTCAGTGGTTCCATCTTGTTTGAATCCTTTTTTTATTATTATTATTATTATTATTTATTTTTTCCAGTCCTTAAAATTTCTTAAATTTGAGTCGAACCTTTAGCATTTAATGGATAGATCCAATTATTTGTAAATTTTTTACCGACTTAAGGAATACCTCTTCCTAGATTCACTATACATCAAAAGACTATTCTAACCAACGTTAAAGGAGTATTAATGTTGAGTTTAAATTTATTAACTAGAGAAGAATGGTATACCATTATAGAAATTTGATACATGTTCTCATTCCAGTTTTTTTGATTTTTAAATACCCAACGAAAATCATTTCTTCAGGAATGTTTTATTAAATACATTGGTTTACTGCTATTGCCAATAAATACTTTTGAAAAAATATATAAACATACTGTCATTCTTTATCCCGGTGAGTTCTGAGACCTCAACTTGACCCACTGCAAAGTAGGTTAAATTTCAATTCATTTTCAAGAGTGCCAATTGGAATGGAAAAAAATGAAACTTTTTGTTCTAAATATTTTCTTCTTTGTGCTAACAAGAGTTCAAAGATTTTTTCAAGGGTGACAATTGAAATGCAAACGGTTACAATTTAAATAAAAAGGGGTACAATTGAGTGGTAAGGGGCCACATTTGATTTGGGAAGGGTTACAATTCATATGGAAAGGGCTACGTTTGAATTGGAAAGGGTTTCTTGGGATTTGGAAATGGCTAAAGCTGACTCAGAAAAGGTTCAAATAGGCTTGGAAATGCTATATGTTCTCATTCCAGTTTCTTTGATTTTTAACTACCTTCTACTATCGAGGTTTGGCAAACTTAAAACTCTTTTTAATAATAAAAAATACTATCATTTAATCAAAAATATTCCAATTTGTAAGAAAAAAGGTGAAATGTATCAAAATAGAAAGCCTAAAAAAATTTGTGAACATTCATGAAAAACCATTGAACGGACATATATCGCCAACCCAATAATTTGTGAGACCGGGTTATAAGCAAAATGACCCTTACAATATGTTTTTATTTACTTTTTTGTTTGTATCTAGAGCTTAATCAGTAGTAAAAGTTCATGATACGTCAGATAATTTTTGAGCTAATATACTTGAAAATTATTAGACCTTTTTTAGAAAATTTTGTGGCACAGTTTTTATTATATTATTTTACCCAGCTACATAAAATAGATCAATGTACTGGTGTCACATCCATTTAAAAATATCAGGTGCCTTGGGGTGTTTAGTAACTTACGTATAAATCACCATTAAATGTTTCAATACATCCATTTTTAGAGGTGGCCTACTCCTGTAGTTCTCTGATGCCGAACTTTAAGAGTAGCCCACCTCTTGATTGGAATAATGAAAATTCAAAAATGTTTCAGATAAATAGTCCAAAATATTAAATTTTTCTTTGTACATGATTTCTGAAAATACTCGGAACATGTTATTTTTAAAACTTAACTTTTCTAAAATTAGAAAAAAACACTTCATGTTTTGTAAAAAGCTTATTGGCGTCTCATGTAATAAAAACTATATGTTGATTCAGCGAGTTGACATTTTATGATACAGAGAAAATTTGACTGCAATTGTTTTACCAACAAAAATTGCATAATGCACATTATTACTGAGCACTTGATAAAATTGTTTAAAAAACTAAATAGACAGTCCTAACGACAATTTATTGCTTAAAAGGTCCGATTCTTAGTTGGGAACATTTAATGAATTATAATTTAATCGATATATCGTGTTAAAAAATAGTGAAGTTGGAAAATACGCAACACAGACAAGTATAAAAATGATATCCAATTCGACACAGGAAATTTAAATATTTCTATACAAATAATAATGCTCTATTTTTATAGATGATAATAAAATTTGAAATTGCCGTAATACATAAAAAAAAATACATAAAAAATCTTATTTTACAACCTTATTTTTCCCACATTTTTTTTTAATTTTCTATCTGTCTCTGCTTAAAGCCTTCCAAAATTAGAAAGTTTAAATCTTTTAAAATGACACGGAATTACCAAATTTGAGAATTTCACAGAAAAAAAAATTTCCTTTACTTTTTAAGTGTTAGATTTCATTGGAACCTGTTATTAATTGTGAAATACAATAGCTTTGTGGTTGTTTTTTTTTTCTCTGTTATTAGGTGACTATACCTGAATGTTTTAACATTGCTACCTCTTACACTATTTGGATACTCCTTAGTCCATATCATATAGAAGATCCCACTAATCTAACTTGAGCTCAACAGGTTTAAGATAATGTAATATTTTAACTTAGTAGTAGTAAACTTCTAGTTAAATATTTTTAATTTTATCTATACATAATATCATTATTTCTTAATTTACTTGTAATTTAATTTATTTGTTTTAAATTATTCAATATAAAGATGAAATTTGGGGTAAATGATAACACAGATTTATGTTTAAATTTTAATTTATTTAAATAATAATTTAAAAAAATAAAAATAAATAAAGTACATATTTACAGTATTTACAGGAAATATACAAAAATAAAACAACTGCAACTTGATGTGTAGGATAGCTATTTACAATAAAACATAATTATTTACAAATAATAATCAGTCTTTTAAAATAAAATATCAAATAAATAAATTCTAATTTTAACAATTAGAATTATCTAGATATAGGAACTCAATTCATTTAATCCACTTCTTCGATGGTGGGTCCGGAAGAGGCTTGGCCAAATTTGTTGCCGCTCTGCTGCCCACAAGTAGAGCCGGAGCTACCGCCATGCATCTTGGTCATGTAGGAGACGCACTCTTTCTGAAGTTCCTGCAGTTTGTGCTGGTACTCCTCCTTGTCTGCGAGGGTGTTGTTATCCAGCCACCTCATGGTCTCATCGCACCTGGCCCTCACTTTGTTCTTGTCATCCTCGCTCAGTTTGTCTCCAGCCTCATCGACTGCTTGCTTCACAGAGAAGAGGTAGCTCTCGAGTTGGTTCCTTGCAGCTATTCTCTCCCTCTGAGCATCATCTTCTGCTTTGTACCTTTCTGCCTCGTTGACCATTCTATCAATTTCCTCTTTTGATAGCCTGCCTTTATTGTTCTCTATCCTGATGTTCTTTGACTTCCCGGTGCTGTTCTCTTTGGCAGAGACATTTAGAATACCATTTGCATCCAGGTCAAAGGTGACTTCGATCTTGGGAACTCCACGAGGTGCAGGCGGGATCCCTGTCAGGTCAAATGTGCCGAGGAGGTTGTTGTCCTTTGTCATAGCTCTCTCACCTTCAAACACCTGAATAGTGACCGCTGGCTGATTGTCGGAATAGGTGGTGAACGTCTGGGTCTGCTTGCAAGGGATCCTACTGTTCCTCTCGATTATTTTTGTCATAACTCCACCAGCGGTTTCAATGCCCAGAGAAAGTGGTGCTACATCGACTAAGAGTACATCTTGTATCTGTGAGCTCTGATCTCCACTGAGGATGGCTGCTTGGACAGCGGCTCCATAAGCAACTGCCTCATCTGGATTAATTGACAAATTAAGGGATTTACCGTTGAAGAAATTCTGTAGAAGGCTCTGTATCTTTGGAATGCGGGTAGACCCTCCCACCAGGACAACATCATGGATGGAACTTTTATCCAGCTTGGCGTCTTGCAAAGCCTTTTCGACAGGTTGCAATGTCGATCTGAAGAGATCGGCACAGAGCTCTTCGAACCTGGCCCTCGATACTTTGGTGTAAAAGTCGATACCTTCGTATAGGGCGTCGATTTCAATGTTGGCTTCTGTGCTAGAAGACAGAGTTCTTTTGGCTCTTTCCGCAGCAGTTCTCAACCTTCTTATTGCTCTCGGGTTACTCTTCAGATCTTTCCTGTACTTCCTCTTGAACTCTTCTGCCAAATGATTGACTAGCCTGTTGTCGAAGTCTTCTCCACCCAGATGAGTGTCCCCAGCGGTGGATTTGACTTCAAAGAGAGAGCCCTCATCTATTGTTAGAATTGAAACGTCAAAAGTACCACCTCCGAGGTCGAAGATCAAAACGTTCCTCTCGCCCTTCAGATTCTTGTCCAACCCATAGGCGAGGGCTGCAGCTGTTGGCTCGTTGATAATCCTCAGGACGTTCAAACCGGCTATGGCACCTGCGTCCTTGGTCGCTTGCCTCTGAGAGTCATTGAAGTAGGCAGGAACTGTGATAACTGCGTCTTTCACTTTGGTTCCTAGGTATGATTCAGCAGTCTCCTTCATCTTGGTCAGGACCATGGAACTTATTTCTTCTGGAGCAAAACGTTTCGTTTCGCCTTTGTATTCTACCTGGATTTTAGGTTTGGAGCAATCGTTGACAACTTTGAATGGCCACAATTTTAAGTCATCCTGTATTTTGGGATCGTCGTATTTCCTGCCGATCAATCTTTTAGCATCGAAAACTGTGTTTTGAGGGTTCATGGCAACCTGATTTTTCGCAGCGTCTCCTATGAGCCTCTCGGTGTCCGTGAAGGCGACATAGCTCGGTGTCGTCCTGTTGCCTTGGTCGTTGGCGATGATCTCCACTTTTCCGTGCTGCCAAACCCCGACGCACGAATAAGTTGTACCAAGATCAATTCCAATAGCTGGCATTTTACTCACACTAATCGACAATAACACTAGATATAATAAATAGGGTCGAGCGAATAATCGCACTCAAGTATTCGTATCACTTTTCGATCTGTATACTGCCGGACCGCCGGAGCTGCGAGGTTTATATAGCCCGCCGAATGTTCTCGGCCGGGCCAGACCGATCTCTCGAATCTGATTGGTCGAAACGGTGGACGGTTATCGAACTATCTAGAACCTTCTCCGACTGCCCAGAATTCAAAATTAATCCTTTATTTTTTTTAAAACTGGTTTTGACACTTTTCTTTCAGCGCAGAATCTCTTTTAAAATATGCGGCGATTTATTTTGTTTTGTTTCTCCCACTCTTATTCCCATTCCTGTACAGTGAAGGTCTGCTAATAGATTGGGTTAATTCAATTCAATGGAAAACCGAAAAATGCAAACTTTATTTTTTCTTCTCATTGAAAATTGCTCCAAATACATTCGTTTGAATTAATAGTCCTTTAGTACAAATTTAAAATATTTATTCGTTTGCGTTCCTTTTATTCAAAATCTCTAGTTTGAAAAGTAAGGAAATATAATTAAATTTAAAAAAGCAAGTCTATTTGTAACACTTTTTGAAATTTAATATAGTGCTAGTAGAAAGTAATTGTTTGAGCTATCAAACTATAAAATGAGTAGAGCCTTCTCAGAAAGATCTGTGAAACACATTCAAACCAGACAGGCTTATTTATTACATTGATAGATTAGTGTATCATAGTTCTGCGATTGAATTATTTTGATGCACTCAAGGGACCTCAATTAATAATTCTATCATACTTGATAAACAGTAGAGCCCTTCGCTTCAAAAAGTATTGAATTATTTTCAAGCACGTCTTACAGCATAGCTCTGGTCCGGTAAAAAAAAATTACTAGGCATTATTTAGGTTTCTCTTGCTACATAGAATGTAGTATGTAAACGTGAATTTATGTAGTTTTTTTCATATGCATTTGAAAATATTAGATGAAGTGAGTTGATTACTACCTTATAGAAGTTAATTCTTTTATGATTACAACGGCTACTTTTGTGATTTTATGTTAAGCTAAATATGAAAATATATATGTTATTATAAATACTCAAATATGTTAGTTAAAAATTTATAGCCACCCCAATAGTTGGTGACACCGGGTTATAAGCAAAATAACCCTTAAAATATGTGCATATATTTGTACTTATTGGTCAGTGGTTCCATCTTGTTTGAATCCTTTTTTTATTATTATTATTATTATTATTTATTTTTTCCAGTCCTTAAAATTTCTTAAATTTGAGTCGAACCTTTAGCATTTAATGGATAGATCCAATTATTTGTAAATTTTTTACCGACTTAAGGAATACCTCTTCCTAGATTCACTATACATCAAAAGACTATTCTAACCAACGTTAAAGGAGTATTAATGTTGAGTTTAAATTTATTAACTAGAGAAGAATGGTATACCATTATAGAAATTTGATACATGTTCTCATTCCAGTTTTTTTGATTTTTAAATACCCAACGAAAATCATTTCTTCAGGAATGTTTTATTAAATACATTGGTTTACTGCTATTGCCAATAAATACTTTTGAAAAAATATATAAACATACTGTCATTCTTTATCCCGGTGAGTTCTGAGACCTCAACTTGACCCACTGCAAAGTAGGTTAAATTTCAATTCATTTTCAAGAGTGCCAATTGGAATGGAAAAAAATGAAACTTTTTGTTCTAAATATTTTCTTCTTTGTGCTAACAAGAGTTCAAAGATTTTTTCAAGGGTGACAATTGAAATGCAAACGGTTACAATTTAAATAAAAAGGGGTACAATTGAGTGGTAAGGGGCCACATTTGATTTGGGAAGGGTTACAATTCATATGGAAAGGGCTACGTTTGAATTGGAAAGGGTTTCTTGGGATTTGGAAATGGCTAAAGCTGACTCAGAAAAGGTTCAAATAGGCTTGGAAATGCTATATGTTCTCATTCCAGTTTCTTTGATTTTTAACTACCTTCTACTATCGAGGTTTGGCAAACTTAAAACTCTTTTTAATAATAAAAAATACTATCATTTAATCAAAAATATTCCAATTTGTAAGAAAAAAGGTGAAATGTATCAAAATAGAAAGCCTAAAAAAATTTGTGAACATTCATGAAAAACCATTGAACGGACATATATCGCCAACCCAATAATTTGTGAGACCGGGTTATAAGCAAAATGACCCTTACAATATGTTTTTATTTACTTTTTTGTTTGTATCTAGAGCTTAATCAGTAGTAAAAGTTCATGATACGTCAGATAATTTTTGAGCTAATATACTTGAAAATTATTAGACCTTTTTTAGAAAATTTTGTGGCACAGTTTTTATTATATTATTTTACCCAGCTACATAAAATAGATCAATGTACTGGTGTCACATCCATTTAAAAATATCAGGTGCCTTGGGGTGTTTAGTAACTTACGTATAAATCACCATTAAATGTTTCAATACATCCATTTTTAGAGGTGGCCTACTCCTGTAGTTCTCTGATGCCGAACTTTAAGAGTAGCCCACCTCTTGATTGGAATAATGAAAATTCAAAAATGTTTCAGATAAATAGTCCAAAATATTAAATTTTTCTTTGTACATGATTTCTGAAAATACTCGGAACATGTTATTTTTAAAACTTAACTTTTCTAAAATTAGAAAAAAACACTTCATGTTTTGTAAAAAGCTTATTGGCGTCTCATGTAATAAAAACTATATGTTGATTCAGCGAGTTGACATTTTATGATACAGAGAAAATTTGACTGCAATTGTTTTACCAACAAAAATTGCATAATGCACATTATTACTGAGCACTTGATAAAATTGTTTAAAAAACTAAATAGACAGTCCTAACGACAATTTATTGCTTAAAAGGTCCGATTCTTAGTTGGGAACATTTAATGAATTATAATTTAATCGATATATCGTGTTAAAAAATAGTGAAGTTGGAAAATACGCAACACAGACAAGTATAAAAATGATATCCAATTCGACACAGGAAATTTAAATATTTCTATACAAATAATAATGCTCTATTTTTATAGATGATAATAAAATTTGAAATTGCCGTAATACATAAAAAAAAATACATAAAAAATCTTATTTTACAACCTTATTTTTCCCACATTTTTTTTTAATTTTCTATCTGTCTCTGCTTAAAGCCTTCCAAAATTAGAAAGTTTAAATCTTTTAAAATGACACGGAATTACCAAATTTGAGAATTTCACAGAAAAAAAAATTTCCTTTACTTTTTAAGTGTTAGATTTCATTGGAACCTGTTATTAATTGTGAAATACAATAGCTTTGTGGTTGTTTTTTTTTTCTCTGTTATTAGGTGACTATACCTGAATGTTTTAACATTGCTACCTCTTACACTATTTGGATACTCCTTAGTCCATATCATATAGAAGATCCCACTAATCTAACTTGAGCTCAACAGGTTTAAGATAATGTAATATTTTAACTTAGTAGTAGTAAACTTCTAGTTAAATATTTTTAATTTTATCTATACATAATATCATTATTTCTTAATTTACTTGTAATTTAATTTATTTGTTTTAAATTATTCAATATAAAGATGAAATTTGGGGTAAATGATAACACAGATTTATGTTTAAATTTTAATTTATTTAAATAATAATTTAAAAAAATAAAAATAAATAAAGTACATATTTACAGTATTTACAGGAAATATACAAAAATAAAACAACTGCAACTTGATGTGTAGGATAGCTATTTACAATAAAACATAATTATTTACAAATAATAATCAGTCTTTTAAAATAAAATATCAAATAAATAAATTCTAATTTTAACAATTAGAATTATCTAGATATAGGAACTCAATTCATTTAATCCACTTCTTCGATGGTGGGTCCGGAAGAGGCTTGGCCAAATTTGTTGCCGCTCTGCTGCCCACAAGTAGAGCCGGAGCTACCGCCATGCATCTTGGTCATGTAGGAGACGCACTCTTTCTGAAGTTCCTGCAGTTTGTGCTGGTACTCCTCCTTGTCTGCGAGGGTGTTGTTATCCAGCCACCTCATGGTCTCATCGCACCTGGCCCTCACTTTGTTCTTGTCATCCTCGCTCAGTTTGTCTCCAGCCTCATCGACTGCTTGCTTCACAGAGAAGAGGTAGCTCTCGAGTTGGTTCCTTGCAGCTATTCTCTCCCTCTGAGCATCATCTTCTGCTTTGTACCTTTCTGCCTCGTTGACCATTCTATCAATTTCCTCTTTTGATAGCCTGCCTTTATTGTTCTCTATCCTGATGTTCTTTGACTTCCCGGTGCTGTTCTCTTTGGCAGAGACATTTAGAATACCATTTGCATCCAGGTCAAAGGTGACTTCGATCTTGGGAACTCCACGAGGTGCAGGCGGGATCCCTGTCAGGTCAAATGTGCCGAGGAGGTTGTTGTCCTTTGTCATAGCTCTCTCACCTTCAAACACCTGAATAGTGACCGCTGGCTGATTGTCGGAATAGGTGGTGAACGTCTGGGTCTGCTTGCAAGGGATCCTACTGTTCCTCTCGATTATTTTTGTCATAACTCCACCAGCGGTTTCAATGCCCAGAGAAAGTGGTGCTACATCGACTAAGAGTACATCTTGTATCTGTGAGCTCTGATCTCCACTGAGGATGGCTGCTTGGACAGCGGCTCCATAAGCAACTGCCTCATCTGGATTAATTGACAAATTAAGGGATTTACCGTTGAAGAAATTCTGTAGAAGGCTCTGTATCTTTGGAATGCGGGTAGACCCTCCCACCAGGACAACATCATGGATGGAACTTTTATCCAGCTTGGCGTCTTGCAAAGCCTTTTCGACAGGTTGCAATGTCGATCTGAAGAGATCGGCACAGAGCTCTTCGAACCTGGCCCTCGATACTTTGGTGTAAAAGTCGATACCTTCGTATAGGGCGTCGATTTCAATGTTGGCTTCTGTGCTAGAAGACAGAGTTCTTTTGGCTCTTTCCGCAGCAGTTCTCAACCTTCTTATTGCTCTCGGGTTACTCTTCAGATCTTTCCTGTACTTCCTCTTGAACTCTTCTGCCAAATGATTGACTAGCCTGTTGTCGAAGTCTTCTCCACCCAGATGAGTGTCCCCAGCGGTGGATTTGACTTCAAAGAGAGAGCCCTCATCTATTGTTAGAATTGAAACGTCAAAAGTACCACCTCCGAGGTCGAAGATCAAAACGTTCCTCTCGCCCTTCAGATTCTTGTCCAACCCATAGGCGAGGGCTGCAGCTGTTGGCTCGTTGATAATCCTCAGGACGTTCAAACCGGCTATGGCACCTGCGTCCTTGGTCGCTTGCCTCTGAGAGTCATTGAAGTAGGCAGGAACTGTGATAACTGCGTCTTTCACTTTGGTTCCTAGGTATGATTCAGCAGTCTCCTTCATCTTGGTCAGGACCATGGAACTTATTTCTTCTGGAGCAAAACGTTTCGTTTCGCCTTTGTATTCTACCTGGATTTTAGGTTTGGAGCAATCGTTGACAACTTTGAATGGCCACAATTTTAAGTCATCCTGTATTTTGGGATCGTCGTATTTCCTGCCGATCAATCTTTTAGCATCGAAAACTGTGTTTTGAGGGTTCATGGCAACCTGATTTTTCGCAGCGTCTCCTATGAGCCTCTCGGTGTCCGTGAAGGCGACATAGCTCGGTGTCGTCCTGTTGCCTTGGTCGTTGGCGATGATCTCCACTTTTCCGTGCTGCCAAACCCCGACGCACGAATAAGTTGTACCAAGATCAATTCCAATAGCTGGCATTTTACTCACACTAATCGACAATAACACTAGATATACTAAATAGGGTCGAGCGAATAATCGCACTCAAGTATTCGTATCACTTTTCGATCTGTATACTGCCGGACCGCCGGAGCTGCGAGGTTTATATAGCCCGCCGAATGTTCTCGGCCGGGCCAGACCGATCTCTCGAATCTGATTGGTCGAAACGGTGGACGGTTATCGAACTATCTAGAACCTTCTCCGACTGCCCAGAATTCAAAATTAATCCTTTATTTTTTTTAAAACTGGTTTTGACACTTTTCTTTCAGCGCAGAATCTCTTTTAAAATATGCGGCGATTTATTTTGTTTTGTTTCTCCCACTCTTATTCCCATTCCTGTACAGTGAAGGTCTGCTAATAGATTGGGTTAATTCAATTCAATGGAAAACCGAAAAATGCAAACTTTATTTTTTCTTCTCATTGAAAATTGCTCCAAATACATTCGTTTGAATTAATAGTCCTTTAGTACAAATTTAAAATATTTATTCGTTTGCGTTCCTTTTATTCAAAATCTCTAGTTTGAAAAGTAAGGAAATATAATTAAATTTAAAAAAGCAAGTCTATTTGTAACACTTTTTGAAATTTAATATAGTGCTAGTAGAAAGTAATTGTTTGAGCTATCAAACTATAAAATGAGTAGAGCCTTCTCAGAAAGATCTGTGAAACACATTCAAACCAGACAGGCTTATTTATTACATTGATAGATTAGTGTATCATAGTTCTGCGATTGAATTATTTTGATGCACTCAAGGGACCTCAATTAATAATTCTATCATACTTGATAAACAGTAGAGCCCTTCGCTTCAAAAAGTATTGAATTATTTTCAAGCACGTCTTACAGCATAGCTCTGGTCCGGTAAAAAAAAATTACTAGGCATTATTTAGGTTTCTCTTGCTACATAGAATGTAGTATGTAAACGTGAATTTATGTAGTTTTTTTCATATGCATTTGAAAATATTAGATGAAGTGAGTTGATTACTACCTTATAGAAGTTAATTCTTTTATGATTACAACGGCTACTTTTGTGATTTTATGTTAAGCTAAATATGAAAATATATATGTTATTATAAATACTCAAATATGTTAGTTAAAAATTTATAGCCACCCCAATAGTTGGTGACACCGGGTTATAAGCAAAATAACCCTTAAAATATGTGCATATATTTGTACTTATTGGTCAGTGGTTCCATCTTGTTTGAATCCTTTTTTTATTATTATTATTATTATTATTTATTTTTTCCAGTCCTTAAAATTTCTTAAATTTGAGTCGAACCTTTAGCATTTAATGGATAGATCCAATTATTTGTAAATTTTTTACCGACTTAAGGAATACCTCTTCCTAGATTCACTATACATCAAAAGACTATTCTAACCAACGTTAAAGGAGTATTAATGTTGAGTTTAAATTTATTAACTAGAGAAGAATGGTATACCATTATAGAAATTTGATACATGTTCTCATTCCAGTTTTTTTGATTTTTAAATACCCAACGAAAATCATTTCTTCAGGAATGTTTTATTAAATACATTGGTTTACTGCTATTGCCAATAAATACTTTTGAAAAAATATATAAACATACTGTCATTCTTTATCCCGGTGAGTTCTGAGACCTCAACTTGACCCACTGCAAAGTAGGTTAAATTTCAATTCATTTTCAAGAGTGCCAATTGGAATGGAAAAAAATGAAACTTTTTGTTCTAAATATTTTCTTCTTTGTGCTAACAAGAGTTCAAAGATTTTTTCAAGGGTGACAATTGAAATGCAAACGGTTACAATTTAAATAAAAAGGGGTACAATTGAGTGGTAAGGGGCCACATTTGATTTGGGAAGGGTTACAATTCATATGGAAAGGGCTACGTTTGAATTGGAAAGGGTTTCTTGGGATTTGGAAATGGCTAAAGCTGACTCAGAAAAGGTTCAAATAGGCTTGGAAATGCTATATGTTCTCATTCCAGTTTCTTTGATTTTTAACTACCTTCTACTATCGAGGTTTGGCAAACTTAAAACTCTTTTTAATAATAAAAAATACTATCATTTAATCAAAAATATTCCAATTTGTAAGAAAAAAGGTGAAATGTATCAAAATAGAAAGCCTAAAAAAATTTGTGAACATTCATGAAAAACCATTGAACGGACATATATCGCCAACCCAATAATTTGTGAGACCGGGTTATAAGCAAAATGACCCTTACAATATGTTTTTATTTACTTTTTTGTTTGTATCTAGAGCTTAATCAGTAGTAAAAGTTCATGATACGTCAGATAATTTTTGAGCTAATATACTTGAAAATTATTAGACCTTTTTTAGAAAATTTTGTGGCACAGTTTTTATTATATTATTTTACCCAGCTACATAAAATAGATCAATGTACTGGTGTCACATCCATTTAAAAATATCAGGTGCCTTGGGGTGTTTAGTAACTTACGTATAAATCACCATTAAATGTTTCAATACATCCATTTTTAGAGGTGGCCTACTCCTGTAGTTCTCTGATGCCGAACTTTAAGAGTAGCCCACCTCTTGATTGGAATAATGAAAATTCAAAAATGTTTCAGATAAATAGTCCAAAATATTAAATTTTTCTTTGTACATGATTTCTGAAAATACTCGGAACATGTTATTTTTAAAACTTAACTTTTCTAAAATTAGAAAAAAACACTTCATGTTTTGTAAAAAGCTTATTGGCGTCTCATGTAATAAAAACTATATGTTGATTCAGCGAGTTGACATTTTATGATACAGAGAAAATTTGACTGCAATTGTTTTACCAACAAAAATTGCATAATGCACATTATTACTGAGCACTTGATAAAATTGTTTAAAAAACTAAATAGACAGTCCTAACGACAATTTATTGCTTAAAAGGTCCGATTCTTAGTTGGGAACATTTAATGAATTATAATTTAATCGATATATCGTGTTAAAAAATAGTGAAGTTGGAAAATACGCAACACAGACAAGTATAAAAATGATATCCAATTCGACACAGAAAATTTAAATATTTCTATACAAATAATAATGCTCTATTTTTATAGATGATAATAAAATTTGAAATTGCCGAAAATACATAAAAAATCTTATTTTACAACCTTATTTTTCCCACATTTTTTTTTAATTTTCTATCTGTCTCTGCTTAAAGCCTTCCAAAATTAGAAAGTTTAAATCTTTTAAAATGACACGGAATTACCAAATTTGAGAATTTCACAGAAAAAAAAATTTCCTTTACTTTTTAAGTGTTAGATTTCATTGGAACCTGTTATTAATTGTGAAATACAATAGCTTTGTGGTTGTTTTTTTTTTCTCTGTTATTAGGTGACTATACCTGAATGTTTTAACATTGCTACCTCTTACACTATTTGGATACTCCTTAGTCCATATCATATAGAAGATCCCACTAATCTAACTTGAGCTCAACAGGTTTAAGATAATGTAATATTTTAACTTAGTAGTAGTAAACTTCTAGTTAAATATTTTTAATTTTATCTATACATAATATCATTATTTCTTAATTTACTTGTAATTTAATTTATTTGTTTTAAATTATTCAATATAAAGATGAAATTTGGGGTAAATGATAACACAGATTTATGTTTAAATTTTAATTTATTTAAATAATAATTTAAAAAAATAAAAATAAATAAAGTACATATTTACAGTATTTACAGGAAATATACAAAAATAAAACAACTGCAACTTGATGTGTAGGATAGCTATTTACAATAAAACATAATTATTTACAAATAATAATCAGTCTTTTAAAATAAAATATCAAATAAATAAATTCTAATTTTAACAATTAGAATTATCTAGATATAGGAACTCAATTCATTTAATCCACTTCTTCGATGGTGGGTCCGGAAGAGGCTTGGCCAAATTTGTTGCCGCTCTGCTGCCCACAAGTAGAGCCGGAGCTACCGCCATGCATCTTGGTCATGTAGGAGACGCACTCTTTCTGAAGTTCCTGCAGTTTGTGCTGGTACTCCTCCTTGTCTGCGAGGGTGTTGTTATCCAGCCACCTCATGGTCTCATCGCACCTGGCCCTCACTTTGTTCTTGTCATCCTCGCTCAGTTTGTCTCCAGCCTCATCGACTGCTTGCTTCACAGAGAAGAGGTAGCTCTCGAGTTGGTTCCTTGCAGCTATTCTCTCCCTCTGAGCATCATCTTCTGCTTTGTACCTTTCTGCCTCGTTGACCATTCTATCAATTTCCTCTTTTGATAGCCTGCCTTTATTGTTCTCTATCCTGATGTTCTTTGACTTCCCGGTGCTGTTCTCTTTGGCAGAGACATTTAGAATACCATTTGCATCCAGGTCAAAGGTGACTTCGATCTTGGGAACTCCACGAGGTGCAGGCGGGATCCCTGTCAGGTCAAATGTGCCGAGGAGGTTGTTGTCCTTTGTCATAGCTCTCTCACCTTCAAACACCTGAATAGTGACCGCTGGCTGATTGTCGGAATAGGTGGTGAACGTCTGGGTCTGCTTGCAAGGGATCCTACTGTTCCTCTCGATTATTTTTGTCATAACTCCACCAGCGGTTTCAATGCCCAGAGAAAGTGGTGCTACATCGACTAAGAGTACATCTTGTATCTGTGAGCTCTGATCTCCACTGAGGATGGCTGCTTGGACAGCGGCTCCATAAGCAACTGCCTCATCTGGATTAATTGACAAATTAAGGGATTTACCGTTGAAGAAATTCTGTAGAAGGCTCTGTATCTTTGGAATGCGGGTAGACCCTCCCACCAGGACAACATCATGGATGGAACTTTTATCCAGCTTGGCGTCTTGCAAAGCCTTTTCGACAGGTTGCAATGTCGATCTGAAGAGATCGGCACAGAGCTCTTCGAACCTGGCCCTCGATACTTTGGTGTAAAAGTCGATACCTTCGTATAGGGCGTCGATTTCAATGTTGGCTTCTGTGCTAGAAGACAGAGTTCTTTTGGCTCTTTCCGCAGCAGTTCTCAACCTTCTTATTGCTCTCGGGTTACTCTTCAGATCTTTCCTGTACTTCCTCTTGAACTCTTCTGCCAAATGATTGACTAGCCTGTTGTCGAAGTCTTCTCCACCCAGATGAGTGTCCCCAGCGGTGGATTTGACTTCAAAGAGAGAGCCCTCATCTATTGTTAGAATTGAAACGTCAAAAGTACCACCTCCGAGGTCGAAGATCAAAACGTTCCTCTCGCCCTTCAGATTCTTGTCCAACCCATAGGCGAGGGCTGCAGCTGTTGGCTCGTTGATAATCCTCAGGACGTTCAAGCCGGCTATGGCACCTGCGTCCTTGGTCGCTTGCCTCTGAGAGTCATTGAAGTAGGCAGGAACTGTGATAACTGCGTCTTTCACTTTGGTTCCTAGGTATGATTCAGCAGTCTCCTTCATCTTGGTCAGGACCATGGAACTTATTTCTTCTGGAGCAAAACGTTTCGTTTCGCCTTTGTATTCTACCTGGATTTTAGGTTTGGAGCAATCGTTGACAACTTTGAATGGCCACAATTTTAAGTCATCCTGTATTTTGGGATCGTCGTATTTCCTGCCGATCAATCTTTTAGCATCGAAAACTGTGTTTTGAGGGTTCATGGCAACCTGATTTTTCGCAGCGTCTCCTATGAGCCTCTCGGTGTCCGTGAAGGCGACATAGCTCGGTGTCGTCCTGTTGCCTTGGTCGTTGGCGATGATCTCCACTTTTCCGTGCTGCCAAACCCCGACGCACGAATAAGTTGTACCAAGATCAATTCCAATAGCTGGCATTTTACTCACACTAATCGACAATAACACTAGATATAATAAATAGGGTCGAGCGAATAATCGCACTCAAGTATTCGTATCACTTTTCGATCTGTATACTGCCGGACCGCCGGAGCTGCGAGGTTTATATAGCCCGCCGAATGTTCTCGGCCGGGCCAGGCCGATCTCTCGAATCTGATTGGTCGAAACGGTGGACGGTTATCGAACTATCTAGAACCTTCTCCGACTGCCCAGAATTCAAAATTAATCCTTTATTTTTTTTAAAACTGGTTTTGACACTTTTCTTTCAGCGCAGAATCTCTTTTAAAATATGCGGCGATTTATTTTGTTTTGTTTCTCCCACTCTTATTCCCATTCCTGTACAGTGAAGGTCTGCTAATAGATTGGGTTAATTCAATTCAATGGAAAACCGAAAAATGCAAACTTTATTTTTTCTTCTCATTGAAAATTGCTCCAAATACATTCGTTTGAATTAATAGTCCTTTAGTACAAATTTAAAATATTTATTCGTTTGCGTTCCTTTTATTCAAAATCTCTAGTTTGAAAAGTAAGGAAATATAATTAAATTTAAAAAAGCAAGTCTATTTGTAACACTTTTTGAAATTTAATATAGTGCTAGTAGAAAGTAATTGTTTGAGCTATCAAACTATAAAATGAGTAGAGCCTTCTCAGAAAGATCTGTGAAACACATTCAAACCAGACAGGCTTATTTATTACATTGATAGATTAGTGTATCATAGTTCTGCGATTGAATTATTTTGATGCACTCAAGGGACCTCAATTAATAATTCTATCATACTTGATAAACAGTAGAGCCCTTCGCTTCAAAAAGTATTGAATTATTTTCAAGCACGTCTTACAGCATAGCTCTGGTCCGGTAAAAAAAAATTACTAGGCATTATTTAGGTTTCTCTTGCTACATAGAATGTAGTATGTAAACGTGAATTTATGTAGTTTTTTCATATGCATTTGAAAATATTAGATGAAGTGAGTTGATTACTACCTTATAGAAGTTAATTCTTTTATGATTACAACGGCTACTTTTGTGATTTTATGTTAAGCTAAATATGAAAATATATATGTTATTATAAATACTCAAATATGTTAGTTAAAAATTTATAGCCACCCCAATAGTTGGTGACACCGGGTTATAAGCAAAATAACCCTTAAAATATGTGCATATATTTGTACTTATTGGTCAGTGGTTCCATCTTGTTTGAATCCTTTTTTTATTATTATTATTATTATTATTTATTTTTTCCAGTCCTTAAAATTTCTTAAATTTGAGTCGAACCTTTAGCATTTAATGGATAGATCCAATTATTTGTAAATTTTTTACCGACTTAAGGAATACCTCTTCCTAGATTCACCATACATCAAAAGACTATTCTAACCAACGTTAAAGGAGTATTAATGTTGAGTTTAAATTTATTAACTAGAGAAGAATGGTATACCATTATAGAAATTTGATACATGTTCTCATTCCAGTTTTTTTGATTTTTAAATACCCAACGAAAATCATTTCTTCAGGAATGTTTTATTAAATACATTGGTTTACTGCTATTGCCAATAAATACTTTTGAAAAAATATATAAACTGAAAAAATACTGTCATTCTTTATCCCGGTGAGTTCTGAGACCTCAACTTGACCCACTGCAAAGTAGGTTAAATTTCAATTCATTTTCAAGAGTGCCAATTGGAATGGAAAAAAATGAAACTTTTTGTTCTAAATATTTTCTTCTTTGTGCTAACAAGAGTTCAAAGATTTTTTCAAGGGTGACAATTGAAATGCAAACGGTTACAATTTAAATAAAAAGGGGTACAATTGAGTGGTAAGGGGCCACATTTGATTTGGGAAGGGTTACAATTCATATGGAAAGGGCTACGTTTGAATTGGAAAGGGTTTCTTGGGATTTGGAAATGGCTAAAGCTGACTCAGAAAAGGTTCAAATAGGCTTGGAAATGCTATATGTTCTCATTCCAGTTTCTTTGATTTTTAACTACCTTCTACTATCGAGGTTTGGCAAACTTAAAACTCTTTTTAATAATAAAAAATACTATCATTTAATCAAAAATATTCCAATTTGTAAGAAAAAAGGTGAAATGTATCAAAATAGAAAGCCTAAAAAAATTTGTGAACATTCATGAAAAACCATTGAACGGACATATATCGCCAACCCAATAATTTGTGAGACCGGGTTATAAGCAAAATGACCCTTACAATATGTTTTTATTTACTTTTTTGTTTGTATCTAGAGCTTAATCAGTAGTAAAAGTTCATGATACGTCAGATAATTTTTGAGCTAATATACTTGAAAATTATTAGACCTTTTTTAGAAAATTTTGTGGCACAGTTTTTATTATATTATTTTACCCAGCTACATAAAATAGATCAATGTACTGGTGTCACATCCATTTAAAAATATCAGGTGCCTTGGGGTGTTTAGTAACTTACGTATAAATCACCATTAAATGTTTCAATACATCCATTTTTAGAGGTGGCCTACTCCTGTAGTTCTCTGATGCCGAACTTTAAGAGTAGCCCACCTCTTGATTGGAATAATGAAAATTCAAAAATGTTTCAGATAAATAGTCCAAAATATTAAATTTTTCTTTGTACATGATTTCTGAAAATACTCGGAACATGTTATTTTTAAAACTTAACTTTTCTAAAATTAGAAAAAAACACTTCATGTTTTGTAAAAAGCTTATTGGCGTCTCATGTAATAAAAACTATATGTTGATTCAGCGAGTTGACATTTTATGATACAGAGAAAATTTGACTGCAATTGTTTTACCAACAAAAATTGCATAATGCACATTATTACTGAGCACTTGATAAAATTGTTTAAAAAACTAAATAGACAGTCCTAACGACAATTTATTGCTTAAAAGGTCCGATTCTTAGTTGGGAACATTTAATGAATTATAATTTAATCGATATATCGTGTTAAAAAATAGTGAAGTTGGAAAATACGCAACACAGACAAGTATAAAAATGATATCCAATTCGACACAGAAAATTTAAATATTTCTATACAAATAATAATGCTCTATTTTTATAGATGATAATAAAATTTGAAATTGCCGAAAATACATAAAAAATCTTATTTTACAACCTTATTTTTCCCACATTTTTTTTTAATTTTCTATCTGTCTCTGCTTAAAGCCTTCCAAAATTAGAAAGTTTAAATCTTTTAAAATGACACGGAATTACCAAATTTGAGAATTTCACAGAAAAAAAAATTTCCTTTACTTTTTAAGTGTTAGATTTCATTGGAACCTGTTATTAATTGTGAAATACAATAGCTTTGTGGTTTTTTTTTTTTTCTCTGTTATTAGGTGACTATACCTGAATGTTTTAACATTGCTACCTCTTACACTATTTGGATACTCCTTAGTCCATATCATATAGAAGATCCCACTAATCTAACTTGAGCTCAACAGGTTTAAGATAATGTAATATTTTAACTTAGTAGTAGTAAACTTCTAGTTAAATATTTTTAATTTTATCTATACATAATATCATTATTTCTTAATTTACTTGTAATTTAATTTATTTGTTTTAAATTATTCAATATAAAGATGAAATTTGGGGTAAATGATAACACAGATTTATGTTTAAATTTTAATTTATTTAAATAATAATTTAAAAAAATAAAAATAAATAAAGTACATATTTACAGTATTTACAGGAAATATACAAAAATAAAACAACTGCAACTTGATGTGTAGGATAGCTATTTACAATAAAACATAATTATTTACAAATAATAATCAGTCTTTTAAAATAAAATATCAAATAAATAAATTCTAATTTTAACAATTAGAATTATCTAGATATAGGAACTCAATTCATTTAATCCACTTCTTCGATGGTGGGTCCGGAAGAGGCTTGGCCAAATTTGTTGCCGCTCTGCTGCCCACAAGTAGAGCCGGAGCTACCGCCATGCATCTTGGTCATGTAGGAGACGCACTCTTTCTGAAGTTCCTGCAGTTTGTGCTGGTACTCCTCCTTGTCTGCGAGGGTGTTGTTATCCAGCCACCTCATGGTCTCATCGCACCTGGCCCTCACTTTGTTCTTGTCATCCTCGCTCAGTTTGTCTCCAGCCTCATCGACTGCTTGCTTCACAGAGAAGAGGTAGCTCTCGAGTTGGTTCCTTGCAGCTATTCTCTCCCTCTGAGCATCATCTTCTGCTTTGTACCTTTCTGCCTCGTTGACCATTCTATCAATTTCCTCTTTTGATAGCCTGCCTTTATTGTTCTCTATCCTGATGTTCTTTGACTTCCCGGTGCTGTTCTCTTTGGCAGAGACATTTAGAATACCATTTGCATCCAGGTCAAAGGTGACTTCGATCTTGGGAACTCCACGAGGTGCAGGCGGGATCCCTGTCAGGTCAAATGTGCCGAGGAGGTTGTTGTCCTTTGTCATAGCTCTCTCACCTTCAAACACCTGAATAGTGACCGCTGGCTGATTGTCGGAATAGGTGGTGAACGTCTGGGTCTGCTTGCAAGGGATCCTACTGTTCCTCTCGATTATTTTTGTCATAACTCCACCAGCGGTTTCAATGCCCAGAGAAAGTGGTGCTACATCGACTAAGAGTACATCTTGTATCTGTGAGCTCTGATCTCCACTGAGGATGGCTGCTTGGACAGCGGCTCCATAAGCAACTGCCTCATCTGGATTAATTGACAAATTAAGGGATTTACCGTTGAAGAAATTCTGTAGAAGGCTCTGTATCTTTGGAATGCGGGTAGACCCTCCCACCAGGACAACATCATGGATGGAACTTTTATCCAGCTTGGCGTCTTGCAAAGCCTTTTCGACAGGTTGCAATGTCGATCTGAAGAGATCGGCACAGAGCTCTTCGAACCTGGCCCTCGATACTTTGGTGTAAAAGTCGATACCTTCGTATAGGGCGTCGATTTCAATGTTGGCTTCTGTGCTAGAAGACAGAGTTCTTTTGGCTCTTTCCGCAGCAGTTCTCAACCTTCTTATTGCTCTCGGGTTACTCTTCAGATCTTTCCTGTACTTCCTCTTGAACTCTTCTGCCAAATGATTGACTAGCCTGTTGTCGAAGTCTTCTCCACCCAGATGAGTGTCCCCAGCGGTGGATTTGACTTCAAAGAGAGAGCCCTCATCTATTGTTAGAATTGAAACGTCAAAAGTACCACCTCCGAGGTCGAAGATCAAAACGTTCCTCTCGCCCTTCAGATTCTTGTCCAACCCATAGGCGAGGGCTGCAGCTGTTGGCTCGTTGATAATCCTCAGGACGTTCAAGCCGGCTATGGCACCTGCGTCCTTGGTCGCTTGCCTCTGAGAGTCATTGAAGTAGGCAGGAACTGTGATAACTGCGTCTTTCACTTTGGTTCCTAGGTATGATTCAGCAGTCTCCTTCATCTTGGTCAGGACCATGGAACTTATTTCTTCTGGAGCAAAACGTTTCGTTTCGCCTTTGTATTCTACCTGGATTTTAGGTTTGGAGCAATCGTTGACAACTTTGAATGGCCACAATTTTAAGTCATCCTGTATTTTGGGATCGTCGTATTTCCTGCCGATCAATCTTTTAGCATCGAAAACTGTGTTTTGAGGGTTCATGGCAACCTGATTTTTCGCAGCGTCTCCTATGAGCCTCTCGGTGTCCGTGAAGGCGACATAGCTCGGTGTCGTCCTGTTGCCTTGGTCGTTGGCGATGATCTCCACTTTTCCGTGCTGCCAAACCCCGACGCACGAATAAGTTGTACCAAGATCAATTCCAATAGCTGGCATTTTACTCACACTAATCGACAATAACACTAGATATAATAAATAGGGTCGAGCGAATAATCGCACTCAAGTATTCGTATCACTTTTCGATCTGTATACTGCCGGACCGCCGGAGCTGCGAGGTTTATATAGCCCGCCGAATGTTCTCGGCCGGGCCAGACCGATCTCTCGAATCTGATTGGTCGAAACGGTGGACGGTTATCGAACTATCTAGAACCTTCTCCGACTGCCCAGAATTCAAAATTAATCCTTTATTTTTTTTAAAACTGGTTTTGACACTTTTCTTTCAGCGCAGAATCTCTTTTAAAATATGCGGCGATTTATTTTGTTTTGTTTCTCCCACTCTTATTCCCATTCCTGTACAGTGAAGGTCTGCTAATAGATTGGGTTAATTCAATTCAATGGAAAACCGAAAAATGCAAACTTTATTTTTTCTTCTCATTGAAAATTGCTCCAAATACATTCGTTTGAATTAATAGTCCTTTAGTACAAATTTAAAATATTTATTCGTTTGCGTTCCTTTTATTCAAAATCTCTAGTTTGAAAAGTAAGGAAATATAATTAAATTTAAAAAAGCAAGTCTATTTGTAACACTTTTTGAAATTTAATATAGTGCTAGTAGAAAGTAATTGTTTGAGCTATCAAACTATAAAATGAGTAGAGCCTTCTCAGAAAGATCTGTGAAACACATTCAAACCAGACAGGCTTATTTATTACATTGATAGATTAGTGTATCATAGTTCTGCGATTGAATTATTTTGATGCACTCAAGGGACCTCAATTAATAATTCTATCATACTTGATAAACAGTAGAGCCCTTCGCTTCAAAAAGTATTGAATTATTTTCAAGCACGTCTTACAGCATAGCTCTGGTCCGGTAAAAAAAAATTACTAGGCATTATTTAGGTTTCTCTTGCTACATAGAATGTAGTATGTAAACGTGAATTTATGTAGTTTTTTCATATGCATTTGAAAATATTAGATGAAGTGAGTTGATTACTACCTTATAGAAGTTAATTCTTTTATGATTACAACGGCTACTTTTGTGATTTTATGTTAAGCTAAATATGAAAATATATATGTTATTATAAATACTCAAATATGTTAGTTAAAAATTTATAGCCACCCCAATAGTTGGTGACACCGGGTTATAAGCAAAATAACCCTTAAAATATGTGCATATATTTGTACTTATTGGTCAGTGGTTCCATCTTGTTTGAATCCTTTTTTTATTATTATTATTATTATTATTTATTTTTTCCAGTCCTTAAAATTTCTTAAATTTGAGTCGAACCTTTAGCATTTAATGGATAGATCCAATTATTTGTAAATTTTTTACCGAATTAAGGAATACCTCTTCCTAGATTCACCATACATCAAAAGACTATTCTAACCAACGTTAAAGGAGTATTAATGTTGAGTTTAAATTTATTAACTAGAGAAGAATGGTATACCATTATAGAAATTTGATACATGTTCTCATTCCAGTTTTTTTGATTTTTAAATACCCAACGAAAATCATTTCTTCAGGAATGTTTTATTAAATACATTGGTTTACTGCTATTGCCAATAAATACTTTTGAAAAAATATATAAACATACTGTCATTCTTTATCCCGGTGAGTTCTGAGACCTCAACTTGACCCACTGCAAAGTAGGTTAAATTTCAATTCATTTTCAAGAGTGCCAATTGGAATGGAAAAAAATGAAACTTTTTGTTCTAAATATTTTCTTCTTTGTGCTAACAAGAGTTCAAAGATTTTTTCAAGGGTGACAATTGAAATGCAAACGGTTACAATTTAAATAAAAAGGGGTACAATTGAGTGGTAAGGGGCCACATTTGATTTGGGAAGGGTTACAATTCATATGGAAAGGGCTACGTTTGAATTGGAAAGGGTTTCTTGGGATTTGGAAATGGCTAAAGCTGACTCAGAAAAGGTTCAAATAGGCTTGGAAATGCTATATGTTCTCATTCCAGTTTCTTTGATTTTTAACTACCTTCTACTATCGAGGTTTGGCAAACTTAAAACTCTTTTTAATAATAAAAAATACTATCATTTAATCAAAAATATTCCAATTTGTAAGAAAAAAGGTGAAATGTATCAAAATAGAAAGCCTAAAAAAATTTGTGAACATTCATGAAAAACCATTGAACGGACATATATCGCCAACCCAATAATTTGTGAGACCGGGTTATAAGCAAAATGACCCTTACAATATGTTTTTATTTACTTTTTTGTTTGTATCTAGAGCTTAATCAGTAGTAAAAGTTCATGATACGTCAGATAATTTTTGAGCTAATATACTTGAAAATTATTAGACCTTTTTTAGAAAATTTTGTGGCACAGTTTTTATTATATTATTTTACCCAGCTACATAAAATAGATCAATGTACTGGTGTCACATCCATTTAAAAATATCAGGTGCCTTGGGGTGTTTAGTAACTTACGTATAAATCACCATTAAATGTTTCAATACATCCATTTTTAGAGGTGGCCTACTCCTGTAGTTCTCTGATGCCGAACTTTAAGAGTAGCCCACCTCTTGATTGGAATAATGAAAATTCAAAAATGTTTCAGATAAATAGTCCAAAATATTAAATTTTTCTTTGTACATGATTTCTGAAAATACTCGGAACATGTTATTTTTAAAACTTAACTTTTCTAAAATTAGAAAAAAACACTTCATGTTTTGTAAAAAGCTTATTGGCGTCTCATGTAATAAAAACTATATGTTGATTCAGCGAGTTGACATTTTATGATACAGAGAAAATTTGACTGCAATTGTTTTACCAACAAAAATTGCATAATGCACATTATTACTGAGCACTTGATAAAATTGTTTAAAAAACTAAATAGACAGTCCTAACGACAATTTATTGCTTAAAAGGTCCGATTCTTAGTTGGGAACATTTAATGAATTATAATTTAATCGATATATCGTGTTAAAAAATAGTGAAGTTGGAAAATACGCAACACAGACAAGTATAAAAATGATATCCAATTCGACACAGGAAATTTAAATATTTCTATACAAATAATAATGCTCTATTTTTATAGATGATAATAAAATTTGAAATTGCCGAAAATACATAAAAAATCTTATTTTACAACCTTATTTTTCCCACATTTTTTTTTAATTTTCTATCTGTCTCTGCTTAAAGCCTTCCAAAATTAGAAAGTTTAAATCTTTTAAAATGACACGGAATTACCAAATTTGAGAATTTCACAGAAAAAAAAATTTCCTTTACTTTTTAAGTGTTAGATTTCATTGGAACCTGTTATTAATTGTGAAATACAATAGCTTTGTGGTTTTTTTTTTTTTCTCTGTTATTAGGTGACTATACCTGAATGTTTTAACATTGCTACCTCTTACACTATTTGGATACTCCTTAGTCCATATCATATAGAAGATCCCACTAATCTAACTTGAGCTCAACAGGTTTAAGATAATGTAATATTTTAACTTAGTAGTAGTAAACTTCTAGTTAAATATTTTTAATTTTATCTATACATAATATCATTATTTCTTAATTTACTTGTAATTTAATTTATTTGTTTTAAATTATTCAATATAAAGATGAAATTTGGGGTAAATGATAACACAGATTTATGTTTAAATTTTAATTTATTTAAATAATAATTTAAAAAAATAAAAATAAATAAAGTACATATTTACAGTATTTACAGGAAATATACAAAAATAAAACAACTGCAACTTGATGTGTAGGATAGCTATTTACAATAAAACATAATTATTTACAAATAATAATCAGTCTTTTAAAATAAAATATCAAATAAATAAATTCTAATTTTAACAATTAGAATTATCTAGATATAGGAACTCAATTCATTTAATCCACTTCTTCGATGGTGGGTCCGGAAGAGGCTTGGCCAAATTTGTTGCCGCTCTGCTGCCCACAAGTAGAGCCGGAGCTACCGCCATGCATCTTGGTCATGTAGGAGACGCACTCTTTCTGAAGTTCCTGCAGTTTGTGCTGGTACTCCTCCTTGTCTGCGAGGGTGTTGTTATCCAGCCACCTCATGGTCTCATCGCACCTGGCCCTCACTTTGTTCTTGTCATCCTCGCTCAGTTTGTCTCCAGCCTCATCGACTGCTTGCTTCACAGAGAAGAGGTAGCTCTCGAGTTGGTTCCTTGCAGCTATTCTCTCCCTCTGAGCATCATCTTCTGCTTTGTACCTTTCTGCCTCGTTGACCATTCTATCAATTTCCTCTTTTGATAGCCTGCCTTTATTGTTCTCTATCCTGATGTTCTTTGACTTCCCGGTGCTGTTCTCTTTGGCAGAGACATTTAGAATACCATTTGCATCCAGGTCAAAGGTGACTTCGATCTTGGGAACTCCACGAGGTGCAGGCGGGATCCCTGTCAGGTCAAATGTGCCGAGGAGGTTGTTGTCCTTTGTCATAGCTCTCTCACCTTCAAACACCTGAATAGTGACCGCTGGCTGATTGTCGGAATAGGTGGTGAACGTCTGGGTCTGCTTGCAAGGGATCCTACTGTTCCTCTCGATTATTTTTGTCATAACTCCACCAGCGGTTTCAATGCCCAGAGAAAGTGGTGCTACATCGACTAAGAGTACATCTTGTATCTGTGAGCTCTGATCTCCACTGAGGATGGCTGCTTGGACAGCGGCTCCATAAGCAACTGCCTCATCTGGATTAATTGACAAATTAAGGGATTTACCGTTGAAGAAATTCTGTAGAAGGCTCTGTATCTTTGGAATGCGGGTAGACCCTCCCACCAGGACAACATCATGGATGGAACTTTTATCCAGCTTGGCGTCTTGCAAAGCCTTTTCGACAGGTTGCAATGTCGATCTGAAGAGATCGGCACAGAGCTCTTCGAACCTGGCCCTCGATACTTTGGTGTAAAAGTCGATACCTTCGTATAGGGCGTCGATTTCAATGTTGGCTTCTGTGCTAGAAGACAGAGTTCTTTTGGCTCTTTCCGCAGCAGTTCTCAACCTTCTTATTGCTCTCGGGTTACTCTTCAGATCTTTCCTGTACTTCCTCTTGAACTCTTCTGCCAAATGATTGACTAGCCTGTTGTCGAAGTCTTCTCCACCCAGATGAGTGTCCCCAGCGGTGGATTTGACTTCAAAGAGAGAGCCCTCATCTATTGTTAGAATTGAAACGTCAAAAGTACCACCTCCGAGGTCGAAGATCAAAACGTTCCTCTCGCCCTTCAGATTCTTGTCCAACCCATAGGCGAGGGCTGCAGCTGTTGGCTCGTTGATAATCCTCAGGACGTTCAAGCCGGCTATGGCACCTGCGTCCTTGGTCGCTTGCCTCTGAGAGTCATTGAAGTAGGCAGGAACTGTGATAACTGCGTCTTTCACTTTGGTTCCTAGGTATGATTCAGCAGTCTCCTTCATCTTGGTCAGGACCATGGAACTTATTTCTTCTGGAGCAAAACGTTTCGTTTCGCCTTTGTATTCTACCTGGATTTTAGGTTTGGAGCAATCGTTGACAACTTTGAATGGCCACAATTTTAAGTCATCCTGTATTTTGGGATCGTCGTATTTCCTGCCGATCAATCTTTTAGCATCGAAAACTGTGTTTTGAGGGTTCATGGCAACCTGATTTTTCGCAGCGTCTCCTATGAGCCTCTCGGTGTCCGTGAAGGCGACATAGCTCGGTGTCGTCCTGTTGCCTTGGTCGTTGGCGATGATCTCCACTTTTCCGTGCTGCCAAACCCCGACGCACGAATAAGTTGTACCAAGATCAATTCCAATAGCTGGCATTTTACTCACACTAATCGACAATAACACTAGATATAATAAATAGGGTCGAGCGAATAATCGCACTCAAGTATTCGTATCACTTTTCGATCTGTATACTGCCGGACCGCCGGAGCTGCGAGGTTTATATAGCCCGCCGAATGTTCTCGGCCGGGCCAGACCGATCTCTCGAATCTGATTGGTCGAAACGGTGGACGGTTATCGAACTATCTAGAACCTTCTCCGACTGCCCAGAATTCAAAATTAATCCTTTATTTTTTTTAAAACTGGTTTTGACACTTTTCTTTCAGCGCAGAATCTCTTTTAAAATATGCGGCGATTTATTTTGTTTTGTTTCTCCCACTCTTATTCCCATTCCTGTACAGTGAAGGTCTGCTAATAGATTGGGTTAATTCAATTCAATGGAAAACCGAAAAATGCAAACTTTATTTTTTCTTCTCATTGAAAATTGCTCCAAATACATTCGTTTGAATTAATAGTCCTTTAGTACAAATTTAAAATATTTATTCGTTTGCGTTCCTTTTATTCAAAATCTCTAGTTTGAAAAGTAAGGAAATATAATTAAATTTAAAAAAGCAAGTCTATTTGTAACACTTTTTGAAATTTAATATAGTGCTAGTAGAAAGTAATTGTTTGAGCTATCAAACTATAAAATGAGTAGAGCCTTCTCAGAAAGATCTGTGAAACACATTCAAACCAGACAGGCTTATTTATTACATTGATAGATTAGTGTATCATAGTTCTGCGATTGAATTATTTTGATGCACTCAAGGGACCTCAATTAATAATTCTATCATACTTGATAAACAGTAGAGCCCTTCGCTTCAAAAAGTATTGAATTATTTTCAAGCACGTCTTACAGCATAGCTCTGGTCCGGTAAAAAAAAATTACTAGGCATTATTTAGGTTTCTCTTGCTACATAGAATGTAGTATGTAAACGTGAATTTATGTAGTTTTTTCATATGCATTTGAAAATATTAGATGAAGTGAGTTGATTACTACCTTATAGAAGTTAATTCTTTTATGATTACAACGGCTACTTTTGTGATTTTATGTTAAGCTAAATATGAAAATATATATGTTATTATAAATACTCAAATATGTTAGTTAAAAATTTATAGCCACCCCAATAGTTGGTGACACCGGGTTATAAGCAAAATAACCCTTAAAATATGTGCATATATTTGTACTTATTGGTCAGTGGTTCCATCTTGTTTGAATCCTTTTTTTATTATTATTATTATTATTATTTATTTTTTCCAGTCCTTAAAATTTCTTAAATTTGAGTCGAACCTTTAGCATTTAATGGATAGATCCAATTATTTGTAAATTTTTTACCGACTTAAGGAATACCTCTTCCTAGATTCACCATACATCAAAAGACTATTCTAACCAACGTTAAAGGAGTATTAATGTTGAGTTTAAATTTATTAACTAGAGAAGAATGGTATACCATTATAGAAATTTGATACATGTTCTCATTCCAGTTTTTTTGATTTTTAAATACCCAACGAAAATCATTTCTTCAGGAATGTTTTATTAAATACATTGGTTTACTGCTATTGCCAATAAATACTTTTGAAAAAATATATAAACTGAAAAAATACTGTCATTCTTTATCCCGGTGAGTTCTGAGACCTCAACTTGACCCACTGCAAAGTAGGTTAAATTTCAATTCATTTTCAAGAGTGCCAATTGGAATGGAAAAAAATGAAACTTTTTGTTCTAAATATTTTCTTCTTTGTGCTAACAAGAGTTCAAAGATTTTTTCAAGGGTGACAATTGAAATGCAAACGGTTACAATTTAAATAAAAAGGGGTACAATTGAGTGGTAAGGGGCCACATTTGATTTGGGAAGGGTTACAATTCATATGGAAAGGGCTACGTTTGAATTGGAAAGGGTTTCTTGGGATTTGGAAATGGCTAAAGCTGACTCAGAAAAGGTTCAAATAGGCTTGGAAATGCTATATGTTCAATAAATGCTATATGTTCTCATTCCAGTTTCTTTGATTTTTAACTACCTTCTACTATCGAGGTTTGGCAAACTTAAAACTCTTTTTAATAATAAAAAATACTATCATTTAATCAAAAATATTCCAATTTGTAAGAAAAAAGGTGAAATGTATCAAAATAGAAAGCCTAAAAAAATTTGTGAACATTCATGAAAAACCATTAAACCGACATATATCGCCAACCCAATAATTTGTGAGACCGGGTTATAAGCAAAATGACCCTTACAATATGTTTTTATTTACTTTTTTGTTTGTATCTAGAGCTTAATCAGTAGTAAAAGTTCATGATACGTCAGATAATTTTTGAGCTAATATACTTGAAAATTATTAGACCTTTTTTAGAAAATTTTGTGGCACAGTTTTTATTATATTATTTTACCCAGCTACATAAAATAGATCAATGTACTGGTGTCACATCCATTTAAAAATATCAGGTGCCTTGGGGTGTTTAGTAACTTACGTATAAATCACCATTAAATGTTTCAATACATCCATTTTTAGAGGTGGCCTACTCCTGTAGTTCTCTGATGCCGAACTTTAAGAGTAGCCCACCTCTTGATTGGAATAATGAAAATTCAAAAATGTTTCAGATAAATAGTCCAAAATATTAAATTTTTCTTTGTACATGATTTCTGAAAATACTCGGAACATGTTATTTTTAAAACTTAACTTTTCTAAAATTAGAAAAAAACACTTCATGTTTTGTAAAAAGCTTATTGGCGTCTCATGTAATAAAAACTATATGTTGATTCAGCGAGTTGACATTTTATGATACAGAGAAAATTTGACTGCAATTGTTTTACCAACAAAAATTGCATAATGCACATTATTACTGAGCACTTGATAAAATTGTTTAAAAAACTAAATAGACAGTCCTAACGACAATTTATTGCTTAAAAGGTCCGATTCTTAGTTGGGAACATTTAATGAATTATAATTTAATCGATATATCGTGTTAAAAAATAGTGAAGTTGGAAAATACGCAACACAGACAAGTATAAAAATGATATCCAATTCGACACAGAAAATTTAAATATTTCTATACAAATAATAATGCTCTATTTTTATAGATGATAATAAAATTTGAAATTGCCGAAAATACATAAAAAATCTTATTTTACAACCTTATTTTTCCCACATTTTTTTTTAATTTTCTATCTGTCTCTGCTTAAAGCCTTCCAAAATTAGAAAGTTTAAATCTTTTAAAATGACACGGAATTACCAAATTTGAGAATTTCACAGAAAAAAAAATTTCCTTTACTTTTTAAGTGTTAGATTTCATTGGAACCTGTTATTAATTGTGAAATACAATAGCTTTGTGGTTGTTTTTTTTTTCTCTGTTATTAGGTGACTATACCTGAATGTTTTAACATTGCTACCTCTTACACTATTTGGATACTCCTTAGTCCATATCATATAGAAGATCCCACTAATCTAACTTGAGCTCAACAGGTTTAAGATAATGTAATATTTTAACTTAGTAGTAGTAAACTTCTAGTTAAATATTTTTAATTTTATCTATACATAATATCATTATTTCTTAATTTACTTGTAATTTAATTTATTTGTTTTAAATTATTCAATATAAAGATGAAATTTGGGGTAAATGATAACACAGATTTATGTTTAAATTTTAATTTATTTAAATAATAATTTAAAAAAATAAAAATAAATAAAGTACATATTTACAGTATTTACAGGAAATATACAAAAATAAAACAACTGCAACTTGATGTGTAGGATAGCTATTTACAATAAAACATAATTATTTACAAATAATAATCAGTCTTTTAAAATAAAATATCAAATAAATAAATTCTAATTTTAACAATTAGAATTATCTAGATATAGGAACTCAATTCATTTAATCCACTTCTTCGATGGTGGGTCCGGAAGAGGCTTGGCCAAATTTGTTGCCGCTCTGCTGCCCACAAGTAGAGCCGGAGCTACCGCCATGCATCTTGGTCATGTAGGAGACGCACTCTTTCTGAAGTTCCTGCAGTTTGTGCTGGTACTCCTCCTTGTCTGCGAGGGTGTTGTTATCCAGCCACCTCATGGTCTCATCGCACCTGGCCCTCACTTTGTTCTTGTCATCCTCGCTCAGTTTGTCTCCAGCCTCATCGACTGCTTGCTTCACAGAGAAGAGGTAGCTCTCGAGTTGGTTCCTTGCAGCTATTCTCTCCCTCTGAGCATCATCTTCTGCTTTGTACCTTTCTGCCTCGTTGACCATTCTATCAATTTCCTCTTTTGATAGCCTGCCTTTATTGTTCTCTATCCTGATGTTCTTTGACTTCCCGGTGCTGTTCTCTTTGGCAGAGACATTTAGAATACCATTTGCATCCAGGTCAAAGGTGACTTCGATCTTGGGAACTCCACGAGGTGCAGGCGGGATCCCTGTCAGGTCAAATGTGCCGAGGAGGTTGTTGTCCTTTGTCATAGCTCTCTCACCTTCAAACACCTGAATAGTGACCGCTGGCTGATTGTCGGAATAGGTGGTGAACGTCTGGGTCTGCTTGCAAGGGATCCTACTGTTCCTCTCGATTATTTTTGTCATAACTCCACCAGCGGTTTCAATGCCCAGAGAAAGTGGTGCTACATCGACTAAGAGTACATCTTGTATCTGTGAGCTCTGATCTCCACTGAGGATGGCTGCTTGGACAGCGGCTCCATAAGCAACTGCCTCATCTGGATTAATTGACAAATTAAGGGATTTACCGTTGAAGAAATTCTGTAGAAGGCTCTGTATCTTTGGAATGCGGGTAGACCCTCCCACCAGGACAACATCATGGATGGAACTTTTATCCAGCTTGGCGTCTTGCAAAGCCTTTTCGACAGGTTGCAATGTCGATCTGAAGAGATCGGCACAGAGCTCTTCGAACCTGGCCCTCGATACTTTGGTGTAAAAGTCGATACCTTCGTATAGGGCGTCGATTTCAATGTTGGCTTCTGTGCTAGAAGACAGAGTTCTTTTGGCTCTTTCCGCAGCAGTTCTCAACCTTCTTATTGCTCTCGGGTTACTCTTCAGATCTTTCCTGTACTTCCTCTTGAACTCTTCTGCCAAATGATTGACTAGCCTGTTGTCGAAGTCTTCTCCACCCAGATGAGTGTCCCCAGCGGTGGATTTGACTTCAAAGAGAGAGCCCTCATCTATTGTTAGAATTGAAACGTCAAAAGTACCACCTCCGAGGTCGAAGATCAAAACGTTCCTCTCGCCCTTCAGATTCTTGTCCAACCCATAGGCGAGGGCTGCAGCTGTTGGCTCGTTGATAATCCTCAGGACGTTCAAGCCGGCTATGGCACCTGCGTCCTTGGTCGCTTGCCTCTGAGAGTCATTGAAGTAGGCAGGAACTGTGATAACTGCGTCTTTCACTTTGGTTCCTAGGTATGATTCAGCAGTCTCCTTCATCTTGGTCAGGACCATGGAACTTATTTCTTCTGGAGCAAAACGTTTCGTTTCGCCTTTGTATTCTACCTGGATTTTAGGTTTGGAGCAATCGTTGACAACTTTGAATGGCCACAATTTTAAGTCATCCTGTATTTTGGGATCGTCGTATTTCCTGCCGATCAATCTTTTAGCATCGAAAACTGTGTTTTGAGGGTTCATGGCAACCTGATTTTTCGCAGCGTCTCCTATGAGCCTCTCGGTGTCCGTGAAGGCGACATAGCTCGGTGTCGTCCTGTTGCCTTGGTCGTTGGCGATGATCTCCACTTTTCCGTGCTGCCAAACCCCGACGCACGAATAAGTTGTACCAAGATCAATTCCAATAGCTGGCATTTTACTCACACTAATCGACAATAACACTAGATATAATAAATAGGGTCGAGCGAATAATCGCACTCAAGTATTCGTATCACTTTTCGATCTGTATACTGCCGGACCGCCGGAGCTGCGAGGTTTATATAGCCCGCCGAATGTTCTCGGCCGGGCCAGACCGATCTCTCGAATCTGATTGGTCGAAACGGTGGACGGTTATCGAACTATCTAGAACCTTCTCCGACTGCCCAGAATTCAAAATTAATCCTTTATTTTTTTTAAAACTGGTTTTGACACTTTTCTTTCAGCGCAGAATCTCTTTTAAAATATGCGGCGATTTATTTTGTTTTGTTTCTCCCACTCTTATTCCCATTCCTGTACAGTGAAGGTCTGCTAATAGATTGGGTTAATTCAATTCAATGGAAAACCGAAAAATGCAAACTTTATTTTTTCTTCTCATTGAAAATTGCTCCAAATACATTCGTTTGAATTAATAGTCCTTTAGTACAAATTTAAAATATTTATTCGTTTGCGTTCCTTTTATTCAAAATCTCTAGTTTGAAAAGTAAGGAAATATAATTAAATTTAAAAAAGCAAGTCTATTTGTAACACTTTTTGAAATTTAATATAGTGCTAGTAGAAAGTAATTGTTTGAGCTATCAAACTATAAAATGAGTAGAGCCTTCTCAGAAAGATCTGTGAAACACATTCAAACCAGACAGGCTTATTTATTACATTGATAGATTAGTGTATCATAGTTCTGCGATTGAATTATTTTGATGCACTCAAGGGACCTCAATTAATAATTCTATCATACTTGATAAACAGTAGAGCCCTTCGCTTCAAAAAGTATTGAATTATTTTCAAGCACGTCTTACAGCATAGCTCTGGTCCGGTAAAAAAAAATTACTAGGCATTATTTAGGTTTCTCTTGCTACATAGAATGTAGTATGTAAACGTGAATTTATGTAGTTTTTTCATATGCATTTGAAAATATTAGATGAAGTGAGTTGATTACTACCTTATAGAAGTTAATTCTTTTATGATTACAACGGCTACTTTTGTGATTTTATGTTAAGCTAAATATGAAAATATATATGTTATTATAAATACTCAAATATGTTAGTTAAAAATTTATAGCCACCCCAATAGTTGGTGACACCGGGTTATAAGCAAAATAACCCTTAAAATATGTGCATATATTTGTACTTATTGGTCAGTGGTTCCATCTTGTTTGAATCCTTTTTTTATTATTATTATTATTATTATTTATTTTTTCCAGTCCTTAAAATTTCTTAAATTTGAGTCGAACCTTTAGCATTTAATGGATAGATCCAATTATTTGTAAATTTTTTACCGAATTAAGGAATACCTCTTCCTAGATTCACCATACATCAAAAGACTATTCTAACCAACGTTAAAGGAGTATTAATGTTGAGTTTAAATTTATTAACTAGAGAAGAATGGTATACCATTATAGAAATTTGATACATGTTCTCATTCCAGTTTTTTTGATTTTTAAATACCCAACGAAAATCATTTCTTCAGGAATGTTTTATTAAATACATTGGTTTACTGCTATTGCCAATAAATACTTTTGAAAAAATATATAAACATACTGTCATTCTTTATCCCGGTGAGTTCTGAGACCTCAACTTGACCCACTGCAAAGTAGGTTAAATTTCAATTCATTTTCAAGAGTGCCAATTGGAATGGAAAAAAATGAAACTTTTTGTTCTAAATATTTTCTTCTTTGTGCTAACAAGAGTTCAAAGATTTTTTCAAGGGTGACAATTGAAATGCAAACGGTTACAATTTAAATAAAAAGGGGTACAATTGAGTGGTAAGGGGCCACATTTGATTTGGGAAGGGTTACAATTCATATGGAAAGGGCTACGTTTGAATTGGAAAGGGTTTCTTGGGATTTGGAAATGGCTAAAGCTGACTCAGAAAAGGTTCAAATAGGCTTGGAAATGCTATATGTTCTCATTCCAGTTTCTTTGATTTTTAACTACCTTCTACTATCGAGGTTTGGCAAACTTAAAACTCTTTTTAATAATAAAAAATACTATCATTTAATCAAAAATATTCCAATTTGTAAGAAAAAAGGTGAAATGTATCAAAATAGAAAGCCTAAAAAAATTTGTGAACATTCATGAAAAACCATTAAACCGACATATATCGCCAACCCAATAATTTGTGAGACCGGGTTATAAGCAAAATGACCCTTACAATATGTTTTTATTTACTTTTTTGTTTGTATCTAGAGCTTAATCAGTAGTAAAAGTTCATGATACGTCAGATAATTTTTGAGCTAATATACTTGAAAATTATTAGACCTTTTTTAGAAAATTTTGTGGCACAGTTTTTATTATATTATTTTACCCAGCTACATAAAATAGATCAATGTACTGGTGTCACATCCATTTAAAAATATCAGGTGCCTTGGGGTGTTTAGTAACTTACGTATAAATCACCATTAAATGTTTCAATACATCCATTTTTAGAGGTGGCCTACTCCTGTAGTTCTCTGATGCCGAACTTTAAGAGTAGCCCACCTCTTGATTGGAATAATGAAAATTCAAAAATGTTTCAGATAAATAGTCCAAAATATTAAATTTTTCTTTGTACATGATTTCTGAAAATACTCGGAACATGTTATTTTTAAAACTTAACTTTTCTAAAATTAGAAAAAAACACTTCATGTTTTGTAAAAAGCTTATTGGCGTCTCATGTAATAAAAACTATATGTTGATTCAGCGAGTTGACATTTTATGATACAGAGAAAATTTGACTGCAATTGTTTTACCAACAAAAATTGCATAATGCACATTATTACTGAGCACTTGATAAAATTGTTTAAAAAACTAAATAGACAGTCCTAACGACAATTTATTGCTTAAAAGGTCCGATTCTTAGTTGGGAACATTTAATGAATTATAATTTAATCGATATATCGTGTTAAAAAATAGTGAAGTTGGAAAATACGCAACACAGACAAGTATAAAAATGATATCCAATTCGACACAGAAAATTTAAATATTTCTATACAAATAATAATGCTCTATTTTTATAGATGATAATAAAATTTGAAATTGCCGAAAATACATAAAAAATCTTATTTTACAACCTTATTTTTCCCACATTTTTTTTTAATTTTCTATCTGTCTCTGCTTAAAGCCTTCCAAAATTAGAAAGTTTAAATCTTTTAAAATGACACGGAATTACCAAATTTGAGAATTTCACAGAAAAAAAAATTTCCTTTACTTTTTAAGTGTTAGATTTCATTGGAACCTGTTATTAATTGTGAAATACAATAGCTTTGTGGTTGTTTTTTTTTTCTCTGTTATTAGGTGACTATACCTGAATGTTTTAACATTGCTACCTCTTACACTATTTGGATACTCCTTAGTCCATATCATATAGAAGATCCCACTAATCTAACTTGAGCTCAACAGGTTTAAGATAATGTAATATTTTAACTTAGTAGTAGTAAACTTCTAGTTAAATATTTTTAATTTTATCTATACATAATATCATTATTTCTTAATTTACTTGTAATTTAATTTATTTGTTTTAAATTATTCAATATAAAGATGAAATTTGGGGTAAATGATAACACAGATTTATGTTTAAATTTTAATTTATTTAAATAATAATTTAAAAAAATAAAAATAAATAAAGTACATATTTACAGTATTTACAGGAAATATACAAAAATAAAACAACTGCAACTTGATGTGTAGGATAGCTATTTACAATAAAACATAATTATTTACAAATAATAATCAGTCTTTTAAAATAAAATATCAAATAAATAAATTCTAATTTTAACAATTAGAATTATCTAGATATAGGAACTCAATTCATTTAATCCACTTCTTCGATGGTGGGTCCGGAAGAGGCTTGGCCAAATTTGTTGCCGCTCTGCTGCCCACAAGTAGAGCCGGAGCTACCGCCATGCATCTTGGTCATGTAGGAGACGCACTCTTTCTGAAGTTCCTGCAGTTTGTGCTGGTACTCCTCCTTGTCTGCGAGGGTGTTGTTATCCAGCCACCTCATGGTCTCATCGCACCTGGCCCTCACTTTGTTCTTGTCATCCTCGCTCAGTTTGTCTCCAGCCTCATCGACTGCTTGCTTCACAGAGAAGAGGTAGCTCTCGAGTTGGTTCCTTGCAGCTATTCTCTCCCTCTGAGCATCATCTTCTGCTTTGTACCTTTCTGCCTCGTTGACCATTCTATCAATTTCCTCTTTTGATAGCCTGCCTTTATTGTTCTCTATCCTGATGTTCTTTGACTTCCCGGTGCTGTTCTCTTTGGCAGAGACATTTAGAATACCATTTGCATCCAGGTCAAAGGTGACTTCGATCTTGGGAACTCCACGAGGTGCAGGCGGGATCCCTGTCAGGTCAAATGTGCCGAGGAGGTTGTTGTCCTTTGTCATAGCTCTCTCACCTTCAAACACCTGAATAGTGACCGCTGGCTGATTGTCGGAATAGGTGGTGAACGTCTGGGTCTGCTTGCAAGGGATCCTACTGTTCCTCTCGATTATTTTTGTCATAACTCCACCAGCGGTTTCAATGCCCAGAGAAAGTGGTGCTACATCGACTAAGAGTACATCTTGTATCTGTGAGCTCTGATCTCCACTGAGGATGGCTGCTTGGACAGCGGCTCCATAAGCAACTGCCTCATCTGGATTAATTGACAAATTAAGGGATTTACCGTTGAAGAAATTCTGTAGAAGGCTCTGTATCTTTGGAATGCGGGTAGACCCTCCCACCAGGACAACATCATGGATGGAACTTTTATCCAGCTTGGCGTCTTGCAAAGCCTTTTCGACAGGTTGCAATGTCGATCTGAAGAGATCGGCACAGAGCTCTTCGAACCTGGCCCTCGATACTTTGGTGTAAAAGTCGATACCTTCGTATAGGGCGTCGATTTCAATGTTGGCTTCTGTGCTAGAAGACAGAGTTCTTTTGGCTCTTTCCGCAGCAGTTCTCAACCTTCTTATTGCTCTCGGGTTACTCTTCAGATCTTTCCTGTACTTCCTCTTGAACTCTTCTGCCAAATGATTGACTAGCCTGTTGTCGAAGTCTTCTCCACCCAGATGAGTGTCCCCAGCGGTGGATTTGACTTCAAAGAGAGAGCCCTCATCTATTGTTAGAATTGAAACGTCAAAAGTACCACCTCCGAGGTCGAAGATCAAAACGTTCCTCTCGCCCTTCAGATTCTTGTCCAACCCATAGGCGAGGGCTGCAGCTGTTGGCTCGTTGATAATCCTCAGGACGTTCAAACCGGCTATGGCACCTGCGTCCTTGGTCGCTTGCCTCTGAGAGTCATTGAAGTAGGCAGGAACTGTGATAACTGCGTCTTTCACTTTGGTTCCTAGGTATGATTCAGCAGTCTCCTTCATCTTGGTCAGGACCATGGAACTTATTTCTTCTGGAGCAAAACGTTTCGTTTCGCCTTTGTATTCTACCTGGATTTTAGGTTTGGAGCAATCGTTGACAACTTTGAATGGCCACAATTTTAAGTCATCCTGTATTTTGGGATCGTCGTATTTCCTGCCGATCAATCTTTTAGCATCGAAAACTGTGTTTTGAGGGTTCATGGCAACCTGATTTTTCGCAGCGTCTCCTATGAGCCTCTCGGTGTCCGTGAAGGCGACATAGCTCGGTGTCGTCCTGTTGCCTTGGTCGTTGGCGATGATCTCCACTTTTCCGTGCTGCCAAACCCCGACGCACGAATAAGTTGTACCAAGATCAATTCCAATAGCTGGCATTTTACTCACACTAATCGACAATAACACTAGATATAATAAATAGGGTCGAGCGAATAATCGCACTCAAGTATTCGTATCACTTTTCGATCTGTATACTGCCGGACCGCCGGAGCTGCGAGGTTTATATAGCCCGCCGAATGTTCTCGGCCGGGCCAGACCGATCTCTCGAATCTGATTGGTCGAAACGGTGGACGGTTATCGAACTATCTAGAACCTTCTCCGACTGCCCAGAATTCAAAATTAATCCTTTATTTTTTTTAAAACTGGTTTTGACACTTTTCTTTCAGCGCAGAATCTCTTTTAAAATATGCGGCGATTTATTTTGTTTTGTTTCTCCCACTCTTATTCCCATTCCTGTACAGTGAAGGTCTGCTAATAGATTGGGTTAATTCAATTCAATGGAAAACCGAAAAATGCAAACTTTATTTTTTCTTCTCATTGAAAATTGCTCCAAATACATTCGTTTGAATTAATAGTCCTTTAGTACAAATTTAAAATATTTATTCGTTTGCGTTCCTTTTATTCAAAATCTCTAGTTTGAAAAGTAAGGAAATATAATTAAATTTAAAAAAGCAAGTCTATTTGTAACACTTTTTGAAATTTAATATAGTGCTAGTAGAAAGTAATTGTTTGAGCTATCAAACTATAAAATGAGTAGAGCCTTCTCAGAAAGATCTGTGAAACACATTCAAACCAGACAGGCTTATTTATTACATTGATAGATTAGTGTATCATAGTTCTGCGATTGAATTATTTTGATGCACTCAAGGGACCTCAATTAATAATTCTATCATACTTGATAAACAGTAGAGCCCTTCGCTTCAAAAAGTATTGAATTATTTTCAAGCACGTCTTACAGCATAGCTCTGGTCCGGTAAAAAAAAATTACTAGGCATTATTTAGGTTTCTCTTGCTACATAGAATGTAGTATGTAAACGTGAATTTATGTAGTTTTTTCATATGCATTTGAAAATATTAGATGAAGTGAGTTGATTACTACCTTATAGAAGTTAATTCTTTTATGATTACAACGGCTACTTTTGTGATTTTATGTTAAGCTAAATATGAAAATATATATGTTATTATAAATACTCAAATATGTTAGTTAAAAATTTATAGCCACCCCAATAGTTGGTGACACCGGGTTATAAGCAAAATAACCCTTAAAATATGTGCATATATTTGTACTTATTGGTCAGTGGTTCCATCTTGTTTGAATCCTTTTTTTATTATTATTATTATTATTATTTATTTTTTCCAGTCCTTAAAATTTCTTAAATTTGAGTCGAACCTTTAGCATTTAATGGATAGATCCAATTATTTGTAAATTTTTTACCGAATTAAGGAATACCTCTTCCTAGATTCACCATACATCAAAAGACTATTCTAACCAACGTTAAAGGAGTATTAATGTTGAGTTTAAATTTATTAACTAGAGAAGAATGGTATACCATTATAGAAATTTGATACATGTTCTCATTCCAGTTTTTTTGATTTTTAAATACCCAACGAAAATCATTTCTTCAGGAATGTTTTATTAAATACATTGGTTTACTGCTATTGCCAATAAATACTTTTGAAAAAATATATAAACATACTGTCATTCTTTATCCCGGTGAGTTCTGAGACCTCAACTTGACCCACTGCAAAGTAGGTTAAATTTCAATTCATTTTCAAGAGTGCCAATTGGAATGGAAAAAAATGAAACTTTTTGTTCTAAATATTTTCTTCTTTGTGCTAACAAGAGTTCAAAGATTTTTTCAAGGGTGACAATTGAAATGCAAACGGTTACAATTTAAATAAAAAGGGGTACAATTGAGTGGTAAGGGGCCACATTTGATTTGGGAAGGGTTACAATTCATATGGAAAGGGCTACGTTTGAATTGGAAAGGGTTTCTTGGGATTTGGAAATGGCTAAAGCTGACTCAGAAAAGGTTCAAATAGGCTTGGAAATGCTATATGTTCTCATTCCAGTTTCTTTGATTTTTAACTACCTTCTACTATCGAGGTTTGGCAAACTTAAAACTCTTTTTAATAATAAAAAATACTATCATTTAATCAAAAATATTCCAATTTGTAAGAAAAAAGGTGAAATGTATCAAAATAGAAAGCCTAAAAAAATTTGTGAACATTCATGAAAAACCATTAAACCGACATATATCGCCAACCCAATAATTTGTGAGACCGGGTTATAAGCAAAATGACCCTTACAATATGTTTTTATTTACTTTTTTGTTTGTATCTAGAGCTTAATCAGTAGTAAAAGTTCATGATACGTCAGATAATTTTTGAGCTAATATACTTGAAAATTATTAGACCTTTTTTAGAAAATTTTGTGGCACAGTTTTTATTATATTATTTTACCCAGCTACATAAAATAGATCAATGTACTGGTGTCACATCCATTTAAAAATATCAGGTGCCTTGGGGTGTTTAGTAACTTACGTATAAATCACCATTAAATGTTTCAATACATCCATTTTTAGAGGTGGCCTACTCCTGTAGTTCTCTGATGCCGAACTTTAAGAGTAGCCCACCTCTTGATTGGAATAATGAAAATTCAAAAATGTTTCAGATAAATAGTCCAAAATATTAAATTTTTCTTTGTACATGATTTCTGAAAATACTCGGAACATGTTATTTTTAAAACTTAACTTTTCTAAAATTAGAAAAAAACACTTCATGTTTTGTAAAAAGCTTATTGGCGTCTCATGTAATAAAAACTATATGTTGATTCAGCGAGTTGACATTTTATGATACAGAGAAAATTTGACTGCAATTGTTTTACCAACAAAAATTGCATAATGCACATTATTACTGAGCACTTGATAAAATTGTTTAAAAAACTAAATAGACAGTCCTAACGACAATTTATTGCTTAAAAGGTCCGATTCTTAGTTGGGAACATTTAATGAATTATAATTTAATCGATATATCGTGTTAAAAAATAGTGAAGTTGGAAAATACGCAACACAGACAAGTATAAAAATGATATCCAATTCGACACAGAAAATTTAAATATTTCTATACAAATAATAATGCTCTATTTTTATAGATGATAATAAAATTTGAAATTGCCGAAAATACATAAAAAATCTTATTTTACAACCTTATTTTTCCCACATTTTTTTTTAATTTTCTATCTGTCTCTGCTTAAAGCCTTCCAAAATTAGAAAGTTTAAATCTTTTAAAATGACACGGAATTACCAAATTTGAGAATTTCACAGAAAAAAAAATTTCCTTTACTTTTTAAGTGTTAGATTTCATTGGAACCTGTTATTAATTGTGAAATACAATAGCTTTGTGGTTGTTTTTTTTTTCTCTGTTATTAGGTGACTATACCTGAATGTTTTAACATTGCTACCTCTTACACTATTTGGATACTCCTTAGTCCATATCATATAGAAGATCCCACTAATCTAACTTGAGCTCAACAGGTTTAAGATAATGTAATATTTTAACTTAGTAGTAGTAAACTTCTAGTTAAATATTTTTAATTTTATCTATACATAATATCATTATTTCTTAATTTACTTGTAATTTAATTTATTTGTTTTAAATTATTCAATATAAAGATGAAATTTGGGGTAAATGATAACACAGATTTATGTTTAAATTTTAATTTATTTAAATAATAATTTAAAAAAATAAAAATAAATAAAGTACATATTTACAGTATTTACAGGAAATATACAAAAATAAAACAACTGCAACTTGATGTGTAGGATAGCTATTTACAATAAAACATAATTATTTACAAATAATAATCAGTCTTTTAAAATAAAATATCAAATAAATAAATTCTAATTTTAACAATTAGAATTATCTAGATATAGGAACTCAATTCATTTAATCCACTTCTTCGATGGTGGGTCCGGAAGAGGCTTGGCCAAATTTGTTGCCGCTCTGCTGCCCACAAGTAGAGCCGGAGCTACCGCCATGCATCTTGGTCATGTAGGAGACGCACTCTTTCTGAAGTTCCTGCAGTTTGTGCTGGTACTCCTCCTTGTCTGCGAGGGTGTTGTTATCCAGCCACCTCATGGTCTCATCGCACCTGGCCCTCACTTTGTTCTTGTCATCCTCGCTCAGTTTGTCTCCAGCCTCATCGACTGCTTGCTTCACAGAGAAGAGGTAGCTCTCGAGTTGGTTCCTTGCAGCTATTCTCTCCCTCTGAGCATCATCTTCTGCTTTGTACCTTTCTGCCTCGTTGACCATTCTATCAATTTCCTCTTTTGATAGCCTGCCTTTATTGTTCTCTATCCTGATGTTCTTTGACTTCCGGTGCTGTTCTCTTTGGCAGAGACATTTAGAATACCATTTGCATCCAGGTCAAAGGTGACTTCGATCTTGGGAACTCCACGAGGTGCAGGCGGGATCCCTGTCAGGTCAAATGTGCCGAGGAGGTTGTTGTCCTTTGTCATAGCTCTCTCACCTTCAAACACCTGAATAGTGACCGCTGGCTGATTGTCGGAATAGGTGGTGAACGTCTGGGTCTGCTTGCAAGGGATCCTACTGTTCCTCTCGATTATTTTTGTCATAACTCCACCAGCGGTTTCAATGCCCAGAGAAAGTGGTGCTACATCGACTAAGAGTACATCTTGTATCTGTGAGCTCTGATCTCCACTGAGGATGGCTGCTTGGACAGCGGCTCCATAAGCAACTGCCTCATCTGGATTAATTGACAAATTAAGGGATTTACCGTTGAAGAAATTCTGTAGAAGGCTCTGTATCTTTGGAATGCGGGTAGACCCTCCCACCAGGACAACATCATGGATGGAACTTTTATCCAGCTTGGCGTCTTGCAAAGCCTTTTCGACAGGTTGCAATGTCGATCTGAAGAGATCGGCACAGAGCTCTTCGAACCTGGCCCTCGATACTTTGGTGTAAAAGTCGATACCTTCGTATAGGGCGTCGATTTCAATGTTGGCTTCTGTGCTAGAAGACAGAGTTCTTTTGGCTCTTTCCGCAGCAGTTCTCAACCTTCTTATTGCTCTCGGGTTACTCTTCAGATCTTTCCTGTACTTCCTCTTGAACTCTTCTGCCAATGATTGACTAGCCTGTTGTCGAAGTCTTCTCCACCCAGATGAGTGTCCCCAGCGGTGGATTTGACTTCAAAGAGAGAGCCCTCATCTATTGTTAGAATTGAAACGTCAAAAGTACCACCTCCGAGGTCGAAGATCAAAACGTTCCTCTCGCCCTTCAGATTCTTGTCCAACCCATAGGCGAGGGCTGCAGCTGTTGGCTCGTTGATAATCCTCAGGACGTTCAAGCCGGCTATGGCACCTGCGTCCTTGGTCGCTTGCCTCTGAGAGTCATTGAAGTAGGCAGGAACTGTGATAACTGCGTCTTTCACTTTGGTTCCTAGGTATGATTCAGCAGTCTCCTTCATCTTGGTCAGGACCATGGAACTTATTTCTTCTGGAGCAAAACGTTTCGTTTCGCCTTTGTATTCTACCTGGATTTTAGGTTTGGAGCAATCGTTGACAACTTTGAATGGCCACAATTTTAAGTCATCCTGTATTTTGGGATCGTCGTATTTCCTGCCGATCAATCTTTTAGCATCGAAAACTGTGTTTTGAGGGTTCATGGCAACCTGATTTTTCGCAGCGTCTCCTATGAGCCTCTCGGTGTCCGTGAAGGCGACATAGCTCGGTGTCGTCCTGTTGCCTTGGTCGTTGGCGATGATCTCCACTTTTCCGTGCTGCCAAACCCCGACGCACGAATAAGTTGTACCAAGATCAATTCCAATAGCTGGCATTTTACTCACACTAATCGACAATAACACTAGATATAATAAATAGGGTCGAGCGAATAATCGCACTCAAGTATTCGTATCACTTTTCGATCTGTATACTGCCGGACCGCCGGAGCTGCGAGGTTTATATAGCCCGCCGAATGTTCTCGGCCGGGCCAGACCGATCTCTCGAATCTGATTGGTCGAAACGGTGGACGGTTATCGAACTATCTAGAAC